>OW052250.1:39974760-41174760 GCA_932526585.2 Philonthus cognatus | reverse complement strand
TGGGATCTGACGCAGCTTCACGCTCGGCGCGAATATCCGCATGTCCGCGCACGCTTACACTGGACGATATTCATTGGATTTACACACATCGGGATCTGTCGCGCGTATACGCCCGTTGTCGTTCGTACCGCATAAGCGCGTAGCCGCGTATTGTCCCTTCCAATGGACGACCAGCCTTAGGCTGTAGCCACCCTTGCCCATTTTTTTTAAATGGCATGACCCCACTTGTGATATATCATTACAAAGGTCTTTCAAAATGCTAATCAGTGGTACCAACTAACATTTTTATTGTTACATAAAAAATGTAAAAAAAATTAATTATTAAATTATAGTATGCTCAAAATGATTTCCATTATTTTCGAGACAATAATAAAGTCTATTCTCAAATTCCTGTAGTACATTTTGGAAGGTCTGTCGTGGAATAGCTCGACACTCTTGTATTATTCGTTGTCGCAGATCTGCGATAGACTCGGGCTGAGTTTTATAGACCACAGATTTAAAGTGGCCCCATAAGAAGTCTAATGGGGTCAAATTTGGAGATCTAGGTGGCCATTCAATTGGTCCTCTTCTACCAATCTATTGATTCCCAAAAGTGTGGCTTAGCCAGTCTCTAACAGGTAAAAAATAATGCGGAGGTGCTCCGTCTTGTTGAAAATGTAATAAATTGTCATTCAAGATTAGTTCATCATATTCATCTCTTTGATTGTCTAATTCATGAACTACAAGGGGCTGTATTAATTGATCTAACATTTCATAGTACAGTTGACTATTTAAATTTTGATCAATAAATAACGGGCCAATAATGGAATCTCCAAGAATACCTGCCCAGACATAAATTTTTTCGGGATACTGCGTGTGGACTTTTCTAATAAGATGAGGATTGTCACCACTCCAATATCGACAATTTTGTTTGTTTACTTTGCCATTAAGATAAAAAGTACATTCGGCTCAGCTATAATTTTATGAGTCATCATTTCGCAAAACTCAATTCGTCTGTCTGGATCATCATCTACAAGTTCTTGCGTAATATGCATTTAATAGGGATGAAATTTGTGCTTTTTCAAGACTTTGCGAATGGATTCATGACTCAATCCTGTTACTCTAGACATACAACGAAGTGATGAAGTAGGGTCCATACTAATTTGGCACAGGACTTCAATTTGAGCCGTTTCATTTAGGAGCCGAGGTTGATCTCTTTTCTTGTTGATGACCGATCCTGTTTGTTCAAATTTTAAAACTAGATCTACGACATACTGATGACGTACCTTTTTTCAGGATGTAATTCATTGAATGAAATTGTAGTTTGTCTAGCACAGCGGTTTTTAGAACCACAAATAAAAATAATTTCAACACGTTCGGCGATTGTGTAAACCATTTTCTAAAAATTAATAACAAGTTTAAGGTAAAGAGCACAGATTACTTAAAGATAGTCACAACAATACTAATAACAGTGTCACATAGTATTGTTATTAAATAAAAGAATTGAGTCTCCTTTCTTCACAGGATTTATTTAAAAATCGCATTTAATCGATTTTTAAATAAATCCTGTGAAGAAAGGAGACTCAATTCTTTTATTTAATAACTTTGTTCACCTTTACGTAACTGAACAATAATGTAATTACATAGTATTGTGTTTATTTGAATTAAGTTAATGAAAGATTTATTTTTATTTCATTGGTGTTTTTTGTCAACGTTTTTTTTTTATATTGCGGACAGGTACAATTTATTCAGTTAATAAATGTATTCCATTTAACCAAGTTTTGTTATTATTTTAATATTTTTTTAAAGTTGTCCATATTTTAATAAAACAAAAATAAATATTGGATATTATTGTGTTTATCTGTGCTTTTTCATTTGTAATTTGTAAAAATAAATTGGTATTATGCCTAATTTGACAACAATTTTAAAATCAAATAAATGGATTTAAATTTTTTTTTGCATTTTTTATGTAACAATAAACATTTTTGTTGGTACCACTGATTAGCATTTTGAAAGACCTTTCTAATGATATGTCACAAGTAGGGTCGTTCCGTTTGAAAAAAATGGGCAAGGGTGGCTACAGCCTAAAGGGTTGGTTGCAGAAGATTGTTATGTGGGTCAAATTGGTTCCCCTCCATATCCTAGAAACGGTTTTGAAAAATGTTCAACTGTTACGGTTCCAAAGATATTCTGGCTGGCTTGTTTTCAAATTGACACCCTGTATGTATGTGTGTATACCATGTGTTCCGTTTCGAAACGCATCATAGGGAATTTCCATGTAATAATTTCAATTTCAGTTTGTATCTCAATTATTGAACTAAAATGATCAAAATTAAAGCAGAATAATTCCTTTACCTACTAACATTCTTTTCGAAGTTTTATTTTTACTTTCTTTTTGGTTTTATTTGAAATATATCTTGAAAATAGTGAAGAAATATTCAAAAATGAAATCCACAAAATAATACAGGTTCCTGCAGTGTATCCATTTTTTTTTATGAAACATATATTATCGGATTTTTTTTACAGATTTGAGTTGAATAACGTATGTCATTTAACTTTATAAAAATAACGCGACTCAAGTGAGAGCCATTTCCGTGTGAACATTCTTTTAATCTTGACCGAACAATTTCTATCACTCGACAAAGCAGGTCATGCTGAATTTGCTATTTCTTGTCTGATATTCATTTTTAATTCCGGTATGCTTAGTGGTCTATCAATGTTTCATAAATCCCCAAAGGGTATAACTTATGGCCCCATTTTACTGAAAAAATTAAACCTAGGGAGCCGTGGCATCAAAAATGTTCTGACCATGTGTGTGCACCTGTCTGCATTAATAGAGTTTTTTTTAAACACAGTACATACAAATTACGATACTATTCGTATAAACTGCAAACAATAAGTCTTAATTTATAATTTGACGTTTTCAGTCATACACAACAATTTGTTGTTAAGTGTATTGAAAATATAAATTATATATTTTCAATATACTTAACAACAAATTGTTATTATATATGACAAAGCCTCAAATTATAAAGAAGAATATTTCAACAACAAAAATTGAAATATAGACTTAAGTCACTTTCAAAATAAAAGGCTCAATTATGACGTCGTATTATTCTTGAATTTGTCAACTTTGACAATTTTTATCAACTTAATAGTTTTTTTACATTTTTTTAAATTTTATTGAAAGTGACAGCTCTTCTAGTTGATTTCATAAATAAACGAGTTGTGTCGGTTGTGTTAAATCCTGTTCTTTTATCAGTATTATAATTGTAAATTATCTCTTTAAATTATTGAAATCATAGTTTTCAACAACTTTCATCATAGTTTTCAAATTTTCAAAGAATTCTATTAATTTTGTAATGTCATTTCCGTTAATTTTATTCCACCTTAACTATATTAATTATCTCTGTCATATTTCGATATTTTCATGATTTTTATATATTTATTTAGCAGGGTTCGGACGATATATATCATTAGATATCTATCACGATATTTATTTAATTTCCCCCTGTGGATGCGCGTCTGTTACACAGTAGTGTGCAGTCGTCAGTAAATAGAAAATACAATTAAAATGCAAATTATAAAATGCGACGGTGTATGGTCGCGAATACCGCCACCGTCGGCATGTTTAAACGAATGACCGCCGAAACAAAGCATTGTGTGCTGATTAAAGTAATAGTGGATTCAGCGGCAACCTTTGCGTCTCCTCGAAGCCAGTTTTTAAACTTTTAATGGTCCAAGTTACAGTTCAAATGAAATTTATGTTGTATACACAACTTTTTGCCGTCTGGCTATGCCAGATGAGATACCGCGGATGACCAAGCTCTGGGCTTTGCTATTTGAACTATGAGCTAAAATATATTCAAAATTAAGAAACACTCAGTGCTACCGATATACAGGGTGAGTTTTTTCATGTTCCCTATGGGGATCTCGGAAACTATAAAAGGCAGAGAAACTGTTAAATGGGTAAAGTAGTGCAGTTTTAGGAGCTGAGTAAATAGACATTTGTAACATTTAGTCATGGATAACTAGATATTTTAAAAAATGTTAAAAGTGTCAAGTGGTATAGCTATAGGCGTTTCGTGACAAAATCCCATAGGGTTTACATGGGGTGTCTAAATTTACTTTATTCCCGGTCGAGCTCGCAGGAGAAGTGTTCTAGCAATTAAAGTCGCGCATTCGCATATGGGAGTTATCAGGTTGTGGTCACCTTATCAGTAACGTTATCAGTAGCATTAAATGAAATCTCTTATGAGGTTGTGACAATAAGACAAGCAAAGAAAAGAAGAAGGTGTCGATGAGGACAGTGCCCGAAAGCTGAAGACATGGTGAAATGGGGATTTGTCTGGTTCGATCCCTTGTATTTCTTATAGACTACTGGTCATTAGAATCGTATGTAAGGCAGATTGTTTAGCTAGCTGTTTATAAAACTAGTGTAATCGATGGCGATTGGATGATAAGAATTTAGATAAGAAGGGCGAAGTCGGCTCAAAGTGGTAAGTGGAAACTGTTTGTTGGTGCAGGCGCACACCCAGACATTTGTCTTAGGGCTGGGGGGCTCACGCGTCTTGAAGGGGGCCCATCCCGGCCTTATTGGGGTGAGGGGGGGGGGAGGCTTACGCAATTAAACCTATGTATATATATTTTAAAGACAAAACACAAAATTGGATAAAACGCGAAATGTCTACTGCTCACATAGTCCGAATTAAAAAATATTTACGGGTTTTGTCCACATGAGTTTAGACAAGCCCTAACATGCTAAGTGTCATAAAAATATCAAATTTGTAAAGTTGTAATAACAGAACATCAACCTTCATCGAAATTTTTAAAAATATAAGAACATTGTGCTTAATTTTAACGCTCGAAAAATATTAAAGAAATAAAAACAAATGAACAATTTGTAAGAAAATATTAATTTCTTTTTTTTTTTTTTATGTAAAATAACAACAAAATTGAGCCGATAAAGCTAGAGGAGCTAGATGTTGGGACGAAACTTTGAAAATCACGAGACATTTTCCCGTTTTTTTTCCGAAATCATAAAATAAATCGATCAAACAAAACAAAACAAAACAAGTACTAGAAAACATCACTTTGTTTTATAAACAAATTGACAAATTATTTATAAGGAGTATATTTTAAACTTCACTTTAAATCAGTGTTTTATACGCGTGGCGCATGAAGTAAAATTTCGAGTTTAGAAAAGCGTGAAAATTTGGATTTTCCGGGGCGCGACTCGCTTCGCTCGCGCGCCCCGGCAAATCCAAATTTTCAGGCTTTTCTAAACTCGAAATTTTACTTCATGCTTAGTCTGGGAGTGGAAATACTTATTAGAAGTTTCAAATTGAAAGTTTTTATAATTACCGTGTATTAAAAAATCTACTTCTCACTAATTCATTATTAAATAATCCAGTTTGGTATTATTTAAAGAAAAAAACTTAAGGTTTCTTATAAAAGCGATCAATTTTGAACTTTTACCGAGTGTTTCCACTCCCAGATTAAGCATGAAGTAACATTTCGAGTTTAGAAAAGCCTGAAAATATGGATTTGCCGGGGCGCGCGAGCGAAGCGAGTCGCGCCCCGGCGAATCCCAATTTTTAGGCTTTTCCAAACTCGAAATTTTATTTCATGCGCCACGCGTATAAAACACTGATTCTCAGTGAAGTTCAAAATAAATTCCGTACAAATAATTTTTCACTTTGTTTATGAAACAAAATTATGTTTTCCAGTACTTTTTTTAATGTAAAATCTTGCAACGCATTTTGTCTAATAGCTCTTAGACACAGCGCATTTTGTTTAAACAATGTGCGAAATGACAGACGAATGCAATTTTATCCGGCTATTGTCTAAAAACATTGGACCATTCGCATTATATCTAGACAAAACGCGTTTTGTCCGTATTTCGTGTTTTGTTTGCAACATATACATTGACATACTACAATTTACTTAGTCTTGGGAAGCCGTTCAAGCCCGCGAGCCACCCCCCTGGGTGCGCGCATGTGTTGGTGGGTGATAAAAATCGCATGTGGATGGCATTGTTTTATCTCATCATTGACAATTTTATTTGATTAAAGAAATATTATATATTAATTACAAATCTTACAACACAACTTGTTCGATTAAAGGATGTGAATCTGATAAGCATGATAACACGTTTAAGTAACTATTGACAATGAGAGAATAAACCAAGTTGGAAGTAATTACATTGATTCTTAGTATACAAATCTTATTCGATATTTAATTAATTTAACTATCCATGTGTTATCATCATGCTCTGCGGTTAAACCTTAATGATAAGACCGTGCAGACGAGTGAAACTCAACTAAAAATTTGATTTTAATAATTTGCTAGCTAATATTTAAATAAAGAATCATCTAAATCTTATAGACATTTCGAGTAATAGGATATGGTTACCCGATAAGACTATTAAAAATATATAAACTCAATTTTTAATAAGAATGAATAAAACCTTTCAATAAAATCATCAAATACACAAATGGAAATTAAATAATTAATAATTAAAATAGTGCAATAGTAAGGTAAATCAATGTAATAAGATGTATGTGTCCTGATAAGGCTTTTCAACTTTAACATGATGTTACGATTCGTTAAAATTTATAAATATAAATTAAATAATTAATTATTAAAATAGTAGAAAATAATTCGTTACGATACATTGTGATTAAACGGATATGACAATTGATTACAATAAATAAACGAATGAATATTACATACATACTCTTTTTGATTTACACAATAAAATAATTTAAAATAATTTATACAATTTCTCAATTGTTCATAGAAAAATATAAAATATTGTCTTTAAATAATGTTAAATAGGTAAAATAATAGAAACAATACACGAACTTATCAGTTTCAAATCGATTTTTCTCAGTTATTAAACAAGGTTGAATAAAATTGTAAGAGTCAAAGTTTTAGATAATTTATCAACGGGATGGAAGGTACTCCACGCTGATTACCAACTAGCTCAGGTTGGTTGAGTTAAAGAGAGATGAGCAACTAACTTTTGAAACACGTATGCTGTTTTAAATTATTTATTTCAAAACAAAAAAAAAAACATTAAAACAACAAACAGAATAAGAACAAGAGAAGCACAGTGCACGAGTTAAAGGGCAGACTTGGTGTGGCGTCGGCGTCGCGATCGGGATTTCTACTAGCCCAACGGTGGCGTCTGGCTAGTGGTGGCTTCCAGATGGAGGCGGCGTCCAAGTACCAAGACGGCGTCTCGGTGTGAGACGGCGTCGGTGGGGTGGTGCATCTGGCTGGATCCGGAGGCAGCAACAAACACCACGCTCGTAGTGCGGGACGTCAGGAACGACGGCGAAACGGCTGGCGTTGGCGTCGGGCAAAGTTTCCTGGCGTCGGTGGGTTGCTGGCCTGGCCTGGATCCGGGCGGAAGCAACGAACGCTGCACTGGAGCGTCGTTGTGGCGTCGAGGCGACTGCGCTGGCAATCGAATTCTCGGCGTCCTGGTCCAAGAACAGGAACGACGGCAGGGACGGCTAACGTCGGCGTCGATTGTTTCCTGTTGTTGGAATCTTCTTCTGGCGGCAGGAACGACGGCTAGGACGTCTGGCGTCGGCGTCGGTCAGAACTTCCTGGCTCAGAAAGAAGAGTTGAGGAATGGTAGTTCCTCCTGAATCCACATGCTGCCCCTGTACAGCACAAGAGTGGACTCCCTTCCTGGATGCCGTCCCCCGGTATTTATGCCACGAAAAATGGCTTGGAGAAGGGATGATTTTGAGGACTACGTGACCGTTGGCAAAGAATTCGCTAGAAAGTAATTATTGCAGACAACATAATTACTTCCAGCGAACCCTCAAATCCAAACAACCGTTAAGCTGCAATTTGAAAGAAGTATAGAAATTTATAATCTCTCGTCTTTCAAATTGCAACGGTGGTCATTAGTCCTCTCCCTTAATTGCCGATTTCGAAAAACCCCGAGGGACAATCCGCCACACCTGCCCAGGTAGATGGTGGCCCGGGCACGGTTTAAACCGCCCGAGATAATCCTTTGGACCGGTCAATTAGTTAATTGCTGGGTACGAACTCATTTTAAATAAAGGAAGAATTGTAAATAATATTTACAATTCTTGTTGCCGGAGATTAAAATAATCCCCGGTAACAAATTTTACACTGAATAATAAAATGTAGTTTTTAAGATATAACACAAACTTGCATTTTTGAAATGGAAACCATAGTTGGCTATGTCATCATTAAAAAGGAAGTTTATTTCTCTTTAAACTGATATTTCACTTAATATACTTATTACCAAAAATAACTGAGTTATTAAATATTTTCTATTTTATTTACAACAACAAAAATAATAAGTCATGAAATAATGACTATAATAAAACAATTGCGATTGTTTGTAACAGTTTCATTGTTGTATTTTTGTCAATTAATTTAGTGTTAAAAACGGTTGGTTTTTGGTGGACATTTTTTCCTACCAATTTTCATTTTTTCCTACACATAACTTCCAAATAAACTTATTTGACAAAAATTATGTAACTCCTATATTACAATAAGCTACAATTGTTTTATCATTGCAATTTTTTCATTGCCAACCATTTTTTTGTTGCATAAAAAATAGAAAAGTGTTAATAACTCAGTTATTTTTATAATTAAGTATGTCAAGTGATACATTAGTTTAAAGAGAAAAAATCACATTTAATGATTACATCACCAACTATGGTTTTATATTTAAAAAATACAAGTTTGTATTATATTTCGAAAACTAATATCGATAGAAATAATCTGATCACATTTTATTATTCAGTGTAATACTATATAAAACTTTGCCATTTACAGTTTTTTTTCTATCTCGTTTAATAACTGAGAGAAATCGATTTAATAAAATCGACACTTTTCACATTTTTTAAAATATCTAGTTACCCTTAACTTATTCGAAAATTTTACAAATGTTGTTTTAATTAACTTGTAAAACTGCACTACTTTGCCCATTTAACCGTTTCTCTTTCTGTTATAGTTTCCGAGATCCCCATAGAGAACATGAAAAAAACTCACCCTGTATATTTTATTGAGAACATGAAAAAAACTCACCCTATATATTTTATTGACTAAACCGGAACGAAAACCGGAACGCAAAAAATAACGGTTCGAAGCCCTGTTTTTACCTTTAAACCAAGAATTTGTTTGTTGCATCTGAGTTGTATTTAATATCTTACGGTACACACCAGCCTGCACAGTTTTAGAATACTTTTTGTTTGGTTTAGAACTTGTTTTAAACTCGTAATGTGCTAATTGCTAAGAAAGTAACTATTTTATTTTAATAATTTAATAGTTGAGACTGTTACTTGGTAAAATTCCATATCAACACTTTTAGTAAATAACACACTTGGTTAAGATTTCCCTGTTTATTGATTCACACTGCAACAATTGTTTCGCCACACAGTGGCTTCATCAGGAAGTTGAATAAATTATCTTCATCTGCCTGATGAAGCCACTGTGTGGCGAAACAATTGTTGCAGTGTCAATCAATAAACAGTGAAATCTTAACCAAGTGTGTTATTTTATTTTATTTTTAAAATAAAAATTCAACAAGTTTGCGATTTTTGTTGACTTTTTTTTTATTGGTATTGGTATTCAGACCATTAGCCATCAATCTATTAATATATTTAACAATTTTTAATATATTTTAACCAATTTTTATTTCGATAAATAACCATTTACTCTTGAAACAACACAAACTATTATTCATAAATTATTCCACCGGACAGGATTTGAACCCGCGACCCATTGGTCCGCGGGTAGGGCCACCGAGGCCCCTTGAGGTTTTTATATTTGCGAAAATCCGCCACTCGATTGTAGTTATTAAATGTAACAAAGGATTACTTAAAGGGATTGAATTGAAACTAAAATTGCTTTGCTGTTTTTTTATTCTTATTTAATCCATTAAACATGTTTAATTTATTTGTTGGTCAATAAATATAAATTTGTAAACGATTTGCAATCCATTAAAGCTGTTATTCTGAGATTTTGATAAGGCAGGCCATCAAAATCTCGACACATTGTTCATCTTGGATAGGTTCTCATTTATCTCTGAATAGTTTGTGACAACTAAACAATTGTACTTTTGATTAATCATATGAACGCACGAATATTCCACTTCCAGACACTTCAGCTTTGTACAATAAAATCAATCTCATTTTTCGCCTGATACACCATGCATTGAAAACATTTATTAAATTTAATTACAATTTTGGAATAACATAAATTTCTATTATAAATCAAATCATTTATTACATGTAATAAGAATATCCTGTCCTCAGTACAGGATAGAAATAATGCCACTAATGTTTGTTTATCTCATCTTCTCTGGAATCCATTAATCTCTTGTGTGTAACACCTGAAACAATGATAATGGAAACGTATTATAAATAAATTACTATACAGGGTACGCATAAAGTATGGAATATTGAGAAAATAAACGAACTCAACCGGTTTTCTTAAAAACGCTAAAACAGGTCGATCTTTGTTGATTAATGCGCCCTTTTCTGCGCGCTCAAAAATATTGTGACGTCACTAGTGTTTGACGTGTAAGGTCATCGGCTATTTTTTTTTAAATAGAATTCTTTTTATTTTTATTTGGCAACTTTTGTAGAGTTCTTTATTTTCTTTACAATCATCAACGTGATCTGCAAAATGAAACAAATCACTTTTTAATGGCCTACCTATTTTTAGGAAAAATATCATTCATTTTGATATCCACAGTACGTATGATAAGTTTTTTTTGTATCTTTAATATTCCATCAGTTAAACGCTAGACAATGAAAAATCAGTCACACTGTATATAAAGACATTTATCATATCACATTTTATTCAAATTTGAGATTGCAAGGGAAAAAACTCATGGTGTTGATTTGACGTGGAATTACTCTACAACGGCTAGTGCCACCAGCTATAACAAATTAAGAGTTAAAAGATCACATTTACTTGATGATAATAACGCTCAGTATGTAAATTCAATTAATACTAAGGGATCGTTTTGTAAAACATCTTTTCAGCTATTTGCTATAAGACCATAAGTGATAAGATGTGTTCACAAACGAGCCGTAGTGTAGTAGATTCATGAATGTTAGTACTTACCTAAAAAAACACATCACTACTTGTACAAACGAATACACACTAGACACTAGTGCACAGTACGGACGGGCTGGGATTCGGCCCGGCCCAGCCCGGCTCGGCTCGGTCACGGGTCGGCCCTCTTGAATTTTCTTAAGCGGGCCATGCCAGGCCTCCGATCCTAAATATGAGGCAGCGCCGGGTTGTATCTTACTGATTTTTTGTATTTTTGTTTTTATTGAAAACTATATCTATAAGCGGTTTTTGATAAGTATTTTGAGTAGATGGTGAGTATAAACCATCTACTCAAAATACTTATCAAAAATCGCTTATTGATATAGTTTTCAATAAAAAGAAAACTTAACAAAAATCAGTAAGATTTATAAATAAATATTATCTGACTTACGTGGAATTTTTTTTAATCCGGGCTTATGAGGTTCGGACGTAGTTGATCGATATTTAGATCAACTACGTCCGAACCTTATAAGTCCCGATATAAAAAAAAATCCACGTAAGTTATATAATATTTATTTACCAAAATTAGTACAAACTATCTACTCAAAATACTTATTAAAAATCGCTTATGATAAAGTTATACGTAAAATTACAAAAAAATCAAAAGGATTACGCAGTTCAAATAATAATTAGCTAGTATTTAGTATCTCCTCTAAATTTGACATTGTAGACTTACAAGATTTCGAAAGTAGTTGATGTATTTACAATAATAATAAACTTTTATAATTGTACAATTGTACAATTTATAAATTATTGAGAATAAAATATTGACTCGATATTTCTTATTGCCTGGCCGGCCGGATATGTAATAGACATGAAATCGGCTCACGCAGGGCTCTACTAGAACACTATCGAGATAAAAATAAAATGATTCGGGAGATGCGCATTGCTTGCTACACTAAGATCCATAACAGTGGCGTAGATAGCTTTTTGTGATGGTTGGGAGATTTGAGTTAGTATTTTGTTATGTTGTGAAGCTAGCAATATTTCCAGCAATAACCCGACGCCTCCACCACGGCCATCCAGCAATATTAACTATTATTTTTAGTGACAAGTAAGAAGAAATTCATTGATTTCGCAACTTCTTAAATATAATATGAGTTAAATAAACACTGCAAAACATCATTAGTCCATTGTAATTGCTGCTCTTCATAAAGGGTGCCCGTTTTTGGAGTTCAAGCATGGGGATCTCGGTTATTTGAAGACAAGTTCGGTTAATATCAATGACTTGCGAAGAAAGATCATTACAACTTTAAGGACCAAAACAAGAAGAAGGGATGTTTTAAGATCAATACAAATTTTAAGAAGACGCATACAGCCATGCTTGAAGATAGAGGGTGAGCCATTCGAACACCCATTATCAATTTTATTAAATTATTCGTTTCTCATGCTCTAGTTTCATTCTATGTTATGAATTTAAATAATATTTTTTTACTATTTATATCTTATAATGAAATAGGAATAGAAAACAATTTTGCGTTAGTTTTGTATTATCGTTTAATAAATTACTTTATTAAACAAAAGTGTAGCTGTCATTTCCAAGGCACTCTTTACAAAACCAGGATTTTTGGCATATCTATCAAACTGCTAGACCAAACTCCAACACATAATAGATCACCGTAATCAGAAAAAAAGCTGTATTTGAAAATATAAACATCCAAGATGGCGCCCGTAAGAAAAAACAAAGTTGATGATGTTTGCTAAAAATCGAAACGTCGAATTTTTATTATATCACCACGCTGTAATGCGTACATAGTGCAATGGTAAAGTGTTAATTGTTTTGAAGTATCTTTTCAAATAGTCTCGCAAAAAATTAAAAACGCATTTTTGAAAATTTTGTTTTTTTTTTAGATATCTCCGGAAGTACTCTGAATATTTTATGTTTTAAAACGGCATTATGTTATACTCCAGATTGTGCAACTTTAACCTAATTTAATCGATCTTGTATCACTTCAAATAACCGAGAGCCTCATGCTTAAGCTCCAAAAACGGGCACCTTTTATATGAAAGATTTTCTATTAAAACCATTTTTAAGTACCCATATCTACCATTAGCTCGCGTTATTTTGAGTTAAAGAGAATTGTTTAATTGTTTAACCAATGTCTAAAGAAGAGTGAAAGTACGGATATTTATTAAAGTTTAATAATAAAAAACAACTTATTGCTGGGCTCAATGCGCGTTGGATGCATAAATATTTAAAAAATTCATGAGTACCTTTGACCCGCGTTATTATGAGTTAATTTCTTTAGCGCTTGTTTAAACAATGTTTAAAGAAGAGTATTAAATAATTGAAAGTAGGGATTTGTAAAGTTAAAAAAAATCAACCTATTGCTGGGCTCATAAGATGATTTTTTATAAAATTTTAAAAAATCCCAACTTTTAATAATAATAATAATACTTTATTTCTGAGCAGAATACATTCTATTTACAGAGAAATGTACAGTAAACCTAATATATATCAATATAATAATTAAAAATAAATAATATAATAATTAAAAACAATAAATATTTCTAAAAATAAACATTATTCATCACATGCACTAAGTCTGACTGATCAAGTAATACAAAAACAACGGTGTATGACATAATATATGTTATATTAAGTATTTGTTATCACAGTAAGGTTCTTATTTGAAGGGAGGTTAAATTAAATATATCCATGTCTTTAATAGTGTATTACTCTTCTTTAGACATTGTTTAAACAATCGCTCAAGAAATTAACTTAAAATAACGAGGGTCAAAGGTAGTTATGTATGGGTACTTAAAAAAATCTTTCATATATGAAGAGCAGCAAATATAATGTACAAATGATGCTTTGTAGTGTTTATTTAACTTTTTTAAGAGTTCAATTTGAAGCGTTGAAGGAGTGTTTTCCACTCCTGGGTTAAGCATGAAGTAAAATTTCGAGTTTAGAAAAGCCTAAAAATTTGGTTTGGTTACTCAAACCAAATTTTTAGGCTTTCCTAAACTCGAAATTTTACTTTATGCGCCACGCGTATTAAACACGAAAAACACTGAAATATTCTGAACATGTGAACTTCACTTGAAATCAGTGTCAGACGAGTAAAATTTCGAGTTTCAAAAGCCTGAAAATTTTACTTGATGCTTAACCTGGAAGTGTAAAACACTCGTTTAAAGCTTAAAAACTTAAAATGAGATCCTTTTAAAAAAACAATTTAAAAAATGTACAGCACATAATTGGGATATGTATACTTACAAGAAAAACTCCCTGTGAGAGGTTGGGAAATGAATGAATTGTTCCTTATTTGTCACTAAAAATAATAATTAAAATTGCTGCATAACTGTGGTGGAGGGGCCGGGACATTACTGGAAATATTGCTAGCTTAACAGACATTTTGATTCATAAAATTATGTTTCTAAAGTTATACAAAAACAAGTCAAAAATAATGCAAATTCATGATTGACATACTAAATATATTTCACTTGTTAATTTCACATAAATTAGCGCTTTGTACCAAACCAAATTTTTAGGCTTTTCTAAACTCGAAATTTTACTTCATGATTAACCAAGGAGGGGAAACACTTGCTAGAAGTAAATATCACAAATAAAAACAGTGTAACAACTTCTTATTAACTTAAAATTTAATTAGAGTGTAGTTAGAATACATGAAAATGCGATGATACCACAAACAAAATTTCATTTTGGCTAAAAATTGCAGTAAAACCAAGCTTATATTACATTTTTTGTGAATAATTATTTAAAGCAAATAGATTAATTCTTTTTTTCATCAAAATATGAGGATTTCAAAGTTATTCAAAATCATATTGAATTTGCATAAACTTTCCAAACAAATATGTTTATAAATTGGGCAAATATTTAACAACATTTTATCTTCATTACTAGTTTTGTGTAAAAATGAGAGAACAAAAATAAAAAAAACAAACGATGTACACAGTATTAATTATTGCCAGGGAGATAACATCTGATTCTAACACGAAAAGTTCCTATAGATTTATGATCTAAAATGCTTACTTTTTGAAATACTGGGTGTTAAACTGTTATTTTTTTACAACAATTTTAAATTTACAGGCTCCAGATTTGACGCGCTGTATAACAACAATTTATTTTTTAGGATTGCTACCTATTTTATTTATTTATCTCGAAATGTAGTGGGCTAGTTTTGATTGTATGCTTTAATGATGTTTAAATTATTGTGCTGACGTTTGGTTTAAATTGGTTTTCAAATTTTAGGTCGTCACATTTAAAATTGTTGGAAATAAATAACAATTTAACTTTTCGTATTAGAATCAGACGAAGAATCTCCCTGTGAGTTATCTTCCCCGAGGTTAATGATATATCTGGATAGACCATATCCTTATGAGAATATAACTCATAGCCTACTAGAACGAATTTTAAACCAATGAGGTGCAAGGAAAGCCGTAGGTACATGTCTATCACCGCGATGATAAAAAAAAGAAGGGTCAAAATAGCTAAAGTTTCTTGCAGTGATATTAATAGAAAAGTGAAAAGTGCGACGCCAAAAAACACCGTCATGAACAAAGAATCACAGTGGCGGCAGTTTACGAACTTTTATGCGGTTAAAAAATTCTCAATCAATAGGGAAACAACAATATCTCAGCTGTCGATAATGTTAAGAGACTCACATTATTTTATTCATTATATTCTCTCACTAAATATAACTCGTGATATGATTAATTATCGATGATATTTTGTCGTTGAAACCGAAGCAGCACATTCAACTCGTGCTGCGCACTTGTTGAATCTGCAGCTCGGTTTCAACTCCAAAATATCATCGATTATAATCATACCACTCGTTATATTACGGCTGAGAATACAACTCATAGCTTACTAGAACGAATTTTAAACCAATGAGATGCAAGGAAAGCCATAGGTACATGTCTATCACCGCGATGATAAAAACAAAAGAAGCGGTGGGCGATAAGTTGTCCTGTCATTCGAAACGTCAAAATAGGTAAAGTTTCGTGCAGTGATTTTAATAGAAAAGTGAAAAGTGCGCACTCGTTGAATCTGCAGCTCGGTTTCAACTCCAAAATGTCATCGATAATAATCATACCACTCGTTATATTACGGCTGAGAATATACCTCATGCATCACATGACTACATTACCTTAAATCAGAATCGCTTATTTCTATAGATACATGTTATCACAGCGATGATAGAATCACCTTGTTTTGGTCGTTGCTACGAACAGTATTTGTCAAACCTGTCAGTCTATAATTATAAATGTCAACCGGGCGATAAGGTAAGGTTTCCAAGACGGAAATATAGTGAAATTCCTAATATTCTCTCATCGAATATAACTCGTGGTATGATTAATAATCGTTAATATTTATTCGTGAAACCGGAGCAGCACCTTGGGGTGTCCGTATTTCGACAGAATGTATAGGGAGGGGATCTCAGTGATTTGAAGAGATAGATAATAATATGCAAACAATTTTAAAATATCTTTTTTTGTTTTCGAGAAATCAACAAATAACTGTTGAAAAATCGTTTTTATTTTTTTATTAAAAAACTTCTGAATCTGGACATGTAGACAATATTCAGGCGCTTTTTAATGAAAAATCTAGTAGCATATTTTTTTCAAGATAACTATATAATTTACCCGGGGACCATAGCCAACTTTTGTTTTTCTTACGGGCGCCATTTTGGATTTTTATATTTCTTAATTTTATTATTTTAGATTTTATATTTAAAATTATAATATTTTCTTTTTTGCAAAGAGTGCCTTGCAAACAATGACGTCATATCTGTTAATCAATAAAATACTGACAGCAGTAAATCATTGTTAGCAGTCAAAATTAATTAATACCTGTCAATCTTTTATAATAATAATAATAAGTATCGATTATCCCACAAAACACAAAGTAAAAATATGGTGATGTGTCCATCATAGCACTTTCCCCGATTAAGATATGATGACTTAAATATCAACAGTGTGTAAAAGTTGCACAAACTTAATTTATTCTACTTTTATTATTATTATTCTAAAACTATTCACAAAAAAATTATTCTTGCATTGTTCGCTACATCTCAATAAATATTGATTACTATCCCATCTGAGCGTTATATATATATATATATATATATATATATATATATATATATATATATTTAACTTCACTGCAAATCAGTGGTTTATACGCGTGGCGAATGAAGTAAAATTTCGAGTTTGGAAAAGCCCCGTAAAAATTTGTCCAGGGTCGCGCGACCCTCGACAAATTTTCTACGCGGGGCTTTTCTAAACTCGAAATTTTACTTCATGCTTAGTCTGGGAGTGGAAGACACTCGTTAGTTTAAAATACATCACAACTGTTAAAATATGTATCGTATTAGTATTTTGTCATTAAATCAATAAATTGACTGTCTTTAATATAATGATTTAAGTAACTTACAATCATAACATCACAATAGCCGAAATGGACTGTATTTCGGCTATAGAGAGATATAATCAGACGAAATTCTAGCATAGGCAAAAGACAGTCAATCAAGCCACTTACATTCACAATAATCAAAACACGGTCAATAAAGATATAATATGATAAAATGCTATAATATTCCAAAGCCAATCAAGCAATTTATTAATATTCAAAATGACACATCAGTATTTCGTTTATAAACAAATATATTTTCTATCAGTGCAGTAATTAATCAGCTGGATGCTGGATGTCTTCAGGGGTGATATGTAAGCAAATTATGGGTCCTAGGAGTTGTCAAATGAGTGAGTTACTCAACTGCTTCCAAGGCACTCTTTACAAAAAACAAAAGATTAAAACTGTACGTATAAAATGTACAATAAACTATAAGTGTGGTACATCATTGAATTTAGAAAAAAATATTCTTCAAAAAAATATAAAAATCCAAAACGGCGCCCATTAGAAAAACAAAAGTTGGCTATGGTCCCTGGGTAAATATTATAGTTATCTTATCTTAATCTCAAGTAACATATCTTAAATAAGATATGTTACTTGATTTCATGTTAAAAAGTGCCTGTATAATGTTTAAGTTATAAATGTGTGGATTCAATAGTTTTTGAATAAAAAAATAAAAACTAAATTAAAAAAATCCGTTTCTTGACAATATCTCAAAAATGAAAGAAGATATTACAAATTCGTTTTTAGATTATTATTGGGCTCTAAAATACGCAACTTTGCCCCAATTTAAGCGACTCTATCTCTTCAAATAACCGAGATCCCCATATATTCTGTTGTATATTGGTTTGAGAGCATGGAGTTCTATGTCAAATTATGTTAAAGTATTACGCACTTCAGTGATATTCTATTTACTTATTGATAGAATTTAATTAGTTGTAGTTATTTTTAAGTACTGTATAATATTATCTATCCGGAAATTATCAATAAATATTATTATTATTTTTTGAATATTTTTTAATGTGATAATAATAATAAAACTAGATAAATTTAGATTGAGACACTTTTCCATTTTCTTAATATTTAAATCATCATATCTATAACGAGGACAGTGCTATGATGGACACATCAACATTTTTTATAATATAAAATAAAAACATTTCAAAAATTAAAACAATCACTTCCAGCTAAACCGAAAATCGCAAAAAACTGTTTTTCCGGAACGAAAACCGGAACCGAACCGATATATATTTTATTAATTGAACCGGAACGCAAAAAATAACGGTTCGAAGTCCTGGTGTGTACACTTCGATGACATACCGTGATATCCTTCGTCGTATAGTTGCAACATGGGGGTTGTGGAAGCACAAGACCATTGAGTGTCCGGGTAAACCATCATATCGATATCGGAGGCGGACGTTTGGCCACCAGCGATGGTGACAGCAGGTTCAAGGATGGGCCGCGGAACAAGATCGCGGTCGCGGACCGGACATGTACTCCGCATCAATGGACTTCTGCACTGCACTTATACACTGGATGCATTCTGTTGCTATGCCATGGCGGTGTCTCCGCAGCTAGCAGCACTCTGTTTCTTTGTTGGTACGATTTGCAACAATAGCTTGTTTCGCTCCGACTTACACACACTCTAGTTACACTTCTCCTTGCCGGTGGTCGGCGCTCACTGTTAGCAGTTAGCGCTCGCAGCTCTTTTGGACCTCAATTCACAACACACACATCCACATTCACAATGTATACACACACATACACCAAAATACCAATACCTGTCCGTATACTCTTGCCGTACTTGTACAGGTACCGGATTGGCAGCATTGGCGGAGCAAAGGGGGGTCAACTTAATTTAAATAAAAGTACTTATCTATGTCCAGGGGCGCAACCAAGAGAGGGGGGCGGATGGCCCGGTCCCCCTCCCCTTTGGCTATTTATCGCACCTATTTTTTCTTAAGGTTGAATTAAAAAATGGTTCATATTTTAGAAGCTAAGAGGAAGATAGATGTAGATTTAAAACGATTGAGCGTTTAATGAGGATTTCCAAAAGTCCAAAGTTAGAAAAAAAATACTCGACAGGAACGTTTCAAAGCCTTAAGTTAGACGTTGTGACAAAATATGATATAATGATTAAAATAGCCATAAAATCAACAAATTTGAATAGATCAACAAAAACCGCTCAAATTGGCAAAACGTTAACTCAATTTTCGCCAATAAAGCTACTGAGGAAGCTTGCGAATAATTACACAGGCCAACAAAAAAATTGTGATTTGGATTTTTTTTAAGTTTTGGTGGCTAATCTAATAAAGAATCATAATTATTTTGTTTCCATCACGCACATTTTTTTAATAAATTTACTATGTGTCATATTTATGGCTTTTTAAGTATTTGCGAATAAAAATTAATGACTGGAGTCCGGATTTTAAGCATTTTGCTTATTGTCAATTTTATAAGCAGAACAGATTGGTTTTGAAATCTCCACGTTTCACGAAAAATGCAATCGTTTGACACTACTTTTATTTTGCTTATTTTGCTTTTTTGGCAAATTTTAGCTTATTTTGCTTTTTTTGCATATTTCATCTTATTTTGCTTTTTTCTGCATATTTTAAAATATTTTGCTATTTTGCCAATTTTAACTTATCGGTGCGTATTCGTGCTTTCGTGTGTTTATTTTTTTTTCTATTTTATTGCACACATTATTTTTTTATTGTTTGATTTTTCACACGGGCAGAAATGCCGAACGTTCAATAGCGGGAATACTATTACGCTTGGCACAAAAATCGGAAAATCCCCGAGTAACGTGAATAATGTTTTGGTAAATAAATAGAGAATTCCCGATGTTTATTACGGGCTGAGTACGTGATTTACAACATTTTCGTATGTGCTCAGATTTGAGAGAAATGAACACAAAACTCTTTGGACTGTCGAAGCTATACTGTGCTATATTTTATATCACTACAAAATTATAACTCAAGTGTAGTATAGAGTGTAGTGAAACTAACTGATGTGCTAAAATATAATTGAAAATGCCGAAAGTCAAAGACAAATCTTTGCCTGCAAGTTGGTTGAAAGATTACCCTGATTTAGTCCTGGAAGGGTCGAGAATATTTTGCAGATGTTGCATGAAAACGGTGAGTGAAATGTTATATATAATTATATTAATTTAAAATGTATGTGGTGACAAATGCCAAAACATTTTCTTAGAAATTAATAATAGTTATGTACTCTGTTATTCTGTACACGCTGTAGATATTTACTTATTGCGAAATATAATTATGAGACTGCTGCCAAATTAAAAATTAATAAAAGGTTATTGTTTCGTTAGCAGGGGTGTGTATTTTCAATTAGTTTATTATTCTCCGTAAGACTCGTAAATGTAACAAATCAAATAAGATTTGAAATATTTCATTGTACAATCCAATATGCGGCCGTGTATTTGCACGGGAAATAGTTGTTCCTATAGGTGGATTTTATACGAACATTGTCGTAATTTAATATATTATGCTCGTTTTTTTTACTGAAGTAAATTAATACAGGTAAATATTGTAACTAAGCATTTCCAATATACTTAATTAAAAATTGAAATTAAAGCTGTTAGAGAAATATACAAAATTAATATAATATAGGTGCCATCGGTGGAAATAAAATGTTAGGACACGCAAAATTTGTTTAGTATGTGTCTTGGACTTGTCAGATAATTGTCATTTGATATGTCAAAGTTTCAAAATTTACACAATAATACGTCTTCCATTCATTTGCATATTTTCACTGTCACTCCATAATATAACCTTTCTTGAAAAAAAACCTGACTTAAGCGGTATAAATTTGATTATGTTTGACATTATCCAACTTTTTATTTGTTCCAACATTTTATGTCCACCGATAGTACTTACTTATCTAAATAAATCAGAATCACTAATCTAATGGTAAACATTTTCTTTTTAGATATCTATTGAAAAAATATATAATGTGGTTTAACATATTAATACAACTTCTCACCAAAATAATTCTAAAAAAAGCAAGAGCACCGGAAAGCAACAAACGCTAGAAGAATCATTAGCCACCACTAGTCTACAAACTCGTTTGATTTGTGCAATGCCATGGTGCCGGCGAATATTCCCTTTAACAAATTAGAAAATACGGTATTAAGGAAATTTCTCGAAACATACTGTAACAGAAGTATTCCCAGTGGAAGCTTGATTCAAAAAAAATATTAAGACGAAGTGTATTTAAATGTGTTTGCCGAAGTAAAAACCACAATCGGAAACAATTACATATGGTTTACTGTGGTTGTACACAGTTGTCATAAGGCCCATGCTGACTTACGGAGCTTCAGTTTGGTGGCCCAGAACCAAACAGAAGACCACGAGGAAGCAACTCTCGCAAGTGCAGCGGACAGTCTGTCTTAGTGAAACAGGCGCCATGCACACTACTCCGACGATGGCGATGGAAGTCATGCTATGCCTTCCACCACTTGATATCCACGTGGAGAAGGAGGCCATGGCGACTATACTTCGCCTTCAGTGCAGTGGGATTTGGAACAGTAACAGCTGTGGGGAAGTTAGAGGACACCTCTGGAGGAATGTCTGTAGAGATATACCTCTTTTAGAGGCTGTTAATGACTGCTGTGTACCAACACTAATACGGAACACACCCTACAACGTTACTGTTCAACCCACTAAGCGGATGAGAGAGTCTGCTATAAGGATCTACACAGATGGATCTAAAAGGAAGGATCGGGCCTTGGAGTTTTCTCTAAAACCCTAAAAATCCAAGCAAAGGTTCCGATGGGAATTCATGGAACCATCGCGCAACTGGAGCTGATGGGAATAACACTTGAAGGATCGGGCCTTGGAGTTTTCTCTAAAACCCTAAAAATCCAAGCAAAGGTTCCGATGGGAATTCATGGAACCATCGCGCAACTGGAGCTGATGGGAATAACACTTGAAGGATCGGGCCTTGGAGTTTTCTCTAAAACCCTAAAAATCCAAGCAAAGGTTCCGATGGGAATTCATGGAACCATCGCGCAACTGGAGCTGATGGGAATAACACTTGCGGCTGAGTACATCATAAACCGCAAGGTGACAAATGTAGCCATACTAATCTTAACGGATAGCAGGCAAGCGATTCTGTCTCTGCAGAAAGCCTATGCTTCGTCAGAGACCGAAATAGAGTGCCACGGGAAACTCAGACAGACAGCAATGCACAACAACATTGAAGTCTGCTGGGTGAAAGGGCATGATACAGACACAGGTAACGGGAGAGCTGACGCGCTGGCAAGAGCTGCGGATGGGATGAATCTAATCTCACCGGAGCCGCTAGTGCGGTTAGCTCCTCTCTCCCTGTGTAACATGTTACAAACCAATGCCCTGGAGAAATTCAGGATGCGTTGGGATGATATCGAGGGCTGCAAGCTCTCTAAGGAAACACTTGTGTATCCCAATGAGAGATCAGCGAAACGGTACCTGCTGGCTAGAGGGAATCTCAGGCGCTTAACTGCCATCCTTACTTGTCACTGTGGACTAAACGGGCACCTCTATAGGATGGGGATAGTTGACTCCCCATCTTGTAGAGGTTGCAGCATGGAAGACGAGACTGCATGGCATTTTCTTTGTGAATGCCCGGCACAATCGTCAATCAGGGAATCCATATTAGGTGATAGATGGCCTACAATGGCCTACATAAGAGATCTACCCACCTCAGCTATGCTAGAATACCTAAACAAGGTGGGCTTGCTAAACTGAGGATGGGTGATCTACGGGAGGTGGCACAATGGGCCTAATGAGGCCTAAGTACAGTGCAGAACTGCACACTCCCCTTTGAACCAGAACCAGAACTGTGGATGAAACGACCGATAGTTGCGGACGATGCAGACGTTTTAATGTTGTCTGATGCTGCGCCTTACATGGTAAAAGCAGGAGGTGCCCTGAAAGTATTTTACGAAAATTTAATACACTGTACTTGCCTAGCCCATGGACTATCACGAGTTGCTGAAACATTAAGACTTCAGTTTCCATTAGTCAATAAGTTAATAGCAAATGGGTAACGCATTTTTGTCAAAGCGCCTCTTCGAGTGCAGGCTTTTAAAGACACACATCCGGATATTAAATTGCCACCCCAGCCTATATTAACGAAGTGGGGAACTTGGTTGGAAGCTGCAATGTATTATGCAGAATATTTGCAAATATTTTCAAGAATTTGTGCTAGATTTACCTGAAGATGATGCATTATCGATCAAGAAATGTCACAGAATTTTAACAAACAATATGTTAAGACAAAATTTAGCGTTTCTCCTATCAAATTATGCGTTCATCAGCCAGTATATAAAGAAATTAATTGGAAGAACAGAATGTAAGACTTGTAGATTTCGTCGAAATTATATATTTTAAATTTTGAAAAAAAGTAGTCTGTTCGAGGCCTGATTGGAGATACGGTTAATAAAAAGTTCGAAGACGTTATAAAAAAAAATGTAGGATTTGATATCCTTTCCAAACTTTCCGGGATCATGAAAGGAATTCCTGTAGAGGATTTGGAAATAAATGTACCTTTCAAAATCTTTAAGTATGCACCCATAACTTCAGTAGACGTGGAAAGGAGCTTCCCCATTTATAAAACAATTTTAACGAATAGAAGACAAAATTTCAATATGGAAAACCTTGAGGAATATTTAATTGTAAATTGATACAAACTTACTGAATAGAATAGTTCAATAAACATTTTTACATTATTGTGTTTTTGTGCTTTTTTGCATGTTTCTGCTTTTTGTACATATTTCATGTTTTTTCGTGATTTTTATTCATTTTGAAGTGCTTTTTATAAGCGCTTATAATTGGAAAATAAATGCTTATAATTCCGGACTCTATTAATGACATTCTAAAAATTGCTACGCCACTGAGATTAAATTGTGTACATATCAATAGAATAGTATAGGGAAATTTACGAAAGTAAAATTTAATTGCTGGGATTCCCTGATTTGCAGTCAGACCGTCGTCGAATTTGAAAATTGTGGGACTTCTACTAGGACAGCAGTCAGGGTATACAAAATACCAGGGTTGTTAAAAAAAACTTTTTTTTTCAAAACGTGTTTTTATTATTGAAACAGCGATTAAAACATTAACAATTAAAAAAATGTTTAAAACATGTTTAAAACACGTATAAAACGTGTTGAAAACAGAACATACAGGGCATGTTTCTTTTGAGTATACATATCCCGATAATTACAGCGTTTTTTAAATTTGCGGGAATTCGTTGCTTCAAAGCGATTAATTTGAGGCTTTTGACGAGTGTTTTCCACTCTTAGACTAAGCATGAAGTAAAATTTCGAGTTTAAAAGGCCTAAGAATTTAGATTGGCCGCTTTGCTTCGCTACGCGGCCAATCCAAATTTTCAGGCTTTTCTAAACTCGAAATTTTACTTCATGCTTAGTCTGGGAGTGGAAAACCCTCGTTTGAAGATTCAAATTGAAATCTTTAAAAAAACAACTAATGTCGTAATATTTACAGTTTTCAAGTTTAGAAAAGCCTGAAAATTTGGATTGGCCCCGTAGCGAAGCGAAGCGGCCAATCCAAATTAGGCTTTTTTAAACTCGAAATTTTACTTCATGCGCCACGCTTAAAAACACTGAGTTACAGTAAAGTTAAAACAACACACACATACAACAACGATTATAGGCAACCTAATATACGTTATAGTAATTGGGTTGCCTATAATCACTAGTTTAAACCAATTGCTCAGCACAGAATTTGACTCACGTTTTATTCACATCTATATATTAGATTGCTAAAGCCGTATATTTTAAACTTTACGATATTTCAGTGTTAGATACGTGTGGCGCATGAAGTAAAATTTCGAGTTTAGAAAAGCCTAATTTGGATTGGCCGCTTCGCTTCGCTACGCGGCTAATCCAAATTTTCAGGCTTTTCTAAACTCGAAATTTTACTTCATGCTTAGTCTGGGAGTGGAAAACCCTCGTTTGAAGATTCAAATTGAAATCTTTAAAAAAACAACTAATGTAGTAATATTTACAATGTATGTATTTAAAAATCACATTTATGCACACACAGTTGTGATATTTTATTGTAATAAAATGTCATGTTTAATAATGTAATTTGAAATAACCTTCAACAATTTAGCAAACATTTAAAAACGTAAACAGAAAATCTTAATGAAGTAGTTTAAAATATAATTTAGCAAATTTAAGATAATAAAAAAAAACGTTTTAAACGTGTTTTAAACAAATTTAATATTTAAAACATGTTTAAAACAAAACCGTTCAAAACACGACGGCTGTTTTTAAACATGTTTAAAACACTGTTTTAAAACAAAGTGTTTTAAACATAACAACCCTGCAAAGTACCCACGTTTTTTGTGTGATTGGGACAGTCGAAGTAGACATCAACATCGGAAGAAAAAGGACTGGATAAGAAGAGATCATTTAACTTCCGGATCAAAAAATGTTCTGCACGAAAGTCTTGTTGATCCACAAAAAATCTTGTTACCTCCACTGCGTATTAAACTAGGATTATTGAAACAATACGTTAAAGCTTTAAATAAAGATGAAGACTGTTTCAAATACCTTTGTAGAAAATGTCCCGCTATCTCAGATGCAAAACTAAAGGAAAGCATTTTTGTCGGTCCTCAAATAAGGAGATTAACAAAAGACCAAGAATTTGTTAATACCATGACCAAAACTGAGAAAGGTGCATGGATTTCATTTGCTAATGTTATTTAAGGTTTTTTGGTAAACAACAAGGATCCTAACTACAAGGAAATTGTAAAAAACATGCTACAGAAATTTATGGAATTGGGAGCATAAAAGTTCACTTTCTACACTCGCATCTTGAGTACTTCCCCGAAAATCTTGGTGATGTGAGTGAGGAGCAAGGTGAGAGGTTCCACCAAGACATGAAAGAAATGGAGCGCAGGTATCAAGGTCAGTGGAATGTTTCAATGATGGCTGATTACTACTGTTCAATAAAAGGGGACAATCCGGCCCTGGAATACAGAAGAAAATCCACTAATCGAAGTTTTTCATCCAAGAGGGAAAGATCTTCTGGAAAGAAAATAAATAAAAAATTGTTTAAGACTTCTTTCAATTTAGTTTACTATTTGTAATTTGTTTTTGTCTCTGTATCAATAAAAGTAGCGTTTATTTTGACTTATTTTTTATTAGTTTATTTTTAACATTGATAAAAAAAACCTTACGTGATAGAGCAAATTAACACTCGGATTTGAGTTCAGCAGATCAAAATTATACAAAATCAGATGTCAGATCGAAATCAACTTTTAAAAAGTCAAATTTGTTGGCCTGTGTTATACATCTGAGGATGAGAAATTACCGTCATGTTTATTAAAATATTGTGTTACCCTTCTCTGTGTACTTCTTGCGATATTGTTCAACTTATCAATAAAAACGTGTACCTTTTCGTGATGTCTACAAATCGCAACAATTTGTCCTGTGCCTAAAACATCTTTAAGATGTCAAAATAATAATAATTTTCGCCCTATTGCTATTCTGCCGCATATCGCAAAAGTATTTGAAGGGTTGCTATTTGAATAAATTTAGAATCATATTAAACTTTATATATCGGATAAATAGCACGGGCTTGTCCCAATCGCTCAACTGTCACTAATCTTACCCTAATAACTCATGATATTGCTGAAACTATTGATGCGAAGGGACAAATTGATATGATTTATACGGACCTATCGATAGCCTTCGATAAAGTTTAACATGATATTCTGTTGCCAAAGTTAAGTAGCTTGAGTTTGGCACCCCGGTGGGGTAGTGGGTAGAGGCCCTGCCTCCTAACCCAGGGATCGCGGGTTCGAGTCTCGTCGGCCTGATTTTTAAAGTACAAAATGATTCCAACCACGGTATATGGACTGTGTAAATGTGTTTGTGGCGTCTAAATATAGTTTAACTACAAAAAAAAGATATAGAGGTGAAATGGTGGAATGGTCTGGGAGTAAGGGCGCTCTTATATGGACGTTTTGTGAGCGGAAGCGGAGCGGGACGGATCGTTTTTTACGCTCCGCTTTTAGCTCTTATACGGAGCGGATTGAACGCGTTTTGCATCTTACAGATAGAAGTTTACCTAAAAATTTATAATTTATATTTTTTACGACTAAATATTCTAAGGAAAATATTACGAATTTAACTCGCTTTGGCCGATTTGTTACAAAAATATTTAAAAAAACGCCCGTTTTGAAAACGCGTTTCACCCGCCTGTATACGAAGGCGCATAAGAAACCATGTGTTAAAACTGAAAAACGCGTCCGTCCTGCTCCGCTCAAATTTAAACAGGCGCGAGTGCTGGCGATTTCTCCGCCTCGCACCCGTCCGTCTACAGACTCTCATATAAACCTATGTGTTAAAACGCAAACGATTGCGCCCGCTCCCGTTCCGCCTCGCGTTCAAAACGTCCATCTAATAGCTCCCTAAGTCCTCTGGCGCCCGTGGCAAAAAACTGACTTGCCAAATATTTAAAATTAAAGAAAATCAAGTAAATCCCCAAAGCTATAAGTTATTAGTTCATTTTTAAAATTTTGACGCTTTTCGTGAATTTCCTAAATTATACATTTAGAAATCACAATGCTTTTCATAAACTCTTCACGATTTTAGGTAATTTTCAAATTCTTGAAGATTTTTTGTTATTATAATGGAGTGTTAACAGTTTTGAGTTTAGTATCATTATGATTTTAATTATGATTATGATAACAGCCGTTAACTCTCTTTTTATTTAGTCATTTATATATATATATATATATATATATATATATATATATATATATATATATATTTGTAAGTATCGCTAGACAATTCAATTTCAAGTTCTTGAGAAATTCTAACGAGTGTTTAACAATCCCAGATTAAGCATGAAGTAAAATTTCGAATTTAGAAAAGCGTGAAAATTTGGATTTGCCGGGGCGCGCGAGCGAAGCGAGTCCTGTTGGATAATAAAGATTTATTATTATTAATAAATGTCAAATAACTTGGAAATGGTACCACTTGGACCGATTTTTTTAAGAAAATGACATAACATTTTTATGAAGAATTTAAACAGCAAATAATAATGATAATAAAGTTTATTTTCTCAACAGACATACAATCCTTTCAGAGGGAAAGTTAAGAGGAACAAAAAGTATAAACAACAGTTCGATAAAAATATATAAGCAATAATTTTACAACTAGATACTACAATCTAAATTTTAAACAAATAATTAAATAATTACACATATAATTAAAAAAAAACAATTCTTATATAGGTAATATAATTATATTTATTCATTGCAGCTTAGTTATAGTATTAATGAGTGATGCTCTTGGCATATGAAATATATCCACATCATGAAAAATATTATAACATATTTGGAATATCGTGTTTAGTGGTGAATTCGCATACGCATGCGTATTAGGTATAGAGAAATAAAATAATCTATTTCAGCGAGAATATGTAGGGGGGTCTATTTACAATAAGCAAGCTGCATTCTCTACTGTCTTTATGGCTCACCCTGTGCCCATACATATATTTTTAGGTTATGCAGCTCTTAAACCCAAACAACTTTGGGCCAGAAACTTTGTTTCAATCTTTAACATGAAACGAGATATCCTCTGAGAACGCACTGATAGGATTGTATATACGGTGGCCGATTTTTCAGTGCCCAGCTTATTATATCTGATAAAATATTAAAGATATAAGTTTAATATGAAACTTGCCAATAACAAAATAATTATAATCATTTGCGATGTCGTTTTATTATTTCTGTCAATTTTGACAAATATAAATAATTAATTTGTAGGCGTTTTTGAACTTTACAATATTTCACTGTTTACATGCCTAGCGAATAAAATAAAATGTTTGAAATGTTTACTAGAGTAATAAAGACTGTAACGTAATTTTGTAATGTTAAAAAAATTATACCTCCGTGCATATATAAGGAAATCAACACGTAATGTGCCACACAAACTTGACTTAGCGATGACCAGGCTTGCAAATTAAAATTAAGTGAAGTACGTATAAATTTTGGGTGGCAAGAGACAATCGAAGAAATGAACGGAAAGGTAACATCAATTTAGAAAATTAGTCGCTCATAAAACAGAGAAATCTATAAATAAAACAGGTTCAGGATGTCTTCGTTTCACTGCTCACAGGTTCGGGATGGTGTCCCTGACTCTGATTATGGAAGATGTTTGATTTGATGTGGTCAGATGTTGGTTAGATCGATCAGGCTTTTTTTACTCACAAGCCAGTTGCTCATTCGGGATAATTAGTTTTCCAACATTATCGATAAGGTTAAGGTATATTGATCAGGGCACACCAATTCTTAAAAACCTGAAACAGGGAATAGCAACGGCAGTAAATCTGCATAAAAATTTAAATCGGGAGTGCGTAAATGCAGATATGTCTTCTAAATCGGCGCGGGTAACTAATAATGATTGCTTATTCAAAACTGAAAACATAATTTACAAAATTATTTACTCACATTTTCGAAATATAACCTACAGTGGCGGCCAATTGATTGGAACATGTTTATATTTTTTCGACACAAGGACATATTTAACCCTTTCAGCCCTGAAATTTCTATGGAGCCCAAAAAATGTTTTGTACCTTGTATATTATTTATTATTATTTCAGATAAACAGAGAGTTTTTCTTTTAAGTATACATATCTCAATATACTGTATACGCTGTAAATCTTCAGATATTCGTTGTTTTCGCAAATTGTTTACATTGAACTTTCAAACGAGTGTTTTCCACTCTCAGATTAAGCATGAAGTGAAATTTCGAGTTTAAAAAAGCCTGAACATTTGGTTTGGTCGCGTAGCGCGAAGCGCAGAGCGACCAAACCAAATTTTCAGGCTTTTCTAAACTCGAAATTTTACTTCATGCGCCACGCGTACTAAACATTGATGTGATGTGATGTTGAGAACACACGTTTGAAGCATGCTGCTTTAGCAGAATATCTTGAACTTCGAGTTTAGAATAGCCTGAAAATTTGGTTTGGTCGCTCCGCGAAATTTTCAAGCTTTTATAAACTTATACAAAAGAAAATACATACTGTAGAAATAAAATAAATGTTTCTAATTAATTGTCCGATGCTTTTATTAATAATTTTTTAGTTTGCCTGTTAATGGTTAAAACAGAAATTAAATTAAATTAAACTGACATATTATTAAAGCATTCGTTATTCTAAAAAATGTAATACTCACTAACTAACTAATGCTCTACTAACAGAAACAAGTTTAGGAATTAAGTTTCCAATCAATTGTCCACCACTGTATATCCCGAATTCACAAGCATAACTGAAGTTATCAAATGAATCAATTAATTTAATTAGAAAAATGAAATTGGTGTAATTTCAATTATTCAACCGTATTTAATTCAAAAGAAACTGCACCTAACCTTAAATTATCACACTGTTAATTGCATTTTCATGACTTGAGTCGCGCAATAAAATAGGCAAGGAAAGTAAATAAAAATAATTTAATATTGTTGTTAGTACCTTGCAATAATTCAATCACAGAGTTCACAATACTATCGAGTATTATTTTATCATCAAATTGTTGGAAAAATTACTTTACCCGAAAAATTATTTTCCATCTGTGAATCAAAATGAAATCAAAATTAGGATTCTCTAAATCATGAATTACTTGAAAACAAAGACTATTCAAATTCTTATTTAAATCACTAAAATTATTAATAAAACTGTGGCGACTAAATCTTAACATAACTGATTACATATTAATCTTGAAGAATCTTACCATATCACCAACACAAATTCCTGTACTGCCTATTATTTCTTCTAAGACTGGACTACTTACCACAGCAATAAGCAATCTATACAATTTATCACACATAACCACAGATGCGAACTAAAATCAGGCGTTTGTTAGACGTGGCGCGTCCGTGTAGCTTGTCAGCTGAGCAGGAATCAACGAGCTCTGCCTTAACTGCGCAAAAGAAGGTATCTTCTATTTTTATTCGGAATATAGATAATATTATTTCTATATGTAATATTAATATTGTAACAATATATGCAATCTATATTGGTTCTATATTGTCTGCAAATTGAGTATCTTTTATTTTTATTCTGAATATAGACATTGTTTCTGTATTGAATATTAACATAGTAACTACATTCGCAGTCTATATTGTTTCTATATTGTATGCCCCTTGAATAACAGTTTCAATGTATAATCCAGATATCAATGTAGATAGAATATTGCTTCAAACTACATTTCTACTAGAGGTGTTATTCAGTGCACAAATAATATTAAGAAATTTAATGTGATATTTAATAATTACTTTTTATTTATAAATACATGCGAACACATTTCTTTACTATAAAACACATACAATTAACTAATGACTAAATTATTTTCAGGAACTTCAATGTAATAGCTACGGTATCAACTGTTAAATTACATCATTTTTACGACAAAAATTTTAAATCTGTTATTTGATTATCAGCCTTATCATTGTTCATATCTTCAGTCTTCATTATTTTACTAGCTAACATAATTCTAAGACGATACACAAAATAGGTAATGCTGTGGATGACAGCTTGGAAAATTACGGCGCCTATGCAGATAGCAGACGCGGAGATCGGTTTGCGCCAATCCAAGATGCTATAAATGCACGGTTTGTCATCTCTGCAAACAAGAAAATGTCTTACGCTTATCAGTTACAAAGACTTTTAAAGACCTACCTAGATGTACCACCCGCGAAGTAGTATATACATGAGAAAATAGCATAAAAGCTGCCAAACATCATTGGTACGTAACAATGACCAAACTTCACAGGATGGGCTACTACGGCAAGTTCGACTAGCATGGCTGCAGAATTCGTGGCATGTACCAGAATATTTAAGTAATCAAGCGCCATGGTTTCCGCTAAAATAATATGTAATTAGTTTGTTTATATATATAAACATAACATTCAACCAACCGTTATAAATGACGGTCCAGTACAAAACGGAAATCCCGAAGGAAAAATCTGTTGCGATAATATTGATTACCCAATATGTTTTATACAGTTTGATGTTAATATTCTCGTTTGGGAGCCCTGAAAATATTTTAACATGCAATCGAGAAATTATATAACTCACACAACCCAAACCTTTGCGTGACGCGTGAAATCTCATGCATAACATAATAGTACATAAGACAGCTTGTAAAGTGCACATTAAGAAGCCCCAGTTGGTCAGGTAGATCACCCATTTCACCCTAAAACTCATCGATTTATCGAGATTCTTCTCATCCACCATCGACAAGATCAAGCACACGCACAAAAAGGTCGTCATTAGAATCCTGTAGATGAGGTAGTATATGCTGGGCATTGGCTTCTTCTGCCACTAAAAGTAAATAAAAAAGGTTGATTTTGATTTGTAGTCGTGAAATTATTATATTTAATAATTGTAATCAGAATAATTGTAATCAAGATAATTGTAATTAGAATAATTGTAATCAGAATAAATTGTAATCAGAATAAATACTCACTTGCGATAAAGAAAACACTCCCGGGTCTTTGTGGCTTAGAGAGAAGTTAGCAGAAGTAAATTGTTTCTTCCATACGTCTAGCATCGTTCCTATAAAAAAGAGAAATATTACTGCTTGTTATTTGTTTCTTAAAATGAATTCACTTAGATAATGGGGGCGTTCAAAATCGTTACGAAACAACACTGTGGGTATAATTAAAGTCTTTTTTGAAAAGCATTCACCAGTGGCTCGAGTACAACTATCCTACTGTTTTGCGAGCCGAAAAAAATCCTTGTTTCCAGAAGTCCTGTGTCGTCCGAGTTGATGCGCTTTCCTTTGAAATGTTTTAGCGGACTAAACAGATGGAAGTCGTAGGGCGACAAGTCCACGCTGTAGCGCGGATGCTCTTGGAGGTCCAGCATAGCACCTTAACAAGAGACGTCTGGGGCAGACCTGAGTCTCCGGACGATGGATGTTTGAGGGGGACGATTGTCCAAGCCGTAGCTGTAGACCTTCCTGAGGTAACCTTTGTGTCCCTATCTTGGATAGGGCTAACTTACACGCGGCGGGGTTGGCTCAGCCCTGGTGCTTGTCGCCGTTAATGAGGAGTCGAGGGTGGGCCTTGAAAAGCCCACAGCTGCCTACTCGCCCCTCCGGTCCACACGTGGGTTGGTCTCCGACGGGCAGTGGTTCGCAGATATGGCGGTGATCCACCGATCCTTAGACGGACGCTCGAAAGATATACACCGAAAGGTATAAATCTGAGCACACCAAGTCTGCACCTCTAACCAGGTCACGGCGGGGGCAGACCGGAGTCTTCGGACGAAGGATATCTGAGTGGGATCATGATCCAAGTCGGAGTTGCAGGCTTTCTTGAGGTAGCATCTGTGTCCCTATCCCGTCATAGCACCTAAAAACAAAGGAGGCGGCGGGGGCAGAAAGGGGTCCAAGTCGGAGCTGTAGACCTTCTTGAGGTAACCCCCGTGTCCCTATCTTGGTGCTTGTCGCCATTAAATGAGGAGTCGGGGGTGGGCCTTGCAAAGCCCAGGGGTGCCTACTCGCCCCTCCGGTAGACACGTGGGTTAGTCTCCGACGGGCAGAGGTTCGCAGATATGGCAGTGATTCACCTGTCCTTAGACGGAAGCTCGTAAGGTACACACCTACAGGTATAAACCTGAGCACACCTAGTCTGTATCCCTGTCTTGAATACGGCTAACATGCACACGGCGGGGTTTACTCGGCCCTGGTGCTTCTCGTCATTAAATGAGGAGCCGGGGGTGGGCGTTGAAAATCCCAGGGGTGTGTATTTGCCCCTCCGGTCCACATGTGGGTTGGTCTCCGGCGGGCAGTGGTTAGCAGGTATGGCGGTGATCCACCGTTCCCAAGACAGACGCTAATATCGGCATACACCGCAAGGTAAAACCCGGAGCCTACTATTTTAGGACGGATGCTCAAGGGTTCTCCTTTGAACTTGTCCAGTACACTTCGTGTGACCCTGGAGACGTGTGGATGCGCGTTATCGTGGAGTAGAACCACTCCCTCCGTGAGCTCTCCAGGAGGGGTTTATTTGAAATTATTCGTGCACGCAATTATGCACTTGCGAATGACTTTTCAATAATAGGTTTATTTGAAAAGATTCGCATAAACAAACTTCAATTCGTATGCGCAAATTCAACTGTTATATTGCGATTACCCAAACACCACTGGCAAATTGGCAGCGACTGTCAGATTCTCATTTAACTTGTGCGTTTTGAGAATGATATTCTAAAATCTTTTCCAAATAGAAGCAGTTTTAAGCAGAATTACCAGGAGATCAAATGGAATGATTAAAATATGAAATAATTAGTTTATAAAATATTGACAAAATGTTAAATTTCTAAGTAGTAGTTTTTGTAGAGGGATCGGCAGTTTGTAAAAATACGAAAACAATATGTTATTTTACATACAGTGAATGTTTGTTTACGCTATAATTAATTTTATAATTTTAAGTTTCTAACGAGTGTTTTATATCCTTGATCAACTATTATTTCTAGTTTAGAAAAACCTAAAAATGTAGATTGATTTATTAGTTGAGATCAAACATAAAAACAAGTCGAGTGAGTCTACTATTCTAAACTTCACATCAAATCAGTGTTTTATACGGGTGGCGCATGAAGTAAAATGTTGAGTTTAGAAAAGCCTGAAAATTTGGTTTGGTCGCTTTGGACCAAACCAAATTTTAAGGATTTTCTAAACTCGAAATATTACTTTATGCTTAGTCTGGGAGTGGAAACCCTTCGTTCTAGGAAAATCATTAAATGCGATTCATTTTCCATGCATTTGATAACTTTTATCCGTAAAACAACATTATCGTGATTTGCAGGAAAATTATCGGACCAAATTTTTAGGCTTTTCTAAACTGGACATTTTACTTCATGTTTAATCGAAGAGTATAAACACTCGTTAGAAGTTACAAATTGAACGGTTCTACAAGGTGAGGCAGGAAAACTTTCTAATTTGAATTGGGTGCCAATGAGCGAGACGTGGTCAGAAAGGGATAGGGAGGATCTCATTCGATAGAGGGGGTCTTAAAGTTTTGTTACCGCTCAAGCCAGTTGTCGTCATGCGTTGGACAAAGGAGGAGCGTGCGTTCGCCGTGGAGGCCTACTTTTCCAATGGCCGTTTGGTGGTTGCTACCCAACGTGCCTTCCGAACTCGGTTCAATATTCATCCCACGGGTCCCGTTCCTCGCTGGCAATCAATCGTGTCGCGGGTGGACGCATTCAAGGAAAGTGGCAGTGTGGCAAGAAAAGGGCCTGGATGTCAACGGAAGGAAGAAGAACACACTGTTACTGTGAATGCAGTTCTCTACAGAGAAATGATTGAGGATTTTTTTTCTCCCAAAACTTGAAGAAATGGAACTTGCGGACGTATGGTTCCAGCAGGATGAAGCCACGGCACACACAACGAAAACTTCAATGGATCTTTTGAGGGAACACTCCCACGAGCGCCTAATCTCCTTGAGGGGTGACGTACTGTGGCCGGCACGCTCCCCCGATTTGGCTTCCTTTTTTTATGGGGATATCTCAAATTCATTGTTTACAATGACAAACCATGGACCTTGCAACACCTGAAGGACAACATTCGCCAAGCCATCGCCAACATTCCCATCGATATGCTCGAAAGAGTGGAGCGAAACTTCAAAAAGCGGGTGGATCAGTGTATCGCTAATGAGGGCCGCCATTTGTCTGATGTCATTTTTAAAACCACTTGAAAGAAAAATTCAGGATGTGTACAATACGTTAAAAAAAATGAAATCGATATGTTTATTGACCCTTCAGTCTCCCTGCCGCACCCTGTATAATTACAGCATATGTTTGAATTTTTTATTTAGGTATTTATTAGTCAAAGATTTTCGTTTATATGTTTTTTCATTAATAATATAATGTTATTATTTTCAGATGTTTTCCTATTTATTATTATTAACTTTTTTTGATTTTCCAGTTTATCAATTCAATTTAAATGCTTACATTATAAATATGCGCAATTAATAAATATCAGGTGAGTTTTATCGAATTCAATTATAAACTGTTTCATTTTAAATGCTCACAATGTCTATTCTGGATAAATAATTTTCGTTTTGTGTATTGGATAATCGAAAATGATTATTGTTACATAATTCATAAAAATATAAAGCCATTTTGGACATAAATAAACTACGGGTGATTATTTTATGAAAAGTCTAAGCAAAGATCAAATGAATGAGGAAAACTTTAGATATTCATAATATCAATGTTAATTTCAAATTTAGATAATTGTAGTTTTTGTATTTAATCAACTGAAGATTATTTTTGGGGTTATATTTAATAATTTATAACTACACTTCAGATGAATTGTTTAACAAACTCTTGATAGAGTTTCTTGTTTCATGTGAAGTTCTATAATATTATGAAAACAACGCCAAAGTTTAATCACATGATAAACAGAATTCTATATAACCAATTACAATATTGGACGATTATAAACATAACTACAGAAGCTGAAAATTAAATATAATTAGATGCAAGAACCTTATCGAGACTAAATACTGTTTTACCGAAGTAAAAAATATGCAATTTTTATAAAATTTTATCAATGTTTTGGGAGAGTTATTCTAATTTTTATTATCTTTGTAGTATGTATATAAGACTTTTTAACATTTTCTTCAGAAAATTTACCATGTTGTTTTGTACTTTTGTTTTTATATTTGATAAAATTTGATGTATATTAATATGTTAAATAGCATTAGACACAGTTAATTTTTCAAGTCCACATCTGTAAACTTTTTCTATGTGATTAATTAAGTAAGTTATTAAGCGAATAATGACATTTCGACACCATATAAAATTTACTTTTGATGAGTTAAACAATTTTCGTGTTATGTGCACAAATGCGTTTTTATTTCTCGCCTAGTTAAATGAAACGAGCTCTAACTTCATAAAAGCGTTCAATTTGAAATTTATAACGGATGCTTCCTTTCTTTGATTAGGCATGAAGTAAAATTTCAAATTTAGAAAACCTTGAAAATTTGAAAATTTCAATTATATTATATTAGGTAATTTCAAAGCCCCGAGTAGAAAATTTTTGTGGCTTCTATGAATTTTATGTTGATTTGATAATCTGTTGATCTTCTACAATTGTTTCGTTCTTCTAGAATTGTTGATTTTATTGCATAATTATAACTTTAGCTTAATATTTTAAAAAGATGCGTTGAGAGAATTTATTTTTTTGGGAATTTAAAGCTTCTGACAAATGTTTCCAATCCCAGATTAAATACAAGTTCATGTTATATCTCGAAACTAATATCGATAGAAAAAATCTGACAACACTTTATTATTTAGTGTAAAATTATCTGAAAGTTTGCTCTTTGCAGTTTTCTTTATCCTTTTAATAACCTAGACATTTTTCTCGAAAAGTAATAATAATAATAAAAAAATTGAAAATTAACGGATATTTTTTTGTAAGAGAAATTCATGAAAGTAACCAAGAATTTGAAAATTGAAGGAAATTTAGCAAATTTAACTATCAACATTTTTTAAATTAACAAAAATTTAGGAAATTCAGTCAAACCGTCAGAATTTTGAAAGCTAACTAAAATCTTGGAATTTCATGAAAAATCAAGTTTTTTTTAAATTAACGATTACTTGCGATTACTGAAAATTGCCAATAATTTGAAAATAAGGGAAATTTCAAAAATGTATAAAAAGTATTGAAACTTTTAAAATCAACGGAATTCAGGAAATTCGTCAAAATTTCGAAAGTAAAATCAAATCTGTAAATTTACGAAAAACATTAAACATTTAGTAACATTATGGAAATTCACTAAAAATCGTCAAAACTTTGACTTAAAATCTTGAAAATTCATTAATAATTTCAAAATAAATAAATTTCGAAAATTCATTATATTCTAACGAGTGTCTTCCACTCCTAGGCTAAGCATGAAGTAAAATTTCGAGTTTAGAAAAGCCCCGCGTAGAAAATTTATCGAGCATTTTTCCAAGAAACAAAACAGCTACGGAAAAATGGAAAGAGAAAAATTGTCCCAAATTTGATAATCTAACACTTTTATTCGAACCATTTTTCCATTCCGATTAGTTATTGAGTTATTTGCAACTTTTGCGAAATACAAAAAAAGCGAACGTCTTCGAGTGAATTCTCGGCGTTTTTCAATTGTCACAAAAAAACGCTGTAACTCAAAAACTAATCAAATTTTAATGCTTTCTAAACTCGAAATTTTACTTTATGCGCCACGCGTACAAAACACTAAATTAAAGTAAAGTTTAAAAGATACTGCTTAAGTCTACTTGAGCTTGATATGTACTTTACTTTTATTATTTATTTATTTATTTATTTACGGAAAAATCCATTATACATAATATGTTATAGTAATACAATTCAAATTTCATAATACAAAATATATATAAATACAAAAACATTTGAGGCCTTTTGCCACACTTTTGGGCATTCCTTCAATGAAAAAATGCTTTCAATTACTTAAACCATCGATTTTTTTAAAAATGATTAACTGAGTATTCTTTAGCTGTGAAGTATATTTTAAATATATGGAATTAATTATACAAAAAATGACAATCATCTGACAAATACAAATTGACAGATTATCAAAACTATGGAAATGCATTACATTTTACAGAAAATTTGCAGCGTTGCCAAATCTACCCTTCGCATCTTTTGCATGTGATCATTACAATATTCGTGTGATTTCAAATAAACCTCCCATCGCAATTTTTCAATACGTGTGCGAATTTTGGTATTCGCAAATTTTCGCATGCGTATTTTTACGAGTGACTTCAAATAAACCCTCCCAGGCCGTTTTAATTAGATGGAACACACTCTCTCCTGTGCGCTCAACCACGCTGGACACTACAATCGCGTCCCTAGATGTCTCACTATGTTCTCCCAAAGCGACATATTCAAATTTCAACCGGTGTGGTTGTTATGATGTTTCGTAACTTTTCATTTGAACACCCCTAGTATTTATTGTTAATACAATTTTAAAGAGCTTTGTTAGAAATAAAATGTGTAAACTGCACTAACGAAGAATTAATGTACACATTCACATACTTTATTGAAAGTAACTTTTCTAATATTGAATCGTCAGCAGCAGCGACGGCTCGCAGCCTAACTTCAGGGTGGGCCACAACGCCAAGGCACACAAAATTTGAGGTTGGGGTCGCGCTTTATAAATACAAAGTCACCTTTCAATAACGAATACATATTACCTTGGGTCTCCGGCCGACCCTGAAGTTAGGCTGCGAGCCGTCGCTGGTCAGCAGCAATATTGTTTACAAAATATAAAAACTAATTAAAATTAATATCGACTTTATGCAAAAATTTTGTTTTGCTGAGACTTTTCCAAACATTCATTGAAGCAACTACTTTCCGAGCTAATACCCCGACAGATATTGAATTAAACAATGAAATTTGAGTTACACGACAGATCTACTGTTCTATGCATATTTTATATGCAAAATGTAACATCAAGTCAAAATATTCTCACCAAACTAAATAAACAAACAGGAAATTAAACAAAATTTAAAAAAATACAGAGAATGAGTATTAATTGAAAGAATCTTAGGCCAAACTAAAAGTTTAAGACTTTTATTTTAAAATAGCCTAAGATTCTTTCAATTATTATTCATTCCCTCTAATTTTTTCAATTTATTTCAATTTTCATCTAAATACGCGTTTCGAGATTTATCCCTCATCAATATAGCTATGCTTTAGACCCTGGGTCTCCAAACTATCTTCTTCGCGGGCCACAAATACAATTCTACATAATAAAGTCGGCCAAGATCCGATTTATTTTATAAAATTATGAAAAATTTAGGGAACAATTGTTACAATATTTCAAAATATGACATTTACAAAAAAAATAACAAGCAATAGCGGGCCGGATTCATGCAAGTCGCGAGCCGGGTTTGGCCCGCGGACCGTAGTTTGGAGACCACTGCTTTAGACTTTCAATACTAAACATTTTTTAAAAATAAATAAAAACTTACAAAAATGTTGAAGTGTCGTTGAAACATTTACACAAAACTAGAGCGAGTGAAAATGAAGGGATGTAATTTATAGGCAAAGGGATTAGGACATTAGTAGGTGCGAACAATTTGATCCCTGAGAGACTGGCTTACCGCCAGTGACGGTTGTTTATATTTAACAATAATGTTATTATTTAGGAAAAATAAATCTTTTGATGTTTCTAACATGATGTTTCGGGTGTCATATTAAGCCCTACACTGATAAACATTGACGAAGTGAAACTAAACAAGATAAACATTAGCAACTTAAAAATAAATCCAAAAAGACTTAGTTTGGATTTACACGTAATCAAACATATTCCAATCACAAAAAGGGAATTATTCCATTACAAACTTAGTATCTGGACTGTTATCACCTATTTCTTTTGAAGGATTGTGCTCCGATTTTCTGCAATCCTCTTTCAATTATTTTTAATTTATCACTTCAAACTTCTACATTTGCTAATAATTTAAAGATACTACTATCCTATATCGATTCTTTCACATATTGGAAAAATCTTTGAAATAGTGCTTCATGATGAGATTTACCTATATGTTGCACCATATTTTTCTATGCAGCAACATGGATTCATTCCTGGGCATTCTATTGTTACGAATTTATCTGTTATTACACATGACATATCTAGAGTTCTGGATTCATCGGGTCAAGTTGATGTGGTGTACACAGATATGTCTAAGGCGTTCGATAGAGTCGACCACAAATGGGTGTTGAACAAGTTGGACTGTTTTGGGTTTACCACTGGTCCACTATTGCCTTTGGGATCTTATCTGAACAACCGTGAAACTTATGTCTCTGTTAATAATTTTAAATCAAAATCGTACTTTCCAAGATCAGGTATTCCATAGGGATCCATTTTGGGTCCCTTACTATTTAATTTATTTATTAATGATCTCTCGGCTGCAGTTAAGTGTAAACATCTTTTAAATGCCGATGATTTGAAGCTATATACATCTGTGTAATCATTGAATGACTGTGAGCAGATACAAAATCAACTAGAAATAGTTTCAAACTGGTGTACTTCAACCAATTTATTCCTGAATGGTAGCAAGTGAAAGTTTATGGGATTTACTACAAAGATTAACATTGTCAAGTTCGATTATTATATTTGCAATAATCAGCTGGAAGAGGCTAGGGTATTCAGGGATATGGGTGTATGGTTTGATGATTCATTTACCTCTAATATGCATGCACAAGAAACTGTTCGTAGCTCATTTAAGGCTTTAGGTTTCATCCACCGAAACTCCTTGGATCTTCAGAATGTCAATTTTAATTTTATTGAAAGCGTCCAGCGTAAATTTTTGAAGATCTTATATTTTAAAGGGCGTCTACTCATTAAGAGGTTTTAGTCAAGAAGTACTACTGGATAAATTCAATCTTGACGCACTTTAAAAGCGTAGACATATAGTGGGAATATCATTCTTATACAAAATTCTTCATAATAGAATTGATTGTCCCGTCATTCTTAATTCTATTAGTCTACGTGTTCCAACTTTTAATAGCAGGAATAAAAGCACATTTAATGTTGCTTCTAATCACACAAGTTATGGCTTAAAGTCACCGTTCAGCATAATCTGTGATATTTTTAATCAATTACCTGTGATATTTTTGTTGACACATTATCGTCTCTTATTAAACTCTATTAATTTATTTATATTTATTATCTGTATGTTCTTTCATGTTTTTGTGTATTTACATTCTCTATACCTATTTTTTGTAAATATATTGTCTTGTAATTAGGATTGTTTCCTGCTGAACAATAATAATAATTATTATTATTATTGGAGCAGCCGCATACGTCATCTACACTTGGAGAAAAAAGAAGAGGATCACCGATCATATAATCATCGAAGAAGCCTCATTGTTTCCTTCCTTCTTCTTAAAGATGCCAGGATCTAAGGAGGGTGGAGTTATGTCAACGAATAATATGACCTAAATGCAATAAATATACAATTTACACCGTGAGAAATCCACCCACATTCTCTCAATTGTTTTCACAATTATAAAATTAATCAAAATAGTCTAATAGTTAAAAGTGAACCCTTACTAGTTACTCATGTACTAGCTTGGTGAATCGTGATGATGATGAACACCAAGTTTTTCTTTGGTAACACAAGCAAATTTAATTAAATTATACTCAAAGACAAATACAAACACAAAGTGTTAGTCCTCCTAAAACTTAAAAAAATGCACACCAAGATTTACCAGAAGGAAGAAAGCCAATACACTCCGATCAACATTATCGGCAGCCAACGTATAAAGGATTTTTTTGATGATAAACACCAAGTTTTTCTTTAGGAACACAAGCAAATTTAATTAAATTATTCTCAAAGAAAACTACAAACACAAAGTGTCAGTCTTGCTAAAACTTAAACAATGCACCCCAAGATTTAACTAGAAGGAAAAAACCCAATGCACTCCGATCAACATTATCGACAACCAAAGTATAAAGGATTTTTTTGATGATGAACACCAAGTTTTTCTTTGGCAACACAAGCAAATTTAATTAAATTATACTCAAAGAGAAATACAACCACAAAATGTCAATCCTCCTAAAACTTAAAAATGCACACCAAGATTTAACCTGAAGGAAGAAAGCCAATGCACTCCGATAACATTATCGGCAGCCAACGAATAAAGGATTTTTTTGCCTGACCCCACAATACAAAATAAGGTTCAAACCGACTTAACAAGTTTGTAATATCCACTAAAGTACCAAAGGGTACAAAAACCTTAACTAAATATTATACTGTTAACTGTGTATTTTACACATATTTGAATTATTTATTGGCAGCGGCAATTATTAGCTCATGCTATCATTCAATTTCACTGTGTTACGGTTTACCTTGTTGAGAATTGCCACAGCATATATTCGTATTGGCCAAGTTCATACTAATAACGCGGCAAATTAACGTGGGCTTAATATTAGCGTCGCCTATTCTGGGAATGAACTGAATGGAATACCAATTTATGTCAGATTCGTGTTTCAAGTAGGTAATTTAGTTTTTCATATTTAAACTACGACAATGACTAACTAACATTAAATTCCATAATGTAACAATATAAGAAAAACATGCAGGGCCGGCGGTAGTCGTTCTGGTAGTCGCCTAAAGCGGTATTTACGAGGGCGTCCCAATGTTCAAAACATCAAAAATAGACCCATGCGTGATGAGCAAAAAGTACTGTTCACATATTTTGATAGATTAATAACTGCCTACGTTAGACATAGGTATGAATAGATCTATTATTATTGTGAAAGGTTCTTCTATAAAAATAAAAGTGCGATTTTGAAAAATGTCAAATTTGAAGAAATGTATGAATTCATTAAAAATGTTAGGTAAGGTACCGGTACCATTCGTCATTGGGATACAATAAATAATAATAATAATAATATTTACTACCAGGGTAAGTGAATGTACAATACAACTAAAACATTACAACATGGGAATACGTCAACAGAAAAGCAAAATAAAAATTACATAAACATTATTGAAAGCTAACTTTTGGTAGTAAAATATTCTTGTATATCGTATGGCTCCAGTGTGCACAGCATAGTGAAAAACATATGTTTGAATTTCGATAGTGTTTCAATGTTTTTTTGTGTCTTGCGGTAAATGGTTATATAACTTTACACAACTGTAAAGTGGGCCTTGTTCAAACATGGACAACCCATTAATGACGCATAGGTTCTCAACGTGACCGATAACGCCCCCTTGCGGGCGTTTTGGACTTTCAGAGGGGCAGTAGAAAATTAGAGGGCGTATAATATTACACGTTTAAATATAATTGTGGCAATAGCTGTTTCAGATTCGCGACAGATGGTAAGTAAAAAAAGGGGCTCTAGAAAAAAAAATCTCAAAGTGGGCGGTGGGTAAAATAAGGTTGAGAAGCTATGATTTAGACCGAATGTTACATTAACAAACTGGCTTTCACTTTGAATAGGGAATCCAAAACGGTGCTAATCCCATACAAAATAACAAGTTTGTAAGGCGTCCTAAAGTTATGTAGTTAAGAAAATAATTTTATGTTATGAAGAACATGAATTGTTACAATTTTTATTTCAGACATTATTTCGTATTATAATACTAAGAGACACCCTGTACGCTGCAAAGTTATATTTTAAGCGGATGAGGAATTACAAAGATAATAACTCATCCACTACGTATATCCGACTATAATAAATACACAACAGACAAAAAATAATGAATCACTCGTTTATGACATATAATTGCTTTATTCTATATTAATCGGTACTTTAAGAGACTATCATTTGTCAAAATAAAATCTCCGTCATTTAGTAGATGAAGCCGTGCATACAGGGTGTAGATGAACATAGTATTTTTAATGTTCATTTCTTTATATTGAAATATTATCTTCTCTAATTATTTTAAAGTAACCATGTAAGTTATTTTATTATATTGACAATTGTAAGGCCAGTAACACAATAAATTATTATTATTATTATTATTATTATTATTATTATTATTATTATTATAAATAGACCATTTAAACAAAAAATTGTATCTTTTAATAGTAGTGTGTTATTTGTTTTAAAGGCTGTTTAATGTCTAATGTTTTGAAATATTTAATTATGTTTTGGCTTGATATTTCCTTCAGAAATATACAAAGATACACAATACGGTTCACTAATATATAATGGTAATTTAAGCCAAACTATTAGTAAATATTTAAAAAATTAGACATTAAAATAGCTTTGAAAACAAATAACACTCTCTCAAAATAATTAAAAACAATATAGACAAAACTGAAAGAGGCCAACGCTGTGGAGTTTATCAGTTAAATTGTGGCGATTGCAATAATATATTGGACAAACGGGGAGAGCATTTGATGAACTACTTAATGAACACCATATCCCATTCCTAAACGATAAGGACACCTCAACATATGCTAATCATCTAAAAGAAGAGCACCACCACAACAGAGAATTTAAAATCCTCCACATCGCCAGCAAAGAAAGAAAATTAAACTTCATAGACGCTTGCTGGACGAACAGATCGAGATCTCCAACTCTCTACTGTTCAGGCTGAGAAAAGATCCTAGCTCCACCCCCATGCCATAAAACGTTGTATATATAATGTAAATTTATCTGTAAATATCATAATTAACATTTATCACCTGAAGAAGCTACAGCGTAGCGAAATAATTGTAGTGAAAATAAATACAAAAAGTTAAAAATCAGAAATATTCTATTGTAATTTATTAAAATTTAAATAAAGCTAGATCAATAAATTATAATAATAATGATTCAACCTTACACCAAACACCAAATCTGAAAATTTTGATTTGCCGGGGCGTGACTTGCTTGGCCCAAATTTTCAGGCTTTTCTAAACTCAAACCTTTACTTCATGCTTAATCTGGGAGTGGAAACAGTCGTTAGAAGCTTTAAATTGAAAGCTTTTATAAAAATAACGAATATCTAAAAATTTACAATCAAAAATTGTGATGTCTATAAATAAAACACACACACAGGGACCTTGTTTCAAACAAAGGTTAATTAATTTTTCTATTTTGAGAAACCATGGGATTTAATTTCAAAAACTTAGTTTTTGGATTACACAAATCTCGAGCAATATTTGTGGCGTCTGCGACACATCAAAATTGACTTTTACATATTAAAATAATTTACGTGTGCAATACGTCATTGTATGTGAACGCGCTATTGAAATAAATTATTAATTTCATTAAAATTGATGAAAAAATTATGAAAATCAATAATTTACTTTGACAATATTGAAGACAATTTTGAAAATTGACCAATCTTTAGATAAATAACTTGTGACATTGACGAAAATTACCAAAATGTATGTAAACTGATGAAAATCTTGGAAACTGACGCAAATCAATCAATATGTAGTGGATTGATAAAAATCAAAAATATCGAGTACTATGTGAATTGACGAGAACTATGAAGATTGACTAATATTTTGAAAATCAATTTTAGACTATCAAATTGAACGAAAATCAAGATAAAATACAAAAAGCATAAATATCGTAAAAATAGCTATAATGTGTGTTACAAATTAATGTCTTTTATAAATGTTGACTATCAAAATAGAAAAATAACCAAAACTGACAAAAATCATCAACATTCAAATAAATACAAAAGTTTAACGTTTATTGAATAATGTACACGTTGTCCCCTGAAATTTTGAATATGAGTAATGTTATTTGTTGGTCCCAGAAATTTTAAACACGGGCATTTAAATGCATGGCGCTTAGTTACCACGCTTATTTTTTGCATAGCTGGGTCAAATACTTGAATGCACTAAACAACGGGACATATTTAGTAATTTCTAATTTGTAATAAAACAGGGAATCAAAGTGAAAAATATTTACGATTTTTTAATAATAAAAATAGCTACAATGTTCATCTTATTAAATGTTTGAAAACATCTCCTTGTTGAATCAAACAATATCCCAGGCGATCATAATTCTTGTTGCATGTATCTTAACGTCGCAGGAGTGATATTTTGAGTGGCTCAAGTATTTTTAATATAGGGTCTTCCACGTTGTTAGCTCTGAATCAAGAGATCTTGGTGGCCATTTTATGTCTCCTTTGATATTAATAATACGACAAGGAAATACTTGATTTAAATATTCCCTAGCCGCATTATTAGCAGGGCATGCATTTTGCAGTAAAAATCATGGCAACCTATTATAATAATCGAGAACAAAATCACAGTGCCTACAACACATTCCATTACTCATATTTAAAATTTTAGAGGACAACGTGTATAATATTTAAATATAGTACCAAAGGAGATGCGAACTGAAAATTACTACCTTGCAAGTACTGAAGTACAATCAAATATTGTCATATGTTGTCAAAAGCAGTTTAAATTATAAAAATCTCACCTCATCAACCTAATTCAAAACTTCCTTCTCAATCGCGAACTTCAAATCCGTCTACGACAAACCTTATCCTCGAAATTTTATCCCGAACAAGGTGTTCCTCAAGGCTCACCTCTATCTCCTCTATTATACAACATATATTGCTCCGACTTATACCATCCCAATCCCAACATTATAGACCCACCCTGTTATCCTCTGCAGTTTGCAGATGATACTGCCTAAATCACCTATTTATAAATCCTAGCTTCAACCCTAAACTCTCTCCAAGAATTTATAAAACGATTAACCACTTGGTTTTCCAAGTGGAGGCTTAAAATCAATCAATCTCAACAAACTCCAACTCTTCCTACCCTACTATCGTATTCCACTTAATCCTCTTTCCATAACTATTAACGGATCCACTATATACTCTTCCCCATTATGTAAATACCTAGGAATCCTTTTAGACTTAAAACTATCCTTCAAAAAACACACCTCCGATATTAAAGCAAACATCGTAAAAGCGAAACATTTCCGTTGGCTGACTTACAAGAATCAAGGAATTAGTACCAATACCTGTACTAAAATTTATAAAATGATTTTCCGTCCCATCCTAGACTATAGCTCCATCCTTTATATAAATCCATGCAATGTCCCCATAAACAACGTTGAAGTAACCGAAAGATCTTCCCTCCGTACCCTCACCAAACTTCGACACCCTTAAAATCCCCTCCACAACTCATGTAATGTACTCCTTTACAAAACAACACAAATTACTCCAATAAAAGAAAGACTTCGATTTCTCGCAGAACGGTTCGCATGTAACGAGTCGAATTACGAACATCTTAAAAAAATTTGCAACCCTAAAAACACCGATATAATCCCAAAATACAAAAACCCACCTATAACCCTATATGAATACATCTCCTCCTTTTACCCTACTTCCCTACCTTGAAATCGACTAAAAAAAACACATATAACACAGGGCAGAAAGACCTATGGTCGATAGCCCTTATAGAAAAGGGAAATATAAATTATTTTCATATATGTATACATATTATAAAATGTATTTAATTGTAATGTATTTCTTTTTGTTTAATAAAGATGTTATAAAAATGTATAAGAAAAAAAAAATGATATTGTTGCACAGAAAAGTAAAATACCCGTCTAAAAATCTTTATAAATATCATTAGACTTTTTTTCAAAAACCATTAAAATAATCATACAAACCAAATTTCTTGAAAATCGCAGAATAATTTTACTAAAAAATTACAATTAATTATTTTGAAGTACAATATTATTGTACTTAAACATCTTGTCTGAAATATTAGTTTTCTTAGAGTCTTCAAATTGAATTTCTTAAAAATCATAGGATATGAAGATATGTTATCAAAACTACTTCAAATTATTAGAATTTATTAAAAAATAAGCATTATTATAATACGATGTTCTGTATTAAATATTTTCACTAAAATCGAAGTTATGAGATTCCTAAATAGCTGTTATCAGAATTAATATTATTAAAGGGGTTTAAATAGAATTTAATTTGAAAAATCGTTAAAAAATTCATAGACCTCAGACTCGATATATCAATAAAAATTCATACATATTAGGGTAGAGTTGTTAAATGTGTAGAATGCATCAAAATAGTTAATATTATTTTAAAACTTACTAGAGCAATTGAACTACAAATTTTTATACAATCATCAGGTAAAGTAGTAAAGATTGAAAATAAAGCATGTTTATTTCCCCATTTTTAAGAATGTAGTGTTTTTATTAAAGTGTTAAATGTGTGTTTATAAAAAGTGTTTTCCACTCTGTGATAAAGCATGAATTAACATTTCGAGTTTAGAAAAGCGTGAAAATTTGGATTTGCAAATCCAAATTTTCACGCTTTTCTAAACTCGAAATTTTACTTTATGCGCCGCGCGTATAAAACACTGATTTAAAATGAAATTTAAAAACATACTTCATCTATGGCAATAATACATTACAAGATAACATAAAGATTAATTTTGTTTATGTTTTTCTGTGATTCAAATTTAAAAAGTTAACCAAAACTGACGAAAGTAATCAACATTAAAGAGTATTGCCACTGGTGCATAGTCGGGAAGGGGTTACGGGGGGTTAGAACCCCCCCCCCCTAGTCACTGCTATCAATTTTATTTTGTCTTTTTGAAATCGCCGCGTGTTTATAATCATTGAAAAATTGTGCGTAAGTATGCATCTGCACACGCCCTGATTTAACGCGAAATTATATAATAAATAGTTGCTTTTTGTGTAGTTTCTATAGAAATCGCGTATAAATTGGTATATTATCTAATAGAAGACAAATAATAAATAATAAATAAAGGTAAAAAGGTTTGGTCAGATGCATTGGATGTTGTCATGGGTGTTCCACAGGGAAGCATACTTGGCTCATTTTTGTTTAATATTTTTATAAACGATCTCTATCAATTGTCATCTCTGAAGTTAGGGATTGTCGGGTATGCCGACGACACAAATCTGTGCATCGTTGGAAATACTTTCGATGATATGGTAAGAAATGAGGAACTAGCACTAATTGCTATTACTCAGTGGTCAGTGGCCAGCAAGATCGCCAGATCTGTCTATTTTAGATTTTTTTATTTGGGGATTTTTAAAGCAAAAAGTTTATGTTACTCGTCCAGAAAATCTAGACGATCTGAAAAATCGTATTCGTGCAAAAAGCACGACGAAATTTAATAAAGAGATGTGAAGACTGTATTGCAAACAACGGACGTCACTTTGAACAGACACTTTAAATAGTTATTCATGTCAACTGATAAATTTCATTTATTGGCAATTGTTGTGTTATTTCTATAATAAAGGGGTACTTATGTGGTATCATTATAAGGCTAATATTAATGCCTATTTGAAATAAACAAAATATACAGGGTGTTCCATTAAAGAAAATGAAACTAATAGCTTTCACGTGTTTATTTGATTTTCAAATGTTTTTCTGACACTACGATTGAATAGATCATAAAAAATACTAGAACTTTTGTTTTTAACTTTTTTTCTATCTGTACTAATAACGGACATATGTGCTGTGTCACAATAAATCAAACAGACTGTATATAAAATTTTCTTAATTCAAAAACGTGCACTTAGGATTATATTAGGTCTCAAAAGTGCTACATCATGTAGGTTCTTATTTGCATCAAACAACTTATTAACTAATTAAATAAAACACTTTAACTTTGTTTGTATAACACAATATTTTTTATTTTTGTGACTGCAGTTTCGGCAACTCAACTTGCCATTATCAAACTCCGTTTGATAATGGCAAGTTGAGTTGCTGAAACTGCAGTCACAAAACAAAAAATATTGTGCTATACAAACAAAGTTAAAGTGTTTTATTTTATTAAATTAACATGTATAACGAAGTAGAAGCCTCCACCGTTCATAATTTAACTTATTAACTGTTACCGGAATTTATATACCGGGTGTTGACTTAGCGGACGCAACATAGGAAATCGCATGTTAATTTTAAAGTGTTCAAACACTGGCTTCCCTATTTATTTTAGAGACAAAATGTATTTCACTTTTTTGTAGAGGGAAAAATTATAAATTTATTAATGTTCACATTTAACACTTTATGTTTCTCTAAGTTAAAATAATTAAGAAAGAGTAATTTGATTTTATAAAAATAATGACATCCCATGGAATTATTACAACAATTGCGGGTATTCCCTGTTTTTTTTTAAGTTCAATTTAAAGCTTTAAGCAAGTGTTTTCCACTCCCAGACTAAGCATGAAGTAACATTTTCTGGGCTTTTCTGAACTCGAAATTTTACTTCATGCGCCAAGCGCTTCACTTAAAATCTGCGTTTTATACGCGTGGCGCATGAAGTAAAATTTCGAGTTTAGAAAAGCCCATAAAATTTTTTCACGGGCTTTTCTAAACTCGAAATTTTACTTCATGCTTAGTCTGGGAGTGGAAAGCACTCGTTTAAGGCTTCGAATAGAACTCTATTAAAAAACAACGAATATCTAAAGATTTAAAGAAAATAAGCTAAATTTGCCGTAAATTTTCGGAATTTTTTATTTTGGTATACAAATCCCTGTTTACCCAGATAAAAAGAAACGCATTGGAACAGTTTTCTTTGAGGTAAACATATGTATAAGCTGCAAATTTGCGACATCCGTTGTTTTTTTAACAATTTCAATTTGAAGCTTTAAACGAGTGTTTTCCACTCCAGCCCCGTGAAAATTTTCTGGGCTTTTCTAAACTCGAAATTTTACTTCATGCGCCACGCGTATAAAACACAGATTTCAAGTGAAGTGTTCGAATATACATAAATTTCAAAATGTTTTAGTGTTTTATACGCGTGGCGCATGAAGTAAAATTTCGAGTTTAGAAAAGCCCAGAGAATTTGTCACGGATCGCTGCGCGACCCGAGACAAATTTTCACGGGGCTTTTCTAAACTCGAAATTTTACTTCATGCTTAGTCTGGAAGTGGAAAACACTCGTTTACAGCTTGAAATTGAACTCTTTTAAAAATCAACGAATGTCAGAAAATTAACAGCTAAAATAATTAAGAAAAAGTAATGTGATTTTATAAAAATAATGACATTTTTCTTGTATAGTGTAAATCATTTCAAAAATATTTACTTTAATCAAGTGACTACGATATCTTTTGCCATTTTGACATCCCCAGTTGTTGTTTCAATTCCATGGCACGTTATTATTTTTATAAAATCACATTACTTTTTCTTAGTTATTCTAACTTAGAGAAAGGTAAATTGATAAAAGTTAACCCGAATGAATTCAGAATTGTTCCCTCTACAAAAAAGGTAAATACATTTTGTTTCTAAAATAAATAAGGGAGCCAAAATTTGAACATTTAAAAATTTACATGGGATTTTCTATGTTGCGTCCGCCAAGTCAACACCCGGTATTAGAGTGCCTTATGTTTATATGGAAACAGCACCTTTTTTTAGACGGAACTCAGATTCATATTTACAATACACGACATAAAGGTAACCTTAGCTACCCTGTACACCAATATTCACTTACTGAAAAAAGGCGTTAATTACACATGCATAAAATTATTTAATAAATTGCCAGCAAACCTGAAAAATAAGCGATGTTTCAATCGTACAAATCTAAAATATATATTCTTGTGAGAGATATTGAATCCTATACTCTAAATGAGTTCTTTTTTTTTTTTTTTCCACATGAGGTGGTATCGCTTAGTGTCCCTGCACTACGGTCTCCGTGGTCCTTTTGTGCTCCTCTGGTTATTTTTCTCCCTGTATATTCCTGTGTCTTCTAAGAAGTCCAGGAGTTTGGGCCAGGGGATGTTCTTGAGCTGTTCTTCAGGAAGCACGGGCTTCCCGAGTTGCTCCATGCGTTGCCGTTTATAGGCTTCGCATGTGCACAGTAGGTGTTGGGGAGTTTCCTCTTCTTCCAAGCACCCACGGCATAGGGGGCTTTTCTTAAGACCCATCCTATGTTTGTGCTTATTCAGGTCACAGTGCCCAGTAACTAGTCCTGTGATTTTCCTTAGTTTCATTCTGCTCAGTCCTGACAGCGCTAATGCGCTATCAGGTACCGGGCCATCTAGGAAGAGTCTCGTGTGCCTCATTCCCATTTGGTTGTGCCATGCCTTTGTATGCTCCTCTGCTAACTTGCGTCGGATTATTTCCTTTCCGGTTTCATAAATGAGTTCTTAGAACTTAATCTAAATTATTTACATTTGCCTATTGTTTAAGCATGTTTTCTCTTATGTGACGCATATTCTTATATTAAGTATTCATGTATATTTTGTATGTTTATATTTATATTAGAATAAAGATTTTAAAAAATATATACAGAGAGTTTTATGTAACACCGAACATTTTCAATGTTCATTTTCGTATGTTCTATTTATCAAACCAAAGCATCCAATACGATTTGACACCTTTAATTTTTAGGTTATGTGTAAATTGAGTTGCCTATTTGACCATTACAAATTGTAGCCAACCAATCCCAATTAATGCCTCAACTTGTTAAACAATTACAGCGTTTATGCCATAAATCTTTAGATAAACCTTGTTTTATTTTTTAATGAGTTCATTTTTAAAGTTAAAATGAGTGTGCTCCACTCCCAGACTAAGCATGAAGCAAAATTTCGAGTTTAGAAAATCCTGAAAATTTGACTTCATGCGCCACCGGTACTAAACACTGACATATTACGAAGTTTAAAACACACCGCTAAACTTTACATTGAATCGGTGTTTTCTAACGGTGGCGCATGAAGTAAAATTTCGAGTTTACAGGCTTTTTTAAACTCGAAATTTTACTTCATGCTTAGCCTGAGAGTGGAAAACACTCGCTTAAAGCTTCAAATCGAATTCTTTTAATAAATCGAGCATCGGAAAATGTGCAAACGTATGCATATGGATACTTGAAAAATGCTCGTTATGAAAATGTTCGGTGTTACATAAAACTCTCTGTATACATTTTGTTCATGCAAATTATATTATTCTGTCTAAACTGTTTTTTTCTTTCTGCTTCAGTTAGAAACCCCCGATGTAAAAATCCTGGCTACGCCACTGATTGAAACCAAGTTTTTAAAATTAAATCCCATGGTTTTTAAAAATAGAAAAATTAACAAACATTTGTATGATACAGGGACCTTTATTTTATATATACACATCCCAACTTTTGGTTGTAAATTTTTAGATATTCGATACTTTTATAAAAGCTTTAAATTTCAAGCTTCTAACGAGTGTTTTCACTCCCAGATTAAGCATGTAAAATTTCGAGTTTAGAAAAAGATTTAAAAAAGGAAACACTTGGTTAAATTTCACTAATAAACCAAAATATTAGTGAAATTTAACCAAGTGTTTCTTTTTTTAAATCATCATCAAAATGTATGTTCAAATATGTCTAAGAATGCTAATTTTGACATTAGTACATTTTGATTCTTCATAATTTTCATCATTCTGCGATATTTTATGCAAAAGCAATTGAGGTTTATTAAGTTTTAAACTAAATTTGGCATAATTTTAGTCCTGTGCCCCACCCTGCTCAAAATCCCGGCATTCCATTGATTAAGAGTCACATTTTGTATGCTAATGAAAACAGACAATATGCAGATAAAAATATATATTTTTTAAATGTATACAAATAGAACATAACATTTTGCGACGGACCGGCAGAATATGTCCTGTGGACCGACATCGGTCCGCGGACCACACTTTGAGAAGCGCTAGCTTAAATTATGCACCACTATAAAAATAAAAGGCAACACAATAGTAATGAATCTTCCCACAATATAATTTTTTAAATTGGCTTGTTCTGTTATAGTTAGTGTAATTATGTTGAATTATCCAAAATTACATTTTATTGTGAGGAGGTAAAAGACGGTGTATTCAAACAGGTGGCTCGGAGATAATGTACGATTACAAAATGAAAATAGTACATACCGGAGCACCGTCGGAATGGTTGAGCGAATCGTCCCGACTTCGCACTGACACCTCACACTTTTATTCACCGGCAAGTTCCGGTATTTTAGCACTGAACAACTGCATAAACTAGGTAAAATCACAATCAATAAAATCGAAGATGTAAATAATTGATAGATTTTCATCGCATGAAAATTTCAGGCTGACTGACTCCTAACCTCTGTCGCACTAGCTTATAGTAATAGCACAATTACGTTTAAATTACTTACACTTATTGATTACGTAACGATGGCTTCTTACGTTTAATTAATGAAACTGTATACTTTAGTTAAAGTTATGTTCGATACTACGTTGCGACAGTACACATGCTTTTTATGAAACCGGCGCCACTCTGGAATTGTTTGGGGGTAAAAATGACAGGAAACCGGCAGCAGATTCGGGAGAATAATTACTATATGTCACGCAACTTGGTATTTTTCACATGCACACTTAAGTTAGAAGTTGCTCTCCAGTTGAAGACACTATCACAACTGTGGGCAACGATGGACCTTTACCTATTCACACTTTTTGAACTTAACCCTTAGATAATTAGTCTTTGCGCATGCTGTTAATGTGCGCAGACAGTCCAGTGGAAAAGTCCATTCTGAATCAAATCGACAATCTGCATGTGAAAGTTTATATCACATCGCATCTTACATAACACCTTAATTTTATTGGTAATATTTTGCAAGAGTGGGCCAAAAATATACACAAAAACTCACATCATAAATATTCAATTTTCTCGATATATATTTTATTGACACAATCAAAAGCGTAAAGAGAAAAAAAATCGGAGGGGGTTATAAAAATATAGGCCTTCCCCCTAAATTTTTAAAACCCTCTCCGAATTTTTTTTCTGGCTAAGGTTTTGATTGTATCAATAAAATATATCTCGAGAAAATTAAATATGTATGATGTGAGTTTTTGTGTATATTTTTGGCCCACTCTTGCAAAATATTACCAATAAATTTATAAAACCAATAAATTTATATAACCCCCTCTGATTTTATTTTCTGGCTACGGTTTTGATGGTGTCAATAAATTAATGGTAAAAATATTTTTTACAGGGCTTTTACAGGGCCGCTTTCACATACAAAAACTTAACATTTTAAAAATTTCGGGGGGGTTTGAACCCCCATATCCCCCCCCCCCCCGGCTACAGCCTTGGACACAATAGAATTTAATTTGTGTTTTTTTTACCGACCGCATACTAATGTGATCGGTCCAGAATTGACCTCCCAATTTATTCACGGAAATATATGTTTTCGGGTCCCAGGAACCCAAATCAAATGTTATCTCAATGGTGTCGATCTGTCGGTCTGTTCCTCGTTTTAGCGAAAACGGGATTTTGATTTGGCTTCTACTTCACAATATCTAGAAATGATAAACTTTTAGGTTAAATACGGAAACCGGAAATGGATGTTTACTCTTAGCGTTTTCTTCGTATCTTGTAAATTATTAACACAATTGAAGAATATTTTAAATGAAAGCTGTTGAGAATCGAGAAATAAACATTTAATGTGTATATGTTACAGACAAAACACGAAGTTAAACAAAACACGTTTTGTCTAGACAGAACGAGAAATGTCTACTGCTCACAGACATAGTCCGAATTAAAATAAGATTTCGGGGTTTACTCAGACAAATCGCGTTTTGTCCGTCTAAGTTTAGACAAGTCCTTATTCAATCTTATTTTTGTAAGGGTAGTGCAAGAAAAGCGCTAATGACAAATGCGCCCCGGCTAATGGGCACACCGTAAAAAGCGTTCATGGCAAAAACGCACACGTCAAAAGCGCTATCAAGAAAAGCGTTCGCGGAAAACATTCTTACTACTGGCATTAATTAGAGTGTGCAAAGGGACAAGAACTTTACTCTGTCGCTATCTAGGGGTTGTTAATTTACAGACTTTCTTAATTACCGGTAATTGGGTAAATTTGTCAGTAAAAAAATTTGGTTTACCGATAATTTCACGGTACTTCACAACTGGGAGTTTTAGTTTATCTTTAACTTACTAGTTGCCGGAAACGTAGCCGGTTACTGAGTATCAAGCAAGTTTAGCGTAGACATTTGCGTTACCGTATTTCATACTAAAACTCTCTAATATCCAGCAGCGGCTTGCAGCCTAACTTCAGGGTGGGCCAGCGACCCAAGGTGATATGTATATGTTATTAAAAGGTGACTTTGTTGTGAATTTCCTTGTATTTATAAAGCGCGATCCCAACCTCAAATTTTGTGTGCCTTGGCGCTGCAGCCTACCATGAAGTTAGCCGCCGCTGCTAATATCGTTGTTTTAACGGTAATTAAAATAAAGTAACTAAATACACGGTTAATTGACTAACCTTTAACGAGGGTTTCTACTTCTTAATAAAGCTTGAAGTAACATTTCGAGTATAGAAAAGCCTAAAAATTTGGATTGGCGCGTAGCGAAGCCAAGCGACCAATCCAACTTTTCAGGCTTTTCTAATGTTCAAAAACTCAATTACGACATGAAAATGACGAGAGACAGAAACTGACAATTTGAGATGTGAAATGTCAAATATATAAAATATTATTTGTAATAAAAAAGACGATCTGAATAGTAATAGTCTTTTAATATACATTTTACAACGTTAATACGTTTTTAGACACTATCAAATTTCCTCTCGAATATTTTCGGCACCCGACTTACAATACTAAATTTTTATTTAAAGTTGTCAAGTTTTTGTTGTGTAAAAATAATAATCAATTAATTAATTATGACGTGAAGTAACAATTATTGGCGGAAAATGTAGTTCAAATTAAACAGCGTGTCCCGACTAAACAATCCATGCATGGGTATTCCCTAACGGTAAGAGATAGAGAATCGGTTAAATGAGAGAAAAAATGCAGGGCAGCCCTTTATCCCCCAACAAGGTGTTCCTCAAGGCTCTCCATTACCTACCCTCCTTTACAATATCTATGTTTATGACATATACAATCCTAACCCACAGTACCTTAATCCCTCAGCATATTTTTTTCTCTTTGACGACGACACTGCCCTTATACCACACTAACCCACCCTTCCAAAAGTTCTCTCTACTCTCTAAGGCCTAATAGATTCGATATCTCTTTGGTTTGCTAAATGCAGAATATCCATTAATCCCAATAAATCCCATCTATTTATGCCCTTCCACATTCAGCATAAACATATCAAACACGGTAACCAACCCATCCCCTGCTTTCGGTTTCAAACTATCCTACAAACTCCATTGCCAAACCATGAAAACAAAAATTCAAAATAGGGCGCGGCATTTTAGATCGTTAACCTTCCAAAATAAAGGAATCACGACAAAAACAGCTGTCCACATACACAAATCCCAATAACCCACTTCACAACCCCTCCAATAACTTATTGTATGAAAAAACAGAAATAACCAAGTCGCTGTTCTAAAAATTCACATCTAACCCACACGTCCATGACATCCTTAATTACCTGTCTAATACGAAACTCCAACATTTCTCACAAATTCAACAACTCAGAAACCACCATTCATCAAATCAACTTATCTCACATGAATCATAACTAACCGACAATACAATGACAACTACAACTCAAGCTGAAAGACTAACGGCCGATAGCCAAGGATCATATAATTTAAAAAATATGCAGGGCACTAAGTACTATCTAAATACGATGAAAATCGCCAAAATCAGTTTATTCGCAATGTGCTCTGAACGTTTAACATTTTAGTTAGTTTTACAACGGATATAGATAGTATTCTTGCCGTTTAGAAGATACCCACGCATGGACCACTAAATCGGGACACCCTGTATATGAAATGTCAATTTAGGTCCTAACATGTAGTTTTAAATGTGAAACGTTAGTTTCGGGTTTCGCATATTTCGTGACATAGCAATAATGGCAACTGTCAACTTTTGGCAGAAAATGCCAGCTGTGGTGCAATGTAACATTACATATCATAGTTGACGTTATATGATGTGTAATGTCAATATTTGTACAATTTCATTTGTTAAATAAAATACCAACTTGATACTTTTGCCATAAAACGTCAATAATGCGTTGTACATTGTCAATTTTATCACTACATTTCAATAATATACTAATACTAATCTATTACTGGTGCCATTATTTTTTTAGATGTATAACTTAAATTTTATTATCGATTTTCCATTGAAAATATCAATTCATGTTGTAAAATATTTATTTATTTATTTGAGAAAATGATAAGGCACAGACAGGGCAAGTCCCAAAATAGTATCTAATTACAATTAACAACTAGTAAATAACAACAAATAACAATATATAAATATTATTAACATAACATAATTGTGGTAAATAACAAACAATAGTAGTTATATTTATGTAATAATGATGGAAAATCTAAGAAATGTAAAAAATGGCATAATAAATAACATACGTCTTTATGCAACTGTCAAATTGTATCTAGTGTTACACAGTTATCAAAATTGTCATAAAGCGACATAAATGTTATAAAGTAATGATCATTTCATAATTATTTAAATGACCATAAGGTTGTCAACTTTGACAATTTTTAAATGCATCTCACTATTTTGGGACTTTTCAACATTTTCAACCATAAAAGTCTAATTAATACATATTTTCTTTATTATTTTGACATTTTAATTTTGATGTGTTCAACACTATTGATCAATTTTGTTGAAAAAAACGTTTTTTTACATTTTAGTTAAAACAAACAGTTTAAAAAAAACGTGTTTTTTTTCATTGGAACAGCGTTTAAAATTAAAACATTAACAACTAAATGCACGTTTAAAACGTGTTTAAAACTTGTCTAAAACACGTTTAAAACGTGTCTAAAACAGAACATACAGAGCATTTTTCTTTTAAGTATACATATCCCGATAATTACAGCATTTTTTAAATTTGCGGGAATTCGTTGTTCAAATGCGGTTAATTTGAGGCTTTTAACGACTGTTTTCCACTCCCAGACTAAGCATGAAGTAAAATTTCGAGTTTAGAAAAGCCTGCATACAACAACGATTATAGGCAACCTAATATACGTTAGAGTTATTGGGTTGCCTATAATCACTGTTTTAAACAATTTGTTCAGCGCAGAATACGACTCACGTTTTATTCACATCTATATTGGATTGCTAAAGCGGTATATTTTAAACTTTGCGATATTTCAGTGTTTTATACGTGTGGCGCATGAAGTAAAATTTCGAGTTTAGAAAAGCCTGATTTGGATTGGCCGCTCCGCTTCGCTACGCAGCCAATCCAAATTTTCAGGCTTTTCTAAACTCGAAATTTTACTTCATGCTTCTTAGTCTGGGAGTGGAAAACCCTCGTTTAAAAATTCAAATTGAAATCTTTTAAAAAAACAACGAATGTCGTACAGTGTATGCATATGTATACCTGAAAGAAAAAATCCCTGTATTTAAAAATCACATTCGATATCTTATTGTAATAAAATGTTATGTTTAATAATGTTATTTGAAATATCTTCAAGGATTTAGCTAAAATTTCAAAATGTAAATAAAAAATCTTAATGAAGTAGTATAAAATATAATTTAGCAAATTTAAAATAATAAAAAAGCGTTTCAAACAAATTTAACGTTTAAAATATATTTTAAACAAATTTGGAATTTAAAACATGTTTAAAACAAACCCGTTTAAAACACGACGGCTGATTTTAAACATGTTTAAAACACTGTTTTTAAACAAAGTGTTTTAAACATAACAACCCTGATTTTGACAGTTTATAACAACTATGATAAGCTACGCAGCCTAACCAAAATTTCAGGCTTTTCTAAACTAGAAATTTTAAATCTTGTATCTTGGAGGCGTTCACTTCGTGGTAGATTTTCAATTTAATATAAAGAAAATAAATAACTTTCTTATACCAATTTTACATTATATTATATTTATTATTAAAGTGGTATAAAAAAGTTAAGTGTTTTTTTTTATATCAAATCGAAATTTTACTTCATGCGCTATGCGTAAAAAAATATCCTGTATATTAGAAAATATAATCAAAACGGAATTTTAAGTTCCTAAAGTTTTGGAAAAATATTAAAAAATGAAAAAGGTATCAATAAAAATTAATATATGTAAAAAAAGTTGATTTTACAAAAATATATATTGCCTTTAAAAAATGCTAGGTGTTAGTTTTGGCCCTCGAAGCAATTTGCGTTAGCCAGCCCTGTTTACAGGAATCAACATTGATAATTGTGTTACTTTTTCTGTAGTAATTTATGCCCAAGAATAATATCATAGATAATTATCATACTCTAATTATCTAATTTGATTTAAATGATTAGGTGATTGAAGAAAACATCAGTAATCATTTATTTTAAAAGATAATAAGTAAAACTGTATTATCCATTTGTCTGGCGAAGCTTTTTCCAAAAACTATTTATTAATTATTATTATAAATTAAAGCGGAGGTTGAACCAAGAATGCGCCATGGGCAATGACATTGATATTCAAATTATAACCTGTAATTAATCGGCAAATCCAGTAGTAAAATAGTTTGATTTGTGTGTGCGTGTGTGTGTGTTTGATGTGTGTGAGAGAGTTTTTTGTTGTCTCGAGTCGATAGTCAATAATTCGTTTTGGCGATATTCAAGGGTAACCGTCCTAACATGAGAAGATTTTTAATGAGCCAAACGAATTCAGGTGTAGTGCCATTCATATTCATAAGAGAGGATGGGAACTGAAACATTCTCGAGGTAATTAAACCCTAAATATCCGTGGCAACGGCAACAATGGTTTTCGCTAGATGTAAAGGTTAACTTAATGGGCGCACGATGAACTCAATTAATTTCAAAACGATCACAACTGGATAAAATGTCACTGTTGTCGGAAATGTTCAGGATTTCTTTTTATATTTTTGTAAAAAAATATATCTAAGAAAATATTAACATTTTCAGAGTAAAGTTCAAAAATATACTGTATTTTAAACTTCACATTAAATCAGCGTTGCCTGGCGCATGAAGTAAAATGTCGAGTTTAGAATAGCTTAAAAATTTGGTTTGGTCGCGTATTAAACACGCCACGTGTATAAAACACTGAAAGCACTGAAATATTGTGAACGAGTAAACTTCGCTTGAAATAAGTGTCTTTTACGCGTGGCGCATGAAGTAAAATTTCGAGTTTAGAAAAGCCTGAAAATTTGGTTTGGTCGCTCCGCGCTTCGCGCTACGCGACCAAACCAAATTTTCAGGCTTTTCTAAACTCGAAATTTTACTTCATGCTTAACCTGGGAGTGGAAAACACTCGTTTAAACTTCAAATTGACCTCTTTTAAGAAAACACCGTATATTTAAAAATCTACAACACGTTATTGGGATATGTATATGATATGTAAAAGAAAAAATTCACAAGAAATTATGATTCAAAGCTTTTCTAAAAGAAAAAACACTAATATACTCGCGACCTAAACAGTATGACATTATCATGTAACGTCAAAACTTGACACAACTAGGAAAAATCATTGCAGATACAACTGTCGACATACTCTCTAAAATATACTGCCTTTCAAAAAAATCAGAACACAAAGTATTTATTGGACGATTTTAATGAAATTTACAGAATTTGATCATGTAAATTGTAATTGCTTCTAATATCCAAGTAGCCTCTGAGTAGTTTGACGTTTCAGTTTGTAAAACATAAAAAGATGCCCCGTGTTCGTCGGCGTGCACAATATCATCATCTAAGTGAATTTGAAAGGGGTCGCATTATTGGAATGCGAGAAGCGGGTTTTTCGGTTCGTGCTATTGCTGAAAGGGTAGGTCGTAGTGTATCGGTGATCGCACGCTGCTGGTCTAGATGGTCCGAAGCTGGGGAGGATCGACGTAGACTTGGATCAGGACGTCCAAGAAGCACCACTGAGCGTGAAGATCGAGCTCTTCGTCTTACAACTTTAAGGGACAGATTTACAACGTCGCGGGCATTGTGAAATGACTGGTTCGCTCTAAATGGCCAAAGAGTATCCATGGCTACTGTTTACAGAAGAATCCGCAGTTTTGGTATAAGATCCTACCGTCCACAATTGTGTCTACCTCTTACTCCGCAGCATCGCAGAGCAAGACTTGATTGGTGCAGGGAAAGACAACATTGGACCCATGAATGGAATAACATTATCTTCAGCGATGAGTCTCGGTTCTGTTTATGGGCTCATGATGGTCGCAGAAGAGTGAGACGTCGACGCGGTGAACGCAGAATTTTACAATTTGCTGTTGAAAGACATACGGCTCTTACACAGGGAGTTATGGTTTGGGGGGCGATAGCATATGGTAGTCGGTCTCCTCTAGTTTTTTTAGAAGCAAGTCTTAACGCGATTCGGTATATTGACAACATTTTACGGCCAGTGTTAGTGCCCTATGTAAATGGCTTGCAGAACCCCATTTTTCAGCAAGATAATGCTCGACCTCACACAGCGGCCATTACAAGACAGTTTTTTGATAGTGCCGAAATCAATTTGTTACCTTGGCCATCTCGTTCTCCAGATCTATCGCCAATAGAACATGTTTGGGATATGATAGGTGTTAGAATAAGTAACTTACAGCGCCCCGCTAACACTGTAATGGAACTTGGAGGTCAAATTATCGAAGTTTGGAATGAAATACCCCAAGTCGATATTGACAGCCTGATTTCTAGCATGCCTCGACGTGTTAATGAGTGTTTGAGAAATCGTGGAGGCCCAACACATTATTAATTTTTATTCATTTGTTTTTTTGTTTTTCAAGTTGATTTTTTGATCATCGATACAGTTCGTTTACATGATCAAATTGTGTAAATTTTATTAAAATCGTGCAATAAATACTTGGTGTTCTGATTTTTTTGAAAGGCAGTATATTTGAACCACACATTCCACATCAATGAGTAAAAATTGCTCCTAATCTAACAATTATAATTTCAAAGTTGCCTTAAATTATGCAAAACAATTTAAAAAAGTAGTTTATTATAATATACAACTAATGAAATAAGAACTGAACATCCACATTTTTTTGAAATAAATATTATTAAAGAAATGTATTGAAAGTAGAGATATTTTATTTAATCTTTAAATAAATTAATGTAAAACAAAGAAAGTATTATACAGAAAATATTTCTTTTAAGTATACGTATGCATACAGGGTGGCCCAAATTGGATGTTACTATAGGGAATCTCGGTTATTAGAAGAGATAGACAAAAATCGATGGCGCATCCTCTTTTTTTTTTTTTTTCGAGACAAACTTAATGCCGAAAACATAAATTAGCTATCGTCTTTTGTTTGCAAGTTATAGCCAAAAATTCAATATTTTTCATTTTCGAGTTTTATTAATATCTCAGTCATTTATTATTTTATCAAGATAAGAATTGTATATTCTTTATTAGTACTTTTTTGAGGAGAATCGAATGCAATTTACAGCATATTTCTATCTTCATTAATAAAAGAGATACAGCTCAAAGTTATATTTTATTAAATAGAAGTCATAGCGGGCTGTGCTATTAAAAAAATGTTTATGATGTGATATATAACATGTTGATGTTTTATTTGAAATTTATTGATATATATTATATTTTATTAAATTTTGAATATTCTTATTAATCGCAGTGGGCATGTTTAATATTAAATTAATAATTGCTGGAATTTGAGTAGGCTTTTATTAGGATGTGATAATAATTTCAATTATTTCGAAACAATTAAATGAAATTAAATGGAAACTATACCTAGGTTTTGTTTATTGACCAATTAGATTTCAGATTAATTTTTCTTAGTTTCTTAGATCATTTGTCATGAAATGACATTGATGTATGTATGCCATGTTGTCATTGATTAATTATTTGACAAAAAGTGGGATTAATAAATGAAACCTGTTCCTCCGCGAAATTAATCTTAACGATAGGGTAATTAAGCACCTGGCAACCATCTGTAAACATAACCTCAAATTTATTTTGAAGACAAAAGTCACAATTACAACCAGATCCAACTTTATTAAAAAAATCACCAAATCTGGTTGGTCAAAACAAAAAAAAACAACGATTATACTAAAGATTGACAGAAAAATTACAATAAATGCTCAAATTTATTGCCATTGTTCAAAATGCATGAGTTACATCTATTTATGACACTTCTACATGCATTATTAATATGAATATGAAATATAGAATTTACAGTATTAATGGAATTTTGTCGTAAAATATTTATATTGTTGTTATTTAATTTATATAAACTGTTCTTTATATAGCCCCAAAAAAGAAGTCCAGCGGTGTTAGGTCCAGAGATCGCGGAGGCCATTTTACCGGTCTATTTCTGCCTAACTATTTTGCTCCAAAATTAACATTTAATAAATTTGTCACTTCTCTGCAATTATGGGGAGGTGCGCCGTCTTGTTGGAAATACAAATGTTCCCCTTCAACTAATGGCAAATTGTCCAAATAGTTCTCAATAATATTTTGTTGTAAAATGTCTGTATATTTCCGTCCATTCAAGTTTCCCTCGTAAATTTTGTAACACAGGATTCGGTTTCCCAGTACAGCACACCAAACACTAAAACCAAATCTACCTTGTGCCTTAACATCAACAGCCCGTTGAGGGTTAGAATCGGCCCAATAATGGGCATTGTGCCTATTAAATATTCCCGCGGAGCTTATGTATGCCTCGTCGGTCCAAATAATGTCGTAAAAATTCGGATTTGTACCAGTTACAAAATTCAAATCTTCGTTTAAAATCCTCAGGGTTCAAATGGTGTCTTTTTCGAATCGTGTAAGGACGAAATTTTTATTTTCAGAATCCTTAAAGCGCGATTTCTGGAAATTCTTTGTTCGTCTTCTCTTTGCCTACTTGATATTTCTGGATTTTCAATTACAGCCCCAATAACACTAAATCCAGCTTCCTCTGCGTCTAATATATTATATTCTCTGGATCTCCGGATAATAAAGGAACCGTGGTTAATGAGATTCGTCTTCAACCGTTGGAATATGGATTTATCGGGCTGTCTTCTCTCTGGATATCGAGTATAACATGTTTCCAATGCAATATTAGAATTACTGTTGCTTTGAATAAAGCATTCTAACATATCAAACTTTTCGTAAGTTTGTTTCGTACTTCATGTTTAAACACTTAGTTTATTATTACACAACACAATACAACAAACAACTAATATAATAACAACGTTGTTGTTTTTTGTTTCATGCGTAACAGGCATCATTTTATTTACAAGCCTACTGCGTTTAATGAGAAATATTTAAAATTTAATAAAAATATAATATCTCAATAAATTGCAAATATAACATCAACATATTATATATCAATGAAAAGAGAAAAAAATAACAAATTTATTAATAGCACAGCCAACTAAACTTCTATTTAAAAATATATAACTTTGGGCTGTGTCTCTTTTATTAATGAAGATAGAAATAATCTGTTAATTGCATTCGATTCTTCTCGAAAAAATAACTCTAGAACATACAATTCTTATCTTGATAAAATAATAAATGCTGAGACATTAATAAAAATCGAATATGGAAAATATTGCATTTTTGGCTATAACTTGAAAACAAAAGACGATAGCTAATTTCTGTTTTGGACATTGAAAAAAGAGCTCGAGGATGCGCCATCGATTTTTTTCTATCTCTTCTAATAACCGAGATTCCTTATAGTAACATCCAATTTGGGCCACTCTGTATACCAAACCAAATTTTCAGGCTTATCTAAACTCGAAATTTTACTTCATGCACTACTTGTACAGAACAGTAAAATATTATGAAGTTATTACATGATTAATAATCAAAATATTGAAATAATAAAATATTCACATTTTTTTCACACATTCTCAAGTCAGGTCAAATAATAAAAAGTATCAAATTACTTACTTAATAATTTAATAAGCAAAAAATCACGAATAGCGTTAATTTTTAAAATATTTAAACATTAATTATTTTAGATCACTGTAATAATCAGTTGATATTATATTAAAAATATCTGAGTAATTTTTGTCAGTAAGTTTGAGCAAAAGTTGAAAAAATAGGGCAATTTATAATTTGAAAACTGGCAGATTTCGTTTTAAACGATTTCAAAGAAATCAAATCAAAATGTACAGATTTTGTAATATATTGATAAATAGAATAAGCAATTTTTAAAAATTCAATAATTATTTATAAGTTTAATGATTTTCCTTAATTTTAACAATGACAGTATTTTTTCTTGTTTTAAACTTTGTTTAAATAAAAAAGAACCTGTTCTATCAAAATAAAACGTGTTTGTTTTGATAAAAAAAATATATATAAAAATTAAAAAAATAAAACATTTTTATAACAACTCTGTCGCTGGGGGGATTGGTCTCCTAAATCCCCCCCTATCTACGCCTTTGATTTGCATGAAGAAATTTCCCAAACTTTCGTATGTCCCGTTCGTCCTTGATACTCTCCCACTGAAGGCGGAACATTCTGAATGCATATTACCATAATATATGCTGCCATTAGAAACACAAAAGTTGCTAATAATAACAACGAAAATAAATCGCCTAACAATTTAAATTCGATCACTGTGTTTAAAGAGTTAAAAGAAAGAATAAATAAGGTTTTTTAAACATTACTATTTTAAGTTTGTTTCTTTGTCAGTAACTATTTCTTTTTTTTGAATTGGACCCGAGTATGCACATACAAGTGTAAAATTGCCAATTTAACGAAACCTCTTTTATTAATAATGAATAATGATATGTTATCCATACTATCCTACTTAAAGTCAGTATAGTATGGATTATTTTTAATGTAAATTATGTACTTACATGTGATATGCTGAGTGAATTTTGTTGCAATGTGTTAATTATTCTCGATGTTTTTAATTAATTCTTCCTCTGTAGTTTTCCACCGCGAGTACCTCACACATGCAAGGCCACCAACATAAAAAAATTATCGAAATTAATATTTGCTTGTATTGATCCATTCATACATATTAATTTTATAATTGAATACACAAGGTGGTGCATTTTGGAGGGCGCCACATATGAAAATCTTTGTTATTTGAAGAGATATTGAAAAACCGTTTTCGCGAGCCAGGGTCACTTTTTCGTGTTTTAATCAATGGCGAAATGAACAGTGATCTATCTTTAACCGCTCTATAACCAGAAGTTGATAAATTGTTGTTATTCTGAAGTTACTGTAACTCATTGGTTTTTTAAGTTATAACCAAATTGTAAACACTTTCTTATGGCAACTTTTTACGCCCATTACAATGACGTACGTGTTTTATTTCAAGGACGTTTCGTTTTTGTTTTCTTATATCAAACTCACATTTTTCTTATAGGTACATATAGAGATATATGCACATCATTGAACAGCATTTTTAACCCTGATTTTAATCATGTGCCACATGCATACTTTTGTCAACAAAAATCTTTGACAAAGTTGCCATGAGAACCGTCAAATTCCTTACTAGTGATGCTTGCAATTTGTTTAAAAATATGACTACTATCGATGTGGTATATTTTGTTTTATAAATTAGCGCTCTTAATTGCCATAAACTGCGACTTTGTTTGTCGTATATCGGGTGTTGACTTGGCGGACGCAACATAGAAAATCCCATGAAAATTTTGAAATGGTCAAATTTTAGCTACCCTATTTATTTTAGAAACAAAATGTATTTATCTTTTTTGTAAAGCGAAAAATTTTGAATTCATTCGAGTTAATGTTTATCACTTTACGTTTCTCTAAGTTAAAATAATTAAGAAAAAATAATGTGATTTTATAAAAATAATGGCATGCCATGGAATTAAAACAACAACTGCGGATGTCAAAATGGCAAAAGATATCGTAGTCACTTGATTAAAGTAAATGTTTTCGAAATGATTTACACTATACAAGAAAAATGTCATTATTTTTATACAATCACATTACTTTTTCTTAATTATTTTAGCTGTTAATTTTCTGACATTCGTTGATTTTTAAAAGAGTTCAATTTGAAGCTTTAAACGAGTGTTTTCCACTCCTAGACTAAGCATGAAGTAAAATTTCGAGTTTAGAAAAGCCCCGTGAAAATTTTCTGGGCTTTTCTAAACTCGAAATTTTACTTCATGCGCCACGCGTATAAAACACAGATTTTAACCAGAAAATTTGTCTCGGGTCGCTGCGACCCGCGACCCGAGACAAATTTTCTACGCGGGGCTTTTCTAAACTCGAAATTTTACTTCATGCGCCACGCGTATAAAACACAGATTTTAAGTGAAGTTCGAATATACCGGGTGTGGCACTTAAGACGCCTCGGACCATAGCTCCTTTACGATAAAAGCTATCGAAAAAAATCTAAGAGCAAAGTGGTGCATAATTACCGTCGCTATGTTTCAAAAGTATTTCTAATCATCAGTGGCGTGCCGTACTCCAGTGGCGTACCAAACTTATGTTTTTTTAAATGGAATGCCCTATTTTTTATTGCAGATTTGGAAAGTGCTCGAAGAGTACTTATATTTTTATCTAACATGTTATACCCTTCACTTTAGCGGTTTCGCTGTTATAACCCCTTCTTTCAAAATTTCGCCCCATCTTTGAGATTGTTTTGTAGAGAAACTAATTGACGCCGGCGCCTAAATTTTGAATTGAGGTACAGGTTAAGACCTCGTATACCTTTACATATTTTTTTTTTTCGGGTAATTTATGGAAAAAAATAATTTTTGATTGAACTTCGCATGTTGTCATTTTTTTCAAAAATTTCAAATGGCACCCCCCTAAAAAAATTACGGCGTTGTACAGCCAAAACTCAAAATTTTTCATTGGTACAAAAAAAATTACACATTGCATAACAAAATTTCGGAGAAAAAAGGAATTTCATCGCAAATGTCGGGAAACGTTTTCCGTTCCCAAGAGTGCCATGAGAAAACAAAAACATAAATACGGTCAACATAATAGTATGTACCTATTTATTAAACATGATATGAAAAATGCAGATAAAGAAAATTTAACAATTTAAACTAAATGTTCGAAATGACGACCTTCCTGCTGGAGGCATAACCGCAACTTCGACTCACAGGCTCTAGACATTGCCTTAAGGACTTCTGGTGATATACCACCGAAAGCCGCGCGGATTCTCTCCCTCATATCCTCGACAGTAGTTGGTACCGTCCTGTAAACCTCGTCTTTGATATGGCCCCAAAGGAAGAAGTCGAGGGGAGTGAGGTCTGGTGATCTTGGCGGCCACCTCACAGGACCCCCACGACCAATCCAGGAGTCCGGAAACGTTTCATCGAGAAATTCCCGAACGACACGGCTATTATGTGCAGGAGCTCCATCGTGCTGGAAAACTATCTGTCGTAGAGCGGCTAGAGGGACATTTTCCAAAAGATCATCCAAGTCGTCGCAAAGGAACCTCAAATAACTGTTGCCGTTCAAGTGCCCTTCGATGAAATAAGGACCCAAAAGGTGTTCTCCGAGTATGCCTCCCTAAACATTCAGCGACCATCTTTGCTGGTGGTTTATCATTCGCATGGCGTGTGGGTTTTCATCGGCGTAATAATGGTAGTTGTGGCGATTGACATGCCCATTTCTATGGAACGTCGCTCCATCAGAAAATAATACGCGCATAAGAAATGATTCCTCCTGCTCAATTTTGTTGATAGCCCACAAGCAGAAATCTTGCCTCGCATGAAAATCTTGAGGTTGCAATTCTTGGTGCAGTTGAATCTTAAATGGACGGAATTTGTACTTTTGAAGAACACGATGTACGGATCGCTTTGAAATATCGTGATTCCTACTAATATCACGGATACTAGTATGAGGATCTTCAATAACTGCCTCCAGAACAGCAGTTCATTATTTTCGGTAAAAACTGTCTTCTTTCTAACTCTCCTTGGCCGTTTCACACTTTCCGTAGTAGTAAATCTCTCCAACACTTTTTGAAACGCACGTTCATTTGGATGTGCCCTGTGCGGATATCTCGCAGCGTACACTCGTGACGCCAACAAACAATTCTTGTTACATTCTCCAAGAATAAATATCATGTCAACCATTTCCTCTTGAGTTCGGAACATTTTTAGAACGTTTATCAAAAATGACTTATGGCTGCTACTGGCGTCTAATAATTTACTTTGACAATTACCAATCTTTTGTTTTCTCATGGCACTCTTGGGAACGGAAAACGTTTCCCGACATTTGCGATGAAATTCCTTTTTTCTCCGAAATTTTGTTATGCAATGTGTAATTTCTTTTGTACCAATGAAAAATTTTGAGTTTTGGCTGTACAACGCCGTAATTTTTTTAGGGGGATGCCATTTGAAATTTTCGAAAAAAATGACAACATGCGAAGTTCAATCAAAAATTATTTTTTTTCCACAAATTACCCGAAAAAACATTATGTGAAGGTATACGAGGTCTTAACCTGTACCTCAATTCAAAATTTAGGCGCCGGCGTCAATTAGTTTCTCTACAAAACAATCTCAAAGATGGGGCGCAATTTTGAAAGAAGGGGTTATAACAGCGAAACCGCTAAAGTGAAGGGTATAACATGTTAGATAAAAAAAATAAGTACTCTTCGAGCACTTTCCAAATCTGCAATAAAAAATAGGGCATTCCATTTAAAAAAACATAAGTTTGGTACGCCACTGGAGTACGGCACGCCACTGATGATTAGAAATATTTTTGAAACATAGCGACGGTAATTATGCACCACTTTGCTCTTAGATTTTTTTCGATAGCTTTTATCGTAAAGGAGCTATGGTCCGAGGCGTCTTAAGTGCCACACCCGGTACATACATTGGACAATATTATAGTGTTTTATACGCGTGGCGTCAACACCCGGTATAACAAAACATATTTTTTCACAAAGGTACACAAGTGGCACATCGTTGAAATCGGCATCAAAAATGCTGTTTAATGATGTGCATATCTTCATATGCGGTCATAAGAAAAACGTTGATTAGGTGCACAAAAACGAAAACAAAACGTCCTTGAAATAAAACACGTACGTCGTTTTATTGGGTGTAAAAAGTTGCCATTAGAAAGTTTTTACAGTTTGGTTATAATTTTTAAAACAAATGAGTTACAGTAGCTTCATCAAAATTACATTTTATCAACTTCCTGTTATAGAGCGGAAACGGTTAAAGATAGATCACTTTTCTTTTCGCCATTGAATAAAATTCGAAAAAGTGACCCTGGCTCGCGACAACGGCTTTTCAATATCTCTTCAAATAAAAAAGTTTTCCATATGTGGCACCTCCAAAATGCACCACCCTGTACACAGTGCATAATGGATGTGTCACATATAGAAAACTTATCTATTTGAGGGAACGGTTTCTACGAGCCAGGGTAACCTTTATGTGTTTTAATCAACGGCATAAAGAAAATTGATCTATCTCTAACAGATTCCGCTTTATAACCAAAAGTAGATGAAATGGCTTAATTTTGAATACAGGGTGTCTCACCGAAACCGCACATTAAAAGTATATAGACTTCTAATTAATATAGTAATGAGATTATTAACACCTAAGTAAACGAGTGTACTCTCTTGAATGAAAATATTTGTAAGATTATATAACTTACAGTTACACCGGAAGTCGATACTAACGTTCTTATTTTTAATAGAATAGTATATTTTTTTCATATTTAGGCTATACATACAATATTATGAAAAAAATCACTAAATAACATAACCTCCTAAACTATTTTCAATATATTGGACATTTTAAAAAAACGTAGGGCTTTTTCGTGATTTATTTTGAAATTCGAAAAATCTTAAAAATATTTCTATTGAAAACAGCAGTTGGCATGCAATACCAAAATTAACGAGTTAAGAAATGTTCAGCCATGTCAAGACAGTATTGTTTGAAGCAGTCTTTTTTTACTGCAAACCCACTTAAAAGAACTTGCAATATTGTGCATTGGTTGTCAATAACCATTTTTTTTTTTCAAAAAACCTCTCGCAATATTTCTCTAGTTGCTGCTAGGACAGCAACATTCTGTAGCAAATGTCCTTAATTTTGAATCTTCATAACATGTTCAATACTCTACAATGTACAAAATTCTGGGATCTCTTGGGATACGTAAGTTTGGTTGAAACGTACGCAGACTTAGAAGAAATTGATTTTGTAGATGATATTTCGCATGTTATATTAACCCAAGCGGCACAAGTAAGCGTAGAATGACTGCTAGTAAAATCCAGATATAGACACGATCACAGGCGAAATGGGAACTATGAAAAACACAAAAATTGTAAGTGACGATGTATAACTTCTATTTTATATTTCTGAAAAAGCCAAATCCGCACAATCGTACACCTTATGGTGTTGATTCGCCACGATAAAAAGATGTTTGGCTTTAAAAGAAAGTGCTAACTCGATCAAATTTCGAAAAACTGGTATTCAATTTCATTTTCTTTCGAATTAGTTGTATTTTTTCACTACCATAAAAATTACTAGTTTGAAAATTAAAAAATAATTCAAGTTTTTAGATAAGTATAATAAAAAATAGCGTTCATTACACGCCTCACACGGGAAATGTCACGCCCACACGGAAAAATCCCCTTTTCTAGACTCCTAATGAAATATACTATTGAAATCGACTTCGAGGAACAGAAAATATTTAACTTCGCGCGAGTCGAATATTTCGAACTAACTTACTCGAAAAAGGTAGAGTTTAGACTGTCGTCCGTTCAAGAGTGCCAAGGCTAGAAATTAGTCTTTCCAGCGTGAAGTCTAGTAATACCTTTTGTATAAAGTAGAGTAGAGAAAAATCGAAATTTTTAGGTTTTGCTAATTTTTGTATAATTCAGCCCATTGTGAACCGGTTGTTGTGTTTAAAACACTTTGTTTTAAAACAGTGTTTTAAACTTGTTCAAAAGTAAGCGTCGTGATTTAAACGGTTTTGTTTTAAACATGTTTCAAACGTTAAATTTGTTTAAAACAATTTTAAAACGTTTTTTATAATCTTAAATTATCTAAACTATATTTTATACTGCTTTATTATGATTTGCTTGTTAAATTGTTGAAGACATTTTAAATTATATTATTAAACATACAATTTTATCACAACTGTGTGTTCAATTATACAGGGTGATTCAAAACAAGTGTAAAACATGCACATCTTGTTTATAACGTAGGATCCGAGTTTCATTATTTAAAAAACTAGTGCTGATTTAAAGTTTGTGATATGAAAAATAATTATAATATACAATTCAAATAAAACACAAAATAAAAAATTGTAACATTTATTAGCTTCTGACCTTCACTTTAATTCAATCTTTTATACCGGTGGTGCATGAAGTAAAATTTCAAGTTTAGAAAAATTTCAGGTTTTTCTAAACTCGAAATGTTACTTCATGCTTAATCAAGGAGTGGAAACACTCGTTAGAAGTTTCAAATTATTTAATAAAAACAACAAATGTCTGCAAATGTATCTAAATAATAATCTACTTTTCATAATTGGAAGCGATTCATTACTGAATAATCAAGTTTTGTTTGATATTTTTTAAAGTAAAAGTGATACCTTTAATTTTTGTATTATGTATTAAACGAGGGTTTCCCGTCCTTGGTTAGACATGAAGTAAAATTTCAAGTTTAGAAAAGCCTGAAAATTTGGTTTGGTCGCGTAGCGCGAAGCGCGGAGCGTCCAAGGAAATTTTCAGGCTTTTCTAAACTCAAATTGTACTTCATGCGCCAGGCGTATTAAATACTTATTTAAAGTGAAGTTTAAATTTGTTATTTTTCTGTTTGTTATGTTGTATTTACTTAGTTATGCTTAAATTGTTAAATTGTATCAATAATTACTAATTTACCTGTAGTTTTGTAAATAATGTTTTACAATATAAATATTACCTAAAGTGTTGACAATATTTTAAATGACAATACTAAACATACAATTTCACAACAGACTTAAAACGTGTTTTAAACATGTTTTAAATAAATTTTAAATACGTTTTAAACATGTTTTAAACACGTTTTAAACATGTTTTTAATTGTTAATGTTTTAAACACCGTTCCAATGAAAAAAACACGTTTTATTAAAACTGTTTGTTTTAATTAAAATGAAAAAAAACGTTTTTTTAACAACCCTGATAGCAACTTGATATTGTTTGCATTTCTATATTTCCATAACAAAAACAAAGGTGAGTGTATAAAACAAAAACGAATCACTCTGAATATTTTTAACGTGTACCTTTCGATAAGTCATAAAAAGGTGCTCCAAGAAAGTTTTTGCAGATTTTAAAAAAACTAAACAATAGTGGACATATGGAGTTTCTAAAAATCGAAATTTTCACTTTTTTCGAAATAGATCGAAACAATTGAAGCTATTTTAAACGTAAAATCAGATTATTAATAAGCACTAAAATACCCTGTATATGAGTTATTGTGGACTGCAGATAAGAGAACAAAATGTAAATACAAAGTTCAAAGAATGCAGAAAAACTCATATAAAATATAAATGACATTTTAAATTATAAGTAATTCCATTAGAAGTTAGATGTGTAATTAATATTAAATAATAATGATCATGACGTTATACAAGTATCATGCAGCGAAATGGCTTATTGACCCCGAAAACTAAACTTCAATTGATTAATAACCGTTTGTAGTGTCTGTGTGTGACCAAACACTACCACAGATAATTAAATTAAAATGAGTTTAGGATTTCACACGATTATAAATGACAATGAAGTGAAATAATTAAAAAGAATTCTATCCCTAGTACATCTCAATCTTTAATAATGGTTTTCTTCCGCATTAATCACAAGGAACAATACACAATTCAACGTTAGCTTATAAATCTAAGAATGCCCGACAAAGAAGAATTTATCGTGTATGGCAGTTCGTATTAAAAACTATTATATTTCCATTTGTTCTAGGCCAACGCCGTAATAAATTTTAATGGTTCAAAGTATTTATTTACATATTATACTCAACGAAATGTTGACAGTTGAACAAAACAAATACATTGGTAACAATCAATGTTATAGCCGGCTTTATTTCAGAAGAAAAGATTGTCATAAGCAAATTTATTGTTGCCTAATGTTATGCATATTTCATCTTAATCTGGCCGATTCCATACATAAAATGTTAAATTTAACGTTCATGCTATAACATCACAGTCTAAGCGCGTTTAGTACTTGATATGTATGCTTAGATTGTGGGGGTAGATAAAACGCATATATTAAATTTAACATTTCGCGTACAGAATCGGGGGGATAATCTGTCTTCGTAATTTGTACTTAAATTACATTATTACTTAAGGTCGGAAATTTACATGTTATTTGGCCATAAGAACGAACAACTTTTTTAAGTCAATTTTGATGACTTGTATTTGAATTGACTTGAGCTGTTGATTTTTGCAAATTTATTCAAATTTTACTATTTGTTTAGATCTATGAGTCAAAATTTATAGTATTATTATTTGTTTTCGTTAAAATTAACAATTTTTAATGTTTTTGCAATATTTTAAGGGTTTTCTCAATTTTTGTTATTTTCGACATTTAAAAAAATTTGAATTGATTTTTTTATTTAAAATAATAATTATTGGGCCCGTAAATTTAGAAGATTTTAGTTCATTTTCAAAGTTACTTTTTTCCGTAACTTTTCCAGGTTTCCTTTAATTTTTAAAATTCCTAAATTGTTTACATTTTTCTTAATTTTAAAAATGTTGATTTATTTCGTCAATTTTCCAGTGTTTGTGAATTTCCCTAAGAATTTTAATAATTTTTAAAATTTTGACACGTGTTATGAAATTTCCAGATTTTCGTTAATTTTTAAAATTCTGACGGTTTTTTTTTCGTCATATTTTGAAACGTTAGCAATTTTCTTTTTTTTTAGTGAATTTCCTAAACTTCTTTTTCGTGAATTTCCACAATTATAGTTCATTTTCAAAATGTTTCGTGAATTTTTAACGTTTTAGTCAATTTTAAAAATCTAAGCGCTTTTCGTATATTTCCAAATTTTCGTAAATTTCCAAATTTTAAAAATTTCGAAGGTATTCGTGATATCCAAAGACTTTCGATAATTTTCAAAATTAGAAGATTTCCGTTAATCTTCAAAATGTTCATACAAGTGTGAACTTGCAAGAAGTTATCAAAATTTATTGTGAATTTTTTATAACTTTTAAAATTTGTCATGAATATTTCAGGACCGAAGAAAGGAGTCAAGAAAAAAAATCTTAGAAAATTCTTGATTTTTGTCAAAATTTTGGAAATTAAAAAAAGAGTGAAAATTAACAAACGTATTACAAAACTCCCAAGTCATCAACATTTTAAAAGTCAATTAAAATCTTGGAAATTCACCAAAATTGACAAGATTTTAAAAATTGTTTGTTCAATTTTTGAAATCTTGTCTATTTTCACTTGAAAACTCTCAAGATTTTGTAAACTAATAGAAATATTGCCAAAAGCCAGTGATTATTTTTTAAGGATTGTTTTCTACTCCCAGACTAAGCATGAAGCATTTAGAGTTGAGAAAAGCCCGAAGAATTTGTATTTGGACGCGTCCAAATCTAAATTCTGGCTTTTCTTAACTCGAAATTTTACTTCATGCGCCACGCGCATAAAAATACTGATTAATTGTAAAGTTTAAAATATTTAAAACATTTTTTTTTATTATAGATTACCACTTTTCACATAGTTTAAATTGTTGTCAAATTTCAATATTTCTTGACATTTCATCACTTTTTGACATTGTGTTAACATGTTTTCAAATTTAAACAGTTCATCGATTTTCGACAGTTTTCGAATTTATAAAATAAAAGAATTGCAATATTCGTTCAAAAATATATTCAAATTCGAGTTTCGAGCTACAGACCAATTACCCTACTTCTAGTCTTGGCAAAAACATTCGAAGCAATCCTTAACAACAAACTCCTGACCCACATATCCCATCGCATACCTCCGTACCAATTTGGATTTATTGAAAACAGATCCACTACCCTTCCACTCACTATTCTAACAGCCAATTGCCAAACACCACACCTCGAAAATACAAAATCAACAATTCGTTTTCTAGACAAAGAAAAAGCCTTTGATTCAGTCTGGCATCAGGGTTTATTGTACAAGTGGAATCGCCTTAAAACCCCATCGAATCTCATCTTCCTTATTGACAGCTTCCTCACCAATAGATTCCTAAATGTTTGTGTCCACAACACTACCTCTTCTTCCTTTATCTCTGAATCGGAAGTACCACAAGGTTCCCCTCTATCGCCTCTCCTATATAATATATTCGTTCATGATATCTACAACCCAAATCCTCAATACCTTAATCCAAAGCCTTACTTTCTTCTTTTCGCCGAAGGCACTGCCCTCGTAACCCACGAAAAAACCCTACCCAAAGCCCTTTCCACTCTCCAAGGACTGACCGAGACTCTTTCCCTTTGGTTTGCCAAATGGGGAATTTCCATTAACCCTTATAAATCTCAGCTTTTTAGAAAGAGCGGTATACATGCCCAAAGACTACATGTCAACTGTCTACGACTTGGATACAACGATTGAAGTAGCTATCCAAGGCCGCCATAATGTTGCAGCGAAAGTCAAGCAAATTTGATTAACAAATGTTTCATGTTAATCCTCACAATTAATTCGAATTATTTTTGACGATTGAAATCCTTTTGTAAGTATTCGAATCCTTTTATAAATATTCGAATCCTTTTATCAGAATTCGAATCACTCGCATTTGGATTCGAATACGAATCCTCTTAAAAAAATGTAACGAATCTGGATCACAAATCCAGTTTAACAAAATTATTCGAATGCCTTTTTGAATCCTCTAAAAGGATTCGAATCCTGAATGATTCGAATCCTGCCCAGCTCTGATCACGAATATATCAAGGATATGTTGCGGATATACCGCGTGTAACTCAAAACTGGACACCCCCTTTAGTTTTATTATTATCTGAGATATCAATTTGAAATTTGGTAGATTTATACCTAGCAGCAATTGGTGATCTGAACGCCTTAGTTGCACTTCCGGTTTCACCGGAAATGACATCATCAATTCTCAAAACTTAAATAAAATGGTACAGGATGCCATTTTACATACAAATCAATTGTTTTTTTGAAAAAAAAAAATTACACTTGCAAACTTTTGTTCCACTAATTAATATTGCATCTAGGTGTCCATGACCGCCCCAAAATGTTTTGTTTCGTGTCATAGACCTACGTTGACCATAGCAGATTTTTGTTATTATTATTCTTTATTATTATGTTACGTGTATTTTGTAATCAAAACATTGTATTCAAATTATTATGTGACAACAACAACGCTACACAACACATTGTATGAATATAGCTGCTGCAGTCTGTACGCTTTTCGATTGCAAAAATAGACTCTTCATCCAAACGAGGCACATGTATTTTAAAATTAATAATCATATTTCATAATAATCGCATTTATCACCTTTATATAAATTAATCAAGTAAAAAATGTTCTCCCAGGAGTAAAATGTATGTATGTACTCACTCATTAAAATGCAGATAAATTCCCACAGACAAAACCACACGTGATACTATCAAGTTCGCACAATTGTATTAATAATAATATAACATCACTTGTGGCAAAGGTTGTTGCAATTAATGGATAATTACCGGGAACGGAGAGCCAATCAAATGAAACAATCCAATCGACGTGTTATTCAAAATAATGCCTGCTGTAACAGCTGAACACCGTGGCAAATTCATATATTACTATAAAACGTGACATTTCATACAATTGCATATATAAATATTCAATGTTTACAAAACTTGGCATTGATAAGAAAAATGTGTAAATATTTAAATATGTGCAACCTAAGCGTCATTACTGCCCAAAAATATTTTACTCCTCTGCGGAACAAGGATAAAAGTTTTTCAGAGAAATAACCCGAAGACTTCTTATAGTGTGTTGTTACTTGACATTATTGAGAATTAGTGTTGGGAACTGGAAGAGAAATTAATATTTTGAAGGGTTTCTAATCTTGAGATGGATAGAAGTATTATTTTGTCAAATTACAATAAAAATAGAAATGTCTATTAAAATTTCTATAAAACTTTGTATACAGTTGATATATTTCATGTTATATGATAATATTTTCAATAAAATATGATGAGTATATTTTTACATGCATTATTTTATTTCTCATTTATCAACATTCCTAGTTAGATTATATACGATTCTTCAAATAATACACAAATTGTATGTACAGGGTGGCCAAAATTTAATGTTTTTATAGTGCAACAGAATGTATGGGGATCTCGGTTATTTGAAGAGATAGAGAGTCGGTTAAAGTCGTGGCAAAGTTGCGTATTTTAGGGCTCAATGATAATCTAAAAACAAATTTGTAATATCTTCGTTCGTTTTTGAGATATTGTCAAATAACCGATTTTTTAAAATTTCGTTTCTGTTTTTTTATTCAAAAATAATTGAATCCAGATATTTACAACATGCACTTTTTAACGAGAAATCTAGTAACATATTTTATTCTAATAAAACTATAACATTTACCCAGGGACCATACCCAACTTTTCTTTTTCTTATGGGCGCCATATGTAAAATGTTAATCTTTTGTTTTTTGTAATGAGTACCTTGGAAACAGTTGAGTAACCCACTCATTTGACAACTCCTAGGACCGATAATTTGCTTACATATTACCCCTGAAGACGGGCATCCAGCTGATGAATTACTGTACTGATAGAAAATATATTTGTTTGTAAACAAAATACTGGTGTAACATTTTGAATCTTAATATATTGCTTGACTGTCTTTGGACTATAATAGGATTTTGTCATATTATATCTTTATTGACCGTGTTTTGACTATTCTGACTATGCTAGGATTTCGTCTGATTATGTCTCTCTGTGAACTGTATTTCAGCTATTGTGATATTATGATTGTAAGTGTCACTATATCAAATACAGTCAATATAGTGATTTAATGACAAAATATTAATACGATACATATTTTAACAGTTGTGATGTATTTTAATCTAACGAGTGTCTTCCACTCCCAGACTAAGCATGAAGTAAAATTTCGAGTTTAAAAAAGCCCGCGTAGAAAATTTGCCGAGGGTCGCGCAGCGACCCAAGACAAATTTTCACGGGGCTTTTCTAAACTCGAAATTAGAAATATATACATTTTCCGGCGAATGTATACATTTAACAATCCGTTTGGTAAATGTAGATAGAGTGTCCATAAAACCGTGTTTATTTATACATTTATTGGTAAATGTGCACATACATTGATTTTTTCTTCAAACTATACGCTGTATTTTTTCAGGCATTTTTAGTTTTTGGAAACGCTTAATTTGAAATGTCTAACGGATGTTTCCACTTCATGATTAAGCATAAAGTAAAAATTCGAGTTTTTAGAAAATGTCAATTAATAACAAAATAACTTATTTCTTAATAAAAATTGTATAGTAGTAGTAAGTATAAAGAGAAATGAAATTATTTAAAAACAAAAAAAACTATGACTTTTTTCCATTAAAAATAAAAACCATCAATTTTAATAAAATTTCATAAAAAATCTTCGAAACTTACGAAAAGCGTCAATATTTTAAAAATTTACGAAAAGCGATAAAAAAATCTTAAAACTTCATTAAAATTTTCAAAAAACTAAACGAGTGGACTATAATGACAGTTGATATAATTCGGCGCTAGCCGATATTTGGATTATAATAACAGTTGACTATAATAATAATTGACATAAGCAAGCCGACATTTTAACGAATCGTGCCAAGAGATCGCCATGTTATTTTTTTTTCTTTGCGACAGTTACGACACATATTTTAACACTTGTGACATATTTTAAAGTAACGAGTGTCTTCCACTTCCAGACTAAGCATGAAGTAAAAATTCGAGTTTAGAAAAGCCCCGCGTAGAAAATTTGTCGAGGGTCGCGCAGCGACCCGAGACAAATTTTCACGGGGCTTTTCTAAACTCGAAATTTTACTTCATGCACCACGCGTATAAAACACTGATTTACAATTAAGTTAAAAATATACAACACTTAGATGTGATGGTGATCAATATTTACCGAGATGTAGTAAAAAAATGCAAGAATAACTTTTTTGTGAATATTTTTGGAACAATAATAATAAAAATTGAATAAATTTTGAGCAACTTTTCCATATTGTTCATATTTAAATCATGATATCGTATGTACAATAAAATAAAACCTCTAGAGTGCTATGAAATAAATTGTAGGTTGGCAACTCTGAAATTATACAATATAATTCTTATGTCTGACGTTTTTTATGACAATTCCTAAAGCGTGTAGCCAACATACATTTTAAAAAAGATAAAATCATAGCACGCTAGAGGGTTTTTTTTATTGAACATATTGAACATTGAACATATTGTTCGTGGACTAAGTACGAAAGTGGTCAAGTTTTTCAATAATATTCTTACAAGTAACTACGATATTATTTTATTAACAGAGACTTGGCTTAATAGAATATTAAATTCTGAATTATTTACTGATGATTATTCAGTCTATAGGTGTGACAGAAGTTTAATAAGGGGCGGTGGTACTTTAATTGCAGTCAATAATAAATATGATAGTCGTCCTATTTCCATTAATGTTGCATTTAATAATTACAATATTGATATTATTGCGGCTAAATTAACTTTAGACAAGATAGTGTATTCGCTTATATGCGTATATATTCCGCCCAAAACGCTAGTTCAAATCTATACTTTGTTATTTGATTATATAGACCAGTGATGGGGAAACTACGGCCCGTAAGGTTTAATCCGGCCCGTTTAAGAGTGCCGTCGTGAGAATGTTTGAACGCGTTCTTACTTCGTAATGTGACGACCTGCATAAAAACTACCTACCTACGATTAAGCATTATTCTTTGGCCCGCAACGATTGTCTGGTTACAAATGGCCCGTCTTAAAAAAGTTTCCCCACCACTGATATAGACAAAACTTTTTCTTCTGAAAATCGGCTGATTTGTGGAGATTTTAACATTCCAAATTACATTAATCTGGATCTTCAAGGTAGCGATAATGTGGTCAATAAAGTAAATACTTTAATAAATTTTATGGATCTTTTAATCAACAATGCAATAAAATTACTAACATTAACAATAGATTGTTGGACTTACTGTTGGTTCCTTTGGACGGATGTTGTGCTGTTAAAAAAGCTGATGAAATTTTAGTTGATGAAGATGTATACCACCTATCTTTAATTTTTGAGGTTTAAACTAAATTAAACGTTAATTTTTCTCCGCATGATGAAGATGCTTCAAGATTTAATTTTAGGAAAGGTAATATACCTGGTTTAGATGCAGAAATATCATCAACTGATTGGTCTATGTTATATACTGCCAATGATGTTAATGTAGCTTGTAATTTATTTTACGAAATATTGTACTCAATATTTGAGCGACATATTCCTAAATTTCATAGAAATTCTGGTGGTAACATGTATCCTCCGTGGTTTAATTCGAAGATTATAAATTTAATAAAATCTTAAAATAGGCTGCATAAACAAATGAGGAAATCAACTAATTCTTCTGTAATTGACGATTATAAATACATCAGAAAGCGCATAAAGGGACACAACTATTGAGGCATTTAATAACTTCATCTTTGACACCGAGAATATAATATCTTCAGAACCTAAGAAATTTTGGTCTTGTGTCTCAGATTCTGGAAGGATTTGCAGAATTATTTGGCAGTGTTTATCAACCATCGAATGGTAGTGAAGTGCAATTGTTTCATAGTAGTGCTGATGTTATGGAAAACTTCAAAGTTGATGAAGAAACTATTATTTTACATCTAATGAAAATTAAACCAAATATTACAATGGGCCCTGATCAACGACCAGGTTTTTTTCTTAAAGATTGTGCATCACAACTCGCGAACCCTCTTCTATTTATTTTTAATTTAATATTAAATACCCATGCATTTCCTGAGAGTTGGAAATTGTAACGTTTATGTCTGGCTTTTAAATCTGGGTCTAAATCAGATATTAAGAACAATAGACCGGTTGCTATAATTCCCAATATTTTAATAGTATTTGAGGGTATACTTTGCAATTTTATTCGCGGAATCATTCAACAGTCAATATCACCGCAGCTACATGGTTTTATGCGCAGACGAAACACTCAATCAAAATTATTATGTATTACCCAATCTATTTCTATAGCACTAGATCGTGGTTCACAGGTTGATTTTATTTATACAGATATAAGCAAAGCTTTTGATTGTTTGCCTCATAATCAATTATATTCATATTTGTGTAAATATACTATTCCATCTAATGTAATATCTATTATTTGTTCATATTTGTCTAGCCGTCGGTTGTATATTGAGTATATGAATTGTCGGTCCAAATCATTTGTAACCACAAGTGGTGTCCCTCAAGGGTAGAACTTGGGACCCTTATTATTTTGAATATTTATAAATGAATTCGCCAGTATCTTGGACTGTGAATTTTTGATGTATGCAGATGATGTAAAGTTGTATAGAGTTATTGATTCATTAAATGATTGTTTAGTGTTACAAAATAATTTTGACTCATTGTCATCATGGTGTTCACGAAACGGTTTGAATATAAATCCGTCCAAATGTCGGATCTTGTCTTATCGCGAAGCATGATTGATTACCAATACCAACTTAATGGCCCCTCTATACAGAAGGATAGTAAATTTAAGGATCTTGGTGTGACTTTCGATACCAAATTAACTTTCAACATTCACGTACAAACTATCGTCAATGAATCATATAAACTGCTTCGGTTTATAATGCGCAACTATCGTGAATTTAAACGTACTGATGCTGCCTTATAACTGTATGAATCGTTTATTGTAAGCAAAATTAATTATTGCGCTTGTGTTTGGATACCCGGTTATAAATATTACATATATATGTTACAAAAAGTTCAAAGACGATTTGTCAGGTACTTGTATTTTTGTAAGTACCATACGTACCCGTACTATAATATCTCTTATGAAATGCTACTTCTCGAATTCAATATGTTATCATTATACAACAGACTTGTAGATATGTGCAAATATATGAACTGTATAAATAAATTTATTATAACACCGATAATAGTGAGTTTCTTCATCAACTTAGTTTTGCGGTTTTACGACTATCCAGTCGTAGTTTCATTTTTCGACCCCTCGTACCACGCATTATTCATTTTCGCCTCTAGTTTATATGTTACGTAGATACCATGAGGTACAGTATGCTGTCGATATATTTAATCCATCAAAATCAGACTTCATTGCATCATTAAAATCATGTTTACTGTAATTACAATTCTAGCGCATATTACATTTTGTTTAGGGTTTTTCCCACTTTAATCATTTAATTTAGTTTTAAGATTACTTAGTTATTTTATGTTATAATTAATATTGTTGTTTTTGTATGTTCCTTTGTAATAAGGAACACTTTTAACTTTGTTTGTATAACACGTTTTATTTAATGTGACTGCAGTTTCGACAAATTTAGCTTGTCATTATCAAACATGGAGATGGATGGATGATAATGACAAGCTAAATTTGTCGAAACTGCAGTCACATTAAATAAAACGTGTTATACAAACAAAGTTAAAAGTGTTTCATTGTGTAATTAACATGTATAACGAAGTAGAAGCCTCCACAATACAGAATTTTGTAATAAGGCTTCGGCCTGTAGGGAAATAAGTATTATTATTATATATCTTTAACGGGAAGAGTGCTATGACCATTTTTTGAAATTAATACCAAAGTCGAAACTAGTTGAAATAAAAAACCAAAATAATAGTGAAACAGAAATAAGTGTTTTCTTTATCAAATCATAATTAATACCAGTTTTTCACACAGTGAAATTTGCCTCTCCCTGATTTTAATCAAATGTTTGATAAATCATGCTATGGATGCTGGGCCGGCAGGAACCAAAGTGGGGCCCGATGCAAAGTTGGTTTGCGAGGGCTTGTAACAACTTCCGTGCATATAATAAAATAGCAATATTGCATTTTGCTAATAACATTCAAATGCATGTATATTTGGATTAAAACAAAATAGAAACTGTGTTCAGAAACAAATAGTTTCTAAACAAAATTTTAATAAATTGATAAAACATATATACTTGTTCATAAATCACGAGTGTATTTAATGTTTTCTTATTAGAAAGTAATCATTATGATAAGATATAATAAATCCCATGATAAAATTACTATGTCAACATAGATTATTATGTGTGGATTATAAAACATAAACTATTATTCAACACTTTGTAAGTAAGATGTGCCTACTAAAATGCGATAGTTGAGTATTTAAAAAACTATACGTATAAATATCCATTTTGTGTATTAATTATATTGTATTTTGTATTAATATACAAAATATAAAAACGAATTAAAATTAATATCGACTTTTTGCAAAAATTTAGTTTCATTGAGATAAGTCTCCAAAGATTCATTGATACAACTACTTCTTGAGCTAATACCCCGAGAGAAATTGAATTATACAATATATATTCGAGAAGTAGTTGTATTAATAAATATTTGGAGACTTGTCTCAATGAGACTAAATTTTTGCAGAAAGTCGATATTAATTTTAATTCGTTTTTATATTTTGCAAATATTCTGCAAACTATTAGCAAACTAAATTGTTCTTTATGTATTAATATACAAAAAAGTAACTGGTAATTTGCAGTAGTGAGTGTATAAAATATTATGATTTAAATTGTTGTAAATGTATTTAATGTATTGCTATTATTATTTGAAGTTTAAAATGAATTCAATTTTGTCGAACTAAGGTAGCAAATCAAAAGTTGTACATGTGACAATGATTAATATTTCACACATGTGCTTGCAAATACAACCAAACGTGCAATCATTACATACATAATTACCATTAACCAATTCGTAACGCATTCTGCTCATTTGTAAAAACTATACCAACATGCACAACGTCAGAGATATGAATGACTTACCTTTCATGGCAATATTTTTTCCTGGTAATTACAAATTCAAAAAAAAAATCGAGTACGTGACGTATCCAGTCGATCTAGTTGTCCATAGATTTTTTGACCGTGACCGCAGTAGATAGCAACCGGCACCTGGTATCCGCATAAATGCACACAACAATAGTTACAACTAATAACATAAATTGCTATTATACCGACAAGGTAATTGCTGTTGCAAAAAAGCTATTATAATGATAGTTTTTATTGCATCAAATAGATAAGTCATCTAAAGCTTGAATGATTGAAGGGTTTATATGGGATGAGCGGCTCATGCACATAGATAACAATATGTGGTAAATATTCAAAGATTGCATTATTATCACGTGGGGATTTCTGAAACACATATTCATCAAAAATAATGCCAGAATAACCCTTTCGGCCCTGACAGTGGCATTTGCCACCACTAAAATTTGGTAAACATAGTGGGCATTTTTTTTTAAATATACATACATGCATGCATGAGCTGTAACATTTCCGAAAATCGTTTGTTTTTTAAATAGTTTAATTTAAAGTGAAACGAGTGTTTTCCATTCCCAGATTAAGCATGAAGTAAAATTTCGAGTTAAGAAAAGCCTGAAAATTTGGTTTGGTCGCGTAGCGCGAAGCTATGATGATTTGAAAAAGAAAAAACTTGGTTGAGTTTGACTATTATTTTGGTTTTTTATTCCAACTAGTTTCGACTTTGGTATTAATTTCAAAAAATGGTGCTAGCACATTCCCCGTTAAAGATATCATATGTTCAATAAAAAAAACCCTCTAGCGTGCTATGATTTTATCTTTTTTAAAATTTATGTTGGCTACACGTTTTAGGAATTGTCATATAAAACGTCAGCCATAAGAATTATAATGTATAATTTCAGAGTTGCCAACCTACAATTTATTTCATAGCACTCTAGAGGTTTTATTTTATTGATCATACGATATGATGATTTAAATATCAACAATATGGAAAAGTTGCTCAAAATTTATTCAATTTTTATTATTATTGTTCCAACACTATTCACAAAAAAAGTTATTCTTGCATTTTTACACTACATTTCCGTAAATATTGATCACCATCACATCTAAGTGTTATATATTTTTAACTTAGCTGTAAATCAGTGTTTTATACGCGTGGCGCATGAAGTAAAATTTCGAGTTTAGAAAAGCCCCGTGAAAATTTTTTGAGGGTCGCTACGCGACCCTCGACAAATTTTCTACGCGGGGCTTTTCTAAACTCGAAATTTTACTTCATGCTTAGTCTGGGAGTGGAAGACACTCGTTACTTTAAAATATGTCACAAGTGTTAAAATGTGTGTCAATTCAAATTCGTGTCAAGTTGGCATGATTCGTTAAATGTCGGCTTGCTTATGTCAACTATTATTATAGTCAACTGTTATTACAGTCCAAATGTCGGCTAGCGCCGACTTATATCAACTGTCATTATATTCCACTCGTTTAGTTTTTTGAAAATGTTGATGAATTTTCAAGATGTTTTTATCGCTTTTCGTAAATTTCTAAGATTTCCTTTAACTTTCAAAATTCTGATGGTATTCCTGAATTTACAAATTTTTTGTTAATTCATAAAATGTCGATACTTTTCATAAGTTTAAAATTTTCAAATTCTTGGAAATTTTCATGAATTAACTAAATATTCTTTAACTTAGAAAATGTAGAAGTTTTTCATGAAATTCCAAGATTTCCGTTAGTTTTCAAAAATCTAACGATTTACCTGAATTTCCTAAATTTTCGTTAACTTTGAAACATTTTATACTTTTAAAGAATTTTCGTAGATTTTTTAAATCTTGGCAGATTTCGTAATTTCCTTAATATTTGTTAAATTTTGATATTTTTCATGAATTTTCAATTTTTATTTTTTTCATGATTTTTCGTCATCTTTTTTTAAAATCTTAGTAGTTTTCGTAGCCTTCCTAAATTTTACTCACATTTAAAAATTTCGACGCTTTTCATGAATTTTCCACAATTTTAGTTAATTTTAAAAATCGCGACAATATTTCGTGGATTTCCAAAAGTTTTATTAATGTTTAAAACTTTTTCTGAATTTCCTTGATTTTCTTGTGTTCCGATTATCGGAAAAGATAGGCGTCTTATTTTTGAAACTTCAATTTCACGAAAACTGTCAAGATTTGTATCTTGACAGTTTTCGTGAAATTGAAGTTTCAAAAATTAGACGCCTATCTTTTCCGATAATCGTTTGTTTTTTAAAATAGTTTAATTTGAAGTCTGAAACGAGTGTTTTCCACTCCCAGATTAAGCATGAAGTAAAATTTAGAGTTTAGAGAAGTCTGAAAATTAGGTTTAGTCGCGTAGCGCGGAGCGACCAAACCAAATTTTCAGGCTTTTCTAAACTCTACTAACTTTATTGCAAGCGTATAGAGAATTGATTTGTTAGTTATGATTCTAAAATACAAATATATAAATTAAATAAAACTAGTAATCCTTTTTCTTCACTGGTTTATTTGTAACACTAAATGTACATTTCGTTCACCAAGTGAACATTTTCAATAGCTGTACTAAACTAAATTTCAAAACAAAGGGGCGGCATATATATACAAGTGTATGTTAATTGTTTCTTAATGATCTAAATGAATCTCGCGGTACGGTTACGGGTAGGTTTAGGCTAATCTTCTTACTTGCTAATGACATTGGCGGAAAATCAAATTAAGTGGTATTTATTTATCGGTTCCAGGTGTAGGGATTAAATCTAACAATACATTACTAAGTGGGGTTAAATCAAAATTGAGTAATTTATTTTTGTATTCTTTCATTTGGATTGCTTCTAACATGTTTAGGTTATGGCTGCTTGAATTTTGTAGTAATTTTAATTTATCTATTGAAAATGTATGTCCTGTGGTGTGGTGGTGGTCTGCGACTGCTGATTTTTCTGGGTTGATAGATTTGAGATGGTACATGTGTTCTTTAAATCGGACTTCTATGTTTCTTTTTGTTTGTCCTATGTATAATTGGTCGCAATTTGAACATTCAATGGAGTATATACCAGACTGCTGAAGGTTATTTTCCTTATCGAATGTATTTCCCAAGTGGTTTTTTAGTTTTGAATTTGTGTAATAAGCTGGCCTCAGATTAAATTGTTTGTAAAGCTTGTTTAGGTGTTGTTCAAATTTGGGGACATACAGAAGTCTGGTATATATTTCATTCTCTATTTTTGTTTCTGGCGGTACTAATGTTGTGGTTGTATTGAGTTTATGTTTGTATTTGTGTTTGTTTATAAGTTTTTGTATGGTTTTCTCTTCGTAGCCTAGTGAACATGCTAGTTCAGTTATGAACTTTAGTTCTTGTGCCCTGATTGTTTCAGATATCGGAATTATTAGAGCCCTATTATTAATCATACAGTTAAACGCCGACAGTTTATATTTCATTGGGGTGATTGATTTGGCTTGAATATAATTTAAAGTGTGTGTAGGTTTTCTATATATTTCAAAAATTTAATTTATTTTCGTTGTTTCTGCATATTATGATGTCTAAAAAATGGTAGTTTGCAATTAGATTCTAGTTCATATGTGAAATTGATGTCATATAAATTATTGATTGAATTTACGAAACTGTCGACGTTTAAAGTATCATCTATTATAGCTATGATGTCTACATACCTATACCAAATATTTGGGAAATCTGAAATGGTGTGTTTAGCTAGGGATTCCAAATGGTTGAGAAAAATATTAGCTAGGAAAGGAGAGAGAGGATTTCCCATTGCTGTACCGAAGGTTTGTTTATAATAATCATTCTTGAAAGTGAATGCTTTGCAGTCCATAACTAGTTCTGTTAGTTTTATGTATTCGGAGGAAATTTCGGGAGGTATATTGTTGCTGAATAATAATTGTTCTAGGATTTTCAAGCTATGTTTTATGTGGATACTAGGAAATAAGGATTCTACGTCGAAGGATATAAGTTTTTGTGTATTTTTTTGTGTATTTTGATATAAATTATAAATTGTAGCGTGTGCGCTTGCGTGAGTTGCGCAGAATTATTTTTGCGCCAGTATGTTGCAGACAGTCATTTGTAATGGTGGTGAATTTAATAAGAAATAATAAAGTTGTGTTTGGGGGTTTTGTAAATACAGTGTTTCATTTATTAAAACTAACAAACATCACAGTTGGGTTTAAGTTGAACATTTTCTAGGAGTTTTGTTAGTTGTAGAGAGTTCTGGATTGCAAAGTCACTTTCTATTTTTAATTTACTGAATTGTTTTACTAACCATTTGGCTAAATTATATGAGGGTGAATTAATATTTGATACTATAGGTCTGAATTTATTGCCTTGTTTATGTACCTTCGGCAAGCAATAGAGTTTGGGTAATTTGGGGTTTTTAATTTTAAGTTTGTAATTTAGTCGTTTTGAGATTATGTTGGGGCAGTTTTTAAGTTGTTCATTAACTTTCTTGGTATAGGTATTCACAGGATTAGATTTTTATTTTACGTATGGGCCGGACTCTAATAAGTTATTGACGTTCTCTTCGTATTATGATTTTTTCATGATTACAATGGCATTACCTTTGTCAGATTTAAAAAAATGACAATCCTTAGACCTAATGGATTTTAGAGTTTCTCGTTCTTCCTTTTCATCCTTGATGTTCTTGGATGTCTTCTGTGTTTTCCCGAGTATTTGTTTGGCTTCTTTTCTGAATGCCGGCTGGTCTTCTGGTTTGAGTCTTGATGCTGCCATTTCTACGTCGTTCACTAGCTGTTCTGTGGTGTTATTTCTTGGGTGAAAGGTGTGTTTTAATCCCTTCTTCAGCAGTTCTGTTTCTTTTTCGGAAAATTGGATATCGGTTTTGTTGTACACTAATATGTTAGGCAATTGATGTGTTGTCACTGGTTTATGCTGGTGTCCGTTTGATTTTTGGGTCTTGCACAGATTTTTGATTTTCTTTTGGAGCGATTTTGATTTGTATTTCACTTTTTCACTGATCACGTTATGAAATTTAATCTGTGATTCGTCCCATTGTGTGCTTGGGATGTTTTTGCACAGCATAAGGTGTTGTTCGTATGCTTCTAACTCTAGCCGTGACCTTTTCTTGTGAAGTACTCCTATTTCGAATCGAAGCCACTTGAGTTTCCAATCTGTCACCAACTTTGAAATGTTTTTGTTGTGATTTTCTATTTTCATTCTATTGATTCTTTTTTCCATGAAGTTTGGAAAAAAAAAAACCATACAGAAACTTATAAACAAACACAAATACAAACATAAACTCAGTACAACCACAACATTAGTACCGCCAGAAACAAAAATAGAGAATGAAATATATACCAGACTTCTGTATGTCCCCAAATTTGAACAACACCTAAACAAGCTTTACAAACAATTTAATCTGAGGCCAGCTTATTACACAAATTCAAAACTAAAAAACCACTTGGGAAATACATTCGATAAGGAAAATAACCTTCAGCAGTCTGGTACATACTCCATTGAATGTTCAAATTGCGACCAATTATACATAGGACAAACAAAAAGAAACATAGAAGTCCGATTTAAAAAACACATGTACCATCTCAAATCTATCAACCCAGAAAAATCAGCAGTCGCAGACCACCACCACACCACAGGACATACATTTTCAATAGATAAATTAAAATTACTACAAAATTCAAGCAGCCATAACCTAAACATGTTAGAAGCAATCCAAATGAAAGAATACAAAAATAAATTACTCAATTTTGATTTAACCCCACTTAGTAATGTATTGTTAGATTTAATCCCTACACCTGGAACCGATAAATAAATACCACTTAATTTGATTTTCCGCCAATGTCATTAGCAAGTAAGAAGATTAGCCTAAACCTACCCGTAACCGTACCGCGAGATTCATTTAGATCATTAAGAAACAATTAACATACACTTGTATATATATGCCGCCAAAACAAAGGGGCGGCATATATATACAAGTGTATGTTAATTGTTTCTTAATGATCTAAATGAATCTCGCGGTACGGTTACGGGTAGGTTTAGGCTAATCTTCTTACTTGCTAATGACATTGGCGGAAAATCAAATTAAGTGGTATTTATTTATCGGTTCCAGGTGTAGGGATTAAATCTAACAATACATTACTAAGTGGGGTTAAATCAAAATTGAGTAATTTATTTTTGTATTCTTTCATTTGGATTGCTTCTAACATGTTTAGGTTATGGCTGCTTGAATTTTGTAGTAATTTTAATTTATCTATTGAAAATGTATGTCCTGTGGTGTGGTGGTGGTCTGCGACTGCTGATTTTTCTGGGTTGATAGATTTGAGATGGTACATGTGTTCTTTAAATCGGACTTCTATGTTTCTTTTTGTTTGTCCTATGTATAATTGGTCGCAATTTGAACATTCAATGGAGTATATACCAGACTGCTGAAGGTTATTTTCCTTATCGAATGTATTTCCCAAGTGGTTTTTTAGTTTTGAATTTGTGTAATAAGCTGGCCTCAGATTAAATTGTTTGTAAAGCTTGTTTAGGTGTTGTTCAAATTTGGGGACATACAGAAGTCTGGTATATATTTCATTCTCTATTTTTGTTTCTGGCGGTACTAATGTTGTGGTTGTATTGAGTTTATGTTTGTATTTGTGTTTGTTTATAAGTTTTTGTATGGTTTTCTCTTCGTAGCCTAGTGAACATGCTAGTTCAGTTATGAACTTTAGTTCTTGTGCCCTGATTGTTTCAGATATCGGAATTATTAGAGCCCTATTATTAATCATACAGTTAAACGCCGACAGTTTATATTTCATTGGGGTGATTGATTTGGCTTGAATATAATTTAAAGTGTGTGTAGGTTTTCTATATATTTCAAAAATTTAATTTATTTTCGTTGTTTCTGCATATTATGATGTCTAAAAAATGGTAGTTTGCAATTAGATTCTAGTTCATATGTGAAATTGATGTCATATAAATTATTGATTGAATTTACGAAACTGTCGACGTTTAAAGTATCATCTATTATAGCTATGATGTCTACATACCTATACCAAATATTTGGGAAATCTGAAATGGTGTGTTTAGCTAGGGATTCCAAATGGTTGAGAAAAATATTAGCTAGGAAAGGAGAGAGAGGATTTCCCATTGCTGTACCGAAGGTTTGTTTATAATAATCATTCTTGAAAGTGAATGCTTTGCAGTCCATAACTAGTTCTGTTAGTTTTATGTATTCGGAGGAAATTTCGGGAGGTATATTGTTGCTGAATAATAATTGTTCTAGGATTTTCAAGCTATGTTTTATGTGGATACTAGGAAATAAGGATTCTACGTCGAAGGATATAAGTTTTTGTGTATTTTTTTGTGTATTTTGATATAAATTATAAATTGTAGCGTGTGCGCTTGCGTGAGTTGCGCAGAATTATTTTTGCGCCAGTATGTTGCAGACAGTCATTTGTAATGGTGGTGAATTTAATAAGAAATAATAAAGTTGTGTTTGGGGGTTTTGTAAATACAGTGTTTCATTTATTAAAACTAACAAACATCACAGTTGGGTTTAAGTTGAACATTTTCTAGGAGTTTTGTTAGTTGTAGAGAGTTCTGGATTGCAAAGTCACTTTCTATTTTTAATTTACTGAATTGTTTTACTAACCATTTGGCTAAATTATATGAGGGTGAATTAATATTTGATACTATAGGTCTGAATTTATTGCCTTGTTTATGTACCTTCGGCAAGCAATAGAGTTTGGGTAATTTGGGGTTTTTAATTTTAAGTTTGTAATTTAGTCGTTTTGAGATTATGTTGGGGCAGTTTTTAAGTTGTTCATTAACTTTCTTGGTATAGGTATTCACAGGATTAGATTTTTATTTTACGTATGGGCCGGACTCTAATAAGTTATTGACGTTCTCTTCGTATTATGATTTTTTCATGATTACAATGGCATTACCTTTGTCAGATTTAAAAAAATGACAATCCTTAGACCTAATGGATTTTAGAGTTTCTCGTTCTTCCTTTTCATCCTTGATGTTCTTGGATGTCTTCTGTGTTTTCCCGAGTATTTGTTTGGCTTCTTTTCTGAATGCCGGCTGGTCTTCTGGTTTGAGTCTTGATGCTGCCATTTCTACGTCGTTCACTAGCTGTTCTGTGGTGTTATTTCTTGGGTGAAAGGTGTGTTTTAATCCCTTCTTCAGCAGTTCTGTTTCTTTTTCGGAAAATTGGATATCGGTTTTGTTGTACACTAATATGTTAGGCAATTGATGTGTTGTCACTGGTTTATGCTGGTGTCCGTTTGATTTTTGGGTCTTGCACAGATTTTTGATTTTCTTTTGGAGCGATTTTGATTTGTATTTCACTTTTTCACTGATCACGTTATGAAATTTAATCTGTGATTCGTCCCATTGTGTGCTTGGGATGTTTTTGCACAGCATAAGGTGTTGTTCGTATGCTTCTAACTCTAGCCGTGACCTTTTCTTGTGAAGTACTCCTATTTCGAATCGAAGCCACTTGAGTTTCCAATCTGTCACCAACTTTGAAATGTTTTTGTTGTGATTTTCTATTTTCATTCTATTGATTCTTTTTTCCATGAAGTTTGGAAAAAAAAAAACCATACAGAAACTTATAAACAAACACAAATACAAACATAAACTCAGTACAACCACAACATTAGTACCGCCAGAAACAAAAATAGAGAATGAAATATATACCAGACTTCTGTATGTCCCCAAATTTGAACAACACCTAAACAAGCTTTACAAACAATTTAATCTGAGGCCAGCTTATTACACAAATTCAAAACTAAAAAACCACTTGGGAAATACATTCGATAAGGAAAATAACCTTCAGCAGTCTGGTACATACTCCATTGAATGTTCAAATTGCGACCAATTATACATAGGACAAACAAAAAGAAACATAGAAGTCCGATTTAAAAAACACATGTACCATCTCAAATCTATCAACCCAGAAAAATCAGCAGTCGCAGACCACCACCACACCACAGGACATACATTTTCAATAGATAAATTAAAATTACTACAAAATTCAAGCAGCCATAACCTAAACATGTTAGAAGCAATCCAAATGAAAGAATACAAAAATAAATTACTCAATTTTGATTTAACCCCACTTAGTAATGTATTGTTAGATTTAATCCCTACACCTGGAACCGATAAATAAATACCACTTAATTTGATTTTCCGCCAATGTCATTAGCAAGTAAGAAGATTAGCCTAAACCTACCCGTAACCGTACCGCGAGATTCATTTAGATCATTAAGAAACAATTAACATACACTTGTATATATATGCCGCCCCTTTGTTTTGAAATTTAGTTTAGTACAGCTATTGAAAATGTTCACTTGGTGAACGAAATGTACATTTAGTGTTACAAATAAACCAGTGAAGAAAAAGGATTACTAGTTTTATTTAATTCAATATCATCTTCACGTAACTCATACCGTAGTATTATTACAAATATGTAAATTCTCGGGTGTAACATGTGTAATATATGACAGTGATATGTAAATTAGCTCCGTTACAACAAGTTTGAAACAATCATGTTATCCTTATTGAGATTCGTGTGCAAGCTAGTAACAAATATGCATTTTCTAAAATAAAGGTGTTAGAGGGACGGCAATTACTCACTTACTCTCTATCACTTCAAATAACCGAGATCTCCATACATTCTGTTGAAATACGGACACCCTGTATACGAGAAAATAATAATATAAAGTTAGAACTTGGAAAGAAGAAGTTAGCGTGTCACAAGCGCGTACATACATACACAAATACACACATACACACATACATGCACACATACACACAGCATACACACATACATACACACATACACATACAGACATACACATACACACATACAAACTGGGCACAATTAAACCCTTCCTTACACAGTAGTGTCGTAAAGTAATAATACAAAAAACCGACGATGTAGGCGATACTCCAAAATCGCGATTTCTACTTTTTATCTTTTGTTTAACTATTAGTTGACTACTTTCACGGCAAAGGTCATCTGGTTTTACGGTTAGAATTAATTTTAATTATCAAAATTCTTAGTTTTTAATAATTAAATTAATTGGAACGGCAAAACCAGATAACCTTTTTCGTGAAAGTAGTCAACTAAAAGTTAAATAGATTTACCAACGATTACTACTTACTTCAAATTAATTTTAATGAATTAAAATTCACTACTATTTAATTTAATATGACAATTCTAACCCTTTCAGCCATGGAATTTTTCTGGTGTCCACAAAATGTTTTCTACACTGCATAGTATTTATTAATATCCCAGATATATATATTCTTTTAGGTATATATATATATATATATCTTAATATACTGTATACGCTATAAATCTTCAGATATTCGTTGTTTTTACAAATATTTTAAATTGAACTTGTAAACGAGTGTGTTCTATTCCCAGGTTAAGCATGAAGTAAAATTTTCAGGCTTTTCTAAACTCGAAATTTTACTTCATGCGCCACGCGTACTAAACACTAATGTGATGTCATGTTCAGGATGCACGTTTTTAGCATACTGCTCTAGTAGAATATTTTGAACTTCACCTAAAATCAGTGTTTTGTACCGGTGGCGCATGAAGTAAAATTTCGAGTTTAGAAAAGCCTGAAAATTTGGTTTCGTAGCGTAGCGCTACGCGACTAAACCAAATTTTCAAGCTTCTCTAAACTCGAAATTTTACTTCATTGTTTGTCTGGGAGTGGAAAACACTCGTTTGAGACTTCAAATTAAACTATTTAAAAAAACAAACGGTTATCGGAAAAGAAAAGTCTAATTTTTGAAACTTCAATTTCACGAAAACTGTCAAGATTTGTAAAACACAAGAAAATTAAGGAAAAAGCCCCGCGTAGAAAATTCTGGCTTTTCTAAACTCGATATTTTACTTCATGCGCCAAGCGTAAAGTTAATAATATATAACGCTTAAATGTGATTGTGATCAATATTTCTTGAGATGTAGCGAAAAATGTAAGAATTACTTTTTTGTGAATAGTATTGGAATAATAACAATAAAAGTAAAATAAATTTAGTTTGTGCAACTTTTAGGTGATAATCGATACTTATTATTATTATTATTACAAAAGATTGACAGTTATTAATAAAATTTGAGTGCTAGCAATAATTCACTGCTGTCAAGATTTTATTGATTAACAGATATTACGTCATTGTTTCCAAGGCACTCTTTGCAAAAAAGAAAATATCATAATTTTAAATATCAAATCTAAAATAAATTATGATTGTGATAGATCACTGAGATTAGAAAAAAATATTCTTTCAAAAAATATGAAAATCCAAAATGGCGCTCATAAGAAAAACAAAAGTTGGCTATGGTCCCCGGGTAAATGTTATAGTTATCTTAAAAAAATATGCTACTAGATTCCACATTAAAAAGTGCCTGTATATTGTTAAAGTTCTAAATTTCCAGATTCAGTACTTTATGAATATATAAAAAAAAAACGATTTTTCAAAAAATTTGTTTTTTGTTGATATCTCGAAAACAAAAAAAAGATATTTCAAAATTGTTTTCCGATTATTGTTAGGCCCTAAAATACGCAACTTCGCCCCAATTTAACCGACTCTCTATCTCTTCAAATAACTGAGATCCCCATACATTCTGTCGAAATACGGGCACCCTGTAAAGTTTATAAGTCATGGAAAGCAGCAAAATGTATATTGTATATTTTTTATTGTTTACAAATTTTAAATTGTTTAATATAGAAAACTACAATGTGTTTATAAATGACCGAAAATTATCAAATAAACTTGGAAATATATTTTTACTATAACAAAATACATAAACGAAATCCGAACGCCAATGAGAAATTACCGGTTACTGCCACCCCCAAGTAGCAAAAATAACGTGCGATGTTTTGGCACGATATGAATTTAAAGAAATTTAGATTTCATTTAAAAGTATCGCACAATTAGTTACATTAATAGAAGACAAATAAACTTATACTTCATAACATAATAATTAAGTCCCGCTAGATTTCCAAAATTTCGCACTGTGCTTGGGGAAGGTCGCTAGTGATTAAGCTAAATCGCACTATCAACTAACCGGCAGTATCATCAACTTTTATTTTTCATAAATATACATGTAATTCTTACGTGTAGACAGGTTTCTTTTATAATTTTATCTTTATAATTAACAATTATTAAGACATTTATTTTGAAAACAACATCCTGAAAGTCACTTTTGGCAGGTATTATATTAACATTAGATATGAAACGTCATCACACGTGATGACGGTTATTAAGCATCCACCGAATGTTATAAACAATGTTTTATTTTTTATTTGTTGCAAAAAAATATATACGCAATCAGAGTAATCGGAAAGTTGAGTGGGGGCCACTCCAGATTTTGTTTACATGTGATAAAACACCGTAAGTACAATCGGATGGAGAACGTTTAATTAGATAGGTATTTTTATTGATTTGGAATTTTCCGACACTGTGAATTGAATACAATATGTTTCTTACACAGAGTGTCATGCTAAAAATAAAACTATTCAACGTTTTAAGGTCCCACGTGTACGATTCTGATATTTTTACGATTATGTCTGTGTGTATGAGTGTATTTGTATGTGTAATGGTGCGTATGTATGCAGTGGAGGTCCTAGCTTAATTTGTAGGTGGTGCGAGATCTCACGGTGGCGCCCCTCCAAATTGAAAAATGAGAGCTCTTTTACTTTTTCGGCTGCTTTTGGCGCTGCCGCATGACAGCGCCCGGTGCGGCCGCACCGCCCTAGGACCGCCACTGTATGTATGTGTGTATACAGAGAGTTTTAGGTAACACCGAACATGCCAGAAAATGTTCACTGAAAATGTTCCTATATTCGATTTGTTCTGGGACGCATCAAAGCATTGAGTGCGATGTGATTAGCTACGATTTCCAATGGTAATATAGTCAGCCCAATTCACATTCTTCTGGGTAAGATTTCATTGGTTACGATTTATAGTAGTTATAATGCAAATTAGGACTAATGTAAATAGGGTACATGTAACGTCAAAGTAAAATATGTCAGTTATTAAATCTTGTGCGTTTATGGTAAGTGCAGTGTGTGGGAATATGGAACATACTTTTTTGTCTAAAGCAAGACATTGGCATTTCAAGACAATCAAGATTGATACTGTCGTAAAACATAGAGGGAGTTTTTCTTTTTAGTATACGTATTCCAAATTCAGCCTATTTTCTGTAAATCTTTAGATATTTCTTGTTTTTTCTTAAAGTTCAATTTGAAGCTTTAAACGAGTGTTTTCCACTCCCAGACTAAGCATGAAGTAAAATTTCGAGTTTAGAAAAGCCCCGTGAATATTTGTCGAGGGTCGCGCAGCGACCCGAGACAAATTTTCTGGGCTTTTCTAAATTCGAAATTTTACTTCATGCGCCACGCGTATAAAACAATATTGTAAAATTTATGTATATTCGAACTTCACTTGAAATGTGTGAAAATTTACTTCATGCTTAGTCTGGGAGTGGAAAACACTCGTTTAAAGCTTCAAATTGATCTCTTTAAAAAAAATAACAAATGTCGGAAAATGTACAGCTTATGCATGTTTACCAAAAAACAAAAATCACTGTATCTTCAATTCATTTTAAGTTACGCAGTCAATGAGGTAATTAATAAATACACCTACATTATATTTATTGAGTATTATGTCAACAAATAAATGAAAATTAAAATGTTTGCCAAATGAAGCAGCACACCTAACACCCCAGTGTTGTTGTGCTGGCAGCAGACCTGGGTGCGGTACTTGCAAACCTGCCTCACCACGCTCTTCAAATTTAGAATATTTATATTTAAAACTGCCGAAATGCAGTTTTGTGGCGGCATTTTTGCAGGTACACCCAAAGCAGCGTATCTGGGGTGATCCTGATCAAATGGTTTACACAATACGCTGAATCGAAAATCTTAGTAATCTCCAGTGAAATTGAAGCAATGTATAAACTGATCTTGAAATATTAGCGAACGGAAGTAACAGGAATCTGTTTTTCTATTATTTTTGCTTTTAAGCTAAATCTGTTCTCCTCTTTCTCATTTTTCTTTTCTGTTTAATTTCAACATTCCATTAGTGATGCAGGCGATTAATAAATGACACATTTCATTTTGACATTAAGTGTAAGTTGCGTTACAACTAATAAAATCAGAGCCAATGAAATCGCACTCAATCAAAGCATCCCAAAACGCATCAAACATAGGAAAATTTACATTGAATATTTTCTGGCATGTTTGGTGTTACATAAAATTCTCTGTATGTGAGGGAAGGGGTGGTGTTTTATTTAGCTTGAGATAGCTAAATATCTGGAGAATAAAGCTTTGTATCAAAAAATGTTTCAAATAAACCCCCCATATTTTTGGGGGACAAATTAACCTGTTATAGTGCCACTCGCACCTCTGGGGGGGCTGGGTAGAGTCAACGTTAAAATTGTAAATGGAAACTCCTACTTTTTATTTTTGATTTGGATTGTACACTTCTGTGCAATAAAATTAAGTACACAAAATATGTTATAGTTTAAAGCGGACATGATTAGTTTTCTAGTTACGTAAATATGTCAGTTTTTAAATGCCAAAAATACTGCGTCATTTAGACAACAATTCAAAAAGTCGACTTCTAACTATAATTAAAGATGGTTTTTATATTAGACAAATTGCTCGATTGGTAAACATCAGTAAAGGCACTGTTTTCAGAGCTAAGAAACGTTGGGAGCAGGAAAGAAGTTGTATGGTGTTTTATTATTTATTCAAACTGATACTAGGCAATTAAAACAAACCCGAATTATACAACTAAAATATTGTGAAAAATAGGCATAAGACTTGTACCTAATTTTATTGCACAGAAGTGTACGTCAGAAAATAAATTACTTTTGACTAAATAACTTTTTTCAATTTGTGACAGATCGCGCTGTAATTAGCGATAATATTTGTTTTCTACAATCTTAGAAAAAAAGTAAGAGAACAAATTACACTAGAACATTTATAGAAGTGCAAACCTGAAACCATCTAAACCACCTCAATAAGATCGGAAGACTGGCAACTAGCCCAGGAGGTGGTTAACGAGGAAAACACCGGACATGTCCCAAAGATCTGGAAAGAAGTTAGGGTAGTATTCATACCGAAGCCTGGTAGAGCAGACTATACTGCACCCAAGGCATACAGACCAATCACACTCTCTTCATTTCTCTTGAAAACGCTGGAGACAATCTGTGAAAGGTACATGAGAACGTCAGCACTTATAAGTCAACCGCTGATGACATCGCAACACGCTTGCGCACGGGGAAGATCCACCGAGTTAGCCCTACATAACGTAGTGAGTAGAATCGAGAGATTAATGGATTAATGGGTGTTCATTGCTCGTGTCTGCGGCTTTACAATAAATTACCATTATTTATAAAAACTGAGTTAAATCCGGTGAGATATAAAAATTACGTGATCGATATATTACGGGAAATTGAACCGTATACTATAGAGGATTTTTTCTGTTGCGAAATTGATTCCATCCTTTTTTGACGCCGTTCCAATATAAAATAGCAGTAAGTAGTGTGCGGTGGTATTATTGTTAATATGATTGTGTGTTATCGCTGTATTATTTATTTATTGGAATAAAGCTTATTATTATTATTAACAAAGAATCCGCCCTGGATGTTTTTGTTGACATCGAAGGTGCGTTCGATAAAACGACCATACCGAAGACACAGTTCATACATATCCAGTTAGCCAGTCCCCATATAAATTTTGGGTACATGCGAATGGGAGCAGAGCGCAGGATGCCAAATTTGTGTATATGGCTGCCTATATACACCAGTCTGGCTTCCTGCGGTCGGTCGGTTACGACTATTTTACTCCAGATGTCGCGAAATCAAGTCTCAGAGAGAGAGTGAGAGAGAGACAATTTCTTTCTCCCTCTATTCCGCGCTTCTCGTTGTATCATATTCCAGATGTTGATTTTTCAATCTTGAAAACACGTTTTTTTTTTCTTTTAACGAGCTAAGGATGCGTGTTACATTCATTCATGCGTTTCCTTCTACCATTTTATTTTCTACGTTATTAGAGAATAGCTTTTATGAAATTATATGTGAACGTAGTAAAATTCATTAAGTATTGTTTATTTTATACAAAAAACGAAAAATACTAAACTATTTTACTTCTGATAAAAAGTAAAACAAATTCATCATTTTATTAGATCAGATCAAATCTACTGATCGATAAGGATTTCTTTTTTAATTGAAGGGGTCAGTGAAAAATGCAGTTAAGTCTTTTTTTTTACTTTTTGAGTTATTAGCGTTTGAAAGTTTTTAAAATAGTATTAAATATACTGTGTGTCCCGTTTCAAGGCGCATTGTATGTTTCATGTAAATATTTCCCATGTAATTTGAATTTGAGTTTGTATCTCTTATTGAACCAAAACGATTACAATAAAATTAGAATCATTTCTTTACCTACTAGCAGTATTTTCGAGGTATTATTTTTGAGTTCTCCTCAGTTTCATTTGAAATATAGCTTGAAAATAGTAAACGATTATATGAAAAAAATAGTAAACGATTCAAAATAGTAGTTGCTACGAAAAGTCAGTGTTTGACATCAAATTTGTTAAAACACAAAGCAATAATTCAATTTAACATGAGTGTTTATTCTGCAAAAGAAAAAAAATCAGATCCCAAAATGCACACAGTATATATTTTAATCACGAGTCGTATTATATTAAATGAACCATACTTTTAATAAATATTAACACAGTTTCAGAAAATTGTGGTTTTTGCACTGACTACTTTAATCATCCGTTCACTTTGAACGATTGTTACGTGATCAACTTGTACTTTTCCGATAGAAATTTTATAAACGCTTATTGTGTGCCATTTGATCAACCCCGACAACACTCAGCGGGTACTAAAATGTTACCTAATTTTCGGATTAAAATTTATGGCATCCCCGTGCGGCTGCATGGGGACAATGGGGATAATTTAAAAAAGAAAAAGCAGAAATATTTTTCAATATTCTCAATACTTCTCGAGATACGCGAAATCTTACATAGAGAAAGTACAAATTATATAAAAATCATGAAACTTTAAAATTGAGAATATAATCAAAAACTGCGAAACAAACAAACTTGTTAAATCAAGTAATTAGTCACATTAATAAAATTATAAATTTTACATTTTAATAATTTTTACCGACCTCGTTGCTATTTTTTGTACGGGAATATACGTTTTAGGGTCCCAGGAATCAGAACCAAGTATTATCCCTAATATTTGAGATAATTGGCTCAAATATTGAAATATGTTGAAAAGTCTTGTTAAGTGATGATAATCAAAAACATTTAGAAAACAACAAGATATCTTTTAATGTAATAAGTATAATACATTTTCTCTGAGAAGTGTAATTGCAAAAATTATTGAATACTCTATTTCCAGTTTACAATGTTTTGTATGTCAGGTTAATTCAATTATTTGAATAGTTTTATTCTTAGTCAGATTACATTTACAAAAGGTACCGATGGGATTATGTTACAGACTAAATAGGTAAGTAAAAATAATTCAGAATGATTTAAGAAAACCCGATCAAAAGGTGTCTAACTAAAATATCGGTTAGTGAAAAACATGATAAGGAATTGCCGAATTTGATTCTGCGGATACGGATTAAATGTGTCAACAGTAAATAATCTTTTTAAATCCCAAAATATTGATGGTTTTTAGAAGGTTGCGGATTATCTGTAAGTTGCAGTGGTATTGTTCTGGTCGCGCAATACTTGAGGGTGTACACCATAATAAAAAAAAATGCCTACAAATAGATAAAAACAGATAGATCATTTCAAAGAATTTGATTTTTCATCCCTTCTATAAAGCTATCCCCACTAAAATAATGAATATTATATAATGAAATAATGAATATTATTATAATAAGAAAATATTCAAGGAAAAAAGTTACTTCGATATTCATACACGTTATTCAGAGTGTAAATAGATGAAACGGAACGTAGCATTTTTAATGTTAATTTCTCAAAATTAAAATATTATCTTCCCTAATTATTTTAGGGAAAATATGATATTCATTTGGTTAGAGTAAAAATATATGCATCGAGCGTTGCTATTTATTGCATTTATAAAAACCGGGGTGTCATGAAATTAAACAAACAAATGATGAGCTGTTGATTCGTTGGGTTTTGATTTAAAATATATTCTGTTGATTTTGTGTTACACTTCGATATATTCTATATAATTATTACTGAATAAAAAAACGAAAAAACTGCTTCTAAAATATCGTTAATAAATAAGAAAACAGTTATATGTATATTTAATATAGTTTTTAAATGTTTGTTAGTTTTTCGTATATATGAATGTTTATATGTATCTATATTTCTATGTTTTTAGTTTTGTATATTCGTAAATAATTTATCTATTTTACTGAAATGATTTGTTTTTTTTTATTATCAATTCCAATTAAAATACTCATCAAACATTTTTCAAATTGATATTTTCATTGTGAAAAGATCTTTGTATTTATCTAACTTTTGAATAAAAAATGTTTAATAACATAAATATATTAAAAATCTATTAATTTTTAAACACGTTTTTATTAAAAATATATATAATAACTAAAAATGTTGGAAATATATTTTACATTTTTTCATTGTAAATTAATTTTAACAATATTTTTATTAAAAATATATAGAATAACTAAAAGCGTTGAAAATATATTTTAGAATTGTTAATTTCATTGTAAATTTAAGTTTTTATAAAATATAACTAATTCCCGAAGTTCATAATTTGGAACACGCTTGAAATCTCAAAATACAAAAAATATATAAGAAATATTTTTGTGGTGATAATAAATTTTATCATCCGTCTACCACAGTTCATATACAGGAAGTTTTTCTTTAAAGTATACGTATGTTAAATTCACCTTATTTTCTTCAAATCTTTAGATATATATACTAAGCATGAAGTAAAATTTCGAGTTTAGAAAAGCTCTGTGAAAATTTGTCGAGGGTCGTGTAGCAAATTTTCTGGGCTTTTCTAAACTCGAAATTTTACATCATGCGCCACGCGTGTAAAACACTAAAATATTGTGAAATTTAAGTATATTTGAACCTTACGTAAAATCAGTGTTTTATACGCGTGGCGCCTAAAGTAAAATTTTGAGTTTAGAAAAGCCCAGAAAATTTTCCTCGGCTCGCTGCGCGACCCTTGACAAATTTTCACGGAGCTTTTCTAAACTCGAAATTTTACTTCATGCTTAGTCTGGGAGTAGAAAACACTCGTTTTAAGCTTTAAATTGAAGAAACTAGGTTGAATTTCGAAAGCGTATACTTTAAAGAAAAACTTCCTGTATATGCAGTTAGCCAGCTCCATACAAAATTTGGGAATACGTGTTTACTTACTTCATGCGCCACGCGTATAAACAATGATTTAATGTAAAGTTAAAAATATATACTTTTAGCATACTGTTTTAGAAGTATATTTAGAACTTCACTTGAAAACGGTGTTTTATACGCGTGGCGCATGAAGTTTAATTTTCAGGCTTTTCTAAACTCGAAATTTAACTTCATGCATTAAACACTCGTTTAAAGGTTAGATTTGAACTTTTTTTCAAAACCGACGAATATCTGAAAATGTACAGTGTATTCTGTATATTGAGTTATTTATACTTATATAAAACTCTCTGTATAACTAATCAATAATATAAATTATTTGCCAAATTTGGTACATACCAAAGTTTTAATTGAATTTATGAAGAAAAAAAAACAATCAAGATAAAAATAATATCAAATGAATTCTTTAATATAAACTCATTGAATATTTTTTTTGATTTTTAGTTAAATTTTATTTTTGTTTAGGTTTTTTTAAATATATCTGATTCCCAACGTCCATAATTTCGAACACGCAGTTTATTTTTTCTGAAGGTCATCAAATTTATCATCGTACTAGTGGTGTAGACGGGATCAAATTGCACGACGAAATAAGAGCGAAAACGGAAATAGACTACTATTTAGTGTTAGCAAAAATAACCAGCCAGAAAATACCACGACAATATGTCACAAAAGATACATACAAATAGGATGTAAGAAAACTAAATAATAAAAAATAAGAGAAACGTACAAAAAAACATTCGCAAACAAAACCAACTAGCTAACAAGAACAATATTAAAGGTAAATGGAGAAAAATAAAAATATAACCTAATAAAAACTGCACAAGAAATATTAAGTGGAAATGAGAGAGAATAAGAGAAGATTGACCAAAAGTGCAAAGAAGCCAGGATAATAAAAAAATAATTCCAGAATGAAATGGATAAACTTGATAACAGATAAACGCAGGAAAGAATACGAAAAGATAAGAAACAAGGCAAACGTATTGTACAAAACAAAAAAGAGGCAAACAATGAATAGATACTTAGATGAAATTGAAAATGACAGACACACAAACCATAACAAACAATTCTACAAAAAAGTAAATACCCTGAATACCAAACCGAATATAAAAACAAAACAAATTAAAAATACGAATGGAAATAAAAAGACCGGCCCTGAACTAATTGGAAACATCTGGAAAGACTACTATAGAGACATGCTAAATGAAACAGAAAGAGATATAGAAACACAAGAAGTAAACATAACGGGATAGGAAAAGAGGCAGACTGCCCAACACCAGACGAGGCACGAGAAGAGATAATGAGGCTACGATACGGAAAAGCCCAAGGAGAAGATAAAATGTAGGGAGAACTATTTAAGTATGCTGAAGAAAAAATGTACAAACACATACTTCAACTAATAGAACAATGTTAGAGACAGAACAAAATACCAAAATTCCATTCTTCTGGTATTTTGTTCTGTCTCCAACTTTGTACTATCAGTTCTAGTACGTGTTTGTACATTTCTCCTCAGCATACTTAAATAATTCTACAGGACTTAATTACACCTATCTATAAAAAGTGAAACAACGAAGAATGCAAGAATTAAAGAGTAATTATCTTGCTAAACGTCGTATGCAAAGTTTTCACAATCCTGATCAACTATAATATTAGAGAAACGTAGGAAATATGATAAGGAAATCATTCTTTACAAAGAGTTTTGGACGAGTTGAAAACACTATTTTGATTATCAACTCTTAAATTTATTATAAAGGGCGCTCAAAAACTAAGAAAAACTAAAAGTGTGATAAGAGAGAACTTCTAATTATAATTTTAGAGATAAATGTTATTTCAAAAAGTTATTTGTAATCGAGAATTATATCTACATACAAAATATGATAAAGAAACAATTTTATTTATTTTAAATTAATTTATTTTTAGAATGTTGTATCATATATTTTTTACGTTTATTCATTAAAAGTATTTGTATTTCTAATAAATTATTCAAATAATTCAAATCACCCTTCCCCTTTTCTCCCCCTTATTATTTCCTACCAATTTGAGTAAATAATACATGTGTGATATTGATTTTCTTTTTTTAAATTTTTTTAAGGGTTGTGGAGGTGCTGTTAGCTTTTAAATTGATGATATCTCTGAGACATTCGGAAAGCTTAAACAATCGAAACTCCAAACAAACCCCCACCAACCTCCGTAACTCTCTCGTATAAGTTGACTGAGCCAATAACTTATAATAAAATAAATTACCCAGTCTTTCTTGGCACAAAATTATCTTCCATAACCTCTTCGGTCATCGCTACTGTATTCTCTCATCCGTTCTTCTCTTCTTCTCTTTTCGTGTCTTTCCTTCATCTCCAAATGTATGGGCTTTTTGAAGGGTCGATCTCTCCCACCGAACCTGATCTGTCCAGACTCTTTTCTCCCTCCAAACCCCCCGCCTAACCTCCTCGGCTTCCAACCTTGTAACAATCTTTCACACTCAAAATCCACAAACAAAATACTGCCATCCAAGTCTGTTTTATAGGCTCTTTTGTAAGCTTCCTCCGCATCTGCTTCAGTTTCATATTCCAGGAATGCGTACCCTTTCGGGAAACCCGTAACAATGTCCTTTACTAGTCGGAATCTTTTGAGTTTTCCGTAGCGGGAAAAGTGGTCTTTAATGCTCTCTTTGGTAGTCTTTGGGTTCAAATGTGAAATAAAAACAGTACACTCAGGACGTCCTTTTACGAAACGGTTAGGTCTGTAGGAGGATCTTTCCGCGCGGAGTATTGCCTTATCGTGTGGTTCAGTATCTGTACCGTCGATCGAGCCGATTTTTATGGGATCGTAGGTCTTTGCATATTTCGACCATCCTAAAGTCTGGAATAGAAAAACAGAAATTAATTTAACAACAAAACTTGTTTGCATTTAAGATGTTCCATATCAAAGGATCTTAATATCTCTTAACACGTTAACCGCCAGAGCGTATATTGCAAACATTTCTTGTAGGCCAAGAGGTTTTTTGTAATTTCAGACAATGTATAAAGATAATAATGAAATTGTAAATGAGGAAATAGGAAAGCTAATTATAGACATATGGAAAAATGAGACTATGCCGGATGAATGGAACAAAGAAATCATAATACCAATACACAAAAAAGGTGACAGAAACCAATGTAAAAATTACAGAGGAATTACACTACGCGTACAAGACACTAACAACAATTATTCAAAAAAGACTTAAGAATTACGCAAACAAAATTGTCGAAGACCACCAATGCGGCTTTGTGCAAGGCAAATTAACTGTGGACGCAATTCATGTAGTAAAACAAATAATAGAAAAAGCACTAGAACAGAATGTTAACCTGGAACTATTATTTATAGACTTTAAGCAAGCCTTTGACACAATGAACAGGACACATATAATAAAAGCACTGATAGAGTTTGAAATCCCGAAATAACTAATTAAATTGATAAAAATGACAATAAACAACACAAAAGCACAAAAAGTACAAACGAAAAACGGAAAAACCAAAGAGTTTATACTAAATAATGGATTAAGACAAGGCGATGCACTTTCAGCTACCTTATTTAACATCGGATTAGCATACGTAATGAGAAAGATAGACACGAAAGGAACGCTTAGAACGAAAGGAAGCCAAATTATTGCGTACGCAGACGATATAGTCATAGTCACCCAACAAAGAGTAATAATGGAAAACATCATAAAGGAACTAGTCAATGCGGGAAAAGAAATGGGTATGACAATAAACGAACAAAAAACAAAATTCTGAAATCGAAAACTGAAATCGAAGAAAAGATACAGAAGGCAAATAGCGCGTATTACGCAAATAGAAAAGTCTTGATAAACAAAACAATTAGCAAGAACGCGAAGGTACAAATATACAAAACAGTAATAAGAGCGATAATAACATATGCAGAGGAAACTATGACAATGACACAAAAAGAACAACATAAATTAAGAGTAGCGGAACGATCAATAATTAGAAGGATACTAGGACCAAGGCGAACAGAAGGTGAAATAAGAAGATGAAATAACACAGAAATATTAGAAATACTGGAAGGAAAATATGTTGTTAACATAATCAAGGCAGCACGTATAAAGTGGCTGGGACATGTATGGAGGGCGGGAAGTCAAACCAACATAAAAGCGATATTGGAATGGAGATCAAACGCAAAGAAGAGAAGGCGACGACCAAGTAACAGATGGCAAGATGAGGTGGAAGCAGACATCAATAGTGTAGGAATTACTAACTGGAAAAAGAAGACAGAGGATAGGAAGAAATGGAGGCAAATAGTGATGGACACTTTTAACACCGACACAGCAAAATGAGAGAAGAAATACGGGGATTAATCCAATACAAAAGAATTGTAAGGGCTTCAAGCAGAAGCGGCGAAATTCCACAAGGAAGTGGAAGTGGAAGGGAAGTGCCATATATATATATATAATGATAAATTAAATTTTACGCTAATAAAACTCTTTCTCAACTATATTTCTAGTATTGATAATAGCAAATAACCTATACAAGCCAACGTGGTTCTTTACACGTGTAAATTCTAATTTAGCAGTCATTGCACGCCTACAGATCGTAACTATCGTAACTACCTAGCGGTCCCTAGGGACCGCTCTGGTACAGACGGATTGATATACAGCGGTCCCTGTGGATCGCCCTGGCGGTTAACATGTTAATATAAACAAAAAAAACAATAGAACAGAATATAATTTTGTACTAGTTACAACACTTGTAACATCCATCTTCGACGCTCGCCACTAGCAACCATCCTTGTCGCACAAGCACTCTCGCACTCATCCACCACCCTCGCACCGCACCACCCTTCGGATTACCACCAGGCGCCTATAAAATGCGCACCCTTGCCTGATACGGACACTCTCGCTAGCGCTGATCACGGGCTAACATAGAGATCCCACCCTTGCACTGAATACGGTCTTGGTTTATATACATACAATACTTTGTAAATAGTTGTGTTAATATATACGTTAAAACAAATAACGTTCCTCCATTCTATTCGACCCCCCCTACAAACTTTAATAATTAATTTATTAAAATTGGTGAGCACTTAAAATCACTCAAAATAAGTAATAATCTTCATTTGACGGAGTCACGAATAGCATCCTGCATCTGTTATGGTTTTATGATTTTCACAGTTATTGGTAGATTTTTAGTAAACATTAACCTTGATGATTATCAACCAGGTCCAAGAATTGAAAAGCTAGAGAAAAAAAAATTATAGTTTGTTAAATAAAAAAAAAGTATTTTAGTATTAACCCATTAAGCGCCATTGATGCATACACGCAACATGATTAATTTTTTGTTAATTAAATTACTAAATAAGTTAATTTGATATATTATATTATTTAACCTGACTTGAAAATGTATGAAGAAAAATTTAAATATTTTGTCGTTTAAATATTTCGATTATTACTCATTTTAAAAAAAATATGCGAGTGTATTTCAAAGTTTACAATATTTCAGTGTTTTATGCACGTAGCGCATGAAGTAAAATTTCGAGTTTAGAAAAGCCTGAAAATTTGGTTTGACCGTGACAATTTTACTTCATGCTTAGTCTGGGAGTGGAATCAGTCGTTCTAAACTTCATACTGCACGTTTTTATATAGAATCGACGAATGCCTGATATTTTACAGCATAAACATTATGTATATTTAAAAGAAAAAATCACAATATATAATACAATAAGTCATTTATAGATATCATAAGAAGTGCAGAATTTTACCTATAATCAACTTTTAGAGTTATCTCTATAATTGCTCGGGCGTTAATGGGTTAAGTAAGCAGTGTTTAAATTATATTATATTTTGTTTACGGGAACCCATTAATCATTTTCCCTTTATATCTTATTGGAAAAATGTATTTGATACAATTCTAACAATCTGAATCAGATTAAGAACATATAAAGGTAGATTTATATTATCCTACACGACACGTAGTGGGAACGTAACGTCTATGTCCGGACAAAAACATTATTTTGTATTTTTTTTATCTTTCTATTCTTGTCTAAGACCCAATCTGATACCAAACAAATCGATATAGCCTAAAAATGCTACAAAGCAATATGTAGCAATATTTGTATTGTCGGAAACGATCCGTGTGGTGCCGTATAATATAAAACCAGCTTAACGAGGTACCACTACATATTTAATTGGTTTAAACTTACCTCATCTGCCATTTTATAAATTCAATGTTTAAAAAATATTCTGCAACGTATAACTATTAAAATATGTTAAGTTGATAATTGTTAAGGCGATACCAATAACATTTGATTATCTCTATTATTATTTTTGATTATTCCTATTGAGGTTAGATTTACAAATAAAATGAAGTTGGTCATTAGCAAGGCTGATAGAATAGAATCAAGGTAATTAGATGTGTCTAGGTATAACACAATTTGACGTTTCCGCTGAAGAAGCAAGGGGAGGGTAGTGACGTCAATGGTTACAAGCACAGATCACACACGGAAAATAACTTAATAAATGTTTCGTGTGTTACATGGATACATTATACTTCATTCTTTTCTCTAGATCCGAGTTTCTATAGAAATAATTGTGATAAAATTTTTATTTTGTTTGCTCTAACGGTCGCCAGGGCCATTAATTACGCAAAAGAAGAAGAATTATAAGGTATTAAATGACACGTCTATATCCAATGAACGTAAACTTGTAGACCAAGGTACGTCGATGGGCGTAACATATATGAACACACATGTGTTACAAGGTATGACAAATTTGGATCTTTCGTTAGTCGTTTCCCAGCAGGCCGTTGTTTGTGCGAGGGAGAACAATGACGTTTTATTTGGTTAAGTTTTTGAGTCTATCATTACCTCTTTTTCCGGTTTCGCTGTACTTTCATAGACAGATTTTTAATATTAAGGGTCTTTTTTGATGTATGAAACTCGTCATTTTATATTCCAGCCTTCCCAGAAAAGCTAGAGTTACGAAAAAATTCATACATAATCTTGACCCCATTTTAGGACCTGTGTGCATCGCTTATAATTCTAGCTATTATCGTTTTTCTGAAAAAAAATCATAAAAATTGCAATAATTTTTAATCACGAAATAATCTTCAAAAATTCTCACGGATTTGCAAAACCGATACACACCGGACCTATTTTTACCCCCTGAACATTTCTGTAAAGTTAGATTTTCACGAAATGGCCTGGGAAGGCTCAAATAAAAATTTTCACTCGTTTTGCAATTTTCCGCATACCATCACGCCACCTAGTGGTTGTATAGCGGAAATGGGGTATTTTTCAGTTCAGGGTGTCTTTAATAGATGGCTATCTTACGTGACAACAATTTGCGGGATTTCTTTGAAAAAGTCGTTATCTTAACGATTCTAAGAGACTGCTCGCAGTTTTTTTTGATCTGTTCTCGTGGCTTTTTAGATATTTTGCACTTTTTCTAATCTTTGCTTTTCAAACTGCTGTTTTTACAGCAAACTTATTACGAAATTGCTATCTTAATAGCAATTCTGAGTTGTTTTCAGAATTTTTATTATTATATTATAGAATTTTTTTTACACGTGTGTTTTTTTTTTGTTGGGCCAACAGTGTGAGGGAAATTCAAAAAGAATGGGTCGCAAGAGTATTGTGCAAAAGGCTAAAATCAGGTGAGTGTTTAAACACAATTTGCAAATAAATACACGGAAAGAACATTTATTGTCACTACGAAATTAATTCTTCTTGTAAGATGAATGCGGGTGTATTGTAGTGTTATGTAAGTGTTCAACATGTTATTAATAATATTAGAGTATAAATAAACTTTCGATTAACTTAAATCAAATATATATTTCATTACATGTGACTACAGGATATACAGTTGTTTTGTAGTAATAATGTATATAGGCATTCTAAACATGGTGACTATATACCTTACACTATAACAAAAACTTTGAAAGGGAAAACTGCAGAAGAGGAACTAAACGGAAATGATCGACTGGTACAATTACACAATATTGAATTATAATGCTTTTGGTATTTTTAATAAGATAATTGCATGTCTGTTATAACATTTAAAATATCTCTTAGAAATTCAGGTAACTCTGTTGTACCAAAATTTATTAATGAGAACATATTGATATGTGTTCATAAAATATAAAAGATTACGATTTAATAGCTCAATTTCATGGAATGTAACTTTCTTAATAGGGTTGCATGAATGAAGGTAGGTTTATAAAATAAAATAATTAACAATGAGTAATAACAACAACATTTATTAATAGTTTATATACTGGAACAAAATTTAATAATTATAATTATTTAACATTGGTGAAACAAACTTTTGACAACTAAATTTAATTATAAATGAAAAGTATGGCATCAATGAATTGTGGCGACCCACTGCATTTACACTATTTATCGTTATTAATTCATTCAGTACATTTCACGTTTTCATTAGCTGTGTTTTTATTTTTCTGTAATTCATTTTTTTTTTATGGTTTTATACAATCTCTGGGAGATTATTTTTATTTAACGATCTTATCACTTCTGCTAACTACTACTTCTGCCATATAGTTGTGATATAAAACTCTTATTTTATTTTAATAATAAATAAATATATCATAAACTAAAGATATAATAATTATTTAATTATTTATTATTAAGTTCAAAATTAAGAGCTAATTCTGCAATTTGTAAAGAATCGCCTTAATAGAACATTTACTGCAGAGCTGCCACTTCAAGATGGAATTCAATGGACGGTTTGAACATCAATGAGAGGATCGATCTGACCAGTGATGAGGACATGCCATTCTTGGTGGAGAGAGGTATCAGAGAAGATCCGTATGATGTTTCTGGTAGACGGATTGTGAACATTGCCTCATTTTGTTTTAGAATATTTAGAACATAACTGCTCATATATTGCTCAATGCTAACTCATACAAAATATTATGCCACTTATTAATTATATACAGACTCCACCAAAAAAATGTATTTTTTGTGTTTGTTTTACATTTATATACTGATCACACATGTAATACTGTCTTCAGTTAAGCACATAGTTACTTTAGATGTTCAAAATGTTGGCCGTTGGCAGTCAGACAGATAACAGAATGACAAGTGGTCGCTGCAATTTACATCGGGCAACGTTTCAATGGAGCTTGCTTCACAAGCCACTGTAATCTCCCGGCGAAGGTCCTCCAGCACCTACAAGGCCGTAGCCAGGTATTTTTTTTTAACTACGAATCCCCCCTGAAATATTCAAATACTAAAATTTTGAAAAATTTCAAAATCTTCGCTGTAATTTTCCAAAACAGAATTATTGAAAATTTCGGGGAGTGAATTTAAGCTCCCCTATTCCCTCCCCTTGACTACGGCCTTGTTGGTACTGGAGGAACTTCGGCAGTAGATTACTGCGGCTCGTGCAGCGATCTTCATTGACACGTTGACCGACATAACTGCGAGGACCGTGGCGTTCCTTTATGCGACTGGCCGCCAAGGGCCAACATTTTGCACATCTAAAGTATCCATGTGCTTAACTGAAGACTGTACTACATGTATGATGAGTATTTTAATGTAAAAGAAACTCACAATACATAGTTTTCGTTCTTTAAAGAGTGTATACATTTTTCTGGCGGACTCTGTATGTATAGTACTTGTAACATTTACTGTAATTTCCTGTAGCTAACTTTTTGAAATTTTCTACGATAACATTTATTTATAGATGTAAACGTAAAATAAAGGTTTTTATTTAGGTAACCATTCTTGTCTTTTTTATTCCTTGAGAATTGAAGCATGGGCTTATATGCTGGAGAAAACAAATTATGGATATAATAACCACAATTGCATTTCCTATTTAGACATATTCCATAAGCAATAAAATAGAACGCATTATTCATCGAGTGTTACATTGCAAGTGCTGATTACTTTAATCAGTCAGCGATTAAACTTCTTAAAAAAGTATTTTTATTCACAAATTGTTTATACATTTTCATTACGATAAAAGAGACATGCTTAAGATATCTTACAAATTTAAAACATTTTGTCAGCTGTTGATTTAATTGTGGTTAACTTCTCAGCCACGATTAAGTTCCTGCGGTGCAGGCGGGCAAAAGCCTGAATAACACACTCTTCTGTCACCGTTTCTGCCTACTAAAATACCAATAACATAAGTATTTGCTAGTATTGCTACTTTTGATTTCCAGTGCAAGTAAAAGTGATGGTTCTCACTGATCAGGGGGTCTATTCACAGCATTGATGCAATTTGTCGTCAGTGCGAAGTCGCACTGAAACGCCGTTTTGGAAACAATTTACTAAACCGTATGGAGTAATTTCAGTGCAACTTCTCACTGATGACAAATTGCGTGGGTGCTGTGAATATCCCGCGAGTATTTTTGCAAATACCAAAATAAAAACAAATATTACATAACCTCCTTATCCATTTGCCTCTCAGTTATGTGATTATTACAGCAAAACCCAGTACTAATAAGTAGAGTCAAACATGAATCCTAAAATATCGAAATCACATTACGATCACATATTATTTTATTTTTCACTTTCACTTTATATAAAATCGGATACACAATTCAAAATAACCAACCAAACTATGAAATTGCAAGGATTTGACAGAAGTAAAATTAAAAGAACAGCGCAAAACGTTAGAAAGAGATGGATGCACAGCTAGTCTGGCTCGAAAATAAAAATGTATCGAGAAATGAATAAGTGCTTTCCCCTATTACCCCCCTCATCCCGTCAACGCGTATAAAACCGGTTCCGTGCCGCTAACAAACGAAGTATCGCATGACGAGTAATATTATAGAAATCATATATGATGAACAACTGTGTTGTAAAACAATTCCATGTCCACCATCGCCACCAGGGGCGCATTTTCCTTTAGACTAGATTTCGTCAAGGTCAAAAAGTGAAAAAGACCCTTAAGGGTCGTTTTCACTTTTTGACCTTGACGAAATCAAGTCTAAAGGAAAATGCGCCCCTGGTGGCGATGGTGGACATGGAATTTGGTTTACAACACAGTTGTTCATCTATATGATTTCTATAAAATACTCGTCATGCAATACTCCGTTTGTTAGCCGTACGGAACCGGTCTTTTGCGCGTTGTCGGGTTGAGGGGAGTAAAAGTTGAAAACATTTATTCATTTCTCTATACATTTTTATTTTCGAGCCGGACTAGCTGTGCATCCATCTCTTTCTAACGTTTTGCGCTGTTCTTTTAATTTTACTTCTGCAAATCCTTGCAATTTCATCGTTTGGTTTGTTATTTTGAATTGTGTATCCGATTTTAATTAAAGTGAAAGTGAAAAATACAATAATATATGATCGTAATATCGAAAGCACGATATTTAGGATTCTGTTTGACTCTACTTATTGGTACTGGGTTTTGTTATAATAATCACATAACTGAGAGGCAAATGGAAGAGGAGGTTATGTTATATTTGTTTTTTATTTGATATTTGCAAAAATACTCGGGGGATATTCACAGTACCCATGCAATTTATCATCAGTGAGTCAACTATTAACTATCTACTTCTGACTCAGCACAGACCATTAACCCATTTAAATATCCGCGAGATTTCTCAAAATATCAAATCAAAGTTGAAATTACCTAAAAAAAGGCGATTAACAGATTTATTTTGTTTGAAAAATTGTAAAAAATCGAAGTTTTATACAATCAATATGAAATTCACATGGTTTGCTTAGAATTGATTGCACTTACATCTGATTTAAGGGAAGTTATAGAATTGTAACACATTTTCCTAAAATATTGAGCCAAACTTGAAATTATGCAATAAAATCAACGATTTCGGGAAAACTGTTTCTTTAAAAAATTGTAAAGAATTAACAGATTATCAAATCAACATCAACTTAATAGAATCTACACCGAAATTAATAAATTTTGATTAGCTATCATTGAAATTTAAATATCATCAGTGGATTTTCTAAAATATTAAATCAAAGTTGAAATTTCGTAAAAAAATAAGTTAATAAGGGATTTATTTTGTTTGAAAAATTGTAAAAAATCAAAGTTTTATACAATCAACATGAAATTCACACAATTTGCTTAGAATCGATTGCACTTACATCTGATTTAAAGAAAGTTATAATATCGCAACGCATTTTCCGAATATATTGAGACAAAGCTGAAATTATGCAATAAAAACAACGATTTTAGGAGAGTTTTTTCTCTGGAAAATTGGTAAAAAATTGAAGTTTTATACAATCAACATGAAATTTAGAAGATTTACTTAGAATTGATTGCACTTTAATGACATTGAAAGAAAATTGAATTATCTCAACGCGTTTTCCCAAAATATTTAAAAAAAGTTGAAGTTATACAATAAACATAAACCAAGTGGAGCGGGTTCAACATAGGTTCCTTAAATACATTGCCTTTAAATTCAATTTTGATTGCACTTATCCACATATACTGTCATATGTTAATTTGCAATCGCTCGAGCGACGACGCTTAAATGCAGATGTCATTTTTATTCACAAATTAATATCAGGTGTGATAATCTCTCCAGAACTTTGAAGTTTAGTGAACTTTCATGTTCCAAGACGCTTATTACGGAGCAGTTAGTTATTTTATAAACAAATGTACGGAACCAATTACTGCACTAATTTTGGTATCGATAGGATTTGTTGCAATAATATCAATTTCGACATTTTTAGTGGAACATTGAAACACCTACGCGCATTCTTATTAAAGGAATAGTTTATTGTGTACATGTTCAGTTTGCCACTTATCATTGTGTTTGTAGCTTAGGAAATAAAATATTTTTTTTAATACTTTAGACTCATATGTAATTTTGTTAGTTTTAAGAATCACGAACTGTAGTCTCGCATTGTATATGGATCCCGTTGATGAATAAACAAATAAATAAATCAACGATTTTGAAATGTAAAAAATTTACAGATTATTAAATCAACATATAACTCATGGAATCTACACAAAGAATGAACATTGATTGGCTATAATTAAAATGAAAATATCTCCAGTAAACTTTCTAAAATATTAAATCTAATCAAAGGTTTATGCAATCAAGATAAAATTCATAGATTTACTTAGAATTCATTGCACTTATATCTGCTTTAAATAAAATTAAATAATCTCAACGCATTTTCTTAAAATATTAAGCCAAAGTTGAAATACTAAAATCAATGATTTTAGGAAAATTAACTTTGAAAAACTCAAGTTTTACACAATTAACAGGAAATTCACAGAACTTACTTACAAATAAAGCAAATAAAATTATCTGAACACATTTTCTTAAAATATTAGGCCAAAGTTGAAATTATGTAATTAAATCAAAATAAATAATTTTAGGAGAATGCTTTGTTTAGAAAAATTGTTAATAATCAACAGATTATCAAAACTAACACAAAATTTATAGAATCCACAGAGAAATTAATAAATTTTTATTGGCTGTTATTAAAATTTAAATATCTCTACTGGATTTAATAAAATATAGAATCGAAGTTGAAATGTTGTAATGAAAAACATTATTCACGAACTAATTTTGTTTAAAAAATTGAACATGTTATGCAATCAACACAAATGTCACAGAATTCACTTAGAATTCATTGCACTTTAAGAAAATTAAATTATTTCAACGCACTATCTTAAAATATTAAGCGAAAGTTGAAATTATGCAATGAAATCAACGATTTTAGGAGAATGTTTTCTTTGAAAAAATTGTTAAAAATCAACAGATTACCAAACCAACACGAAATTTATAGAATCTATATTGAAAACTTTAATTGAAATTTAAATATCTTCAGTGGATATTCAAAAATATTAAATTAAAGTTAACATTTTATTTGATATATATTTATTTTATCAGTGTATTTTTATTATTAAATAAAATTCCATTCATTTTGAATAATTTTTGATGAACTATTGCAATGACTTGTCGATAATTTAACACGTAAATCGCGGCGCGGCATTCACTTCTGTGTGTTTTTTAAAATTGCGGGAATTCGTTGTTTCAAAGCGGTTAATTTGAGGCTTTTAACGAGTGTTTTCCACTTCCAGACTAAGCATGAAGTAAAATTTCGAATTTAGAAAAGCCTAAGAATTTGGATTGGCCGCGCAGCGAAGCGGAGCGGCCAATCCAAATTAGGCATTTCTAAACTCGAAATTTTACTTCATGCGCCACGCTTAAAACCACTGATTTTCAGTGAAGTTGAAAAAAACACACACATACAAGAACGATTATAGGCAACCTAATATACGTTAGAGTTATTGGTTTGCCTATAATCACTGTTATAAACAATTTGTTCAGCGCAGAATTTGACTCACGTTTTATTCACATCTACATATAAGATTGCTAAAGCCATATATTTTAAACTTTACGATATTCAGTGTTTTATACGAGTGGCGCATGAAGTAAAATCGCTTCGCTACGCGGCCAATCCAAATTTTCAGGCTTTTCAAAACTCGAAATTTTACTTCATGCTTAATCTGGGAGCGGAAAACCCTCGTTTAAAGCCTCAAACTAACCGCTTTGAAACAACGAATTCCCGCAATTTAAAAAAACGCTGTAATCATCAGGATAAGTATACTTAAAAGAAAAATGCCCTGTATGTTCTTGACTATTACAGCGTTTTTTTAAATTGCGGGAATTCGTTGTTTAAACGCGGTTAATTTGACGCTTTTAACGAGCGTTTTCCACTTCCAGACTAAGCATGAAGTAAAATTTTGAGTTTAGAAAAGCCTTAGAATTTGGATTGGCCGCGTAGCGAAGCGGAGCGGCCAATCCAAATTAGGCTTTTCTAAACTCGAAATTTTACTTCATGCGTCACGCTTAAAACCACTGATTTACAGTGAAGTTCAAAAAACACACAGATACAACAACGATTATAGGCAACCCATCCGTGATGTATGCACAACTGTCTACTTCTGACTCAGGCTCTTGTCACTTACATAAAACTACATTACACCCACATTCATCTTATAATAATTCATTTCGTAGTGACAATAAATGTTCTCTCCGTGTATTTATTTGCAAATTGTGTTTAAACCCTCACCTGATTTTACCCTTTTGCACAATACACAATACGCTTGCGAAACATTCTTTTTGAATTTCCGCACACCCTCACACTGTTGGCCCTGCAAAAAAAAACACACGTTTAAAAAAAATTCTATATTAAAGTAATTAAAGTTGTAAAACCAACTCAGCATTGCTATTAAGATAGCAATGTCGTAATAAGTTTGCCGTAAAAGCAGCAGTTTAAAAAGCAAAGATTAAAAAAAAGTGTAAAATATCTAAAAAGCCACGAGAACAAAACATAAAAATCTGCGAGCAGTAGCTTAGAATCGTTAAGATAACGACTTTTTCAAAGAAATCCCGCAAATTGTTGTCACGTAAGACCGCTATCTATTAAAGGCACTCTGAACAGAAAAATACCCCATTTCTGCTATACAACCACTAGGTGGCGAGACGGTATGCGGAAAATTGCAAAACGAGTGTAAACTTTTATTTGAGTCTTCCCAGGCCATTTCGTGAAAATGTAACTTTACAGAAATGTTCAGGGGTCAAAAATAGGTCAGGTGTGCATCGGTTTTGCAAATCCGTGAGAATTTTTGAAGATTATTTCGTGATTGAAAATTATTGCAATTTTTATGATTTTTTTTTCAGAAAAACGATAATAGCTAAAATCATAAGCGATGCACACATGTCCTAAAATGGGGTCAAGATAATGTATGAATTTTTTCGTAACTTTAGCTTTTCTGGGAAGGCTGGAATAAAAAATGACGATATTCGAACATCAAAAATGACCCTTAATGCCCGATATTATAAAACGTTTTATTCCCTAAATAAAATTTACTTTAGGAATAAATTAATTTATTCCAAAAATGTCGGTATTATAAACACAAAATAACTTTATTTGGCTAATAAATCTCCTTAGTAAATTATTTGTTTGTTTTTCTACCAAATAAATTTTATTCTCTAAATACGCTGACAGTTAAAAGTCAAAAGTGTATTATATTATTATAATTACTTTAGATTCTACTACTTGTATTTATTAATTTCATTGCGGTTATCATGTCTACCACATCATCCGTGTCAGATTTAAGTTCGCTCATAGTATCTTCCCTGACAGTGATTAATTCGAACCACAAGACATTCTAAGGAGTCGAAGACCTACAGTTTTTCAAGTCAGACCAGAAATTTTTATACTTATGCATACGCTTTTTTTTAATTAGTTCCATTTAAAGTTTTAAACGAGGGTAACATATACAGCCCCAGACTAAGCATGAAGTAAAATTTCGAGTTTAGGAAAGCCTAAATTTTACTTCATGCGCCACGCGTATTAAACACTGAATACCTTGAAATATTGTGAACAAGTGAACTTTATTTGAAATCAGTGTCTTGTACGCGTGGCGCATGAAGTAAAATTTCGAGTTTAGAGCTTGAAAATTTCGTTTGGCCGCTCTGCGCTTCGCGCTACGCGACCAAACCAAATGTTCAGGCTTTTCTAAACTCGAAATTTTACTTTATGCTTAGCCTGGGAGTGGAAAACACTCGTTCAAGTCTTTTATAATTTCTAATAAGCTTTCGTTTTCTTGTTCTGTGCAATTCTGTCCTATTCCACGGTTATTCTCCATATAAGAAATTATACTAAATTTCCAATTTGATTGAGAATTTAATTTGAAATATTGACAATTCAATTTAAAAAAATATGATAGTTCCAGCTATGGCTACAATGAAAATGTATAATTTCGGTCTGTAATCTACTAATTAAATTATTTATTTCTAGAATTGCTATTTACTTAGTAGGTTTGCTTTATAATACGCAATTTTATTTGCCCATTAGTTTACTAGGTAAATACATTTACTCTACAAACAGTTATCTAATGATTTATTAATCGTTTATAATACCGGGCATAAGTGTTATTTAAATAAGCTTTGTGTTAGTGCTAAGTGTAATTAAAATAATAGTTTGTGTTACGTGTAATTAAATTTTAAAAATATGTTGAAGTTGATTGGGTTATAATAAAAACATATTTGGAACAAAGATTATTTATAAAAATTTATTATTAAAATTACTAATATTAAGTTCTTGAAAATAACAAAGATTTTAAGAGCAAAATCTCTCAAATAAAATAAAATGCAAAAACTATAAAATTTAATAAATCGTAAAAAAATAAATTATTAACATGTTTTAAATATTAATTTTCCCTTTTCGCACCTTCCTTAAATATGTATTAACAAATTCAGCCTATTTTCTGTAAATCTTTAGATATTGCCTGTTTTTTTTTCAGTTCAATTTAAAGCTTTAAAGAAATGTTTTCCACTTCCAGACTAAGCATGAAGTAAAATTTCGAGTTTAGAAAAGCCCCGTGAACATTTGTCGAGGGTCGCGCAGCGACCCGAGACAAATTTTCTCGGCTTTTCTAAACTCGTAATTTTACTTCATGCGCCACACGTATAAAACAGTAAATATTGTGAAATTTAAGTATATTCCAACTTCGTTTAAAATTTGTGTCTATACGGGTGGCGCATGAAGTAAAATTTCGAGTTTAGAAAAGCCCAGAAAATTTGTCTCGGGTCGCGCAAATTTTCACAGGGCTTTTCTAAACTCGAAATTTTACTTCATGCTTAGTCTGGGAGTGGAAAACACTCGTTGAAAGCTTCAAATCGAACTTTTTTAAAAAACAACGAATGTCAGATAATGTACAGATTATGCATGTTTACCTAAAAGAAAAATTCCCTGTATAATTGTATTGTATAATAGAAACTACAGCCATAACTAAAAAAATGGTTTGTTATATGAACAAAGTTAAAGTGTTGTCTTTTATTAAATTGCTATTATTTTTACTCCTGGAATTATTAAATTAGAGAAAATTAAAATTGGCAGTGCCTTAAAGTTTACTAAATACAATTCATTCAAAAACTAACAAGAAGATAATAGAAGAAATATAATTACGTATTGTTAAAAAAAAGTATAGTTTTGTTTATTTTTTTGTGTATTTCTAAACAAAGATTTTAATAGCTTTGAGTTATAAATAAATTGTGGAATTTTGATTCATGCAGCTTCAAGTCGAGACAGAATATTAGGTTGCCTATATCACAATTATGCAACTTTAAGTCACGAAGGTATATTAAGTTGCATATATCACAATGTATGCAACTTCAAATTACGAAGGTATATTAGGAAGGAATACCCATATATACCCATATATGTATTAGTAGACTAATAAGCATATGTGTATACCCCTCTGAAATATACTTATAAGTATATTTCAGTGGTATACCCAGATAAAACACGCATTGGAACAGTCGTGCTATGCTTTATGTAGTGATTGTAGGCAACCAAACTTACGCATTAAAACGTCAATTGGTAATAACATTTGTTTCTATTTTGTATGCGTATTTACAGCTCCATGGCGCCTGCTTACATTTTTTATTTGAGCGCCTCTAGTGGATATTATTGGATACTAAATATATAAACAGATGTAAAGCAAGTGCGCTAGGACAGATACGAAAAAGCTCTTCAAGCAATTAAAACTAAATAGTTATCAATGCTTAATAATCTGTTTAAAATCTCCTAATCCGATTTTCACGTGCTCCGTAATGGTAAAAGTAAAATTAGTCAATGGTAAAGTTGTAAATAAAGCATGGGCAAATAGAAGAAAGCGTTCAAGGAGGTCAAGGTTAGCAAGGAAATCAGCTTCGTGAGTACTCCAAATTAAAATTAAATCATATTTAGTAAGCTAATTATTAGTTATAATTTCTCACCAATGTGTATTTTACAAAAATATTTCTAATTATGCATATGTATGCAACAAATCCAACAGTTGGCAATGCTGATTGTTGAGAATTAGTTTTAGTACCTTTAGTACTTTTAGTAAAATCCCTATATTAGGCGTAAATTATATTGTCGCTTTCGCGCTTTTGCGGCCTTTCCGCATCGTTCCTCGTTTCGTGATTTGTTGAAAAACATGGACGAGTACTTACATAAACGTCAGTGCATTAAATTTTAAAATCAAGTGCTATAATAATAAAAACAAGTTGTTAGAGGTTAGTGTGTTAATAGTGCCGGCTATTGGGTCTAAAGATGAGGAACATTTTGCTTAGAGTTTTTTGTTTTTTCTTCCATTATTTTATATTGCAAAGGAATCCGTTTATTTAGGACATTGAGGCTTACTCCGTAGGCAACAAAGTTAAATTTGTATGCTAGGTCTTATAAAAAATGGATTAGGTCAGCGCTATCCAAATTATTAAGTTTCACGGGCCCCTTTTTAAATGTGTTATGATTCACTCCTTTGTAGCACTGTAGAATGGTCAAAAATTAATGTTTCGCAATAATTTTTCACAATAGCCCATGTTTAAGAAGCTTCGTTATGAAATGGCCTCGAAGCACGTCTTATGAAAATTATGAACAAATGGCCAAAGCTTGCAGAGTTTATTAATCAATATATCGCAATAATTTGTTTTCTGTAGAATCTTGAACTTTACTATGATATGAACGATTCAAAGTAACTATATATAAAAACAAAACCTTTATTGGCATAATACTACAGTACATCTACATCTACACTAATCGCTGCCTCCTCTCTTCCTCCTGCTTTCCCTCTCTTCCCCCAACTTCATTAGCATCCTTATCCCAGCTCCATCCTCTCCATTCCTCCTTCACCCCCTCGCACTCCTCCGCGAAATGACTCCACGTATCCCTCCCCCGCTCACACATTACACACATCCCATACTCTTCCCCCATCCACAGCTATCCTTCCTCTCTCCCCTGACACACACCTCGCCCTCGCTAGCACCACCCTTTCCTCCGTACTCCATCCCCCCTCCACTAAATACCTCGGCATTCTCCTGCCACCTTCTAGTTTTTTAAATAAAAATCGTAATCATCGTGCTATATTCAATAATAAACTCTATAGAGCTTCGGCTGTTTGTTAGGGATTCTTATAAGATGTGTTCAAGGCAATAGGGCCCCGTACACGTACACTCTTTCGTTGACGATTGAATGCCACACGCCGGGAGTCAACGCAAAAGTGTACCTGTAAATGCAACTTTTGTGTCCACTAAAGAGTGGACTAAAAACTGCACGTGTAAATGCCACTTCTACGTCGAGGAAAGAGTGGGCAAGAGTCGACGTTTGCGTCGACACAAAACCGGGGTGATTAATTTCGTTCCACTTTTGCCTCGAGGATTGAAAGCTACTCCTGAATGGCTTTCAATCCTCGACACAATAGTGGAGTGGAAAAAGTACATATTTTAGCCGGCGCACCATGCTTTCCTCGATGCAGAAACATAGGCAAGAGCGCCGTTCAATCGTCGATGAAAGAGTATACGTGTAAAGGGCCCTAATAGCCTTGAATCACGTGATGATGAGCCTTAAAAATTGTCCCAATGTACATAATTCTTGAGGGCCTTCCAAATTTTATATAAACTATCATATCTTGTACTTTTATTTCATTTACTTAACTACACTTTGGAAAAACAATAAAAAATGAAATACAGTAGGATATCGATAATCCAGATTAATTGTGATCGGACGCTGTCTGGATTATCAAAATGTCCGGATTTCGAAATGAACCAAATAAAGTCGTTCATAACAAGAAGAAAACTTGCTAAAACCGTTATTAATTCACTTTAGTGGTTAAATAATTGGAGCGAATAAATAAAACCATCAATTAATATGAACTTATAATTTATTTTAATCTAAGAATATATATACATATGTAATGTACAGTTCTGTTCAATAAAAAAACATACAACTAGTAAACCTGATTTCGACAGTATTTCGCTAATGTGATTCTGGCTTTTTTTAAATTGTAGGTTATCAAATTTGAAACATTTACCATAGCAACCACTTGAATTATAATTTACATTTACAATATAAAACATTAAGTGTACGCTTTTTTATTGAATAGAACTGTACAATATGTTAATACATACAGCGTGGTCAATCTCAAGTGTCCGGGGTTGGCAACAAAAGAATCCCTACATTAGTACATTTTGATGTTTGAAAGTTTACAAACATGATTCAGTCATTTTTTATTTCCGCCGAACTGTCAGACGTTGTGCTGCCACTCGTGTTTACTGTTTTCTCCGAATTTATTAAGACAATGACGTTTACATTACCACAAGATATATTTATTCTTATGGCGCACTTTCGAAGTGGAACCCAGAATGAAGATGGGATGTAGACCTTTGTTTAGAGTGTCAAGGTCAAATATTTACTCTTGTCAGTATGGATATTTATAAATGTATTTTTTTTGCTATTTTACAAATGAAGTTTTCGCTAAGAAGATTGTTTTCAACGTGTGTTTTTGTGTTAATACTTCCTTAACTACATGATAATAAAATTACTTAAACTATTTGTACGTACTTTTCTGTATTTTGTATCACATTACACTAACACGAGATGCTTTCGTTCATACCTTTGATTACTAATTATGTAATCGTGATCACAATTCTGCATGTTCGTTCTCTGTAAATACGTTCTCCCACATCTCTGATTAAGCGATCTTGACTGTGGTTTGAATTATCACAAGTCCAATAATGATCACGCTGATTTGAGTACCAACATTTAACCAAAAAACATTACATGTTCATTGTGTTGGTTACCTAATCTCCGACTCAAGATTTAATTAAATGAAAGCAGCTACGATTGCAAGGTTTAATAAGTCTTTTTAAAGAAAATTGATTTTTCTTGCTATTGTTTAACATTTTATATCTCGTCACAGAGGAAAGAATAACCAGAGTAATCACGCCTGTAACTCGGAATCCACAGTTTGCATAGTGTAGCCATCTCTGAGGCAATTGTCAAAACTGGGGGAGCTTATAATATAATATTTGAAAAATAAAAACGTGTATTTTGAACGGTTTATTTTATTATTATCGGTGTTCATGAGGGAACAAGAGTGATTAAAAAGAATACGTTTTTTAAACATCTCATTAAATCAGTGTTTTATACGCGTGGCGCATGAAGTAAAATGGAGTTTAGAAACGTCTGAAAATTTGGATATTTTGTTTATTGTATAATCAAATTTAATAAATGAAATTGATGATTATTTAATACATATATTGTCTTCGGAATTAACGCCTACAATTTATTGTTCCTATATAAATATTCTTGTAATGAAAAATATTAAAATTAAAAGTATGTAATATTTAAGTACACATTTTCCGACTTTCTATTGTTTATAAAAGTTCAATTTGAGGCTATAAACAAGTGTTTTCCACTACCTGGTTAAGCATGAAGTAAAATTTCGAGTTTAGACAAGCGTGAACATTTGGATTTGCCGGGAGGCAAACACTGAAATGCTTTTTGTAATATTTTCAAGTTCAAAATTGACATTTAAACGAATTCCATGAAGGTTTACTAAATTAAAAAAAAAGTTAAATAATCTATACAGGGTGTCCCGATTAAGCAGCCCATGCATAGGTATCTTCTAAATAGTAAGAGATGGAGATTTGGTTAAAGGGGAGAAAATATGCTGGACGATGAGTTCTAGCTATATCCGTTATATAATTAATTAATTATAAGTTCAGACCATACTTATTATTGATGATAGAAGGATAATATTTTGACATTATTAGGGCACTTTTTTATGCTTTTTAATAATATGTAGTCAGATTTATCATAAAGCAAATATTTTCCAATATATGCATACTAACTTCATTTTTTTATATGGGCGTCAAAGTTGGCCATGAGCTAATTTTATAGATTTTTAATTCTCTTTAATTTGGTATATCATATGATATGTTTATTTTTTCAAAAACAAATAACGCTTTATGTTAGTATTGTTATTGTTATTATTTCATTTATTTTGGAATATTTATAGCCAACTTCAAATACTATGAAAATATCGTCCAGTTTTTCTATTAATGAAAACAAACCTACCATATGATACATCAAATTAAAAAAGAAATGTCTACAAAATGATATCATGGCCAACTTTGACGCCCATATAAAAAAATGGTGATGTGTCCATCATAGTACTTTCCCCGTTTAGATTTAATATTTTTGAATTAAATGTAATTAAATATAAATTAATAAAAAAGAAAAAGCAACCGGCGACTGCATTTCAACCCGGGACCTTTCGATTTTGAGTCCGGCGCGTTACCGCCTGCGCTACGACACGTCATGGCCTATTGATGTTATAACCAACAATAATTATCTAAAAAAACACTATTTTTAAATAACTCCTAAACTACGAGTGCTGTGATAAAAAGTGAATATACAATATATCTAAAGTACCACTTCCGGTTTTCCTTTCAAAAAGCTTAAGTTTTAAGTTTCATCTCGATATCTCCAGCGGTTTTTGCTCTATATCGTTCTATCATCAATAATAACCAAGTTATAAAGGAAAATAAAAATATCGCAAAAATCAGTTTTTTCGCAATGTGTTCTGATGGTTCAACTTTTTTGTTAATTTAACACCGGGTATAGTTGGTACTCATCGTCTTGCATATTTTCTACCATTTAACAGATCTGTATCTCTTGCCGTTTAGAAGATACACATGCATGGACTGCTTAACCGGGACACCCTGTATATTGAAACTATTTTTCAATCGTAAGTATATATGCGTCTTGAAACGGACATACCGTATTTTCTTTATAGAGAGCAATGAATTATATTTTTATCACAACTTTTATCGATTTATTTAATATAGTTAAATTTTTTAGTAAAAATAATGCATCATACGACTGTTTGGAAACCCACAAATCTACTGATAATTTGGTTTAAAGTGTTCGTTTTCAAGTGTCCACTCGCCCCACAGATGATCTAAAAAAACAGTCCAAATTCGTACCCTTCTTATCTGCCTTTGTCCTTAAGCCCTAGAAATCAATTACTAAGGATGTAAAAAATACATAGAAAAATATTTGTAAAATTACCCTCTTCAAAGTACTTATAGGAAATCGTCAGTGAGAAATATTTTAAGAACAATAATCAGTATGTTTTTCGCTCTCCAGTGTGCACGTTAACGGTTTCTAATTTTATACGGACAACCTATAATTTAATTAAGTATAGTGAACATTTAGTGTTTTTACATAATAGTTGTAGTTCTAGTGATATTTAGTTGTAAAACTATGGCTAATTATTTAAAATGCGCCTATCGTGATTGTGGCGCGAGGAAAACCGAGGTTGTACACTTCTTTACATTTCCTGTAAATAATAGCGAAAGATGTGATCATTGGTTAAAAAATTGTGGTAATATGGATCTCTTTATTTTGTCCGAAAAGAAACTTTCTTCAAAGCGCCTGTGTAATAAACATTTTCGAGCAAGTGATTTTACAAATTACCAACAAAATAGACTGTTAAAATCAGCAATTCCAAAACCATTTGACATAGTATTAAGTGATTCGGATTCCGATTTAGAAGTGTTAAAGCCCATTCACATGTACACCCGAAAATTGGAAGAGGATTTGCCATCTATATCCAAAGAAGTAAGGTTTTTAACCCCAAAAATAAACAAAAATTTTTAATATACGACATAATAATTTACTATTTTTTATATATCATATCCTTATATATTCGTATACTCTGTACATTTGCGGACATTCGTTGATTCTATAAAAGAGTCTAATTTAAAATTCGAACGAGTGTTTTCAATCCCAGGCTAAGCATGAAGTAAAATTTCAAGTTTAGAAAAGCCCCGCGTAGAAAATTTGTCGAGGGTCGGGCTAGCGACCCTCGACAAATTTTCACGGGGCTTTTCTAAACTCGAAATTTTACTTCATGCGCCACGCGTATAAAACACTGACATATTGTAAAATTCAAAAATACTAGCCTTTATTTTGTTCGGTTGATTGACAAATTATATTGAATATTAAATTTTATTTATAAAATCTTGGCAAAAACTTGAAACCTGTTACAAAACTTCAAATGAAGTGGATTAATAAGAAATCGTGGAAATTAGTGAAAAACCTATTTAAAAAATCTATAAATATAAAACATGGATTTGTGTGAGTGTTTTCCACTCCCCGATTAAGCATGAAGTAAAATTTCGAGTTTAAAAAACCCTGAACATTTGGATTTGGCGGCACGAGCGAAGCGAGTTCAGGCTTTTCTAAACTCGAAATTTTACTTCGTGCGCCACGCGTACAAACACTGATTTATTATGAAGTTCAAAAACACATAATCGATCTACTATTTTTGTCAGAAGTATAGTTAAAGATGTGAAATAAATGTACATAATGTTGATATGATTTACCAAAATACCGGTACATTTTGAAGAGCAATTTTTGCGATTAACCGGTATGCCGGTATTCCAATCCCTACCTGTATCATATAACTGTATTTATTTTAATTTAAATTGCATTACATGAAATAAAATTGAATGGTGTAGATTCACGCTCGATTTGTTTATTTTGATAAAATAAACAAACCGAGCGTCATCATTTTTCGTTCCGTCGGTACCGTTAGAGAGGAAAAAATATAAACATTCCTCTGCGGATCCGATATACACATGAATTGGGATGAGTGGGGAAACCTAGTAGTTACTCTAAATCACACGCCTGCAGGGTGAGCCACCTGACAGAGCCGCCCCCCCTGACCCCGCACAGCCAGCGTGAATACTCTGGTTACTCCATACTCTGTGATCTCGTAGAACTATGTGAAACATGAAAATAACGAATACAAATACCATCCAGTTTATACATAACCAAATCCTAATTTTTGTTTGACAGATTAAAACCGAATATGGAATAAATCATGATAGTTAATTATTCAATCATCCCACCTTAAATTTAGTATTGCCAACTCAGGACAGTTGATACTGATCACCCGGTATGTGATACAGGTTACAGCAATGGCTGCCGCAAGTTTTCTTCGGATCGACATATTCACGATCCGATCTAATCTCTACGATACAATATACGAATCAAATCTCGTGTAAACGTGTTTCCAAGTATTATCCAGAGAGCTATTCTACCTAAGGGGGCATCATCCTGTTCTAAATTCAGCCCCACCCCACCCCAGGCGTGGGCGGGGGGCAACTTTGAAATTTCAAATAGGAATCCACATTTTTTTATAAAAGATTGGGATTCTACGGAAAAAAATACATACGTTTTTAATAATACATTATTTTCGTTCATAACAGATGGCGCTGTAATCGCATAAACTAAATTTAACATAAATAAAAAGTTAGTGGCGTCTCGCCAGTCTCCATCGGGGTTCTTAGTTAAATTAAATGATCAAAATGATGTCCTTGAAGTTCCATGCACTTGTTGACTTGTGCTACGAATTCCTGTACACATCTTATAAGCATTTCTGGATGCGCAAGCATCCATTAGTCGTTGCAGCATGTTTTTGCGAGTAGTAGGTGTTTCTTTATAAACTGTATCTTTTAAGTAACCCCACAAGAAAAAAAGGTCTGGCGATCTGGCTGGCCAGTTCACCGGTCCTGATCTACCGATCCAGCGATTATTGTAATCCCGATCTAATACCTCGCGTGCTACTAACGATTAATGTGCTGGGCAACCATCATGTTGAAACCATATGTTTTGCCTCACATCTAAACTTACTTCTTCTAGCAACTTTGGTAGTACTTCTGCAAGAAAGTTTCGGTATGTGTTACCATTAAAATTGCCGTCAATAAAATATATATATTCCACACCAAACATTAATTGAGCGAGGACGCTGATGATTAACTTCACGAATCCAGTGTAGGTTTTTACACTCCAGTAATGCATATTATGGCGGTTAACATCACCGTGGTTTGTAAATATGGATTCATCAGAGGGTAGCACACGAGTAAAAATGTTCGGATTTACTTGTATTCTCTCAACTGCCCATTGACAAAACGTTAGTCGGTTTCGAAAGTCATCGTCAATTAATTCTTGGTGCAAGGACACATGATGCGGATGAAATATATTAGATTTGAGAATTATCCAAACACTCATAGCAAGAATTGCAGATTAATGCGAAATTGTGGATTATGAGCCACTGCAGCTATTACTGCTATTTGATTATTTTCTCCACAAACAGTAGCTCTACTCATTATTTTGTGCGGTTGTACACTTCCGTCAGTAGAAAATTGATTAACCACTCTAACGAAAGAAGAACGTGATCGTACTTTTTCAGGAAAACGCTCAGCATACAAATTGACAGCATCGTCAAAATTTCGCCTGCATTCGCCACAAATGAAAATCATTTCAAATTTTTCTTACACAGATACATCTATGATGAAAAGTTAAAAGAGAATGACAACGACACAATTGTACGTGTGACGTACAATAACTGTACTAAGCTAGCTTGCCAGCTATCTCGGGATTTATACAACTAAAATGTGGTGCACATATCACAAATACAAATTAAAAAAATGCATTAATTTTTAAGTTTCAATTAAATTTTATGAATTAAAATAACAATCTTCAAGGTCGGAAATTTACAGGTAATAACCTGGCCATTAGAACGAACAACGATTAATCTTCCACAATAATGAAAATAGAGTATTGAAACTTATACATATTGTGCATTGAAGCTTTGCGAATAAATTGACAGTGTTTTTTTTTTCAAAAACATGTTTCTTATATTAAACATAAATTAAATAATGGAACACTGTCAAATGATCACATAAATCCGTGTATTACTTCCATTGAAAACATTTTTTTTTCATATTGCTTAAATTTATTAAGGTAATTATTATAAACATGTTGTATTAAATAGATTGATCTAAAATAAATGATGAATAAAATGAATCGTTGCTTAGAAATCTCTATAAGAGCAATGTAAATTTTGATTATACTTTCAATAAATAGAGGACAGCATCGAGCCTTTTTAGTAATATTTTAAAAACATACTGTGATTTCGAATAACATGTGAAAAGAAATTAGGTTTGATATGTAGAATTCGGCTCCCGACCTTGAGTTGCGAATGTATTTTTTCTGATGCGGACCACAGTGTGGCCGATTCGCATCGGTGCGGCCAGCCCCCCCCCCCCCCCCCCGTGGGGGGTCAAAATAAAACTTAAAATTTTGCATTTCTGTTAGTATATCTATTTTTAGCATACTTTAAAACATAAAAATATGGAATATCAATCCATTTACGTAAGTAGTTATCTCAACAATAATTCGCAAAGTTGAACAATTTATACTAATGAGTTTGGTAAGAAATAAGCGTTCTAATAATAAGAGTTGTTTTTTTTTTCTGAATATAATATGAGTATGGCACTTTTCAATAGAACAGAAATGTTATCAAGAAGAAGTAAAATACCTTAGATATGAATTTTTAAAAATGATCAATTTTAAAAATGAAATTACAACTTTGTTGGACTCGCAGTCCTTTTAATCAAATAGGAATGTAATACTGCTTAGATCATGATATTCTGTAATTATCTATCTATCTAACCATGTCAACCTTTTTTTAAGTCGATCCATCCGCCGAAGTTATGATTTTTTTTCCACCGAAGGATTACATTTTTATACAAATTGGAGCGCGTTACATACGCATGATAAACAGCCGCGCGCCGCGCCACACAAATGCCAGTCTAAATTCAACGCATAGAATTATTACAAGAGGTTTATTATTAAATATTTTCATAAGTTAACTGTCATTGTAGTATAATATTAATAATTTATTTTAGTGATTATTAATTTTAACATATTCTTTTATTGGGGATTAAAGTGAATAAACTTTCATATATGTATGTACAAACTCACCTAAAAATTCGGCCATTCGCATTCCTCTTCCGGATCAATATCTTCTTCTGAATCGCTTGAATCAACATTCGGGGAAATTAATGCAATTACCTCATTAGGCAATTCTCTTTTCTTCGGTATAGGTGCACTTATTTTTGAAGATATATACGGATCGGACCAAACCAATAACATTTTAAATAAATCATTTATTGTATTTTGCCGTAAAGTTTTTCTTGTATGGTGCTCTCGAATTCTTCTATAAATTTTGTTACTCGATTCTTGAGCTTCTTCTGTTAATTCCCCAATGGGCACCAAGAACTCACTTAACAATTGCGATCCATGTATTAGTATTTTGTGAACACTTACAGGCATACGGTACCACCCATACAGATACACAAATAATTCTGCTGTCTCAAAAGTATACTTGTCAAAAGCTGTTAGATTGATATTACAGCCACTTGACAATGTAATTAAAATATTTCCGAACCGTCTTATTAAATTTTCGTCGATTTGTGTGATTTTGGCTACAACTTCGGGATTGTGAAAAAATCGCCTTGCTGTATTTCCAGTGTTTGATGTCCCTGTACCCTGTGTTACAGTATCCACGCGAATTCCTAAGGCTTTTCTCAGTTCTTGTTGAATATTTCCTTTTCTAGCGATCATAATTTCTCTTTGCTCTTGTGGCATTTTGTGTGTTGTGGGTTTTTTCCACTCTAGTTTGTACGAAATGTGCAATATACATTCCAAAAATTTGCAGTAATGAGATTCCGTATTTAAAATTACTTTGTTTTGGTGTCATTTTTCTGATATTTTCTAAATCATTCATCTGGGTAGGTTTACAATTGCAGATAAAACAATTTGAACTCGAGGTTCCTGTCAAAGCATTAATTACTTTGCCATCAACCATTGTGAAATGTAACTCGAATGTAACAATAATTTGTTTGGTGTCAATTTCATACGTAAAAGCCTGTAATTTTTCCACTTCACACTCTATTTTTCTTACTTCATCCAACATTCTTAAAGGAACCAAAGAGAAAAACGCTTTTGTCACTATAGTCCTCGTCATCTTCAGTGCTGCTTTCACTAGATTTTGTTTGCATGAATTCCCTGTGCCCAGAACTACCATCACAGCCTTATTTACAAATCATACAAATCGTAGTAACGTTATTAAAATTTAATTAGTTTATATTTTTCATTATTCTTATAAAAGTATGCTCCAACAAATTTTGTAAAGGTACCGAAGCACACTTTATATCAATATATATTTCATTTGGATAACAACGTTCTTTTGCTGCTTTAAAAGTTTTGTATGATGGCAAAATATTTTTAAAACCACGTAAATGGAATTGATGCCTCAATGTGTTATAATTTTGTACACTTAATTTCATCGATGCCATCAATACCAAAGCATCATCATCTGTAAAAGGCTTAGGATCTTCACTAGATGATATTTTGTTAAATATTTTACAAATCTGGCCTGTTTCTTCTGATGATTTTTTTGAGAAATCATGGATTAAAGTAGCCGCTGACCTTTTATTTTGTTGTCGTAATATACTGCTGGCTGCCGGAAAAATAATCTCTGAAGGATTTTCTTCAATCATCGCGCTGACTTTTCTTCTCTTTGTTCTCTGACTGATTTGAATGAATTCGCCTAAAGTTGAAGGCCCTGGTGTAGGTTCCATATTTTCAATATTTTCTGCGATTGAATGTGTTTCAGCCTCAACATTATCTTCAAGAAAGATTTTATTTAACCATTGTTCATTTTTCTTATTGAAATTATGTAAAGAATACTGTGCACATTTCCATTTAGTTCTTGCACTTCGACAAAAATTACCAAGCTTTATACTAGTTCTGTCTAAATCACTTATAACATATCCCTGTTTTATAATTTCTTGTTTTAAGAGAACAACAGACTCTTCAAGGGATAATTTAGAGAGTTTATTATGATTATACCACGCAGTAAAAAGTGTTCTATTTGTAATAGTCACCATGATTTCGAATCACTAACACGAACACAAAGCGAAGAATAATAATACTAATATATAAACTATTGTCACTAACTAGAAATTAAATTAAGAATATCACAAACACTATTAATAACAAATAAGTTCAGTTTATAGATTCAAGAACGAAAACACATTTGCACTGGGCGAAATCGTTTTAACTTCTGAAAAAGTTTTCAGTTCTCCAGAAAACTATTTTATGATCATATTAGGAACATCTGTTTTCAAAATTTTAAAAAACGTCTTCAAGAATGTGAAGAAAGGACTCAATGACCCGCACCATAAATCAGCATCGAGATAACAAGTGGAGTGTTACCCTTGAGTTTTATTATTTCCAGAATCGAATGAATGTTTACTTGTAAATGTTACATTGGAGATAAATCTACCCTTTGTATTTGTAAAATAGTTATTTAATTTAAAAAATAATAATACTGCATATTCATTTACTAATTAATTAATTAAACTAATAGCCGATAGCAATTATTAGTTTCACGGGAAGGTGACGACGATGGCTAGGCGCGTTGTACAGTGTGATCAACAATGATTGTAGACAGGTTAAATTTCCCGCCAAAAAATGTTGGTACAACTGATTATATGAAAAGAAAATCCCCTAGATTGCTTTTCCATTGGCTTAGCAAACATTTTTTCCCAAAATAAATTAAATGTTTAATCATAACTATATATCAAATTTTTACAATTTTAATTAAATATACAAAGTAAATTGAAGTAAGTTAAGGTTTTGTGTATTTTTAATAAACGTAGAGTTAGCATCCCTAATTTTATAATAAATGTTGAAAATGAAGGCCTTCATTTTCTAGGCAAATGTTAACTCTACGTTTTTTATTTTGAAATACTCGTTGAAGCTCCTCCGGATTTATGTTCCCTATCTCTTCTTCAATTGCTGCTTTAAGCTCGTTTAGGGTATGCATTCGATTTTTAAAAACCTTATTTTTTAAATGCCCGAATAAATAAAAATCGCACGGAGTGAGGTCTGGCGAACGCTGTGGCCATAATCCGTCGCTTACCAAGCGATCATCGTAAAATTCCCTCAAGTAATTTAATGTCGCCAACGCAGTATGAGGAGTGGCTCCATCTTGCTGAAAATAACCCATTATCTGTTCGTCATCATGCAATTGATTCAAAAATTCATCTAGAATGAGTGTTCGGTAGCGCTCCGCATTGATTATTTCGTTGAAAAATATTGGGCCAATTATCCGACGTCTCGAAATTGCTACTCAAACACCAATTTTTTGTGGATGTAAATCCGTTTCAATAAAAGTATGAGGATTTTCTGTAGCCCACGTACGATAGTTTTGGCTGTTCACATATCCTGACAAGTGAAACCACGCCTCGTCAGTAAAAAAGGTCTTGTCCAACATACCATTATCATTTAAATTCTGATTAAACCAATTGCAATAATCAATTCTTTTTTGGAAATCAAGTGGCTGAAGTTGTTGAACTACCGATACCTTATACGGGTGCAAATGCAGAATTTTTTTTGCGGCTTTTATGCAACTCCCATACGATACTCCTGTAAAAGGATTAAACATTAACATTTGTGCGCACCTTAAAATTAAGAACATACCCGTTTGAGCTGAAAGTTTTCTTAAAGATTTTGTTGGGCTTTGTTCAAGTCGTTGTTGAATGTCGCCAACAACCTCTTCTGTTAAGATAGGCAGTCTTCCAGCTGACTTGCACTTACAGATACAATTCTTTCCCTCAAAACGGTCAACAATGCGGGTTTTATGCGAGGAAAATGTTTTGTAAGGAATGTGGACATCGGGGAAGGCTTGAATAAATTGATTCGGACACGATTGTAATGAGTAAGTCCATGTGCCATCTTCATTTATAGTTCCACTTCGATAATGAGCCTTCAGGATGAAAGCATCGTGCTGTGGTGCAAACATCACGGTAAGCACAAGCGAATTCTCTTAAAATCTGTAAATTTAGGATTAAACTTAAATTTTCTAATTTTCTAACCTTAAAAACAGCAAATCACTTACCACAAAACAAAGACTTATACAAAATAGTCCTGATAAGAACTGAATGAAAAATATGAAACAGAATGAAAAATCACTTAATTCGAAGAATGAATTAACACAATGGCAAAATACGACGCACGACGCTGCTAATGTCAAATCGAGTTACTGTTTCTTAATTTTTCCTTGGCATGAACTTGGAGCGATCAAATTCCCCAGATTTTTCTGCGGGAAATTTAACTTGTCTACAATCATTGTTGATCACCCTTTATTTATCCTGCCCGCGTATGTAGCGCGCTCCAAATTGTATAAAAATGTAATCCTTCGGTGGAAAAAAAATCAAAAAAACTTCGGCGGATGGATCGACTTAAAAAAAAAAGTTCACATGGTTAGATAGATAGATAATTACAGAATATCATGATCTAAGCAGTATTACATTCCTATTTGATTAAAAGGACTGCGAGTCCAACAAAGTTGTAATTTCATTTTTAAAATTGATCATTTTTAAAAATTCATATCTAAGTTATTTTACTTCTTCTTGATAAAATTTCTGTTCTATTGAAAAGTGCCTTACTCATATTATATTCAGAAAAAAAAAACAACTATTTGGAAATTATTTGTAAGGCTTTAGTATTGAAATTATTAGAACGCTTATTTCTTACCAAACTCATTAGCATAAATTGTTCAACTTTGCGAATTATTTTTGAGATAAATACTTGCGTAATTGAAATCAAATTCCATATTTCTATGTTTTAATGTATGCCAAATATAAATATACTAACAGAAATGCAAAATTTTAAGTTTTATTTTGACCCCCCCGCGGGGGGCTGGCCGCACCGATGCGAATCGGCGATAGTTAATTAATTTATTATGTTTTTGATACACAACAAAGAAAGACATTGTTAAAATATTTCCCAATACAATTTGTAAGTATAATTGCATTTCTGGATTCATGTTTTGCATAGGAATGTGTAATGCCAGTAAATGTTGATATAATTTACCAAATTATATGTTTTTTTTTAAATTATTTTAGAAATTTTAAAAGATTTAAATTTATTTTTGTTATGTTTATTTAAAATAATAATAATAATCACAATTATTGGGCCCCGTGAATTTAGTTTAGTTTAGTTTTCAGTTTATTTTCAAATTTTCGAGAATTTTTAATGAATTTCCAAAACTTCAGTTACTCTTCAACGCTTTTTGTAACTTTTCCAAGATTTCCTTAAATTTTTAAAATTCCTGAATGTTTAAATTTTATTTTAATTAATTTCCCCAAGATTTTCATTAATTTTAAAATTTTGACGCGTGTTATCAAATTCCAAGATTTTTGTTAATTTATTAAACTCTGAAGCCTTTTGTGAATTTCGTAATTGTTTAAAATGTTGATGCTATTCATGAATTCTTGAGATGTTCGTTATATATTAAAACGTTGGCAATTTTCGTGAATTTTCTAAACTTTCGTTAATTTTCATGAATTTCCAGTATTTTAGTTAACTTTCATAATTTCATTTTTCGGGAATTTTCAACGTTTTTGTCAACTTTAAAAATCAAAACGCTTTTCGAAGGTGTTCAAGATTTCCGTTAATTTTCAAACATTCGACGGTTTTCGCGAAATACAAAAATGTTCGATAATTTTCAAAATCTAGACGTCCATCATGAATTTTTCAAGATTTTAATAAATCTTTAAAATCGAGAATTTCCAAGATTTCCGTTAATCAACATTTATTATGATTTTTTAATAACTTTTAAAATTTATCATAAATTTGTCAGCATCGAATAATTAATTTAGGCGTCATATTAATCGTTAACAATTATTAAACGTTTTGAAGAAAGGCCCGAAAATTAACGAAATTCTTGAACATTTAAAAATTCATGAATAACGGGATTTTTTTTAAATAAACGAAAATCTAGGAAATACATGAAAGGCGTCAACGTTTCAAAAAGTAACGAACGGAGCCAAGAATTTGAAAATCAGCAATAATCTTGAAAATTGCATGATTTTTGTCAACATTTAAAAAAATGTTAGAAATCTTGGGAATTAAAAAAAAGTTTGAAAATTAGCGAACGTATTGAAAAATTCACGAGTCGTCAAAATTTTGAAAATTAATTCAAATCTGAAATTCACGAAAATTGACAAGATTTTAAAAATTGAACAAAAACTTGAAAACCCTCAAGATTTTATAAATTAATCAAAATATTGTAATAAGCCAGTGATTATTTTTTAACAAATGTTTTCCATTCCCAGACTAAGCACGAAGTAAAATTTCGAGTTGAGAAAATCCCTAAGAATTTGCAAAGAGATAAGATTCTATCCACTGTAACAGACTACCACCGATACCTAAAACACGTAGCTTGTTGATGAATATTTTATGGTCAACACTGTCGAAGGCTTTCGAAAAATCGGTGTAAATTGAGTCCACCTGCATCTTACATTCAAGAACATCCGTGATGTAAGTTTTGTACACAAGTAGGTTAGTGCAGGTGGACTTACCACTTCGAAAGCCATGTTGATTGCATGAAATTGAGGAATCAAGAGTGTCAGTAAGATATTCTGTGAACAGCTTCTTGAATAATTTCGGAATTACAGATAGTACAGAGATCGGTCTGTAGTTATCAACAAGATTTTAAGCCCCTGATTTGTGTATAGGAGTTATATAAGCGCTTTTCCAGCAGTTAGGAAATGTGCCTTCACACAGGGATTTATTGAATAGAAGCCATAAAGGCCTGCTAAGCGCAAATGCACAGTTAGAAAGGAATGATGCAGGCAAGCCATCTGGACCCGGGCAGCTGTTTGCCTGTAATGCCAGGAACTCGGTTAAGATGGACGTAATTTTTAAAGTAGGAGGCGTGTGTTCATTGATATGAGAATATGACGGTGCAGCACAAATATACCATTTGAGGGTGATTGAATATTGGACAAGTAGACTGAACCAAAGAAACCTGCGAAGTGATCCACAACATTTTTTGGCGAATTTATAAGAGTCTCACCATGGATAAACGATGTAGGAACTTGTGCGCTGGATCTTTTCGAATTTATGTACTTCCAGAATATTTTAGGGTTACATTTTATAGCACCTTCAACATCTGATATGTAATTTGAATGACAGGTTTTAGCTAATTGGCTACATTTCCTACGTACCTCACTGTAAAGTGAATAGTCGTAATCGGAATGCGACATCTTGTAGGCTTTATGCAATTTCTTTTTTAGGAATACCAGGTTTACCAACTCGCTGGAGAACCATTTTGGGCATTGACAGGTTTTTTCGTTACTGTTCGTTTGTACTTTCGGTACATTAATGTTGATTAGGTTAATAACCACAGAAAAAAATCTATCGCACGCTTAGTCACTATTGCAATCGCATAAGAGGCGGTCCCAAATTACATTAAGAAGACAGCTATTTAAAGATACATAATCAGCACGTTGAAAGTCATATACCATATTGTCAGTGCCATTCCAGGAGGTAGTGGTAGACTGCGCTATCTGAATACTAACATCTAATGCTGGATGATGTAAATCGCAACACACAATAGGAGATGTAGATTGAGTAAGAGTGGTGTCATATGAAAGTATAATTGGAATGAATGCTAAATCAAAAGTTACAGAATTTACGTTTGGAACAAAATTCACTTGATGTGAATTAATGTAACCAAACTTATTGGCGATTAAATTCGCTTGTGGACATGTTGACTCTGTTCGTACGCCAAATTCATCATTTGTCCAAGAAATATGCGGCAAATTATATTCACCGAACATGCATAAATAATTTGATTCCGATATTGCTTCTACTTTTTCACAGTGACGCTGATACGAAGCGTAGTCACAATTGGGTGGAATATATACCACACCAAGTATGATTTCAGAGCTACCTATTTTAATGCAAACGTAAAGTCATACATAGAACATAGCTGATGAATAACGTATGATTTAAATTTATTGGATATCGCAATTAATACACCACCACCCCGAGATTTTGATGTAAGAATAGAGTCGCGATCGCATCGGTATACTACGTGATTATGAAAACCTAGTTCCGAACTAGATATCGAGTTCGTGAGCCAGGTCTCCGTAAGTATCAAAAACATCGTAACCAAGTAAGGGTATGTTAGTATTAACTGTAAGGAGCTTGGACCGTAGTCCGCGGACATTTTGATAAAGCATATTAATTATAATGCTACTGTTGCAGGAATTATTATCATGAACTCCAGAATCCAAGTTGTTACTGAAATGCTCATAAATTACAGTATCACTACTTGATGGCTGGGTGCTGGTCGAAAAAAAATCATTTTAGACTAACTATTACTGCGATGATTCTTACGGCGATTGGTAAAAGGTCTAACTGATGCACCTCTCGGCCACTTATCCGCGTTTAAGACGATGTGAAATGCAAGAGACATCAGGGACATTCATATTATTCTTTAAATACCCCTTAATATCATCGACACTAGTTTTGGGAGCAAAATTGTGAATATGATAAAATGTGCGTTTAATATTGGTATTCCTAGTAGCGGCTAGGATGCTGGTGTTTAAAGCGGTTCCTCGAATTACCGTGGGGGGTGGTTTGACGGTAGGAGACTTCTTCGAGTTACTGCTTTTCTGTAGCGACAGCGGGAACAGGTGACGTAGACATCAGCGGGGCAAGAACGGAGTCGGACGGATATTTCAGAAACTCAACTCAAGAAAAACGAAGTTATTCGTTCGTTTTTTAAATCTTTACACTTTTCGTAAATTTAGGAAATTATACATTTAAAAATATCAATGCTTTTCATGAATTCTTCACGATTTTCGTAATTTTCAAGTTCTTGACGATTTGTCGTGATTATGATGAAACAGTTTTGAGTTTAGTATCGTTATGATTTTAATTATGATTATGATGACAGCCGTAAACTCGCTTATTATTTAGTCATTTATTTGTGATTATTACTAGACAATGAATTTCAAGTTCTTAAGAAATTGTCACGAGTGTTTTTCAATCCCAGATGAAGCATGCAGTAAAATTTTGCGTTGAGATTTTTTTAGGATCGGAACTTCCCTAATCGTGACATTACTGCGATCAAATCACAATGTAATCACATGATGAAATATAACAATAATAGCAACATTTATTGTTATTATATTCCATCGTGCAGGTCGTATTTAGGGACGCAATGGGGCTGTCTTATTTCCACGGTAATTATTCAACCTTTGCGCCCCTTCTAGATACTATTGAGATATGTTCACTTACTTTTGTAAATCTCTCTTTCGTGAACAATAAAACCACCAGAATAAACATAATTTTTACAAAACTTCCTTGGATCAACGACTTTCGGCGGCCGCTCTCGACAATTGGCGCCTATTTAAAACAACGAAATGTGTACCACGTAGTTTGATGATTCTCATTGTAGTTTTTCCTTATGAATCAAACGACATTAGCCGCAAGTCAATACAATCATTACTTTAAAAGATATTACGTTTTTCCGCTTTTTGGCAAATTGGCTTCTTGGCCACTCCTTAGTTCCGGCCCTAAAGAAACCCTCTTTTTTCCACGAATAATTTCCTATTTGAGTGAATTTTTAAGTTTGTAGGTTTAGTTGTATTCCAATATTCGCAAGATGTGTTATAGAAAGTTCCGTAAAATATAGTTTAATATAAGTTTTGTGAGTGAGAGTATTCATACTGAACGGAAATATCTTTCTCAAAATATACTGCCCGGGAAAAAACAGTGATTTTTGTGTAGTAGATCTATTTTTTCTGTGATTCATTTCAATATGGTTAGAAAGGCGCGTAGAAATATACCTTTTTCGCGAAAACGAAACAAGGCGAGTAAAAGTCAAAGGAAGCGACAACTTGCAGAAAGGAATTATAGAATTTGGAATGAGATTTCAAAAATCAACATTGCTGGGTACGTAAAATATTATTCTAATATAGAATTATTTATAAACTTACTGAATATCACAGAGACCAACATTTAAAAATATATCCAGCAGTCACAAATAATAAAATAGTGTGTTATAAAAAGAAAGTTTTATTTTTATTTAATTATTATTTTATTTTCTATCCTTACAAAAAGTTCCTATTTTGTATTTTAATTTTTAAAATCTGGACTGGAAATCGGAATAATAAGATATTACTTATAAATTCATTACAAAATTTGAAGGAACAAAAACAAAAAATATATTAGTAAGCATTTTGATAAAGTTGGTCAAATTAGACAAAAGTTTCAATATTTAATACTGAGTAAAAATCTCATGAACTAACACTTTTAACCTTTCTTTACAAATTTATTATTTGCCAGGTTTACATTCTGGACATAAAGTGACCATTATCAATGGTTTGATACTGATTACAAAAATGAATTTTGACAAAATATATGCAGAAATGGGACACGGATTAACTAGCATGATAGGGATAGGAGAGGTTATTAGCGGAAAATATCATTAAGATAAGCAGGCAGCGCAAATGGGGTTGATTAGTTGAAACACAGACAAATTAGGGAAGATTTAAAAGTTCTAATAATACATATTATCTAAGGGACTTGAATCAAAATTTAACAGTTTTCGTTGTTGTGATATTCTAAGTATACATATGTAATAACATGTAATTAATTAATAATTTTACTTAACAGTTATTTATTTTATATTATTATTGATTTCATTTTATTAATTTAGTTTTTGTAAAGTATTACAAATATCATATTGCAAAAGGGCATGATGGCTTTTGCAATATCGGCATTCCTGCACTTGGCAACAAGAACACCTTGTTGCTACATGCAGTTTAACATAATAATTTTGCTGAGTAAGATGGGGTGATGTCGCTTGTACACTTTTCATTGAATGTTAACATCGTATGATGTCACGTGCGACATCACTCATATTGCTCGAAGCATCGTGTAAACCTTTTGATTAGCAGTTCGGTAAAGACCTTATCATTGTAACAATCATTATAACTCGTTGTCTTTTTCTTAATAAACCTAAGTAAGTTTTAAGTCTTTAGTATAATTTCGGTGACGGGCCTTCTCCAACAACCCTAGCGATCGCTGCGAGCGCTATAAATCCGCAGCACAACATCGTGTTTTTTCATCTCTATAGCGTCTAACACATTCAATTGACAATGTGCTAATTGTTTTAATAATTTTACTTTATCTTAAGGCCGGAAATTTACATGTTATTTGGCCATAAGAACGAACAATGATTAATCTTCCACAATAATAAAAATTGAGCATTGAAACTTATACATATTGGAGGTTGAAGCTTTGCGAATAAATTGATAGTATTTTTTTTTTAATGTTTCTTAGATTAAATATAAATTAAATAATGGAACACTGTCAAATGATTATATCCGTCTATTACTTCCACAGGAAACATTATTTCTTCCTTATATTGCTTTAATTTATTAAGGTAATTATTATAAACATGCTGTATTAAATAAATTGATCTAAAATAAATGATAAATAAAATTAATCGTTGCTTAGAAATCTCCATAAGAGCAATGTAAATATTAATTATAATTTCAATAAATAGGGGGCAGCATCGTGCCTTTTCAGTAATATTTTAAAAATATACTGTGATTTCTAAAAACGTGAAAAGAAATTAGGATTGATTCGTGTACGACATTTGTCGCGACACGGGCGGACCGTTCATTTATTCATTATGTTATTGATACACAACAAAGAATGGCATTATTAAAATATTTTCCAATTCATTTTGTAAATATAATTGTATTTCTCGATTTATGTTTTGAATAGGAATGTGGAATGCCAGAAAATGTTGATTCAAGTGCTGAGTCGGAAAAATTCCTCTTTTTCATTTATAATTTATATAATTAAATGTGCGGCATTCGGCGATTTAATCACCGAGTTAGCTTAGCGTTTTTTTATGTCCCGTGAATATTTAGTGGACATTCTTCGCGTACTAGGTATTTCTGACTTATTTAGTATCAATCAACATTTATTATGATCATGTGGGCGCCCGCACATATGGAATTCTGATTTCTCAATTATTTATTACAGTACGCTGAAAATCGACCAAATATATTTATTTATGCTATGATTTGTAAATGTTCATATATGATCAATATATAGATGATCACTTTTCACATACTTTTAATTGTAATCATATTTCAATATTTCCTAACATTTCATCACTTTTGACATTGTGTTAATATTTTTTAAATTTAAACAATTCATCGATTTTTGATAGTTTTGATTTTTTCAAAATTCTGGCAAATTTAATAATAATAATAATAATTATTATTATATGAAAAGGTGTGTACACTACATAACGAAGTAGAGGCCTCCACCATTAATGATTTAAATTCGATATTTCATATTATTATTTAAAATATTGTAGACAAACAGTTAAATTCTAGCAACATAAAATATAAATTCAAGTTATTTGCAAGTGCATAGGTAATTTAAATGATTATTATCAAAAATCAAATATTAATTATTGCCGAGTGTCGCACATTCTATTTTGTGAATTATAAATGAAAAAGGATTTTTTCAGACTCAGCACTTGGATCAACATTTATTGGCATTCCACATTCCTATTCAAAACACGAATCCAGAAATGCAATTATATTTAAAAAATGTATTGGGAAATATTTCAACAACGTCTTCCTTTGTTGTGTATAAATAACAAATGAATAAACGGTCCGCGTCAGAAATAATGCATTCGTAATTCAAGGTCGGGAGCCAGGGGCCCCGCGTCGCGTCTTATCGTACACGAATTCTACATATCAAATCTAATTTCTTTTCACATGTTGTTAGAAATCATAGTATATTTTTAAAATATCACGAAAAAGCCACGATGCTGCTGCCCCCTATTTATTGAAAACATAATCAAATTCTACATTGCTCTTATGGAGATTTCTAAGCAACGATTAGTTTTATTTACCATTTATTTTCGATCAATCTATTTAATACATGTTTATAATAATTACCACAATAAATTAAAGCAATATGAAGAAGAAATAATGTTTCCAATGGAAGTATTTCACGGATTTATGTGATCGTTTGACAGTGTTCCATAATTTAATTTATATTTAATTTAAGAACCTTTTTTGGCTAAAAAATACTGTCAATTTATTCACAAAACTTCAATGTACAGGGTGGTCTAATTTCGATGTTGCTTATGTGCATCTCGGTAAATATAAGAGTTAGAAAAAAACCGATGGCGCAGTCGCTATCTCATTTTTTGAGACTAGGAAAATGCCGAAAACAAAACGGCACCATCTTGTTTTTTTTCAGAAGTTATAGGGCAAAATCGGGTTTTCTTGATTTTTAACTTTAATTAATATCTTGCGTAATTTGTGAGATAGACAAAAACTATAAAAACCTTCTTAAGACACTTTTTAGAATAGAATCCAGTGGCGTAGGCATTTTTTTTATTTTATGCACACATTTTCGAGTTATGGCAATTTTTTATTTTTTTAAATGTGAATCATAGTTAGCTTTGACATAGTTAATAAGAGTGTTTTTCATTGATTTCAAAAATCTATGCTTTAGTGAATTTATCTTAAAAAACAGTGTTACTATAGAGTAGAAACTAGCTTTTAATCTGCTAAATAATATAATATGAAAGACAATAGCCATTTTTGATAATTTGCATGCTCAGTTTTAATTATGATAAACATTATAAACTATAGGTTTTTTAAATAATAATAATTCTTTTTTGAGTAATAAATATTTTATTAGGCACAACATAATTTTATTTTCAATATTTCGTAAAATTTTTATTTATTAAGAAAAAAAAACTTATTTTAAATGTTCGAACGGATGACCATTATTTGTAATGCATCTTTGGCATTTACCTCTTACAGCTCGAATGGCGTTATAAATTTGAATATCGGGAACATTTCCTATGAAAATCATAAAAATGTTGCTCCAATACGTCTAAATTAATTTAGGCTGTTTATAAATGTTGTCCTTTAGATACCCCCATAAAAAATCTAATAGTGTCAGATCTCTAGATCTAGCAGGCCACCTAATCGGTCTAAATGTTCCCAACCAATTGCCCCCTCAATTTGCATTCAAAAGATATCTGCTCCATCTTGTTGGAATAATAGAACTCTTTGCTGTTGCAATGGAATAATCAATTAAAATTGAGCATGCAAATGATCAAAAATGGCAATTGTCTTTCGTATTATATTATTTGGCAGAATAAAAGCTAGTTCCTACTCTATAGGAATATTTTTTAACATAAATTCACAAAAATATATATTTTTGAAATCAGTAAAAAACACTATTTTCAACTGTGTCAAAGCCAACTATGATTTACATTTAAAAAAAACTAATTTTGAAATAACTCGAAAAAAAAATCCCCATATCTCCCCCCTGGCTACGGCCTTGATGTCATCTAATCGATCAAAAGCGTTACCCAGTAACATATTTAACTTGGTACTGACATAGTAAGCTGGTTTTAAATTGAAATCTTTGTATAATTTGTGGAACTGATTTTCATTTTCCGGGGAGTAAATTAATCTGACATATTTTATTTCTTTTTCGGTGTTTGAAGGTGTTAATATTGTATTTAATCGTATATGTTTCTGTGATTGTCGATCGATTAGATTTTGTATCGGTTTTCTGTTATATTTAAGAACATTCGCGATAGAATGGATGAGGTTGAATTGTTTTTTCCTTTTTTGGGGGGAATAAAGGAATGGTGAAGGCTGTATGAATCAGGCTATTGAATGCAGATAATTTATATTTCATTTGAATATAATAAGTATTTGAATGATTGTAATTGTAGATATGTGTTGGTTTTCTAACAAAGCGGTCAGAAAACGTACAGATCACAACTAAAGTGTTTTATTTTAAGGCTCCATAGTACGCGTTGTTCCATAGCGAAAATCCATATAAAACATGCTGCCGTATTCCGGCTGTAATTTCGTTATTTACACACCGATTTATTTCATCTTTTCAAAATAAGGAAATAAAGGATATATAGACACATCTACTGTCTTGATTTTTTTTAATAACTTTCATTTGATTACAATAAAATGACAAAAAATGGCATTACTTGTGATGCTTTTTTAGTGTACAATTTTTTTTTTTTTTTTTTTGAAATAATAAAACAGCATAAAGGTAGTTTCTTCTTTCTACTGATTATTGGTTTTTATTAGAACACAAAACATGCTCCGTGCGAAATTTAAGAGATGTTCTTCTGACCCCTGTAAATCGCCAAAATACAGCCCGTAAAATTACAGAAATCATGCAGTGATATTATTACTATCTATCTGTGTTAGTTGTGGTGTTGTTGGAAGATTGCGCGCGTAAATATTTTTGAATTTTTTTTATTTATGCGTGAAAAGTGTATTATTTTGTATTATTCAATAACGTCTGATATCGTCTCCACACGGTTAGGTTAATTTTGGTGTTATTAAGTGTTGTTAGATTTTTGTATTTGTATAATTGTTTAACAATGCCACGAAAACCTAGAACGAAGGCAGGGCTGAGATTGAATGACCAACGGAAGAAACAAAGTAACATTCAGAAATGGAATGCGTAAGTATTATTTTATAAGCAATAGCTATGATGAGGTTTTTCTATTCCAAATTCCAATTATAACATATTGCGAACAAGCGTCGGCAAATAGCGGCCGCCGAAGTCTTTTTCCTGTAGCGGGGGGCGCGGCGTCAGCCGCCGATTCGCGTAGCGGGCGCATCGACGTGCCGGCCGGCGAATTCGGGGTCGCGTCGGCTAGTAGGCTGGATATTTTTTTGCGGTATTTGGTGAATTCAGGATTTTTTCTGGCCGGTCATCTTTGAATATTACAATATTAAAATATTCCATAGCTTTAATATTTACCATATACAAAATCATAATCCTAAACGCATTATCTCCAGAACATTCAAATTATCTACGTATTTCTTTTTTTATTTAACAAAGAACATCTAATGATAAAAATATCAAATATAGTATATTTTATTATTTAAAGCCAAGGAAAAAAAAAAATGACCAATGAAGAACCATCAACTTCAAAATTCAATTTAATTTCACGAGATATTCCTGCAGAAAATGACCCTTCCTCATCATCTTATAGGTAAATTAAATATATTTTATATTTTACATTTTTAACGACCGAACAATTCTCTGTAACGAAGGTTTGTTTAATATTGATTTGTCTATTTATAGAAATATATCTGCAATTTCAAATGATAGAGCGGAATCATCATCTTATGGGTAAATCAAATTGATTAATTTTAATTTTGTATTCTGATTAATTTGTGCGGCGGAGGCGACTGACGAGTTGGTCCCCTCAGCTCACCGCCCCCGCCACCGTTCGGCTGGTCTTATGCTGCAGCGCGGCGGGCGCTCCACATATTTAGTTTGAATAGTATAATACAAGAGCGCTATGATTTGCGTGGCGATGCATCGAACTACTACCCACCACCGTTGCCCCGCAGGAGAAACTGTTTGGCAAAGCTTGTATTAGACGACACTATTTTCTTGTACAAGAAAATAGTATACTATTTTCTGTCATGGTGTAATACACAAAATATAACCAAACGCGAATATTGTACAGTTTTGTATAATGAAAATAGGACATGTTCTATTTGGTACACCATGATAGAAAATAGTATACTATTTTCTTGTACAAGAACAAATCTTAGTTTATATAAAAATAAGATTAAATTAATAGTGTAATTATCACAAATGTTTAACTTTGATGGAAAAACGGGGAATGCTCTCATTTGACTATATTGACAGTAGTAACTATAAATAGACTTGCATTTCATTGTGTCCATTATATTAACTATTTTGGCAATACTGACTAGTGTTGTAAATACGCGCTACGGTGCGTATTTAATTATATCGTATGTTCAATTAAAAAAAATCCCTAGAGTGCCATGGAAAATTCTATTCTAGGTTGGCAACTCTAAAAGTATACATTATAGTTATTATGTCTGACGTTTTATATGTCAATTCCTGAAGTGTGTAGCCAACTTAAATTTGAAAAAAAAGTAAATCATGGCACTCTAGAGGTTCTTTTTTATTGAACATATGATATTTCTTTTAAATATAATGAGTGAATACTAAAGCAAACATTTTAAATGAATCACTATTTAACTGTTTTGTGTTGTAGGCGTTCACTTTGTAGTACATCTTAAATACACTTGTAAATAAAACAATTTTTACTTTGTTCAACCACTGTATTTTGCACTTAATTTGTGACTATAGTTTCGGCTATCTAGTAGTCATTATCAAACTTAAAGTCTCACTTTAAGTTTGAAAATGACTACTAGATAGTCGAAACTATAGTCACAAATTAAGTGCAAAATACAGTGGGTAAACAAAGTAAAAAGTTTTTGCCCGCACGCCAAGGAAGAAGAAGACCACTAACGATGAAATTAGATACCCGACTTTGTCCTTCTTAAAACAAATAATGCTACATTAATGTTGTTGACATAATTTTACTTACAGTAAAGAACTAGAACCTAGAAAAATGTTTACACTGCTTCTTATGTGGTAGAAAGTATGTTCATTAATTCAATTACACCCTGTGTTTTATTACCTTTGTCTGTAAAATGTTACGTTGTTTTGAATAAAACAGATAATTGTGATTCCTGTGCAAGTAGAGTATAATTTTGGTTCATAATTTCGTTCGCATTTATATAAAAATGACTTAAATTATACAATGAAATATTTAAAATCTTATTTGATTTGATATATGAGTATATACTTATAATATTGTAGACAATCAGTTAAATTCTGGCAACATAACATATATATTCAAATTATTTGCAACTACATAGGTGATTTAAATGATTACTATCAAATATCAGTTATAATCATACATGAGTGTCGCGTGCTGCACTCCTTAATTTGATAAATTGCAATGAAGCACACGAAACGAATAGATGCGAACACGAGATGACGAGACCTTTACACTCTAAGCTGGGTAGGCGTCACTCCAAGCTAAGTAGGCTAAGCCGCCGCGCGCCGTACAAAAAATAGAATTTACAATAACATAACTCGAACTCTAGACAATAAGCTGACTAAGTGCCTCGGTAATCAAATCGTCGAGTGCCGCACATTCAATTTGGTAAATAAATGAAACAGGAATTTTTCCGACCCATCCATTGAATCAACATATACCGGCATTCCACATTCCTGTTCAAATCATGAATTCAGAAATGCACGTATATTTACAAAATGTATTGCGAAATATTTTAATAATGTCTTTCTTTGTTGTCTATCAATAACGTAATCAATAAACGGTCTGCAGCAGAAAAATTATATTCACAATTCAAGGCCGCGCACCGGGAGCCGTGATCCCGCGTCGCGACAAATGCTGTACACGAATTCTACATATCAAACCCAATTTCTTTTCTCATGTTTTCGGAAATCACAGTATATTTTTTAGATATTACTAAAATGACACGATGCTACCCCCCTATTTATTAAAAACATAATCAAAATTTACATTGCTCTTATGGAGATTTCTAAGCAACGATTAATTTTATTTATTATTTATTTTACATCAATCTATTTAATACAACATGTTTATAATAATTACTTCAATAAATTAAAGCAACATGAAGAAGAAATAATGTTTTCTGTGGAAGTACTTCACGGATTTATTATTGTTCGTTCTTATGGCCAAATAACATGTGAATTTCCGACCTTAACAGTAAATTCCTAGTGTGTGGTACAATGGTGAACAATATAAAGAAAAGCAAACATCGTGAAATTTCAACTAAACGCATGAGTCGGAAAAACATAGCCCGCAATATTTGGAAACGTAGAAGGTAATCAAATTTATTCTGCATGTAATTTATTTAAGGCAATAACATATAATTTAGGCTGAATGACAATACTCCGCGTACAAGTAGATTTGTGACTGAAAATTCCAATACTGAATTGATTGGGTACGTATCATAAAATTGTTTATTAAAAAATAGATCGAAAAATTGAAAGCATGAAATACAGAGTTGCCGCAAGCTACTAGGGATGGGGGTTACTGTTGATTACATGTATGGATAAGCGGACTAGCCATAAGAGCTACTGGGCAAACCCCGCACAGTGTGACAGCGCGAGTTCGCGAGGTCCACTGGCGGGTTTTGGACCAAAATTGAAAATATAAAATTTAAAAAAATGACTTGAGGAAATTTCAAAACTCATGAAAGATTGATCGACCAACCGACAGGCCAATACTATTGAGATAACACTTGATTCGGATTCCTGGGACCACAAAATGGATATTTCTGTAAATAAATATGCAGGGAATTTTTCTTTTAGGTAAACATATGCATAAGCTCTATATTTTCCGACATCCGTTGTTTTTTAAAAGAGTTCAATTTGTGGCTTTAAGTGTTTTCCACTCCCAGACTAAGCACGAAGTAAAATTTTGAGTTTAGAAAAGCCTTGGAAAATTTGACGAGGGTCGCGCAGCGACCCGAGACTAATTTTCTGGGCTTTTCTAAACTCGAAATTTTACTTCATGCGCCACGCGTATAAAACACTGATTTCAAGTGAGGTTCAAATATACATACATTTCACAATAGTTTATTGTTAATACGCGTGGCGCATGAAGTAAAATTTCGACTTTAGAAAACCCCGTGAAAATTTGTCGAGGGTCGCGCATCGACCCGAGACAAATTTTCTTCATGCTTAGTCTGGGAGTGGAAAAAAACTCGTTCAAAGCTTCAAATTAAACTCTTTCAAAAAACAACGAATATCTAAAGATTTAAAGAAAACAAGCTGAATTTGGAATACGTATACTTTAAAGAAAAACTCCCTGTATATTCCTATAGGCTGTGATTTTTTATATTACGGCAAACAAACATTTTTAAATTAAATCCAAGTAGGCAAAATTTAACACAAGTTTAGTATGTACATACAGATTACGAAAATAATCCTAAAAATAGAAAAAAAAGTTATCTGATCGTGCATTTGAACCCAAGTCGGCGAATTACCTCATGCACGCTCAGCACGCCTCATCTTGTAAACTCTCGAGTGAACGTGAATTTGTAACACTTTTCGATTATATACCGGGTGTAAAACAAAACAGGATCACCCCCTTTAGTTTTTTTATTAATTGACATATCAATTTGAAATTTTCTACATTTATACTAAAAATAATTTTTAGTTCAGTGATTATTAGATAACTTTAATAGCACTTCCGGTGTCACTGGAAGTGACATCAATTTTGAAATTTTAAATCAAACACCCTGTATATATATATATTTTTCAATACAAATGTAGAAAATTTCAAATTGATATCTCAATTAATAAAAGAACTAAAGGGGCTGATCCTGTTTTGTGTTACACCCGGTAGGCAAAAGAAAACGATAGTGAAGCTTATAGAATTCTTGTGACGAACTTTTTTTTCGTCGATAATCATAATTGCGTGTAAACAAATATAATTTAATTTACGAAATAACCTGATTTTGTCATTGAAACTGCAGGACTACTTTATCTGGCATAAGTTCCATGCGTCTCGTCGGCTTCTAAAGGGTCCAATCAGATTATTGGGCGGAGCCGCAGTTGTCTTTGTCTAATTCTGCGGTACAAATATCGTCGATGAACTTAGACCTTTTCATAGGCTCTTAAACGTCCAGTTACAATTAGCAGGGTCTGATGAAATTTGGTTAGATACATGAAACCATAGCTTTCAGAAGTGCCGTTAAAAATAATAGAACAGGCCAGGCCCAGCCCGGTTAATATTTTTGTCTGAATAATTCAATTTTTTTACAGAGATTCAAAACACTAGTTTATACAGATTTGTCACAGTTATAAATATGTATTTACTTGTTTATAGTTTTCAATTCATAATAAAAACCAACAAAAAAAATCAGTAAGGCCCGGCCCGGCCCGTTCTCATATTTTGAATTGGAAGTCCGTCCCGGCCCGCTTCAGAAAATTTGAGGCCTGGCCCGCTACCCGTTCGGGCCGACCGGGCTGGGCCAAAGCCCTGCCCGTGCACTGCTCTATTGGTAATTTCATTTATACTTATGAGCATACTAAGTATTGAGAACTGTACGGATTTACCAGTCGAAGACGATTGTTTGGAGAAAGAACAGGCGGAGCGAGTGATGACTCCAATCATTGCCTAAGATGTGTACTCCTTACTGTTCAAGATGCTTATAGCGTGTTTTTTACGATTAAACAAGACGGACAACATTTTTCGCAATTTTGTATAAATATTTCTTTTAACTCTACTAATTGTTTTTATTGGTTACTATGAATGGTTAAAACATAAGTTCTAATTGCCGTTTTGTTATTCGTAGCAAAAAAATAGTTGCAGCGCGGTACACTCTTCTCCAAAAATATCATCTATACAAATTGTATATCTGTAGACCTACGATTTTCATTTCATTACCTGAAATAAAATAAATGATAATTATTGTTGTGTGTGTTGTGTTTAATAATGGGAAATAAAGACAATAAAAAGAGGCACAGGATTCGTGCTTACCGAACATCTAGAATACAGTAAGTATTTTTTGCCGATTATTACCGACATTGAGATCGCTTAAAAGCTAGCCCCCCGCTTTTATGACAAAAATATACATTTGGGGTCTCAGGAATCCAAATCAAAAATAACGGAACGACGAGCGGTCGCCGCAGTTACCCGTTAGGGGCTGTAATATTTGACCGATCGGCTCAGTGGCGTTGGTAATGTACGCTCTGAATTCCGTAAAAATGTTAATTTAATTTGTCAATAAAACATTGACAATATTGTGAAGTTCAAAATATACTGCTTATGTTTGATTTCGCGTTATTTAATTTAAAAAAAAGTATTATCAAATCTTCCAGTTTCTAAATTTGTGCTTTATAGTATGTTTTCTTTTCGCCTCTTAAATTATGCGCCACAGCAACTACGAGTGTTGTTGAAATATCAAAAATTTTGAATTCAGGTATTTTAACGACAGACACTTTAAAGTTGCATCGCGGGCAGCGCGTTGCCAACCTCTGAACTAGTGAATAACTTTTTTTCTCCCCTATATTTGGTTTGGTTATATAAAGTTATTTTAAGGGGTCGGGGAAATTTAACATTTCAAATTACTCGCCACTATATTTTTAAATGTTGTCATAATTCCTTGGTTAAGTATCAATTAAATACACGTCTGCAACAATACCACAAGTTTAAAGAGAGTTGGCAAAGATAGTTTTTAAAGTAAAATGTTAAATTTGTACGCAGAATCAACAGCGAATGCAAACGACATACATGTACTCGTTATCTCCAGCTGTTGGCCGCGATTGAAGCGCCCCCATCAGTAGGTCTCGAGGCCAATACTGCTATGGCTGGCTGGGCGCCAGTAGCGAACACGTCTCGCTCTGGTGAGGAAAAGTTGATTTCAACGAAACGGGTATTCGAGCCGCCATTTTATATCCGCGCATTAACCGGCATTATATTCTCGCCATTCCGCGTCCTTGAATTAAATATAAATGTTTAGTAATTGGTTTCGAGTTATGTGAAGTTGTAAACTTAAATTAAAACACTTATTTGTTCCTTTCTTCACTTATTTTATTTTACTTGTTAGATGTACATTTCGAGTACTACGTACTCATTTTCAATAACAGAATGCCTTAAAACTAATTTACAATCGTTTATATATGGTTTGAGGATTAGTGGAAAAACCTTAATCTAATTATGTCGGTTACCTGTTTGGGGTGGATTGGTGTTAATGAGTGTCGGTGATTTACAATTTTCCGAAAGGAGGGTTAAAAGAGGATTATCTAAGGGACTCAGGTCAAAATTAAGTAGTTTGTTTTTGTTTTTATACATTTCTATTGATTCCAACATATTTAATCGATAACTGTTTGATTCTTTGAGTAATTTTACATTTTTTATTGGGAATTGATGGCCGGTTTCATAATTATGGTATGCTATCGCGGATTTTTCGGGGTTTCTATTTTTTATATGATACGTGTGTTCTTTGAATCTTTTTGATAAATTCCGTTGAGTCTGACCTATATAAACTTTTTCACAATTGTTACATTCTATCATGTAAATTCCTGATTTATTTAAATTATCCCTGTTATTCGATTTTTTGTTTAATAATATGTTTAATTTTGTGTTGCTGTAGTTAGCAGTTGTTAATTTGAATTTTTTGAATATTTTGTTGATTTGGTGGTGAACTAGAGGGTTGAAAATGAATTTAACAAATTTGTTATTCTTAATGTCGCTGGTTTCTTTTGAGGTATTCAGCTTTGTGGTATTTTTAATCAAATGTCTTTTCATATGCCTATTAATGAGTTTTTCAATTATGTTCCTTTTATATCCTAATGAAGTTGCAATGTTTTTAATGAATTTTAATTCGTTTTGTCTGTTTTCTTTTGAAATCGGTAAGTTTATTGCGTTATAAATCATACTATTGAATGCTGCGAGTTTATGCCTGATGGGCGTTGTTGATGAAGAGTGAATGTAGTTGTATGTGTGTGTTGGTTTGCGATATATATTAAAGTTTATTGTTTTTGTATCGAATTCGATAACAAGTTCTATAAGCAAACTTTCGGAACAGCCATGGGTAATCCATTATCACCCTTCCTAGCAAATATTTTTATGAACAATTTAGAAAATCATGCAAAAAATACAATACCTGGCTTTCCGAAAGTTTGGTTTAGATACGTAGACGACATAATAGCTGTTATAGATAACAAAACAGAAATAACCAGCTTGTTGTCGGATTTGAACGGATTGTCTCCGAGCATTTCATTTACATACGAAATTGAAAATAACAATCAAATCCCGTTTCTAGATTTATTAATTATTAAAAATACAGATACAAAAACAATAAACTTTAATATATATCGCAAACCAACACACACATACAACTACATTCACTCTTCATCAACAACGCCCATCAGGCATAAACTCGCAGCATTCAATAGTATGATTTATAACGCAATAAACTTACCGATTTCTAAAGAAAACAGACAAAACGAATTAAAATTCATTAAAAACATTGCAACTTCATTAGGATATAAAAGGAACATAATTGAAAAACTCATTAATAGGCATATGAAAAGACATTTGATTAAAAATACCACAAAGCTGAATACCTCAAAAGAAACCAGCGACATTAAGAATAACAAATTTGTTAAATTCATTTTCAACCCTCTAGTTCACCACCAAATCAACAAAATATTCAAAAAATTCAAATTAACAACTGCTAACTACAGCAACACAAAATTAAACATATTATTAAACAAAAAATCGAATAACAGGGATAATTTAAATAAATCAGGAATTTACATGATAGAATGTAACAATTGTGAAAAAGTTTATATAGGTCAGACTCAACGGAATTTATCAAAAAGATTCAAAGAACACACGTATCATATAAAAAATAGAAACCCCGAAAAATCCGCGATAGCATACCATAATTATGAAACCGGCCATCAATTCCCAATAAAAAATGTAAAATTACTCAAAGAATCAAACAGTTATCGATTAAATATGTTGGAATCAATAGAAATGTATAAAAACAAAAACAAACTACTTAATTTTGACCTGAGTCCCTTAGATAATCCTCTTTTAACCCTCCTTTCGGAAAATTGTAAATCACCGACACTCATTAACACCAATCCACCCCAAACAGGTAACCGACATAATTAGATTAAGGTTTTTCCACTAATCCTCAAACCATATATAAACGATTGTAAATTAGTTTTAAGGCATTCTGTTATTGAAAATGAGTACGTAGTACTCGAAATGTACATCTAACAAGTAAAATAAAATAAGTGAAGAAAGGAACAAATAAGTGTTTTAATTTAAATATAAATGGTTAAATATAATACCAATTGCTGCGTCCCTGGATGCCACTCGAAAAAGGGAAGAGACAGAAATCTCCATTTCCATACTTTTCCAAAAAATAATTCTTGCATTCTAAACATAACCAACAAACGTGGCGTTGTTGAAAAAATCGACAGGCGATTAGTTTGGTTGAAAGTATTGAGGATGGATAACCGGACAGTCAGTAAGAGCATGAAAGTGTGCTCTAAGCATTTTAAAGCGGATGCTTACCGTTCTTCAAGTACGTTATAAATTCAAAACGATCACATCCGAGTTTCTCGATTAAAAAGGTATTGATTTATTTTCCAGAAAATTTTGCTAAGCTGGTAAGCCCGAAATTAAAATTTTATGCAGTACCGTCTGTATGTTTGCCTCAAACATCCTCCAAGGGGAATAATAAAAATGGAAAGTACGTAAAGAGGTAATGTAAATAAAGTTTAACAAAACTCTGCATCTTGTCGTCTTAACTCCTACCTTAACTACCTTTACCGTTACTTCATAGAAATAGAATATATTGGGATCTCGGTTATTTGAAGAGATAGAGAGAGATAAAGTTGCGTATATTTGCACGCAATAATAATCTAAAAACAAATTTGAAATATATTTTGTTTTCAAGATATTCTCAAAAAACTGATTTTTTTAATTTTCGTTTTAATTTTTTTTTTCTCGAAAACTATTGTATCTAGACAGTTACTTTGGCATTATATAGGCACTTTCTAATGAAAAATCTAGCACCATACTTGATTGTAAGTCTTGGGGAGAATTCTGCATAACTGTGACTATACTCTATGTTTCGACATAACCACTCTAGTGCACGAGATGAGCGGGAGATGAGCACGACACGAGCACAAGACGTGCACGACACGAGACGAGAACGGGGCGTTCAACATATTTACTGATATCTAAATACGGTACTCTTTTTTTGGAACTACTATTTGGGTATCTGTGTTGTATGAACAAATAGAACAATAGTTGGGGTAAATTTGCATTTTGGCACTGTTTAATATTCTTTATCCGAAATCCCGAAAATCATTAGCAACTTTTTTACATTCCCCGTAGATAATATAGTAGGAAAGATTTCATAAAAATCCATTGAACTTTTGGTATTTTTCAATGTAAAACCTATCGATTTTCTTTATAAGAACAGTAAATGTGTCAAAAGCTTTACGTAGCGCAAATAGTTAATTCATTTTGAGCAGATAACATTAAAATATATACGTAACACTTTTTTGTGTCGCTGTTAAGTTTGATCGTGGATATTGAAGAGTTCGACCCTTTTTAAAACGATTAACTCCGTTTATTGTAATAAAGAATTTTTACAAGTTACAAGTAATGTATATTTACATTCTACTGCGAGTTCTAGAAATTAACTAAAGTTTAAAAATATAAAAGAGATTGATAAAGAGATTCCCCGCCCTAATTACAATTAGGCAGGCCAATGTGTAAAGAGCAGGGCTTCGAACCGTTATTTTTTGCGTTATATAGGTTTGGTTCCGGTTTTCGTTCCGGAAAAATAGCGGTTTTTTGCTGTTTACGGTTTTCGTTTCAGCTCCAAGCGATTGTATTAATTTTTGAATTTTTTTTATTTTATATTAAAAAATATGTTGATGTGTCCATCATAGCACTGTCCTCGTTATAGATATGATGATTTGAATATTAAGAATATGGAAAAGTGTCTCAAACTAAATTTGTGCTACTTTTAAAATTGTTGCTATCAAAATATTCACAAAATAAATATTTTTTGCATTATTTCGTTATATCTTAGTAACTATTTATCTCATCTTAGCAGTATATATTTTCAATTGTGGTTTATACGCGTGGCGCATGAAGTAAAATTTCGAGTTTAGAAAAGCCCCGTGCAAAATTGGTCTCGCGTCGCTGCGCGACCCTCGACGAATTTTCTATGCGTGGCTTTTCTAAACTCGAAATTTGACTTTATGCTTAGTCTGGGAGTGGACGACACTCGGTTAAAGCTTCGAATTGGACGATTTTATAAACTATCTGAGTAACTGGTAACTGGTAACTACCACCTGAACAGGGAAACATTTTAAATATGATACTCATGATATCTTGTAGACTTCGCTTCACTTCACTTCTTTAAGACTATTACGAGACGAGTACGACACGAGCACAAGACGTGCACAACACGAGACGAGCATGGGGCGTTCAACACACTCGTGTCATGAACGTCTCGTGCTTGTGTCGTGCTCGTATTGTGTTCGTGTCGTGCTCGTATCGTGTTCGTGTCGTGATCGTCTCGTCAAAAGTGTGGTATCTTTAGGAAAGGATATTTTTCTAGCGATCTTGCATAAATCATAAACTAATGAACATTTTCTACGCGGGGTTTTTCTAAACTCGAAATTTTAATTCATGCTTAGTCTGGGAGTCGAAGACACTCGTTACTTTTAAAATATGTCACAACTATCAAAATGTGTGTATCTGATGGTTTGTGGCCACGCTATAGCAAAAACCACTTTAGATATTAAAAATTTAAAACTGAAGCCTTCGATTACAATCATTGAATCTGCTTTTGGTGAGAATGAGGAAACCGAAAGTGGTAGCGTTTTATTTTTTTAATGTTTTTTTTTATATTGATCATATCGTAAAAATCAAATAAAAGTTGTAGATAATCAAAAAATAAACATTTAATCTATGCAGGGTGTATGTGAACTATTGAATACGCAGCGTCATTAAAAATGAAATCAAAAATAAGTTGACTTTCTCAAATTGTCCATGTATTTTTGACTTTTTGAGAACCTCCGGTTATCTGCGATCATAATATATTGAGTAGATAATTAAGTATTCTGACAAATTTGTTTATTTAACGATGCGACTCGAAAAAATGGGAATTTCTTAAGCGTAGACTGGTGCTGGCTTTCTTAAAAATCATAAGCACTTGGCCTGCCTTGTTGAGTAGATTAAATTACATAAACTGAGATCGTTTAAGACTATTTGGAATGCCGGTTAAGGGCGCTCTTAGATGGACGTTTTTAGCGCCGTAGCGGAGCGGGACGGATCGTTTTTTCCGCTCCGCTTTTAGCTCTTATAAGGAGCGGATTGAACGCCTTTTGCAAGAGGGTGCTAGGCGAGTTCGCCGCCGAGCCTTCGGTGCCGTCTATCATTCAGTTGTGATACGTTGAGTAATAAGCATGGACGAAATAGATTTAATTGCGTCATATTATTATTTATTTATACTTTATTATTCATAGACGTTACTGTATTTATGTATTTAATGTTTTTATAAATATAAATATTACTTACCTAAATTCCACATGCACTCCGCCCACTGAGCAAAAAACAAACAAATAACGTTATATCAACAGTGCAGCAACATTAAACGTTGTTTTAATGTTGATGAAACATTACTTAAATGGATTTGTTCCTTGGGCAGTGCCTGAATTTCTAAGATAAAACTTTCTGTATCAAACATACTTATAAAATCACGTTTTAGGGCTAGGATATAGACAATCACTTTTTTCCTTTTATTTAACCCGTAACCGGTATACAAATTTCTGTCAAAAAATTCACACACTTTGATGGGTAATAACCTGCATATTAAAAATAGACTGTGCAATGGGCATTTCCCTAGTATGTTGGCCAATTGGAGAGTCAGGGAAAAGAGAAGCTGCTGGCGGTACAAAATTTACGAGCACAGAGACCGCTCTCAAAAAAATGATTATTAATTCTTTCCATTATTTTGTTCTCATCACACTATTTTTACAAGAGATTGGGAACGATTTTAAATTGTTAGTTATTTTATTTTTGGCAATTTCTAGAAAATGTCATAGATTTTTTAAATATTAAATAAAATTATACTCATATCTTAGAGATGGAAGTTTACCTAAAAATTTATAATTTATATTTTTTGTTTATTTATTTTTTAATTTTGGACACTTATCTAAACGCAAAAAAATATATTTTTGCGTTACGACTACATATTGTAAGGAGAATATTACAAATTTAACTCGCTTTGGCCGATTTTTTACAAAAATATTGAAAAAAATGCCCGCTTTGAAATCGCGTTTCACCCGCCCGTATAAGAAGGCACATAAGAAACCATGTGTTAAAAATGAAAAACGCGTCCGTCCCGCTCCGCTCAAATTTAAACAGACGCGAGGGCTGGCGTTTTCTCCGCCTCGCACCCGTTCGTCTACGGACTCTCATATAAACCTATGTGTTAAAACGCAAACGCTTGCGTCCGCTCCCGTTCCGCCTCGCGTTCAAAACGTCCATCTAAGACACATATGGGCAACCCCCGGCCCGCGGGCCGGATCCGGTAAGATATGATCCGGCCCGCGAGACATTTTGAAAAAACCCAATTAAAAAAATATTACATTAGGTAGGTAGGTAGTGAGGCGGCAAACATCTAATTCTTTGATGTTTGCCGCCTCACTCTTTGATAATCGCCGCCACTCGACTTGCTCGATCAAATTCTTTGAGGTTTACCGCCTCACGGGCGACATATCAAAAGATTTATTGCTTCTCAATTATTCTAAACTAGTTTATTCCAGATTATTCGTTCATTTTGAGCTACCGAGTTGATAACTTGGACAAGCGATATCCTAGCGAACTGCTCGAGCCGTCAACTTGCTTTGTGACTTTGTGTGCATCTTGAGTGGTTACTAATTATAGTTTGTTATTAAGTTTATTGAACGAAAAGTAAACAAAAATGATGTCTGGTGGAAAGAAACGAAAAGTAGATGCAGAGGGTCGCCATTTTCAAGAAAAATGGACTGAAGAATTCTTTTTTATCTTGCACAATGGTAAGCCTATTTGTTTGCTGTGTAATGAATCCATTTCAGTAATGAAAGAATTCAATATAAAGAGGCATTACTCAACTAAGCATGCTACGCTGCACTCACTGACAGGACGATTAAGAACAGACAAAATCCAGAAGCTTACCGCAAATTTGGAAAAACAGCAACAAATGTTTCATAAACAAAGAACACAACTTGATAATGTTGTGAAAGCTAGTTTTATAGTTAGCTCAAAATTGGCAAAGGCATTAAAACCATTTGCCGAAGGAGAATTTATCAAGGAGTGTATGTTAGAAGTTTGCGGTATTATGTGTCCTGAAAAGAAAAAAGAATTTGAAAAAAATAGTTTGTGAAGACGAACTGTTGTTCGACGTATAGAAATGATGGCTAATGATATAAAAACAACATTGACTGACCGTATGGTTGGTTTTGAATCATTTTCCATAGCATTAGACGAGAGCACCGATTTGTCTGACACAGCTCAACTGGCTATATTTATTCGAGGTGTTGATAAGGAGTTCACTTTTACTGAGGAATTGCTTGCTTTACAGCCGCTAAAAGGAACCACTACAGGAGAGGATATTTTTATTGAAGTTCGAAAGGTATTCACAAGTTTTGGCTTGCCATGGTCAAAATTAATTGGGGTATGCACTGATGGTGCACCTTCTATGGTCGGCTTACAAAAAGGTTTCATCGGAATTTTGAATGAAAAAGCAACAGAATTAAATGTGCAAAAAGATGATTTTCACTGCATTATCCACCAACAGAGCTTGTGTTCTAAGTCCATTCGACTCTAGAATGTTATGAATGTGGTATAAAAACCATCAACTTTATTCGATCCCGAGGGCTTAACCATCGTTAGTTCAAGGCGTTTTTGGATGAAATATCAGCTGAATATAACGACGTAACATATTATTGTGAAGTCAGATGGCTGAGCAAAGGAAAAATGTTGAAACGGTTTTACGAGCTTAGAAATGAGATAGTAGACTTTATGAAAATAAAAGATAAACCACTATCTGAATTATGTGACCCAAAATGGATATGTGACTTAGCATTTCTGGTCGATCTTACAGGCTATTTGAATGATTTAAATTTAATACTTCAAAAACAAGGACAGCTAGTAACCATTTAAAAGCGTTTCAGATCAAACTACGCTTGTGGGAGTCACAGATGCTGTCTGGTAACAGTTACCATTTCAACACGCTCTCTGCGTATGAAAATATTGCTTAGCTCAATATGCTGAAGAACTCAAGTTACTGTCGGAACAATTTTCGAACAGATTTTGCGAAAATAAATTGATAAATTGAGATTTTGCGACTTCAAAAACATGGAAGACTGTTTCAGTTTATTTGCTACTCCTACAATATATATTGTACAAAATGCTCCAATACACTTACAAATGGAGTTGATCGAGATTCAAGAAAACTCACTCCTAAAATCCAAATTTGAAGACGTAGAGTTGTACGATTTCTACAAAAAATACCTAAAAGAAGACAATTTTCCGCAGCTTAGAAAATTCGCAAGAAGATTGATTTGTGCGTTTGGCAGTACTTATAAATGCGAACAGTTCTTTTCATTGATAAAAGTTAATAAATCAACACATCGTAGAAGACTGACTGACGATAATTTGGAAAATTCTTTACGTCTTTGTGTCAGTGGAATTAATCCAAATATCGATGGATTATAGTTCCCCAAATTCAAGCTCAAGTGTCTCATTGATTTCGGTGTATTTAACTTTCGTAGTTTGTAACAATTGCAAATTTAACGATTTAATTATAATGTACCATTTTTTAAAATTTCATTTTGTTATTTTAATAAATTGTACTATAATAACATTGTCGTATTATTTCATGTCTAATATCTATCGCAAAAATTATTATCACTACTTTAAATTGCACTAAGTACTTTTAAACGCGGCCCGCGAACATATTTGCACGCTAAAGTTTGCCCTCAACATGTCAAAGGTTGCCCATACCTGATCTAAGAGGTCCCTAAATGTACACGTGGGCATTTACCTCAGACCACAAACAGCAGCGGCGGCTCGCAGCCTAGCTTTATTGTAGGCCAGAGACCCAAGTTAGTGTGTATCCGTTATTGAAAGGTGTATTTGTTGTGCAATTCCTTGTATTTATAAAGCGCTATCCCAACCTCAAATTTTGTGTGCCTTGGCGCTGTTGCCGACCCTGAAGTTAGGCTGCGAGCCGTCGCTGACAAACAGGTTGCTTATTAATTATTTCCTACACTAATGTGTATAGAAAGTATTGTAATCATGCCAAAGATCCGACTATCCTATTTTTGTATTTCATTACTACGATTTTGATATTTTTACGTTGATGTCTGTGTGTATGTGTATGCACCTTGTGAAGACTGTAACTTCTGAAGAGAATAAATGATCGATCACAAATTTGGCAGGTACGTTTGAGACCTCAGCTGGAAGGTCGCTAGTATTTTTACGGCAAATTGCACTTCCGGTTTAGCCGGAAGTTACATCAACTTTCATATTTCCTAAATACATATAGTGATTTAAGTTGATTTATAGAAAGTGCTTCTTTCATAAATTTATCTTTATGATTAAAAGAGTACTAAGACATTTATTTTGAGAATCCTAAATGAAAAGTCACTTTTGACAGGTATCATATTCACATTAGATATGAAACATCATCATACTCGATGGCGTCGAAGTTAATCCACCGGACATTATTTAAGATGTTTTATTCTTTATTTCTTACAAACAAATATATATCCAATCAAGAAAAATCTAGGAAAGCCGAGTGCGGGCCACTCCAGAATTTTTTGTTTGGGAGTCCAATTAACATCGTTCCTACTAAAGCGTTCTGATACATTCCTCTTAATTGTTTATTTTTTATATGAGCAATGACGAGAACATCTAAACTGTTAATATTTATCAATAGTAAAGATGCTTTAGCAAATCTGGAGTAACTGATTTTAAGAGGGCCAATTTTTACTAGTTGTGTGTTTCTGGGACATGATACGGCGCAGAGAAAGCAAAATTGCTGAAAGTAGTTTTGACTATGTATTGGTTTATAGTGACTGCCGAAAAAATTATGAGCGCGTTGTTTGTTTTTTAGATGGCGCCGGGCGAATGAATGGGTATTGAATTACACTAGACAAGTAAACTTAATAAATAAATATTCACGATTTGAATTTCAATCGACATACAAACAACTGTTTTTGCTTGTCTCATTTTCAATACTTATTTTTATCATATTATTATGAATTACAGTCAATATAAACATATATTAAATATACACATTTATTTATGTGTATACAAATTAAGAAAATATAATTATTGTATATTAACTTCATTCAGACACCAGTTCAAAAGCACAAATTCATTATTTGTGTGGAATCGAATTAAATTAAAAGATACACTTAACCCGTATCCAGAGGGGGGGGGGAGATAAGGGGTTTAACCCCCCCCCTCTGAAATTTAACATTTTAAAAATTTCGGGAGGGGTGGGTTGTACCCCATATCCCCCCCCTCCAAACCTAAACAGAATAAGACTGCCCTTACAATATCTCATTTATTTTGTATAAAATTTAAAACCGTATCTAGTTAATCTAAAATCATTAGACCATTCAACATTTGAAAAGAATGCGTGTTTAAATAATAAACATAAAATATTATTTGAAGACTTCTTTCTTACACTTAATCATTTGCTAATACATTAGTTATAGTTTCCTCAGATGTCCTCTTTTCGTTTCAACGATATGTTCATCGTTCACACAACCATTCTCCTCTAATTTCTGAACTATCATAGTAATTGTTGATTGATACTAAATAAGTCAGAAATACTTAGCACGTGAAGAATGTCCAGCAAAAGTCCATTTTACGATCTGATATTTTTCTTTTGTGTTATGAACACTTATGCTGAATTCAATTAATGTTTTGTGTTTTAATGTATTTAGATGACAAACACTGACTATTAATAGCAACTACTATTTTGAGGATTCTATTCGAATATTTCTTCACAATTTTAAGCTATATTTCAAATAAATCACTAAAGAGAAAACAAAGATAAAACTTTGAAAACAATGCTAGCAGGTAAAGAAAAGATTTTAATTTTATCCATTCTCTATGATGCGTCTTGAAACGAGACACACGGTATAAACATGTAGTTATGTGTTTTTTTTAATGCCAGCATTTATTATCTTTTTAGGATCTGTATAATATTCTATATAATATTAATTTATTAATTTAATTTATTTTATTTCTTTATACCATCATACTTAATGGTATAAAGAAATAAAATAAATGCAAAACGTTATAACACTTTATTTATTTTTTTGTCTTATTTTTCAAATTATTTTTCACAGCATTTTTTATAGCATCCGACTCTTTACATTTTTTGCCTTTCGGCAATTTCTGGCAAGACGCATTCTTTATAAAATGCACTTAGACAAGGGGGCATGTGATTTATTCAAAGTTGGTTATCTTTTTCAATGTTTTTAATAAAGATATCCAATTATTGTCTAAGACCGGTAGTCCTTACTGTTCGAGATGCCTATGGCTTTTCTGCACGATCGTAATGCATGTAGACGAAATAATTTTTAATATTTTTTAATAATGTGATAATTTTGCGATAATAAATGGCAGCTTTGTGGTAGTAGCTATGGGAATAATTAAAAATAAAAAAGCAAGGTTGGCGTCAGTTTAACGGTTTTTGTAAATTTGCAATCTTTTCGCGTAAAACAAGAAAGGAAATGAACGATGAGTGGTTCTGAAGTAGAAGATTTTGATTTAGAAGAAGCATAGAATATAGGATGTTCCTCAATAATTTCAGAAACTTCAAAATTTCGGTATGAAAATACATCGTGTTCAAGACATGGTGTGAAAAATATAAAGTGAATATTAATGATATGATTCATTTAGCTTATTTTCTCTTTTTCTATAATTCAGTAGATATTTATACATTTTCTTCACTAATTGCTTATCTGAAAGAATCTGGGCACAGGCCTAAAAAAACGCTAACGTTTTCACAAGAGGAGGCATAATTAAATTCTTAAATGAAGCACCAGATGAAATCTATTTAGTTTATATGGTAATATAAAATCACTTCAAAATGTGGGTAGGTAATACTTAAGTGTATATTTAAGTTAAACATATCGTAAAATTCATGTTTTTATCTACTTTTTACTTACCGTTCGCTAAAGGTAAAAACATACTTACCGTTTTGTATTCAAAAGCCTGATAAACACAACCTACCGTCCTAGAAACGCATATAATAAGTATATAAAAATGGCAGATCGTGCAAAAATGATATTTACTAATGATAAAATAAAAATGTGAAAAACGTTTAAGTTGGAGCTAATGAATTATTTGGTGTTTCCAATGTTATCGGTGCGATGAGTTAATCGTATAGTATCTAGTAGTAATTAAAGCACGAAAGTTATAGAGAGTGACAATATATATGATATGATATAAAAATAATAATAATTATTATATGAAAAGGTGTGTACACTACATAACGAAGTATATGCTTCCACCAGTAATGATATGAATTAGATATTTCATATTATTATTTAAAATATTTTAGACAAACAGTTGAATTCTAGCAACATAAAAAATAAATTCAAGTTATTTGCAACTGCATAGGTAATTTAAATGATTACTATCAAAAATCAAATATTAATTATTGCCGAGTGCCGCACATTCAATTTGGTAAATTATAAGTGAAAAAGGAATTTTTCAGTCTCAGCACTTGAATCATCATTTATTGGCATTCCACATTCCTATTCAAAACACGAATCCAGAAATGCAATTATATTTACAAAATGTATTGGGAAATATTTCAATAACGTCTTCCTTTGTTATGTATCAATAACAAACGGTCCGCGTCAGAAAAAATCCATTCGTAATTCAGGGTCGGCAGCCAGAAGCCCGCGTCGCACAATGTGGCCGATCTGAGCGAACGCACCAGCGGCAGTTCGGGAAGGAAAAATAAATGTCAAAATTGACGAATAAAGAAAATACTATTATATTATAGATACTCAAAACCTCATAAAATTTCAAGTTTGCAATTTTTTGGACACACACCTATTGTGCAATTAATGTTTAAAGTTCATCAATTTTAGATCGCGAACAACACGCGAAAAGTGGATGAGATTTGATAATTTATTACATCGCACTCACCTAATATATCAATACAGTCTTTTTAGCGTTTATTAAACATACATTTCTCTATAATATAAAACTAACTATTAATTAATCGATAATGTTTACCGATAGTTATAATTATTTAAACGTATCAACTTTAATTTATTGTATTTCAACTTCTAAGTGGCCTATATAAATTTTATCGAACCGCGGAGGGTAGGGCTCACCACCAAAAATTAGCTCAACCTTTCCTCTATCACACTCCATCAAAATCAAATTTCTATTGATCCGTTTAAGGGGCTTTTTTATTTTTTTTTTTATTGTGATCGTTGGGCAGTGTTCCATTATTTAATTTATATTTAATTTAATAACCATTGTTTTGACCTTAAGTACTCTTCATTAGAGTATTTATAATCAGTTATATAATCTTGAGAATATTACTCAAGCGTTACAGGGCTATATTTCCATAGATACATGTTATCACAGCGGTGATAGAATCCTATCATCTTGTTTTGGTCGTTGCTACGAAAATTATTTGTCAAGTCTCACGATCGATAATTAAAATTGTCAAGCGATGGGTGAGGTTTCCAAGCTAAAAAATATATTAAAATTCGTTATATTCTCTCATCGAATATAACTCGTGGTATGATTAGTAATCAATAATATTCATTCATGAAACCGGAGCAACGCATTGAAACTCGCCCTTCGGGCTCGTTGAATCTGCAGCTCGGTTTCATTCATGAATATTATCGATGATAATCATACCACTTATTATATTACAGCTGATAATAAGTATGGTAGTTTGCATCTATTTGCACATCTTGGGTTTAAAAGTAAGTTTTTCTTTATTACCTTACCTCACTCATCAAAATATTCGCTTATACTTCGGCGATGTAAACCGAAAAGTTTATTGAGACAAAGTATAGTAATTATTAGCCGAATGTCAAAGTGAAAAGATCAGTGAAAACTATACGTTTGTGAAAGTGTTTGTTAACTATTGTTTAAAATGGGAAACAAAAGAAATCGTCATAGAAAACGTTCTTTGAGGACTCGTGTTCTAAATCTGATAAAAGGGTGAGTGAATCATATAATTTACATTCTTATTAAATAATATTTAAGAGACAGTTTTGAAAAATGGGAAATAAACGGAACTACATGTAAATAATTTGGCTGCCAAATCTGTTGGCCGATGAGTGCCCGTTTAGGAATCTCCCCTATTCGTTCTGGATGTTGGCGATCAATATATGAGGGGTTGTAATGGTTAAAGTCTTAGTTTATAATTTTTGTGACAAACCGTTACGAAGTTCTTTTATTTCTAAATCTCTTGGAATTGAATTGTGAAAATAGCAAGCCAACTAGTTTAACGAAGTTAAATTTATTATTACTCGGTACAAAACTTTACAAAGAGTGTGCTTATAATGATGCGTTGTTGTTTACGTTCGAAAGTGGAAGAGGACGTTTTTGGAAGTGAACATGTCTTTTATTATCAAAAACAGTTCCACTTCCTTACGTCATTAGCAAGTAAAAGTTGGTACATCTATTTCTATAATATAATTAAGAGCACGCATAATATTGGAAAGCAAGGTTAAAATCGTTTACTGTGTATTGACGATTTTTGGGAAAACAATTATGTTAAAGGAATGCAATTAATGAACCACTTGCTATTCCAATATTATTTGTGCGATGGAAAAATGAAATATCTTAAATAACATAATAATAAATATACATAATAATATATACATATAAAGGGATACATTACAGGGTATACAAACAAAGTTGACAATCTCCACTTCATGTTTTCATGAACTTATAATTTCTTAGCGTATTTGTCCATAAACCTCTATGTGAATTTGCTTCAAACTTGCGTTATATCTGTATCCAATTCTTTCTACTAAATAGCAAAACATACAATATAATAAATATGTGTATCTTTGGGGATACAGGTTTTTGTTATTTTTGACAAAAAAAAACATGAAAGGGGGAAATGCTAACTTTGTCTTTATACCCACCCCTCATATATAACTATTTGCTGCTCAAAACAGCTCTATGCTGGACTTTTGAAACCATTGCCGTAGATTTTTAGACCAGGAATTTCTCCTACTGCCCTCTCTTCTAGAGATGGGTAACTCCTGAGCGAATCGACTCAAAGAGTCAGCTCTGTGAAGTGAGCTGGTGAGCCAAGTGACCCAGTTCAAAATATGTACCTCTTTTTGAGCCATGACTCATTTTGATTCGCCCGCTCTTCTAGAGTGAATGTAGATTCGCAATGCATTAACAGATCTTGTGATGAACACCAAGAATTAATTTTAAAATTACTGTACTTCATCTCTCGCATCTCATTAATATTCCACCGCACGGTCCGTACCCAAGAAAAGGGACACGCAGGTACCTGACCGCGCGCAAGTAGGCCCTCGCGCGCGACACTATAACCGCGTTTACCAACAACCCCGGTCCTGTGAGCGGAAGAGAGACAACCTCCACCCAAATGCAACGGAGAGAGAAGACACCAAAAACTCACCCCCGCCAGAAAGGAGACAGCACGAGCAAAACACCCCATAAATACCGGACGCAGAGCCAGGAAACGGCAGATTCAATCTGAGCCTCCTACGAGCTGGACATCCACTCTTAGCAACCAGAGAATCCTAAAACACCACGAAGAGTAAGCCGATCTCGGACATCCGAATCGCCATTCAGAGTACAAGTCGCTATTTTCACCACCTACGACGGAGTATCCGCCACCACGAGGAGTATCCTCACCAACCCCATCGGAACGACACGACAACGAGTTGGACCTCCACCACGTCGCCCGCCGCTTCCACATCTCGCTATCCACGTTTAACAATCTGTTGCGCTCCGCCTGTCCACGACCCGTAACCGAGCATACAAATAAACCAAAGGCAACTGTATATATGTGAATATAACTCGTAATTAGAAACACAACATCTTTTTCTGAAACCAACCTTCACATTGGCGTCCCAACGCGTGGCTACGGAGAACATTGAGAAACGGATGACGAGAACAAACAAAAATAAAATGGCGCAACAAACAACAAACCCCGGAGCTTCAGTACGCACCGAAGATGAATTCCACGCAAAATTCTGGGAAATGTTCAACAAATCAATGACGCAACGCCCAAGTCGCGGTTTCACAACATGCCCACATCATTTTGACGGGAAGAAAGACGCACAACTAGTAGAAAGCTTCATAAAGCAAGTTACGCTGTTTAAACAAAAAGAAGAGATAACCGACGATGAAGCGATCAAAGAATTCGCACTGATTCTGCAAGGAGAAGCAGCCATCTGGTGGCAAGGCGAAGAAACGAGAATCCACACTTGGAAAGACGCGTTACAGCGACTCCGAAAATACTTCGCGCCAACCAGACCGGCACACAAGATTTTCTTGGACATCTTCGAGAATCCGCAGAAAACAGCAACAAACACCGACCAGTTTATCCTCAAGGGAAGAGTCGCGCTTCAGGCGATCACGCCAGCACTCAAGGAAGAAAATATCCTTGACATATTATACGCAGTGACCCACCGCGAAATCAGAAACAAAATCCCGAGGTCAACAATCTCATCATTCGAAATATTCATTGACCTCGTGAGAGAAGTGGAAGAGGGACTCATGGAAAACACGAAGTTCAAGAAACCTCCTCCACCAACACCCGAAACAGTACCCAGATGCTCGTTCTGCAGAAGAACCAACCACACTTGGGAAGAATGTCGGAGAAGAAAGGAGGACACCCCCACACCTGCGAGAAAACCAAGAGAAAATACCATTAGGTGTTTTGGCTGCAATACACCCGGAATAGTAAGAAGTCAATGCCCAAAATGCAACCCGGTACGATCAAACATGATTACGTATCTAGCCGGAAGGAGAACAGACGCACCAAAGGTACGGTTATACATCGAAGATCTAGAAGAAATAGCCATACTGAACACAGGGTCGCAGATATCGCTATTATCAAGGAAGATGCATGCCGCTCTCCTACGAAGAGGGATCAACTTCACGTGTAAAACTGGATACATTACCTTAGCCGACGGAATTTCCCGGGCACAACAAATCCAGACAGCCACAATCCGGATCAATATCCAGGGAAGCAGTTTTAAGAAAGAAGTAGGAGTTCTACCGGAAACCCAAACCACAGAGACAATCCTGGGAATGGACTTCCTGAGAGAGGCAGGGATCAAAATTGATACCGCCCAAGGGACGTGGCAGTTTTATAACCTACCCACGAACTTTGACTACGAAAACCCAAGAATCGGACAAGCCATTCCTGCGAAAGATGAACCAAACGACGATGAATTATTTCCGGAACCACCGAGACATATACATTCAAGCGATCCAGAAAATTATGGTCCACCACCGCCCTACAAAAGAAGGTACCAGGTCCGATCAGTAAAATTACGTGAGGACGAATGCCCCCAACTGGACAACCACGAGCGAGCTCAAATCACGGAGATCTTACAGGACTACCATGAGGTGTTCGACAGCGATGGACCACCCACGAACATAATCACACATCGAATCCCAACCGGAGATAACCCCCCGATCCAACTTAAACCATATCAACTGTCACCGCTAAGGAAGCAGGAATTAGAAAGACAGATAGAGGAACTAAAGTTGCAGGGAATCATTCAAGAAACCACATCACCTTGGTCAGCCCCAGTGGTGATGGTTCCGAAAAAGAATGGGGAAACTCGACTATGCGTCGATTATCGTAAATTAAATACCGTCACTACCCCGGATACATACCCGATGCCCAGGATCAACGACTTACTCCAAGTCACTGGAGGAAATCAGTGGATCACGACATTAGATCTACGATCAGGGTATTGGCAAGTTCCCGTCCACGAGGAGGATAAGAAAAAGACGACGTTTGTATGTTGCTATGGGACCTACGAATTCACTAGGATGCCCTTCGGCCTAAGGAACGCCCCAGCAACGTTCCAACGGATGATGGACCGGTTGTGCCAAGAGCTACCCAACATAAAGGTATTCGCCTACCTGGATGACGTCATCGTACTTTCCCAGACACTGCAACAACACATTCGCGACTTGACAAAGATATTTTCCACATTCAGAAAATACAATCCAAGGATCAACCGTCAGAAGACAAACATAGGACAACTAAAGGTACCCTTCCTAGGTCATCTTATCACCCCCCAAGGGATAGAGGTCGACCCCGAAAAAGTAGCGACAATCATCAACTGGAGAAAACCCACAAACAAAAAAGAGGTGATCAGCTTCGTACAGACATGCGCTTGGTACCGCCGCTTTATCCTTAATTTTGCGGAAATCGCACGACCACTGACAACACTATTGAAGAAAAATACAGAATTCACGTGGAAGGAAGAACAGGAGAATTCGTTCCGGACCCTCCAACGCTCTCTATCTTCACCACCAGTTCTGCAACAGATCAAGGAGAACACACCCTTAACCCTCAGAACCGACGCAAGCGATTACGCCATCGGAGCAGTTTTAAGCCAGGGGGAGACCGCCGACGAACACCCAGTGGAGTTCGCGAGCCGACTACTCACTCCCGCCGAACGCAACTATTCAACTACCGAGAGAGAAGCACTCGCTGTCGTCTGGAGCATCAACAAATTCCGAGGATACGTTGAAGGAACTCCCTTAACAATTTACACGGATCATCAACCGCTCAAATGGTTACTAAGTTTGGAATCCCCAACCGGCCGTTTAGCGAGATGGGCACTACAAATCGCCCCGTACTGCGCCAAGATCCAGTACATAAGTGGAAGAAGAAATGTCGTCGCTGACGCCCTTTCAAGAATACCCCCGTCGCCAGACAGCCCACAAATCCGCTACATACACCTATTGATGGAGTCTGTTCCCGCCGCCGAGCTGCGCGCCGATCAAGAAACAGACCCAGACCTTCAGAAAGTAATTGCAATCCTAGAGACACACCCAGGGAACGAGGATACCATTTATTGGACAAATAAGGGATACGTTCTCGAAAAGGGAGTATTATACCGCACCAGGCCCGATGAGGAAGACACCGAAGCCCAGCAGTGCGTACCCCGGAAAAACGTCCCCGAAGTTCTCGCCGCCTTTCACGATGCACCAACCACCTGCCATGCCGGAGTTCAAGCTACGATCAATAAAATCCAAAAACAGTTCTTCTGGAAGAAGATGAGAGCAGATGTTGCAGCATACGTAAAAAAGTGTCCGGAATGCCAACGTTACAAAGCAATTCAGAGGAAACCAGCCGGTCTCGTACAGACTACCGCCACGAACCAGCGATTTGAAACAATTGCTATCGACCTATTTGGACCCCTGCCAGAATCCGCAGACGGATATACCACTATATTAATAGTAGAGGACCTTACCAGTCGATGGACCGAAATCTTTCCTATAAAGAAAGCAACTGCAGAAGAGTGTGCTAACACTCTGCTAAACGAGGTTTTCCTCCGATATGGGATACCCAGGAAATGTATCTCTGACAACGGCACCCAGTTCGTCAGCAAAGTAATGCAACACGCTTTCCATTGTTTGGACATCTACCAAGCCCTGATACCCAGTTTTCACCCGGAATCCAACCCTGTGGAACGAAGGAATCGGGATATGAAGACAAAACTAGCTATCCTAGTGAAGGATCAACACGATTCATGGCCTACCCATATGCCCATGATTCGCTTCGCCCTGAACACTACAATCTGCCAAACCACGGGACAATCCCCAGCTTTCTTAACCTTTGGTCGTGAACTACGCACCCCGTACGAGCTCACCCACGATCTAAGAGATGTGACATCCTCCCAGAATATCGTGACAGAACTCACCCCAAGGTTACTACAGCTAGCAGATACGATGGAGCAAGTTCGTCAGCTTCAGGACACCGCCCAAGATACCCGCAAACAGTATGTGGACAAGGACAGACGACCTTGCCCTCAATATCAGATTGGAGACCTTATATTGGTAAAAAGCCATCTGCTCAGCCAGAAGAAGAAGAAATTTACTGCGAAACTCGCACCCAAACAAGATGGACCCTATCGCATCACGCGAAGACACGGCCCAGCCAGCTTCGAAGTATCCACCAACACTCCACCGCATACCATAATAGGAATCTATCATGCCTCCGATTTGCGACCCTACCAAGAAGGAGACATACCTCAAGAAGCCCCAAGACATCCCATCCGGAAGAGAGGACGACCACGCAAACAACCAGCTGGCCACCTCGCCGAGACGTCTTCAAGGCCAGAGGAGGAGTCTGTGATGAACACCAAGAATTAATTTTAAAATTACTGTACTTCATCTCTCGCATCTCATTAATATTCCACCGCACGGTCCGTACCCAAGAAAAGGGACACGCAGGTACCTGACCGCGCGCAAGTAGGCCCTCGCGCGCGACACTATAACCGCGTTTACCAACAACCCCGGTCCTGTGAGCGGAAGAGAGACAACCTCCACCCAAATGCAACGGAGAGAGAAGACACCAAAAACTCACCCCCGCCAGAAAGGAGACAGCACGAGCAAAACACCCCATAAATACCGGACGCAGAGCCAGGAAACGGCAGATTCAATCTGAGCCTCCTACGAGCTGGACATCCACTCTTAGCAACCAGAGAATCCTAAAACACCACGAAGAGTAAGCCGATCTCGGACATCCGAATCGCCATTCAGAGTACAAGTCGCTATTTTCACCACCTACGACGGAGTATCCGCCACCACGAGGAGTATCCTCACCAACCCCATCGGAACGACACGACAACGAGTTGGACCTCCACCACGTCGCCCGCCGCTTCCACATCTCGCTATCCACGTTTAACAATCTGTTGCGCTCCGCCTGTCCACGACCCGTAACCGAGCATACAAATAAACCAAAGGCAACTGTATATATGTGAATATAACTCGTAATTAGAAACACAACATCTTTTTCTAAAACCAACCTTCACAATCTTGATTTTCACGCGGCTCATAAATCGACAGGTCGGTTTCTCTCAGCCTTACTGAACATGCACTATTAACTTTTTTTCATTTGTACACTACTTAATTCATTTCTAAAAACTGAATATTTTTCACATCAATTTCTAAACCTGTGTTATTCGTTTATTTAGATTAAGATTTGCCTCTTCTTAGTTCACAGATACTACAATTTAAAACATCATAAGCAAACGCCGTTGTTTACTATCTAGTAAACATTACAAGTGAAATTATTCTTTCGTCACCTTTTTTGTAACCAAAATTGTAAGTTTAATAAGAAGTGTTTATTGTAGTAAGAAACTAGCTATCGTTATATTTCTATCATGTTATTGCAGCATCATCGATTTGAATTACGACGCATGCGAATGGAGTTAAATAATTATGTAGTACAAACAAGAGTGATCTTGTAAAACAAAAGCGGGCCATAGAATGTTTATTATATATTCGAACGAGGTGTTTTTTTTTCTGGAACTGGTTTTCCAAGAAAGATTTTTACAGGGGGTATTTTTGGGGGTCGTTTTTTGTGGAGTGCTTTTTTTGGGGAGGGGGGGTGATATTACAGGCAAACCTATTTTTGGGGGTTGTTTCGCAGGGTGATTTTTCGGGGGAATGATTTTTATGGAGGGGTTTCTTCGGGGGATGAATTTCAGGAATGGTTTTTTGTAAGGATGATTTTTAGGGGGATCGTTCCTTTCGGGAGATGTTTTTTCGGGAGTGGGGCTAATTTTCCAGGATTCTTTTTACATAGGGTAGTTTTTCAGAACGTGTTTTATTCCCGTAGGTGTGATTTTCAATAAAAGTTTTTACAAGGGGTGGTCTTTTAAGGTGTGGTTTTTTGAGGGAGTTTTTTTAGGGTTTGTTTTTAAGCCCGTGGTTTCATGAACGTTTTTTCTGGGGGTAATGTTTGTTAGTAGTGAAGATTAGAATTTTTATTAATTATTATTACTGAATGATTTATTCAATGAAATACAAAACAACCGTCAAATCAGTAATTATTAATATTACTATAGATTAATTAGTAGTCCTGTCTACCGAGATAGTAAGCGAAACATTTGTTGATAATAATTAATAGTCCAGTCTACCAAGATAATAATCAATTATTTTAGTATACTAATTAGTAATTTGCCCGACGAAATAATCGCTCAAATTAGTATATACTATTTTACCCGGTCAAATAATCGATTAAATTAGTATCTTCTAATTTACCCGATCAAATAATCGTTTAAATTAGTATATACTAATTTAACCGATCAATAATTGCTTAAATTCGTATTACTATTTTACCTGATCAAATAAACGCCTAAGTTAGTAATTACTAATTTACCCGATCAAATAATCGCTTTAATTAGTATATACTAATTTCCGCATAATAATCGATTACATCAATATATTTCAATAATCGACTTATTAATGATTAGTATATGGATTATTCCCATCACTAATATTAATGTTATTACCGACTTCATTCAGACTCCAGTTCAAAGGCACAAATTCATTATTTGTGTTGAATCGAATTAAATTAAAAGGTACACTTAATCAAGGCCGTAGCCAGAGGGGGAATATGGGGTTCAAGAATGCCTACGTTAAATTCTAAATAAAATTCTAGCAACAAAATAGAAATTCAAGTTATTTACAACTGCATAGGTAATTTAAATGATTATTATCAAAAATCAAATATTAATTATTGTCGAGTGCCGCACATTCAACTTGGTAAGTTATAAATGAAAAAGGAATGGTCCAGACTCAGCACTTAAATCAACATTTATTGGCATTCCACATTCCTATTCAAAACACGAATCCAGAAATGCAATTATATTTACAAAATGTATTGGGAAATATTTCAACAACGTTTTCCTTTGTTGTGTATCAATAACAAACGGTCCGCGTCAGAAAAAATGCATTCGCAATTCCCGGAAGCCGGGAGCCAGGAGCCCGAGTCGTGACGCGGGCTTTTGGCTCCCGGCTGTCGTACACTAATTCTATATATCAAATCTAATTTCTTTTCACATGTTTTTAGAAATCATAGTATATTTTTAAAATATCACGAAGAAGGCACGATGCTGCCCCCTATTTATTGAAAGCATAATTAAATTTTACATTGCTCTTATGGAGATTTCTAAGCAATGATTAGTTTTATTTACCATTTATTTTCAATCTATTTAATACAACATATTTATATACGAGGGCAATCCACAAAGTGACAGACGTTTTGAAATAAAAAATAAACAAAGTGGTAAGGTAAACTCTTAGGCTATTTTTCGACGTAATTGCCATATAAATTAAGGCATTTATCATATCGTTTTACAAGATTTTCAATGCCCTCTTTGTAGAAATCTGCCGCCTGCGAGTTAAACCACTGGTTTACACCAGCATGGAGTTGAGCGTCAGTGTCAAAGCGTTGTGAGCCACGTCTTTATCTTTGGGAACAGATGGTAATCGCTCGGGGCCAAATCCGGGCTGTATGACGGATGACTGAAAATGTCCCCTCCAAAATCATGCAAGAGCTTTTGAGTACGATTGGCTGTGTGTGGACCAGCGTTGTCATGGAGAAACACAATTTTCTCGTTAAGTTTTCCCCGACGCTTGTTTTGTATCGCGCGTCTTAATTTTCGGAGTGTTTCGCAATACCTCTCTGAATTTATTGTTTGACCACGTTCAAGAAAATCAACCAAAATCACTCCCTGAGTATCCCAAAACACAGTAGCCATGATTTTTCTTGCTGACAGCGTCTGCAGACACTTCCTCGGTTTCTGGGGCGAATGCGTGTGACCCCATTGCATCGACTGCCGTTTTGTTTCGCAGGTAACGTACTGTACCCAAGTCTCGTCACCAGTTACGATACGATCGAAAACATGCTTTCCAATTTTGTCGTACTCTTCCAGAAATGTCAGTGCTGCAGCAAGTCTTTTGGTTTTGTGGTCTTCCGTTAGGATTTTCCGAATCCACCTGGCCCAAAATTTGTGGTATCCAAGTTTACCAACTACGATTTCATGAACTAAACTCCGTGAAATTTGAGGAAAATGCTCCGAGAGTTCCGTGAATCGACGATTTTCACGGATTTGTTCATTAATTTTTACCAACAATTCATCACTCACAAGACTAGGCCTACCACTGCGATCCTCATCGTGAACATTGGTTCGGCCATTTTTAAAATCAATGCACCTGAGGCAGGCTTTCACTCATTATTCCATTGCCGTACACATCACAAATCTGGCGATAAATTTCAATAGGTTTGTAATTTTTCGCCAACAAAAACCTTATCACACCACGCACTTCACAACTGGCGGGATTTTCAATTGCACCGCTCATTTTAAAACGCCACTGTATAAAAAGTACAATATGCACGAGTCTCTAGTCACCACGGCTGGTTGCGTACTAGGTGTAGAAAAATTCTGTATCCAAGATGGTGGCGCCAGTGCCGCCACCTGCCGCGCTAGGCCAAAACGTCTGTCACTATCTGGATTGCCCTCGTAAATTACCTCAATAAATTAAAGCAATATGAAAAAGAAATAATGTTTCCAATGGAAGCATTTCAAGGATTTATGTGATCGTTTGACAGTGTTCCATTATTTAATTTATATTTAATTTAAGAACCATTTTTTTGAAAAAATTAATATAGTCAATTTATTCGCAAAGCTTTAATGTACAATATGTATAAGTCTTTAAGATCTATTTTCATTATTGTGGAAGATTAATCGCTGTTCGGCCTTATAGCTAAATAACATGTAAATTTCCGACCTTAAATCCGACTTAGCGGACTGAGCATAGATTAACTTAGATTGATAACTCCTTGGGGGCTCCACGTATCATTATTTTAGTTGACCGACTCGATGGGGCGGCGCTGCAATCGCAAATGACGTCATTGGGCGCGGGAACGGGCGGGCTTCTTGCTGAGCGGGGTGCGCGGTGCAGGGGGTCATAACATTGAAGGTGCGGGGAACACCGCACGGTATTAAATTACCGTACGATGCGAGAAATAACCAAGACATAATGAACATGTTAGATGTATATTTTAAAAAGAATTATTTGAATCTAAGGCATTACTTTATGTTATGGGATCGTACTTTGTGACTAGATGGAATTTGATAATTGCTTGATCCAACAACAACAGGAACATTCTCCATGGAAGAACGTCCGTGGCTGTTGCATAGTACTTGAAGATCATTCACGAATGCTAGGAAGAAATATAGTGAAATAATATAGACACTCTGGTTTTAAATTTGTTTGACTGCTGACTTAATTAAAAGAATACACAATAGCTTAAAAACTGGACATATTATATAAACTTACGGTTTTAATTATTTTTGTTAACGCCCATCCCCAAAGATTAAGAATTGCTTAATCCAACAACAACGGGAATATACTCCATGAAAAAATGCTCCTAGTCCAGTATGATGAAAATAACCACGACCATGGGTATTTTGTATACTTGAAGATCATCCACATGTGCTGAACAGAAATAATGTAGTAACACCCTGGTTTTAAATTTGTTTGACAGTAGACTTGTTTAAAATAATACACAATAGCTTAAAAATATTATACCGAGTGTCTGGGATAAGGGGCGAACATAGGAATTTAACATGTAAAATTAAATATGTGTAATTATTAGCCCCCCTATTCATTTTAGAGAAAAATCGTAAAGGAATATTTTTTTAGAGAATTAAAAACTGTATTAAATGTATCCATTTAATTTAAGTTTGTACCAGAATCCACCTTAAAAATAATAAAAATAAGTTGAACAATGTACCATTTAATAATAACCCTTGCCATGAGTTTGACAAATGTCATGTTATAGTGAAAATAATTTTGCTAGTCAGATATCAATTCACGCATTATAATTGTTATGAATAATAATCTGAGTTATTCCAATGAAGAGAGGGTATTCATTATAAAAACATTTTACAGTGGCGTCAGTTTACGCAGAGTTCGTGACTTATTTTCGGTTAAATTTAACAATCGACGAATTCCGTCTGTATCAACAATTACCAAGTTTGTGAAAAAGTTTGAAAATACAGCAAGTGTAGCGGCAGATGATTCAAAAGGTATTTTAATAGTCCAATTTCAACAAATATTAATTCGAAAACATTAACCTTACAGGCAAACGGAACAGAAGATGCAACAATGAATTGGAAGAAAGAGTTTTGGGTTTGATAAATGCTGAACCAACAACTAGCATACGATGTATTTCTCGTGAGTGCAACGTGTCTAAATTCTCTGTACATAAGATTCTGAAGAAGCATGGATACCATCCCTACAAACATCAATGTCATCAGAAGATACTACTAGTGGATGAAGAAAGCAGGCGTGTATTCTGTGAAATAATGCAGGATCAATCAATCACAGACCGAAACTTTTTGCAGTCTGTTTTACTGATGAATGCACCTTTACTCTTAATAACGAGCCCAACACACAGAACACGCGATACTGGACCCAGGAAAATCCACGGATACGCTTGCAAACTAGAACCCAGTTCCCGTAAAAAATAAATATTTGGGCTGGTATTTTTAGCAATAATATTATTGGGCTTTTTGAAATTTATGGAAATTTAAATTCGAATTCTTATTTAGACCTTTTAATCGACCAGGTTGGCCCTGCGTTAGAAGAAGTTGCACGTGAAAATCTGGAGATATTGTATCAGCATGATAGATGTCCGGCCCATTATGGTTTAAATGTGAGGGAATATTTAAATGCTAATTTTCCCAATTGTTGGATTGGTCGCGGTGGCACTATCAACTGGCCACCACGATCTCCTGATTTAACACCATGCGATTTCTTTTTATGGGGTCACCTGAAAAACAAAATTTATAAAAAACGCCATCCAAATATTGAATCTTTGCGAATTCTTTTGTGAATTGCAGATTAATTACAGATAAGCAGTTGGCTAATGTAAGGCAGGCATTTTATAACAGATTGTGTTATTGTTTACACCAGAATGGAGAACTTTTTGAGTACTTGCTCTAACATTTTCCATTGGGCGTAGATACAGTAAAATAAAAATTTAAACAAAAATAAATCACGAACTGTTTGTAATCTGACACCACTATAAATTATCTTAATAATAAATTAATTATCTTTCTTCCATTAATTACGTGATATTATTATGATTTATCCCAAACGACAAGCATGCATTAAGGGGATTATTGCAGTGTAACACGCCGATCGTGTTGGAAAGACCCACATAGTTTAGAGTAGCTCATCCGATGCCAAATTTACAGCACAAGTGGGGAGAATACAGCCAGAGAGAAAAGCGGCAGTTCGCTGTGCATTTATGCATTGCTCCTTGCCATGAACAGATGGGGTCTCGCGTCGCGTGGAATAGACGAAAAAAACAAAGCGTATAAAAAAGACGGATCGAACGAAAGTGTCGATTCGTATTATTTAAACACGCTGATAATACATACAAGCTATGTATTGTTTTCAATTCGTTAGAAAGCGTTATCGGATCCTGTGTTATTTGTCGGTATTTACAAAACTGATGATTCTTATTCTTGTCATTATAACACATTATTTTTACTTTTAAGACTCCAGTTTCGACAGCCGAACAAACTATGTGTTTTATTTTATTAAATTATAGATTATTTCTTAAAAATATAATAATAAAATAATTCATGTTCATAAGCTCATTGTGAATATTTATATGCCGCACATATATGAAAAAAAAAACATAGGATTTTCAATCATATTTTTTAAATGGGAATATTATCTTCCCCAACTGCTATTGCCATGAAAATAATGTGTATTAATTTGGCCTCTGCCCAATTGGGTAAATACCCCCAATTTTGGGGAGAATTTCAATTTATATTCGGTCAAATATTCTAGTTTTTATGAATGCAACAAATAAATAATAGATTGAAAAAAATTAAACGGAAAGCTGCCCTGTTTTTTTTTATGTTTAGTACAGGGTTTACAAAATGATGATGTGTATAAATAGGCTCAGTCAACTTAGCCCCCCGAAGTTCGACTTTTTTTAAAAAAGCGATTGCGCTAGACCGGCCTTAGCTAGCGCCACAAAAATTAGAGCTAGCGCCATTTAGACAAGAAAACTACGGGGATTTGAACTTTCGGGGGGCTAGGTTGATGCTAGCCCCCCGAGTTTGGATTTTTTAAGTTTTTTTACACTATTCGGATTCCTCAGAGCTAGCGCTACCAATTTAAAAGCCAACGCCACTCCACGCGTATAGAACACTAAAATTTTGTGAAATTTGTGTATATTTGAACCTTACTTGAAATCAGCGTTTTATACGCGTGGCGCATGAAGTAAAATTTCGAGTTTAGAAAAGCCCAGAAAATTTGTCTCGGGTCGCTGCGCGACCCTCGACAAATTTTCACGGGGCTTTTCTAAACTCGAAATTTTACTTCATGCTTAGTCTGGGAGTGGAGAACACTCGTTTAAAGCCTTGAATTGAACTTTTGCACCCAATTTGATTAAAAAAATCTCTTTTCGGGGGGCTAGGGTTTAAAATGTTGTATAATCTTTTGGGGTTGTGGGGGTGGCGCTAGCTTTTAAATTGGTAGCGCTAGCTCTGAGGAATCCGAATACTGTAAGAAAACTTGAAACATCCAGCATCAACCTAGCCCCCCGAAAGTTCAAACCCCTTAACTTTCTTGTCTAAACGGCGCTAGCTCTAATTTTTGTGGCGCTAGCTAGCGCTAGCTAAGGCCCGTCTAGCGCAACAGTTATTTTTTAAAAAGTCGAACTTCGGGGGGCTAAGTTGACTGAGCCGTATAAATAGAGGATTGCAATAACATTCAATTTCAATTCATTTATTCCTTATTTACTTACTATCAAAATATGACTCATCATAAATCAGCCAAATTTGAAAAAAATATATTGGGCTCGGTGCAATGTTGAGCAAGAAGCTTATTATTTGAAATGCATTATAATAACTACCTTATTATTATTATAGTTCTATTTTTTCTAAAATAATTAACAATGAATATGCACGCAGTTAAACCCTACATTTTTTTAAACATTCGTCAAACAAATATTACCTGTGCTCAGTAAAAAATAGTTGATTTGTAACATTAATCTACGACAACGTCATATTGGTGTTATTCTTACTATTCTTATAGTTTTGATATCATTGATTCGTTGATGAAGTCGCAGTTGGTTCAAATAGGTCCGATTGCTAGAAACTTTACAATTTACTTTAATAGTTTTATTGCGAGAAGTTTAATGGCATTTAACAACTGCTTTAATAACGAAAGATTTAAGACGAAATAATGATTTGAACAAGACTGATTGTTATTCGATTGCTTCTGGCTTATTAATCAGCTTAAAAAACTTTAAAAATAATTTAATAATACCGACACTGTCAAATAATAAGGAAAGCCAATATTAAAGGTATATTACACATCTTTATTTAAATTAGTGAAACATTTCGTGTTTTCTATATTAGTGAACATGCAGTATAAAAAAATACTTATTCCATTAGTAGTCAGAAAGCATGAAAATAAAACACTAGTACAATAAAATATCGATTATAATTGCGAAATATTAATTTTACGAGAATAAATGCTAACGACGCGAGCCGTTTTTGTTAACTATGATTGAAAAAAGAAAAGAAAAACAAACGCGAAGCCGCACAGCGTTCACCGGCCCAGAGATAAACGCTGGCCGCATGCTGCTCGCCCCCCCAATAATTGTGCAGATGAGTGTACAACGCGTTCAACTAAGAGAAGATCCGCAAGGCGGCGGTATTTTACGGTCTTATTTTTCAAGATTTTTATTTTAACATGACTTGGGCATGAGCTATCGCATCCTTATGAAATGTTCACATTATATTCCTTATAGTATAAACTAGTAAGATATGGGAATATTTTTTTTAATTTTGAAAAATTTAACATTATTTTTTTCATACCTCTGAAAGCAAATTGTTTAAAAAAAAAGTACTTCGATATTTTACTAGATAATTGGGCTTAATATACGCTGTCAAAATTTCAACTTTCTAGGACCTTTAGTTTTTAAATAAACCTAACATTAAATTTCAGACCACTGTTATATTCCCCTTAATTATTTTTCATCATTTAAATTTCTTTGGTAGCATTTTGATAATATGGATTCTGGTACAAACGTAAATTAAATCGATACATTTAATACAGTTTTTAATACTCTAAAAAATATTCCTTTGCGATTTTTCTCTGAAATGAATAGGGGAGCTAATAATTACACATATTTAATTTTACATGTTAAATTCCTATGTTCGCCCCTTATCACAGACACTTGGTATATACTTACGGTTGTAATTATTTATATTTATTAACGCTCATCTTGAGGCGATTTCGTCTTATCGACATTTTTGTGCCTTCAGATCTGACAGCTGTTGATTAAAAACTAGAGCCCACATGTTCGAAATTTGAAATTCCGACATATGCGCCCTCCCATCGAGTGGGTCGGTCAACTATATATATGAACTTACAGAATCATATGAAGTCGACGGGGTCTGGGACTGAGCTAGCTCACTCATCGGGACCCAACTCCGCGGTTCGGAGTCCAATCGTGATGATTCACGGCGGCTTTCGAATCCAACTGAACTAGTTGTTTTACGGAGCTCTTGAATCCGACTGAGGTATAGCTCACGCATCGGGATCCAACTCCGAGGTTCGGAGTTAAATCGCCATGTGCTGAATGTATGTATGTGGTTTTTATAGGCGGGCACACGTATTCAATATATTTAAACACACTTGAAGGGTAATCGCACGAAAACTCTTACGTTTTTATATAAACTATGATTAAATTATTGCAATCATTGTATTACCTCGCTCTATTCAATGAGTTGGCGAATCAGATGGATCTCTAAGAGTCAGAACTCTCGGCGGATCGCTAGCTCGTAACTGAGTTATGTAACTCTTTTGAGCTGGCTCACTGAACCAGCTCTTTAAAGTGAGTCAGATCTTTTGAACCAGCCACTGAAAAGAGCCATTTCGCCCACTTTGCCCTGAATAATTGGCTGTATTTCGAAAGATACATACATTTAATAATTAGTTGAAATTGAAAAATATGTACTAACTTTTTATTAAAATTGAATGATGTGTAATTTTATTTTCACCAGTTGAGTTTTTTTGCAAACAATGCAACAAAGTTCTTTCCTTTCTTCAATAATTTGCAATTATTTCCATTAATTTGATTAAAATCTAATATTGGCCTATCTGTTTTAAATTGGAGAATATACAATTTTTCAATAATTTTGATGATATTGAATGATTTTTATCAGGGTTCAGAAATATCATGATATTTATATAAATATCAAAATATCGGATATATATCAATATTTATCCGATATACAGGGTGAGTCACTAAGCGGAAATCGGTCTATAGTGGGCGTATCGTTGAAAATAGCAAAAAAAGTTTCAAATAAAAGTTGTTCAGAATCAAGTTTTTTATAACCCAAAATTATTGCTAAATATGGCGGCCTTGCGGTTATACCGGAAGTAAACACCAACTTCCTTCTTTTAAATAGAACACCCTATATTTTTACAGTTTTGGATTGCTCGTTAAAAATAAACATGAGTTTATTCACACAACAATCTGTCTCAGTTGAACCGTTTTCGAGTTATTTCATTTTTTTTGATACATTTGACGAATTCAGAACTCGGCGCCATTAACAATATCTTCAAAACGAAATAAGCCAGAGTTATGCGGCTTACGGTTTTGGATTCGGGAAGAAATGTAGTATGTGTTTAAGTTTTTGCCATTAGTCAGATTTTCTAAATTGAACCGAGTCCGTCGACGATATTCTTCAGTACTTCAAACATGCATAACTTCATTTTTCTTTTAAATGGAAAAAAACTGTTGGAAGGATATGGCAACAACCCGGTATCAATAAAAAGGAAATTTAATTTCGCATCAGATAAAGTGTCACAAGATAGATGGTTCCATTTAAAGAAATGAAGTTATGCATGTTTGAAGTACTGAAGAATACCGTCGACGGACTCGGTTCAATACTTATATTACTTATACATAGATTTTTTATTTTAAGTATACATATTCCCTTTCAGATAAAAGCAAATGTTCAGGCTTTTCTTAACTCGAAATTTTACTTCATGCGCCACGCGTCTATAACACTAAAATATTACGAAGTTTACAATATGCTACTAAAGCAGTATACTACAGACGGCTAATTTGAACTTCACGTAAAATTAGTGTTTTATACGCGTGGCGCATGAAGTAAAATTTCGAGTTTAGAAAAGCCTGCAAATTTTCAGGCTTTTCTAAACTCGAAATTTTACTTCATGCTTGATCTGGGAGTGGAAAATACTCTTTTAACGCTTCAAATTGAACTCTTAGAAACTAACGAATGTCAGAAAATTTACTTTGTATGCATATGTATACTTAAAAGAAAAATTCCTTGTATAATTTACGTACTTAATATGCTTTATTTTTTATTTATTTCAAAAAACCAGCTAGTTAAAAAGTAGTAAAAAATAGAACATTTAAACTTCTTTCAAATTCTAAAAATACTTAATAATCTTAGCATAACCTAAAATGCAAAGATTGCTAAGTATTTTTACAGTTATCGTCAGAATCCATGATGTTTGATTCAGGAATTGGAGCATCCTCCCAAATTCAGTTTACATTGCAATCTTTGAAACATTTTCACTAAATATTTAAATAAAAACATAAATTTGGCAGCTTTCTAATATTAATACCCGTTTGCACCCAAGTGGATTAACTTAATCAGTGATTAGTACTTTTTAAAAACATGACAATTGTATTTACAAATTGTTTACACAATTGCATATTGATAAAAGATACATGTTTAGGATATCTTACAAATTTATAACATTCTTATGTTCTAGAAATTTGACTTAAAGTCTTAGAACTAATTTATAGACTCATTGATGTGTGGTTCAAATTTTTAGAGATTATGTCGACAGTTGTATCTGCAACGACTTTTCCTAGTTGTGTCAAATTTTGACGTTAAACGACAATGTCATACTGTTTAGGTCGCGAGTTTAGAAAAGCCTGAAAATTTGGTTTGGCCGCGTAGTGCGAAGCGCGGAGCGACCAAACCAAATTTTCAGCTTCTCTAAATTCGAAATTTTACTTCATGCGCCACGCGTATAAGACACTGATTTCAAGCGAAGTTTACTCGTGCACAATATTTCAGTGCTTTCAGTGTTAAACACGCGTGGCGCATGAAGTAAAATTTCGAGTTAAGAAAAGCCTAAACATTTTCAAGCTTTTCTAAACTCAAAATTTTACTTCATGCTTAGTCTGGGAGTAGAAAACACTCGTTTTGAGCTTCAAATTGAACTATTTAAAAAAATCGTGTTCATATGTATACCTAATATAAAATTCCCTGTATGTATACTTAAAAGAAAAATTCCCTGTATTATCAGATTAATCCGATGACTATTTGCCAAATTTACTGAATGCGCATTCGATTCAACTAACATTTTCGTTTGAACTTACACAAAATCAACATAAATGCATTATTTATTTCTGAAAATACCTGAAATATTTAGTAGATGGTGGAATTATACCACTTAAACTCACATTTGAAACGATTGTGCACATTAATTGAAATTATTTGTGGCTGATTTTTTGCAGATTTATTTGAAGACATTGTCAAAATGTGACGTTTAACCTTAAAATTTTAAAGCCGCACACTGGAACATACGTTTTCGCATGTTCCATCTAACAACCATAGCAGAAGTTTATGAAGTTTTCTGTCTCTTTTCATACACGTAATCTGATGACATCAAACTATTTTCGTATTACATGTATTGGTGCAGAAAGTAGTACAAATCAAGGAAACCATGGGACACCTCTCGTGAATCATACCTTAAATAGTTCTCTCTGTAGAACCTTAATACTTTGTGTAGTCTTATTATATATATATATATATATATATATATATATATATATATATATATATATATGTATATATATATATATATATGTATATATATACAGAAAAGAGACTTTTACAGACATTATAATACATTCAACTTCAAACACTGACAATGAAATTAAAAATAGTACGTTCTATTCTTAAATACATAGACTTTTAAACTATAAGAAGTTACATTTTTTAGGGAAAAAATTAAATAAAAAGATGGGGAAAAGGGTAACTAAAGCAGAGATTCTCAAACGGAAAAGAATAAAAGAACAAGAACGCAGAACAGTTATAAAATTAGACCCATTTAAAAACGAAGAACAAAAACAAAAGGATAGAGAGCGATACCTTAAACGCAAACACGAAGGGAAAATTAAATTAATAAAAGATTTGACACCACTTCAACAAAAACAAAAACGGCTAAAATGGAAAGTAAATAATATAAATTCCAGATATAAAAAAAGGTAAGCAACAACAATTCTCAGTTTAAATTCACAGCTCAACGCTAATGACGTTGATTTTTGTCCGGTCGTGACATTTTAATAACATATCAATTTAATAAAAACAACTATGTCAAAGGCTGGCTCGTTCAGGGAAACGAGTGGCACAGTTTAAGAAGAGACAGCTTCAAGATGTATAGGGCAATAAAAACGTATGAGGTTCATGTAAAGAATCTACAGATACAATAAGCCCCAAACAAACTGAATAAAAGGATATAAACGTTGACTTTAACGAGCTATCGCCCTAGAAAAAGGAAAAAGAAATAACAAACGGTATAAATGTTCACATTAAAATTTCAGACGTCTTAAATTCTTCTCAATTATCTCAACAATTTAGAAGACTGAAAGATCATAAATCAAGACAAATTTTTACGAAAGCTATTGGTGGTGGTATTATACGGAAATATGGACAATTAAGATGATCAAAAGGGGTTTTTACCATACAAATATTATAAATCAAACAAAATGAACGATATGTCTTTTTAACATTATAATCGCAAAAAGAAAATGTCTGCTTTCGCTAAAAAAAAATGTTTTTAGAAAGCAACAATAACAGCCGATTTTGTCCATTATAGACGAGATATCATTAAATGTGGAAAGTTAAGGAAACAAAAACGATATTTATATAATACTTTAATAAACCTTTATAAACGCTAGTTACTCTATAAAAATGATAGTACCCCTAGGGACACTTGTTTATGCGTGAAGCATGTAAATATGAGTTTGTTAATACAAACACTTAACAGATTGCAAGTGATTAATGAAAAAACTTCATACCAACTTGTAAATTCTTTGTGTTGTGAAGCGATGGGTATGAAGGAACTTCTGTAACCAAATAGAAGACACCTCAGAAGCATGCCGACTAAGAAAAATCCTCTCCAAAGAGCCAGCAGACCAAGGCTTTGTCATGAAAAAAGACGGCAGTTAGACGAGCTCATGTAAGAAAACGCTCGAATTACTGTTCGACTCTCACTTCCCGCGGAAAGACCGAGGAGCGTAAAATGCCATAGCAGTTAAAAATTCTCATTGGCCAGTCTCAAAGATAGTAATCTGAGAGAAGCTATTATAGAGCATAAAAAGCTTCGAGCCTTTAAAATCGGCCGGACCTGATGGAATCAGCCCTGTGGAACTATGTTCGTTCCTTGTCTCTATCTTTCCTATATCCCTAAGATATGGAAAAGGTGGAGGTTGTCTTCATTCCTAAAAGCGGGGAGATTTTCTACATTTTTATTTAAACCGCTCGAGGGAACATTCCACAAAGGGAACATTCCACAATGGGTACCCTGAAGCTATTGAGTCCGAGTAAAAGCAACAGGAATAGACAAAGCCGTGTGTGGCTTCATAGGAAAGTTGATCTAAGATAAAAACACCAGCACCAAACTGGGCAACTCTTGTATAAGGAGGCATGTTAGCAGTGGCACTCCCCAAGGTGGGGCTCTATCTCCGCTCCTCTGGAACCTTGCACTCAACGAGCTACTCCTGAAACTAGGAAATTCTGGGTGCTAGGTACTTGCTTATGCAGACGATTTGGCATTAGCCATCTTTAACATAATGTCTCAGCTAACACAACAGGCATTAGCAAAACTAACCTAGTGGTGTACAAGGTGCGGCTTTGGTCTCAACACATACGCAAGACTGAGTTACTCATCTTCACTAGGGGGCGCAAAATTCCCAGCTTCAGACTGCCTATTCTAAGGGAACAGAGCTGGAGATCAAAGAACAAGCCAAGTATCTGGGTATCATACTTGATCGTAAGCTTAGCTGAAAACCCAACATTTGAGAGAGAGAGAGAGTACGGAAAGTGACGGTCCTGCCGTACTCTCGATTTAAAGCGGTATGTAATAGATTTGGTATAACACCTAACATCACCTGCTGGCTCTATCCTATACTACGGAGCTTTTATTTGAGGAGGTGCAAAGAACGGGGTCCCTTATGATTACGGGTGCCATTTGGACATCACCCTCTAAGGCGTTGGAAACGATCCTTAACTTTACCCCGGTGGATCTCTTCGGTAAACAGACCGCGCCATCAACTGCCGTAAGACTGAACGCTACTAACAGGCTAAAAATGGACATGCAAGGGCACACAAATATCTTAAAGGAATTTGTCAGTGTATCCATGAATGCCGACTGCTGTTTCCCAGTCTCTGCTTTCGGCAATATGTTCTTTGCAATAATAACCACTAAGATGGACTGGGAAGAGGACAGAGTCGAAACACTGCACCATTTTGCAGGCGGAGGTGATGGCAATCAAGACACCCGCAGAATGGCTAAAAGTTAATAGGACAACTGCCAGACAGGTCTAAATACATACCGATAGCTAGGCTGCTATTAAGGCGCAAACAACCATATGTTGCTCCTCGAAGGTAGTGTCTGATTGCCGGAAGGTATTGAATGAACTGGTAGTTCAAATACGCCTGCATCTCATCCGTTTACCAGGCCACAGCAACAACCCAGGTAACGACACAGCGGACGAGTTGTCAAATAGCGGAACGAAGCTACACCAGTACCCAGAAAAGCCGTTAGTGACAAGCAAGGCGATCTTCAGTAACGCCATTTCAAATGCTACAAACAACAGGTGGAGAAATAAGAGCAGCTGTAGTATTGCAAGGCAGTTATGGCCCCGATGCGACCGAAAAAGAAGCGATACACTTATCTCACTAAAGAGAAGTGTCATCGCATATATAGTAGGCATCATTGCGGGACACTGCCTCTTCACCATACATGCTCAATAGTTGGGTATACCCCATAACGACAATTGCAGAGGATGCCATGGTGAAGAGGAGGAGGAAAGCGTCCTCCACTACCTTGTCAATGGTCGCGATAAGGGAATTTTTAGACATGTAGCGCTGCAGTGGTAAGCGGTTGATGTTCCCTAAACGGACAAAATTTCAGTTGGTAGAATTGCTATATTCACTTCTGTTTGTATACATAACATGCAAATTTAAAGGTATTTTCTAAAAGCGAAGGGGAATGAATCGAAGATTGAATTAACATAAACGTTTAGTTTAAACGCTGATTTTGAATATATCAAGTAAGTGATGACTATGATTTAAAAAAGAAAACACTTGGTTAAATTTCACTAATATTTTGTTTTTTTTTATTCCAACTAGTTTCGACTTTGAGTCATTCTCAAGGAGTAAGTGAAAGATGAGAAACTTTTTCAAGATAAGTGAAGACTATTCTAAATATTATGTTTGTTTATGAAACGAATAAGTTGTTGACTTATAGCAGGAAATCGATGTAATAATTCTTTTCTCCATGATTAAAGAACAAAATATTAAAGAACAATGAGCGTCTATAACTTCAAAAGCGTGTTTAGCTGTTTATATCACGAAAATATGGCGGTTTTTTTACAGCTGCACGGCTTGAAAAGCGAACAAGCGGAAAAAATATACGCTTTACCGTTTGATAAACCGCTGCAGCGCCACACATAAAGCGGTACCGTTTAGCGACACCGCTTTCGTAAAGCGCTACAGTTCCCTAAACGCTACTATTGCCCCTCCCTTGCTGGAATAAGAAATTACCACTTAGCCCGACCATATATTCCTCGTGCGTTGCAACCACTAGAGCCTAACCTAGAGTTAGAAAAGAAGCACTGTTCAATATCAAAAATAATAACAAGTTATTACACCGTATAACTTACTTTGACTACTTTTTAATGAACATATTGTAGCTGGCGAATGAAATATATTTTAAAAATAACTCTGTATAATGCAATAATAAATAGAATAAGTTCATACATCAAATATTTTTTGGGTATATTATTTGCTATATACTGCTGCTGATGTACTGATTAACAATATTGTATATACTATTTCGAATTTTAAAAGTTTTCAAATTTTTTTATCATTTGTTACAGGAACAAGTTGAAGAATCAACCGAAGACTGAAAATGAGGCATCATGCTCTACAAAAGAGGAGCCGGTAACTCATATAGAAGACCTATTAGTTAAGGAGGAACCAACTGATGATTTCAGCAAATATTTTGATGGCGAAAGTTCATTTTCAGAGGTAAATAAATATATGTTTATTTGGAACATTATAAAATAAATTCAAGCAATGAATTGTTAACCATAAACCATATTCATTTTGAACCATACATACTCGTATGGAAAAAAATTTAATTTGCAAGAATATTAAAAATCCCGTTTTTCGCTAACTAGATACACTTATTTTGAAGAATAATATAATCTACCGGGTGGTACATTGGACTACGCCCCATAGGAAATTCAACGTATTTTTTGAAATTCTCATTTGTTTACTTTCCACGTCATTTTATTAAAAAATCATGAGATATGTTTTTTGTAGAGATCAAAAACTAAGTCATACCCTTATTTGAGATATTGTTTGAACATCAAAATATGCCTTGCCTTGCGAAAATAACGATGTCGCGCTTACATCTGTCATTACCTATATTGACATCTACAACAATTGCACTGTTCAAAGTATGCTTATAATCTATTATATATATATATATATATATATATATATATATATAGTTTATTTACTGCCTTTCGGCCTTGAAATGTTACATTTTGTACTAATTAACTTAATTCTAAATAATTCAATAAATTAATAGAAGATTCTATTTCTTGTCTAGACTTAGTTCCCCTCGTCGTTTAATTATTTTTTTCATCCATTTCAGTCCTCTTCCATCTGCGTTTAGTGCGTCCTTATATGTCATTTCCTCTTCTTTCAGTTCGCTGCATTCTTTGAGCATGTGTTCTATATTCTCCCTGGCCTCTCTGCATAGTCTGCAATTTTTTGTTTCCTCTTCTGTCCAAAATTTACATTCAGCCTCTTCGTTCCCACATCTAAATCTCGCTATAATTTTCTTTTCTTTCTTGTTATAGTTTGCGTCTCTTAGGTACCGGAGTATTTCTTTTTCAATTATGTGTTTGTATCTTTCATTGTATCTTGAATTGTGTATACGTGTATTCCTCTCTTGCATCTGTACGTCCTTATCTCTTAGCGTCAGTTCTTTCCACATCACTTTTCCACTCTCTCTAATTCTATTTATTTCTGTGATGGTATAACCATTTCTGTTTTAATATTTTTGTCTATTTTGGTCCCTCTTTATGTAATTCCCCTTTCCTTTGTCTTTCAGGCATTCTTGTAGCAGTTTGCACTCCCTTCTCTCACTGATTTTTTCTTCAAATTTCACCGCCGTTTTTCCTGCTTCCACTCTTATTTTGTCTATTTTTACCTCTTCGAGTACAATGTATGCGGGCGTTTCTCTATCTACCCCTAGTGTCCATCTCCAGTACTTTGCCTGTATTGCTTCTAGCTGCTCTTGTTCCTTCCAGCCCCAGATTTCTGCTCCATATAGCATCATACTCCTCACTAAGCGGTTGAACATCATACCTCTCATCTTTATATTGTCAAATTTCCTTTCCCCTATACTCCACACTTGTCCCACGACCTTGTTAGCTTTTCGTGCTGTGCTTTCAATGTGTGCTTTGTCTGTGTTATTTGCACTGAACAGGTAGCCTAAGTATTTGAATTTCTTTACTTCTTCTATGTTTTGTTCCTCCCACTTCCATTCTTCCAGTTTGTTTCTTCCTCCTCCCTTTCTGAATATCATTAATTTTGTTTTTTCTACATTTACTTCCAGTCCTTTCTTCCTAAAGTACTTTTCCAAGCATTTAATCATCTCTTTCAATCCTTTTTCGTCTTTTGCTACAACTGCCATATCATCCGCGTATGCTAACGACCACACCTTTCTTTACCCACTACCACTCCCCCCGATTGCGCTTCTCTAAGCCTTTTCTCTGCATCAGCAATGTATGACGCGAATAAAATAGAACTCAAAGGGCACCCCTGCCTAACCTCTTTCGACGTCCAGAATGCTTCCCCCGTGTTTCCGTTCACGTACACTTTACATATCGTTTCAGTGTAGATTTCTTCTATTCTTCTCACCAGGTGTTCGCTAATTCCCTTCTCTCTTAGGCATGCCCACAATTTGTCTCTGTCTACGCAGTCAAAGGCTGATTTTAGGTCCAGGAATAACGTGTATAGCTTTCCTCTTTTGTTTGCGAGCTCTTTTTCCACCATATGGTTTAATATATACACGTTATCTATCGTTCCTCTTCCCTTTCTGAATCCAGCCTGTCCATCAGGTAAAATCTCTTTAATGTTTAGCTCCTCGTTCATTTTTTCCTCTAGGACCATTGTATAGATTTTGTATGCCTCTGTAATTTGAAGTTGTATCTTTTCTTCCTTTCTTATGTATTGGGCATATAATCTATTAAATGTATTCAATAAACAAAAAAATTGAACTGGTGAAATAGTTTTACGGGCAAAATAGTTCTTGACAAGTACAGTGTATACATACACTAGTATTGTGAGTTGGCGAAAATTGTCGAGCACGTTCTCTATGACCGAAATGGCGAAATATAGAGAACGTTCTGTTTGGGAATGACCGAAATAATTTTCATGCGTCTGCTCGCTGTTTTCTCGCGGGCTAGATGCGCCGTCATCAGTTATCCTCCTCGCACACACTGTTGCATTCTCTTCTTTTTGTAGCTAACTAAGGATGTCGTTTTAATGTAGTATAATTAATAAATATTATTTTTTTAATTTATGGAACTCAGTGAGACACACACTGTTATCGAGAGCGTCGCATACTTAAGTGTCATTTGCTGAGTTGGATAAATATTCTGAAAATGTCTTCTAAGAAATATAACATTTGGAGTCATTACATTACATTTGGAGTGTGTGACAAGGATAAATGATGACGGCGCATTCAGCCCGCGAGAAAACACTGAGCGGAAGCATGAAAATTATCAAGGCCATTTCCCAACAGAACGTTCTCTATATTTCGCCATTTCGGTCATGAAAACGCGCTCGAGAATTTTCGCCAACTTACAACACTAGTATACACCAATCTCGGCATGTACTGTAGAGAAAAAAAATATGTTTTTCATTTGTTATGTATAGTGGAATTCGGGAGAGATGTCCTATGACTCATTGATGTAGAATGTGTGGTTTAAATTTTTTAGAGAGTACTTCGACAGTTGTATCTGCAACGATTTTTCCTAGTTGTGTCAAATTTTGAGCGTTACATGACAATGTCATACTGTTTAGGTCGCGAGTATATTAGTGTTCTTTCTTTTAGAAAAGCTTTAAATCATAACTTCTTGTGAATTTTTTCTTTTGAGTATACATATTCCAATTATGTGTTGTAGATTTTTAAATATTCGTTGTTTTCTTAAAAGAGCTCAATTTGACGTTTAAACAAGTGTTTTCCACTCATAGGTTAAGCATGAAATAAAATTTCGAGTTTAGCAAAGCTTGAAAATTTAGTTTGGTCGTGAAGCGCGGAGCGACCAAACCAAATTCCCAGGCTTTTGTAAACTCGAAATATTAAGCCAAAATATATATTTAAAGTATACACCCGTTACAGGATCCATTGAATGATAAAGAAGCTCCAATAAGCACCACAGATCTACAACAATTGCCAACAACATCAGTTTTTAATTTAAAACCATTACCACCACCAATTATACCAGCGTCATCAACAATTCAAACTTTGACATATGACAAGGTGAGTAATAGAGTAACTACTCAGCTAGAATTTTTGAAATTTCTAATAACATAATATGTATTGTTACATTGACTTAATAAACGAATGCCGTTTCATCTGCGCAATGAGGTGGCCCTCTTACCTGTAAAAAATAAACACTCAAAATTCCTTCCTATAATAGACACATAATTATTTAACAATAAAACAGTTTTAACTTTGTTTCTATAACACTTATTTATTTTTTGTGACTGCAGTATCGCCAACTTTAGCTTGCTATTATCACTACACGTTTGATAATGGCAAGCTAAAGTTGCACTGCAGTCACGAATAATAAATAAGTGTTATACAAACAAAGTTTAAAGTGTTCTATTGTTAAATTAACATGTATAATGAAGTAGAAGCCTCCACAATACAAAATATATAATTATTTATTACAAAGGACTTAAAATAAATGTATCTTCAAATAATTCGGCAAAATATTTAAAGTATACACCTGTTACAGGATCCATTGAATGATAAAGAACTTCCAATAAGCACGACAGATCTACAAAAATTGCCAACAACATCAGTTTTTCATTTAAAACCATTACCATTACCAATTATACCAGCATCATCAACAATTCAAAATCGAACAATAAAAAAATCAACAGTAAAATCACCAATACTATTGAAAGCACTAAAACCAGATGAAGTTAAATTACTAAAACAAAAACTATCAACATTCTCCAAATCAACAAAATCAACATTAGAAAACCAACCACCACAAACATTACAAAACCCAACATCATCGATACCAGACAATCCCTTCCACATAATATCAACTAATTTCCTAAAAACAGAAATAAACCCACAAGACAATGAAGAGGAGGTTTCTGACAATGTTCACAATGAAGACACTAAAGAAGATTTATTGGACATATCCGATACACACTTGACAATAAATGTGGAATATCCACCAATAAAAGAGTGTGATTTGTTTGGGGATTACATTTCTAAACACCTGCGGAAACTTCCAGTGACTGTCGCCAGGCAGTTGCAAGCAGATATACAGGCCTTAGTATTGAAGACAAGATTGGAGCATGTCAGAGAAAACCACATGGAAACACCAAGTATTGTTAGGGAAGAGGTAAGTTTCAATATACAAGGAATTTTTCTTTTTAGTATACATACATATCCCTACGTATACCTTAATAAAAACGCATATTTGTGTGTACTATGCTTTATATTGTGTTTATATGCAACCAGACTTACACATTAATACGTCAAAAGCTAATCATTTATTCTCTTGTGTACACGTAAAATTTCTCAATGGTGGTGTATTCCATAGAACCATAAGTTAAATGGTCACTTGGTATCATAGTAGTAATAGTTCAAGGTGTGCAAAGGACCTTTGTTTAGCAAAATATCCAGAGCGGCAGAGGCAATACAACATAAAGCATACTTTTAAATACATGTTTTCATTTTATATTACGAAAATTATTGAAGTTCAGAATTATGCCGACCAAATAAAGCACCTATGTATATATAACCTGTTTTTTTTTTAATATGACCAATCAAATTTGACATTTCAAGAATTTAGTAGTGTGATTCAGGTTGTGTGTTTTAGGTTAGGACAAGATTAATCACATGTTATGTTGTAAATTAACTTTCAATTTGTAGGTTATGTGAAGGAAAATCTGACATTAATCTGACAATTCAATTAACTCATAAAGATTACGATTACAAATGTATTTACTATTAATAGTTTTCACATATTGGCTTGAAATAGTCAGAAATATTCAGTACTCCTCAGCACTGGGTCGAGACCACACTGAAGAGGACCTTGAAGTCCGAAACGCGTCTGTGGGTATCTGGTGCCAGAATACTGAACACAAATTCAATTTTGACAAATGTATTTACCTATCACCACCTCAAATAATTTGTATCTACCACTAATTTAATAAAATGTCTCTGAGGATCAGGTCTATCTGTGTGTATCTGTGTTCTTTATTATCTGCCCATTTGTATGTTCAAATTTTAAAAAAGTTCTAAATATGAGGAATTTTTCTTTTAGGTATACATGTTACAATTTTTCAATGTAAGTTTTCAGACAATTATGATCTTATTAAAAACTTTCAATCTGAAAACTCTAACGAGTATTTTCCACTCCCAGACTAAGCATGAAGTAAAATTTCGAGTTTAGAAAAGCCAAATCAGGCTTTTCTAAACTCGAAATGTTACTTCATGCGCCACGCGTATAAAACAGTGATTTAAAGTGAAGTTAAAAATACACTGCTTAATTCTGATCACATGTTCATTATTTTACAAATGTTAAAGTATACTTAAAAGAAAAATATCACAGTATGTGTTGTAAAGTTGCAAGTTGTAGCTTTTTTTAAAATCTCTGCATCGTGACAGTTTATTTGACAAATTGTGATTTATTTGTCACATTGATAATCATTTACCAACATCTTAAAATTTGATGTTTAAAATACCCTACTGTTAAAGCAGGACTGCAATTGTTCGCAGTAAATACACCCTAAGTTTGGTCATAGTAAAAAAAAACAGAGTATATACAGGGTGACCCATTTTAATTTATCCACTGGAATATCTCGACAAATATGGATCGTCCAAAAAAAATGTTTTGAACAAAAGTTTAATGGTTTCGAGGGGGCCATCCGATCCTATAAAATTTTCTCCACCCCCGCCTCCTGGGGGTAGGGGTGATAGAAAAAGGGGGGGTGACAAAAATTTCATAGGATTAGATGGCCCTCTCGAAACCATTAAACTTTTGTTCGAAACATTTTTTGTACGATGCATATTTGTTGAGATATTCCAGTGGATAAATTAAAATGGGTCACCCTGTATATATTATTATATTGATGGTTTTAAAAATGAATACAATACTAGCAAAGGAATATTTAGTAAATGAATTATTTCTTGATTGTATTTGAAAAGGTTTTTGTTTCTAATTGTTATTTTCAATTTCAGAGTAGGATTAGTGAATCACTTGTTGATAAAAAACCACCATGTACAACAACCACAATTAGCGACTTCAAACCTATAATACCAACATATTCCAGAACAATAGGTATGGAATCCAATACTCTTGAAACGAACATACCTGCAAGTTCCAAAACACATCCATCTTCAGTGAAACGACGAAAATCTATTACCACCCAAGCTAATGCCAAACCAAGATTACAATCTACAATTACCAAAAACTATCGAAACCAATATGAACGAACTGACTACGTCGTTTTCGCCGAGTATATATCTGCGCAATTGGAAACGCTACCAGAAGAAATATCCCTTAAACTGCAGTCGGAATTTTACGAACTATTAAGGAAATCCTTCAATGGATTTCAGTATAATCGAGTTAAGATTAAAACTCAATCGATTGATGAAATCTCAAGTGGAATCGATATGCAAATAAATTGAGATTGTCATTGATTAGTATGCTTTAAAGATTATTGTAAACTATGTTATCGTTTACATATGGGGCAGAATTACTCGAGCGTGCCTACCTAAAATTTTACTGATAAACTAAACACAACTTTTGCTACAGGAATTTGATTTTTGCAGTTATAAGTACATAGTAGATTTAGTATACATACTTTTAAATACAGGGAGTTTTTCTTTCAATAATATGTATTCCAAATTCAGCCTATTTTCTGTAAATCTTTAGATATTCCTTGTTTTTTTTTTAAGTTCAATTTAAAGCTTTAAATGAGTGTTTTCCACTGCCAGACTAAGCATGAAGTAAAATTTCAAGTTTAGAAAAGCCCCGTGAAAATTTGTCGAGGGTCGCTGCGCGAAATTTTCTGGGCATTTCTAAACTTAAAATTTTACTTCATGCGCCACGCGTATTAAACACAGATTTCAAGTGAAGTTCGAATATACATACGTTTCTCAATATTTTCGTGGTTTATACGCTTGGCGCATGAAGTAAAATTTCGAGTTTAGAAAAGTGCCACGCTTATAAAACACAGATTTAAAGTAAAGTTCGAATATACATAAGTTTCTCAATATTTTAGTGATTTATACGCGTGGCGCATGAAGCAAAATTTCGAGTTCAGAAAAGCCCAGAAAAATTTCACGGGGCTTTTCTAAATTCGAATTTTTACTTCATGGGTAGTTTGGGAGTGGAAAACACTCGTTTAAAGCTTCAAATTGAACTCTATTAAAAAACAACGAATGTCGGAAAATTTACAGCTTATGCATATGTTTACCTAAAAGAAAAATTCACTGTATATGTTTTAGTTTATATTACGAAAATTATTAAGGCTCAGAATTTTGACAAACAAGTGGTATATGTTATAAAGGGGGTTTTAAAAATTAATGCAATGACTAAAGAAGAGAACCTATCCATACTGAATCTACATTGGCAAAAACTGCTAGGCGCTGTTAGATGGTAAATATAATCGCGCTTTTTGTAAACTCAAGAGTTTTTATTCCATTTTTTGTTTTTAGAGTACTTTTAAAAGATAAACCGAAGTTTTACTCTTTCGAACTGATTTAAAACAAAATGATAAAAAATCAAAAAGATTTTTTAAAGTAAAAATCGATCTGATATAACTTTTATGCAGGTACACTCGAGAAATGTGCTTATACATTTATATATTGAGTTGTTTAATAAAATATAGTTAGTTTATAAATGATAAAATTACATTTTATTTATTTGCCCTTATCCAAATGTGAGAAAAGGCGGCGTCTCTTCGTCTATCTTCAGAGTAAGCAATAAATCCAAGGTAATATCACTGAGTACGAATTTACAGAGCTGCAACTGCAGATAAAAATAACGTCACGCATTTTCGCCCTCTCGCGGGTGTCGACATCTAGTTTGACTGTTGAAAACTTATTAATAGCTGAAGTGAGAAGTTTTCTGTTTGAAATCACAGAAATAAACCCAAAGGTTAATGACTTGATCGAATAGTGTGAATACTTATACAAGCGAATAAATTGCCGAAATCGTATCTCTGTCATTTTAGAGAGTAAAAACACGCTCCGCTCTTTCTCTCTCAAGCACACATACCTCGACGGGTATCGCGCTGATCCTCCTGAACAGACAATACCACCACTTATTATTTTCATTAGTAATCCATTTTTGCATCTACAAAAACTGACGCACCGCAACAGCGTTCTAACACCTTTTATCTCGGCGCTTTTTTTAACTTAATTTTGATTGATTTTCGAGCATTGCAGATTTGCGATTTGATTGTGTTCAAAGGGCGATTGAGACGATAAGTTTGATGCATAGACAAATAAAACAATGTGCATTATTATTTGTTCGATGGGATATACATTGACTATAATATCAAAATGTTCCAGATTTTAAATTTAAAATATGCTGCCCACTGGTAATGAGACGTACATTCATTGGTGCTTGGTGTTTAGTTTGTCCTTGCGCAGTGTGAGCGTTTTACGCTATTATTCTCTCTAGCACAGCGGTTCTCAATCTTTTTTGGTGACGGAACCCTTTTGGAAAGCGAAATACTTGACGGAACCCTACAATAAAACAATAGTTTATAATAGTGTATTCTTTATTAATAAGCATAATAAAAGTACCATGTAACAGTTACTTGTTACTTACTTACATAACAAGTATAATAATATAAGATATTAAAAAAAAAACAAATCTAACTAATGGGAGGTATGAAACTGTTTTTTTATTTTTCATCAATTGGTTGACACCAGGTTTGATAGAGGAAAGTTGAAGTCTCATATCCGGTTCGGCGTCCAGTCTATTGCGGTATTTTGTTTTTGTGGCTGCATAGGTTGAGAATCCTGTTTCGCGCAAATATGTTGTTATGAACGAGAGAAGAATATTCGGAGCCATTTTGGCAAGCATTGGATATTCATCACGGATTCTGCACCAAAAATCGTTAAGAGGCGTCGTTTTGAACAGTGACTCCATACTTGTGTCTGATGACATTTCTAAAAGAGATTCATATATCTCGTTTGACATACTTTCGGGCTTTTGTAAGTTGGGTAAAAAAGGATTATACATTCAGTTTCATTTTTGTATTCTGTTCTTCGGGAAAATACTTCTCAAAAGATGCGCGCATCGAAGTGAGATATTGGACCAATTCTTCAAATACATCATCTTAAATCATTTCTGAGTCGTTATCGCTAACAAACTCACTGAGTGACGTAAAGCTTTATATTTCTTTCTTTCCAACGAAAATAATCCAAAAATCTAATTTTATTTTGAAGGCAGTTATTTTGTTACAGGCCTGGAACACTGTTGTCTGTTTACCTTGCAATGATAAATTTAATTCGTTCAGTTTTTGAAAGATATCCGCCACAAGAGACAGACGGAACAACCAAGTTTTATCATACAAACGGTGTTTCAAATTAAAAGAAATATCTGAAAGAAACATTTGTAACTCGGCTCTAAGTTTAAATAGCCTTGTTAAAGTTTTACCCCGAGACAGCCATCGCACTTCTGTATGGAGCACCAGTGTTTTATGTTTGCTGCCATAATCTTCACATAATAATGAGAACAATCGGGATTGTAGTGGTCGTGATTTGATAAAATTAATTATTTTTACCGCTTCATCCATAACTAATTTTAGATTTGACGGCAATTGCTTTATCGCCAGTGCTTGTCTATGCAGGATACAATGGCTGTCACTACAATTTGGAGCTTTATTTTTTATTCGTGACACTACTCCTGCTGTCATACCCGTCATCGCCTTGGCCCCATCTGTACAAATGTCAATGCAATCGTTCCAACTGAGATTATTTTCCTCAAAAAATATATTTATTTTATTAAAAATTTCTTCTCCGGTAGTGTTTGTGGGCAGCTGTGAACACATAAGCATGTCTTCTTCAAAAGAACTTTCATATGGATATCTCACGATAGCCAGCAAGATAGCCAGACCAGCGACATCAGTCGACTCATCTATTTGCAAGACAAATCGTGTTTTTTGTAGACGTGTAACTAGTTCTTGTTTGAAGTAGCTTGTCAGATGATGAATTCGCCGTGAAACAGTATCGTTTGATAGCGGCATAGTAGAAAGATACTTTGCAGATTTTTCATCGAGCATACATTTTGTTATGTCTAACACACATGGTTTTATTAAATTGTCAGCGATCGTGTGCGCTTCACCTGCTTGTGCAATGCGATAGCTAACTAAATATGATGCCTCCGTGGCCTTTTGATTGATAGTTTAGGTTACATGCATCATAGTTTTTTGACTTTCCAATAACTGTTCTTTTTTACGTACAAAAAATTCTTTATTCTTGTCTTTAGGCTCGGGGTGTATATTTTCTAAATGTCGGCGCAACTTGGCAGATGCCATGGAACTATTAGGAAGCAGTTTATTACATAACATGCAGAGAGGTGAGCCGTTGGAATCAACATATCAGAACTAATATATGATTCATCATACTTCCTTTTTTTCGCCTTTGAAAACGTGGAACTTGACGTCGTTGCATCATCGTCTGGATCGGTAATTGCTGTATACTCCACGCGTACTGCTTTTGAACATTCGGCTTCGTTAGAAGATGTTGTTGCAACACGTTTAACGCCTTTAAGCCAACGTTCCATTCTTCTTTATTAATAATGTAACATGTCAGAATGGTGGGGTCAAAATAATGCACGATCGTTACTGCGTGGAAGAGTTTAGTCCAAAGAATAAATGTATAAAACTGATACAATTAGAATACAGCAGTAGAATAATAAACACTTTGTTTCTAGCAGGTAGGTACTTATCGCTGCGAACGCTAATCGTCGACTGACTAAGTGTCGAGGCACGATCGTCGTTTTTATAGTCCTAGCCTCGATCTCGAACATTCTCAAAAAACTCGAGTCGGTGCCTTTGATAAATAAAAAGCCGAAATAAAAATAGAAATACAAAATATGCGGTGTAAACAATCTCGACTTTACGTTTTGAAGTTAGAGCCGAAAGTCGCTTGTTTACAATTATAGCGTCTAATCTCAGAGGCGGCTTTTATCAAAGCGACTACGCACTTACAAGTAGATATCGGCGATGGCGGCATAGTAAAATTGTACGAGGCGAGTAAGTTCGGCTGCTCTTTGTGAATCTTGATACGCGGCGTCAGAACGGTCGACCAAAGAGAGGTGTTTCGAATTTTTTTCTAAATTCTTGCGGAACCCCTACAGGGGTATCGCGGAACCCTAGGGTTCCGCGGAACACACTTAGAGTATGGCTGCTCTAACAGATCCCGTTTCTGGCCCATCTAGTGAATAGAGAGTTAGCGGTATAGACTAATAAGAACATGCGAAAGTGTGATACCGGATATGCGACTTTCGAGTTGTCAAAACGGTGTTCAAAATCACACTTTCGAGACGACAAGTTCAAAATAGTATATTACGTAATAAGAGTTGTAAATAGCATATTACTGTAAAAAGTTACGCACGAGCCGCGTAGCGGCGAGTGTGTAATTCCACGAGGGCGTAATTGCTTTACAACTGGAGTTTTGTGCTATACTTTATCTTCGACCAAATTTAATGACTATTATATTAATAAAAAAGAGACAAACAAATATTCAAGAATTAGTCGATAAAACTGTCAATCTGATGTGACCGCGGCTAATTAGATCTAATGACAATAATTACGAGAGCATTATGCACATATGTTATGTGCAAATGTCCATACTTAGTTTTTTTTAAGTTCAATTTGAAGCTTTAAACGAGTGTTTTTCACTCCCAGACTAAGCATGAAGTAAAATTTCGAGTTTAGAAAAGCCCCGTGATAATTTGTCTCGGGTCGCTGCGCGACCCGAGACAAATTTTCGGGGCTTTTCCAAACTCGAACTTTTACTCTATGCGCCACGCGTATAAAACACTAAAATATTGTAAAATTTATGTATATTTGAACTTCACTTGAAATCTGTGTTTTATAGGCGTGGCGCATGAAGTAAAATTTCTAGTTTAGGAAAGCCCAGAAAATTTGTCTCGGGTCGCTGCGCGACCTTCGACAAATGTTCTCGGTGCTTTTCTTAACTCGAAATGTTACTTTATGATTAGTCTGGGAGTGGAAAACACTCGTTTAAAGCTTCGAATTGAACTATTTTAAAAAACAACGAATGTCGGAAAATTTACATCTTGTGCATATGTTTACCTAAAAGAAAAATTCACTGTATGTTGCTTGTATTAGGATTTTGCCAAGGAAATTGAGGAGACCATATTCATATTTTATATTTTTGTGTCAAAACTGTACAAGATATCAAACATTATTAAGAGACAAAAAAGCATTCAAATGAACCTATCTTTGAAGTAATATTTTTTAAATTTTTATAAGGTGCGCCAGTAAAAACATATTTTCGTTTTTATCAATGATGAGCATAATAACTCAAATTATGTGTTATATTATGATAATCAACCATATTAAATTTCAGTCAAATCAAATATAGCGCTCAATCGTTACAAATAAAACTAATAATATTTTTTTGAACTAATTCCGGCTTAACCGTAAAGTTTTGGATATAGATAAGCTGTATTAAACCATCATATTTTTATCCTAGGACTCTATGATTAAACCATTTCCCCACATTAACGGGACACCCTGTATAATTAAACTCGTATATTTTCTATATAAAATATGTAAAGGCCTACGATCAGTGGCGTAGCAAGTTCGGGTAGTAGCAGGTGCAAATTATTTGGCGTTGTTAACCGAAATAAAAAGTTTCTATACGTATTATGTTGACTTGTTGAGGTTAAGTAATTCTCCGACGAAGTTATTGTACTCGCTTTAAATTATGAATAAACTGACTATTTTTTTAAATGTTACAAACAAATATGTTTGCCTTTTTCACTCCCTCATTATTGAACTCTCGGGGCGGCTCGCAGCCCTTTGCTACGCCACTGCCTATGATTATTCTAAATAAAAAAAGACAGATATTCTAATCAATTCGGTTTGTAAATTAGTGTATTGTCAGTAATTACAAATTAATGCCCTAAATGATAACGCGTTTTTTTCTATATATATGTGCCAATATTTGCATACAAAATGATTAATGTATCGAAAATGCTGTCATGGACATTGTTGCTAATTTATGTGTTGGATTCGAGTTGGTCTAGTGGTAAGTAAGGTGATTTTGTATTCTAATCTAACAAGTAATTATGATTAAGTTTCAAACAATTAATGATTAAAGAAGACCCTAATGCAAAATCGGCAATATCCATTTTTTGGTAAAACTGACGTGATATGTTCATAAACAATTTAATTGTGGTCTATTGATAATATTAATTCGTTGAAAAACTAACTAAATCATCAACTACGTGAAGAATAATTGTAATTTCAAATGAAAACCTGTAAAATTTGCTGGTTTTGCATTCGACCTTACATGTTTTGCAAACCATACACAGTAAGTTTTTTTTTATAGACCAACTACAATTATTTTATTATACAGGGTGTCCCGTTAATGTGGGGATTGGCTTAACCATAGATTCCTGAGATCAAAATATGATGATTTACCATAACTTATCTATATCCAATAGTTTACGGTTAAGCTGGAATTAGTCTTCAAAATTCAAAAAAATATTATTAATTTTATTTATATCAATTGAACGTTTTACTCAATCCGACTAAAATTTATTATGGTTGATTATCATAATATAATACATCATTTTAGTAATTATGGTCATCGTTGATTGACAAGAAGTATAAAAAACAATAGTACCACAACATAAAAACTAAAATATGTTTTTATTGGCGCACCTTATAAAAATTTTAAAAATACATCTTGAAAGATTAGTTCATTTAAAAGCTTTTTTGTTTCTTAATAATGTTTGATATCTTGTACGGTTGTGCCACAAAAAAAATAAAATGCAAATAAATTATTTTTTATTATTTAGTAAAAACGAAATCTGATTTTTCGGATGATTACTTGTTTTTTCTTTGTCGCCGCCAATGTTTAACGTCAATTGTGTATAATATTAATTAACAAGTGTTTTTGAGAAATAATTGTTATCTTTATTATTATTATATACAGGGTGTCCCCGAATGGTCTGTACAACGCTCTACCACATATTCTTTGAAACAAAATAAGACGATTTAACTAAACTTATCTCTATCCAAAAGTGGTTTCTAAGCCATCTACGAGGCCTCAAAGATATTATTTTTTTTCATTATTTTTCAAATATTTTTATTTTGGAATTAGGTAAGAAAACCTAATTTGGCACATTTAATTACATTGATCCCATGCACTTTTTGCGATATGTTTCTTTATCCTACGTTTATAGTAAGTGGTCAAACTAGGACCATCTACTTCTTAAGATACCTAAATCTTTTTATTTAACAGGTCAAATCATGAGGAATACTTTTTTTTGCAAGATCATTCAATTTTACGTATTTTTTGTCTCTTATAAAATTTTGCAATTTTCCCCACAAAACAAATATTTTTATTTGTCAAAACAACAAAGAAATAAAATTATAAAAAAAAACTGATTCTTTATTTACAAAAATAGAAATTGAGACACCTATGAAATTCAGTTATCGGTGATTTTGTGACAACGTCAGTCATGTACTCAATTAATGAATTAACTGATTTTGTTTTAGTTTTTGGGATTGTGAAGGTAATGGTCACAAATGTATAAGACGGTACAGTGAAAAATTTCCAAATCGCCGAATACCAAACCATCAAACATTTGCTTCCGTAGAAAGGCGACTTCGAGAAACTGGCCGCTTAGAATACTCTGCGAGGGATTGTGGTAGAAGACGCACTGTACGAACTGTGGATGTTGAAGAAGAGATTTTAGAACGAATAGATGAAGATCCATCTAAAAGTACCCGGCGTTTAGGTGCTGAACTAGGCGTATCTAAAAATGTTGTGCATAAGGTGTTTAAAGAGCAACTGCTATACCCATATCACATTCAAAAAGTTCAAGAGCTAATGCCTCAGGATCACGATAAGCGACTTCAGTTTTGCCAATTTATTGTTAATAACCAAATTGACAATTTGAATTTCGCCAAGACAATTTTGTTTACAGACGAAGCGTGTTTTACCCGAAGAGGTATAGCAAATCTTAAAAATGAGCATGTTTATTCCGAAGATAATCCACATGCAACTAAAACCATACATTTCCAACGGCAATTTAAAATAAATGTTTGGCCCGGTATAGTAAATGATATTATTGTAGGACCAATAATTTTACCACAAAATTTAAACGGAGAACAGTACTTACAACATCTTCAGGACTTGCCAGTCTTACTGGAGGATGTGCCGCTTTTACTTAGGCGTGATATGTGGTTTATGCATGATGGGGCTCCACCTCATTTCACTTTACCAGTGCGTACTTTTTTAAACCAAAAGTATCCCGGTAAATGGATTGGGAGAGGCAATGACGCACCAGTGCCTTGGCCTCCACGTTCCCCGGATATCACCCCAATAGACTTTTTTTTGTGGGGAACTATTAAATCTATTGTTTATGGTAAGCCCATAAATACGCACGACGAATTATGGGCGCGAATACAGAATGCGTTTCAAACAGTTAAAAACAATGTTGGTGTTTTACAACGTGTCCATTTTAATTTTTTGCGACGTGTAAATTGTTGTATTGCTGAAAATTGCAATCAGTTTGAACATTTGGTGTGAAATTAATAAATTTGTCTTTATTGTTAGGTACCTATCTTTATTTCTACTTTGTTAATTGTTTTGAGAAGCAAAATATTGTTCATAATTTTATTACTTTTTTTTTGACAAATAAAAATATTTTTTTGTGGAGAAAATAGCAAAATTTTATAAGAGACAAAAAACGTGAAATTGAATGATCTTGCAGAAAAAAAGTATTCCTTATGATTTGACCTGTTGAATACAAATATTTAGGTATCTTAAGAAGTCGATGGTCCTAGTTTGACCACTTACTTTAAACGTAGGATAAAGAAACATATCGCAAAAAGTGCATGGTATCAATGTAATTAAATGTGCCAAATTAGGTTTTCTTACCTAAGTCCAAAATAAAAATATTTGAAAAATAATGAAAAAAATATCTTTGAGGCCTCGTAGATGGCTTAGGAACCACATTTGGATAGAGATAAGTTTAGTTAAATCGTCTTATTTTGTTTTAGAGAATATGTGGTAGAGCGTTCTACAGACCATTCGGGGACACCCTGTATATATATATATATATATATATATATATATATATATATATATATATATATATATATTATCATTTGCCTTTTAGCTTTCGGTGTATATTATATTATTATAAATAATATATATTATTATTTATAATTATTTATACTCCTCCGGAGCAAACAGATACAGGGAGTCTTTCTTTTAAGTATACGTATTCCAAATTCAGCCTATTTTCTGTAAATCTTTAGATATTCCTTGTTTTGTTTTTTAAGTTCAATTTGAGTGTTTTCCACTCCCAGACTAAGCATGAAGTAATATTTCGAGTTTAGAAAAGCCCTGTGAAAATTTGTCGAGGGTCGCGCAGCGACCCGAGACAATTTTTCTGGGCTTTTCTAAACTCGAAATTTTACTTCATGCGCCACGCATATAAAACACTAAAATATTGTGAAATTTATGTATATTCGAACTTCAATTGAAATCTGTGTTTTATTTTCGTGGCGCATGAAGTAAAATTTCGAGTTTAGAAAAGCCCAGAAAATTTTCATGGCGCTTTTCTAAACTCGAAATTTTACTTCATACTTGGTCTGGGAGTGGAAAATACCCGTTTAAAGCTTTAAATTGAACTCTTTTAAAAAACAACAAATGTAGAAAAATTTACAGTCTATACAAATGTTTATCAAAAAAAAAAAAATAATCACTGTATGTTGATTGTATTAGGATTTTGCCAAGGAAATTGAGGATACCATATTCATATTTTATATTTTCTGGAAAAAACGTACAAGATATCAAACATTATTAACAAACAAAAAAGCTTTCAAATGAACCAATGTTTGAAGTAATATTTTTTAAATTTTTATAAGGTGCGCCAGTAAAAACTTATTTTAGTTTTTATGTTGTGGTACTACAGTTTTTTATACTTCTTGTCAATCAATGATGAAAATAATAACTTAAATGATGTCTTATATTATGATAATCAACCATAATAAATTGCAGTCAAATCGATTATAGCGCTCAATCGTTACAATTACAATTAATAATATTTTTTTGAACTTTAAAGACTAATTCCGGCTTAACCGTACATTTTTGAATATAGATAAGTTGCGTTAATTCATCATATTTTTATCCCAGAAATCTATGGTTAAGCCATTTCCCCACATTAACGGGACACCCTGTATATCAATATTTGTTCATTAATAATAATAATAATAAATCTTTATTGATCAAAAATGCCATGTTACATGGATTTGACATGTCTGCGTAAGTACACTTAACTAAGATAAAAACACTTAATACATAAAAGCATACAATTATTAAATATGATAATAGTGAAGATAATATCAATTATGTATAGGGTATCTCTTAAATGGAGAAGAAATTACGAAGAATGGAATTGATGAAGGTTCGCAAATGGATAATAAGAGTATTCTATATAATTTAGCTAATGAAGTAAGATTTTATTTGTATACAAGGTATGTACACGATGTTTTTAGAGTCAATTGAGTTTTATATAGCTTTTCCAAATGGCATCTTTTTACATATTATTTTTTTGTCTCCAACTTTATCGAATGTTTAGCGGATGATAGTACTTATAGCCCTTTTAAAATTCACCAAAGCGTTTATTCATATTTTGTTACGTTGCCAAGATATAGGCTATGAACATGTTTTTGATGTGCACTAACCTTTAATGTTAAACATAGCCTTTGCTACGGACATGCGATTTAAAATTTTTTTTGCAGTTATAAAAAATAAACAGTTTTTAAGTTTTTTTTCATTCAAAAAATATTGTTTTTCCATGGCCTACCTATTTTTCGGAAAACAGTAAAATTTTCTTAATTTTTTGAAAAATGGAATGTCTTGTATATTTTTTGAGAATCAGATTCTTAATAAAATTCTCTTTAGAATGATGTATCACAAGTACTACTTGACTTGAATAATTATTCTCAATATTTAAAAAAAATGACAACCTGTTGATAGCACACACAGTACATCAATGTTTTTATAATAATAATAACAAATCTTTATTCATCAAAAATGCTATGTTATATGGATTTAACATGTCTAAGTAAGTATACCTAACTAAGATAAAACACTTATACATAAAAACATAAAATTTTTATATGGGATAAATATAACCATCCTAAGAATACATATACAGGGCTATTCAAAAAGAAGGAACAGATTTCAAACATTTATTCCTACCCAACTACAAAAGGTAGAACTATATTTCCAACGTTCCTGGACAGATAATAGTTTAAAATTTGAACAGTCCAAGCAAAAGTTCCATTGGCGCTGTTGCTTGTCATTTTGATTGTCTGTAGTTAAATGGCGATACAACAAGAAAAAGCACTTTGTGTGCTGCAATTAGCAAAACTAGAGTCCATTATTGAAGTTAAACGTGCTTTTTACCGCCTCGTCATAAGCCGATTTACAAATAGAAAATCACGGGACGTCCACGCACATCGAATGAAAATGTCGAGCGTATTCGTACAGTTTACAAAAGGAGCCCAAAAAAATGGCTGAGCTGTCTGGCTCAAAAATCTTGTGGTGGTTCGAAAACTTGTACGATTTAAACTTGTTCTTATTTAAAATTTTAAGAGCGGTTGTATTGTGCAAATTTAAATCGTCGCCAATTTGCCGAATACTAATGCGGGGATTTGCAACGGCCGCAACAATTTATCGTTTACATTATCTAGCACAATTTCTTCTTCCTCGGCTATATTTGAAGTATGCTTTAAACAGGGCTGGCAGGGTTTAAAAACGGATCCATATTTTGCTTGGTTTGAAATCACGTTCTGAATCGTGGAAATAGCGGGTATCGGCCGATCGGGATATAAACCAACAAACAAGTTTAGAACTTCATTTACACTATTACCGCAATAAAACCACTTCAGAAATATGTTTTTTTCAGCAATTGTATGACATTATTATGAATTACTCAATTGAAAAGCGCACTTAAATATCGAAACGGAGTGCGATTTTACGAAAAGTCAAAACTGACAGTTGTTAATTCAACAAATTATTATTAATTTATATCCTAGTTTTTTTCTACTACTAGCATTATTTTGAAAATAAATACGGACCTATTATATAGCATTTTAAATTCTGAACAACTTTGATCTCTTATGCTTTTGCTCTAAAATAATTAGGGGACCAGGAAACCGCAAAAGTGTGATTTTACATGTAAATTGCTATTACCGAGCGGTCGGATCAGCACCCGGTATATACAGGGCAATGTTAAATATTATGTTTCTTAAATGTGTTTAAACAAGTATTTAGAAGTTTTACATTAAATATCAGCCTAATAGTGCTTTTTTGCTGTATAAAGATCCTATCTATTTTGGACACACTACTCCACGTCACTATATCATAGGATAATAGAGAGTACACTAACGCATAATAGGGAAGAATCAAGGTATCCGCATCGACCATAGACTTCATTTTGCAAATTGCATATAACCCCCTATTTAACTTACTGCAAACGTATTCAATATGCTCACCCCATGCTAGATTTGTATCGATTATCGTTCCTAGGAATTTAACTTTCGGACTCAAGTGGTAATTGATATTATTATGTCCGAAATTGAAATGTATGGGGAGATTTTTACGTTTGCCAAAGTTAACAAGCACCGTCTTGTCACAGTTCAAAATCAAATGATATTTTGTGCACCAATCTTGGAACTGTGTCAACACCTCCACTACCCTCTCGTGTTTGATTCAGTGTCTGCCGATGCATTACTACGTGTCTTTTATTAATATGAAAAGGCAGATCATTGACATACATCAAAAATAATAGAGGTCCGAACACCGATCCCTGAGGTACACCGTAACCAACACCAAACTCACTTGATTCTACCCCATTCACAGAGACAGAGTCGTCTGCTTTCGAGATATGAGCTAAACCACTCCAGGCAATCTCCTCTGATTCCATAGGCATTCAGTTTAACTAAAATGTGGTTAATATCTATGGTATCGAATGCCTTCGATAAATAAAAGAATAGGCCAACAACGAAATAACCCTGATATATCTTATTTTGGGCAAACTGCAACATTTGATTTGATGCAGTCTCTATTGATCTACCCGATCTAAATCCATGTTGATTGTCACATAAAAGATTAAATTTATCAAGATATTTAGATGTTCTATTTTTTTGTGCACCAATCTTGGAACTGTGTCAGCACCTCCACTACCCTCTCGTCTAGTTTGATTCGGTGTATGCCGATGTTGCTATTGAAAAGGCAGATCATTGACATACAACAAAAATAATAGAGGTCCCAACACCGATCCCTGAGGTACACCGTAATCAACACCAAACTCACTTGATTGTGCCCCATTCACAGAGACAATGAGCCTGCTTTCGAGATATGATTTAAACCACTCCAGGCAATCCCCTCTGATTCCATAGGCACTCAGTTTAACTAAAATGTGGTTAATATCTATGGTATCGAATGCCTTCGATAAATCAAAGAACAGGCCAACAACAACATAACCCTGATCTATCTTATTTTGGACAAACTGCAACACCTGATTTGATGCAGTCTCTATTGATCTACCCGATCTAAAGCCATGTTATTTATCTCATAAAAGATTAAATTTATTAAGATATTTAGATATTCTATTGTGAATAAGTCTTTCTAATACCTTTAAAAATGAGCTAAAAATCGATATAGGTCTAAAATTCTCCATATTATGAGGATTATATTTTTTATACAACAGAACGACTTTGGCAACTTTTAAGAATGATGAAAAAACGCCAATTGTTAAAGACTTATTAAAAATGTGAGCCATGACATCCAAAATTACACCGATAGAGTATTTTAGTAGGCTAGTAGTGAAACCATCAATACCGACAGATTTTTTTATTATTTAAAGAGTGTACTAGTTTTTCGACTGAATTTAAGGCAGAAGTAGGAATTGTATACATAGTTGGTAAATTATTTCCAAAATGAGATTTTATTTTTTTACTAGCTACTCTCGAGAAATATGATGCAAAAAATGTTGCTATCACCGTTGCATCAGAATATTTAATATCATCTAAAACAATTTCATCAATCTTCAAATTTCTTTTTTTCCTTCCTAGATTTCGATTAGTTATATCCCAAGCTGTTTTCGATTTATTGTTAGAATGTTCAATTTTATTTATGTAATATTCACTCTTGGCTTTTTCAATTTTTTTAGAATGTGTTTTTTCCTTATACTGTTTAAATAAATTTTCGTTTTTGAGCGTTTTTGCTTTTTGCTTATTGTTTATTTTTCTTAAATAAGTAGGTACAATTACACTACTAAAAACTGATCACTGTCAAATATGACGGGTAAATGTTGATTAAATAAAATTTGACAAGAAATTACAATAAATGAAGCAATAGTAGGCATAATTTAAAAGTCAAGTAGTACTTATGATACATCATTGTAAAACGAGTTTTATTAAGAATCTGATTCTAAATTATTTTGTTACGTTGCCAAGATATGGGCTATGAACATGTTTTTAATGTGCACTAACCTTTAATGTTAAAATAAACATAGCTTTTGCTACGGTCGTGCGATTTTAAATTATTTTGAATTTATAAAAAATAAAAATAATAAGCTTTTATTTCTAAATATTATTTTAATGTTCATAACAGTTTTTAAGTTTTTTTTTTCATTAAAAAAATATTTAATTTTTCTCAAACTTGAGCCATTTTAATATCGTTAAAACTATCCAAACATTTTTATTTCTAGATAAATTTGTAGAAAAAAGTATGGGATTTTCCATACTTTCTTCTACAAATTTATCTAGAAATAAAAATGGGATGGAAGTAATTAATGGACCTATAGCTGCAAAAGGACATAAATATTAAATATTAAACAAATCACAATTTCAGATCAAACTCCCTTAATGGACTTCTCATCAATAGCATTGAAACGCTGAAAATGTCAAACTTCGATAAAGGCAGACCTACCAAATTCATAACTCATGGTTTCAGATCAAGCGGGTTTTCAGATACTTGCCAAGAAATCAAAGACGAGTATTTGAAGAACATGCATGTCAATGTGATTGTAATGGATTGGCAAAACATTGCTAGCAATTTGTTTTATTTTATACCAGCAGCTATGACTATTGATGTTGGCCAGTATTACGCAAAATTTGTCGATCAGATGGTAGAATATGGTTCGGATCCAAAAGATATACATTTGGTTGGGCATAGTTTAGGAGCACACATTTCTGGATTCACTGGACAGTTTACTAGATATAAATTAGGAAGAATAACTGGTAAAATTATGCCACTCGATTACAAAGTTATCAACTAGATCATTTAGTTATTCTCTATAAAGCATGTATTAGACGACACTATTTTTTTGTACAAGAAAATAGTATACTATTTATCTAAATCATTTAATGTTTTACTAAATTCGATTAAGGCACTACCGCTGACAACCTTTTGCCAAGTTTTGAAGAAATATCTGGAAAAGCAGGCTTTTTTTAGTATAACGGAATGTCTATCTACTAATTTTGCCGGCCTAGTTGTATAATAAGTTTTAATCTGTATATGATTGTAATCTAATTTATCATTTTTATACTATTATAATTATTGACCTGTGTAAGCATTTCTGAAGTAGTACAAAATTGATTATATAAAAAAAAGTGAAAAAAATACACCATGTTTTTTTTAAAACATTTTTTACACAAAATATGGCCAAACGCGAATATTGTACAGTTTTGTGTAACGGAAATATGACATGTTCTATTTGGTACACCATGATAGAAAATAGTATGCTATTTTGTTGTACAAGAAAATAGTGTCGTCTAATACAAGCTTTAGAATGGCTGTTGTTTCTATAAGAACTTAATGTTCTCAGTTATATTTGCCAATTCTGTCTTTGTTCACAGACATGTGATAATGAACAATTGTTTCTAGTTATTTCTTTATAAAAAAAATGTCATTTGACTTGTATTACTTTTCAAAAGCCACTTAACACATCTGTGAACTAAGGATCGATTTGAAGTAAATGTTACAACAATAAAAAATGTCATATTTAATTATGACGAGGACGCACGTATTGTAGTGAGTTATTCTTTCAGGTTTAGATCCTGCATTCCCATCTTTTGGTTTAATCCAATTGGTCGGAAGTCGACTTAATTCAAACCAAGCGCGTTTCGTTGATGTTATTCACACATCAGCTGGTACTCTAGGTTTGCGTGAAGCAATTGGACATGTTGATTTTTATCCAAATGGCGGGACTTTGCCTCAACCTGGATGTGGAGGAATAGACGAGGTATATTTTTGAAAGTTGCCTATTTCAGTGCTTACTATTAATCTGGTAGTCTGCTTTCACATTTCAAATATTTTCACTTGTTTCGATGCAATTGCAAAATAGTGAGAATTTTTACTTTTCAAAATTCTCCATATCTACTTTATTTTTTATTTATTAAAATTCTGTAAAAATACTTTTTTAAATGCTTAAAATATACTAGAGTCCTGCACGAGTACGTAAAATATATGCTGTTAATAATTGCCGATTACATTGCACACGAATTGAAAAATTGCTATGGGTGGCTTATTTGAAATCACACGATTAATGTTATGTTCACATGCAAATGATGCGAAGGGTAGATATGACAATACCGCAAATTTGCTGTAAAATGTAACGTAATTCCATAGTTTTGATAATCTGTCAATGTGTGTTTGTCAGTTGATTGTCATTATTTGTATAATTAATTCTATATAATATGCTTTATACAATGTGGTAATGAAAATAAAGAGCTCTATTAAACTAAATCGGTAGCTTGAAAATAGAAGCACTATTTTCCTTCAAGGATGCCGAAAACTGTGGTAAAAGACTGATGGATAATTGAATCTTGAATCGGGAGGTAGTTTCAAATAAATAAATGTAAAGTACATATCAAACTCAAAGAAAAACAAAAGCATGCATATTTTGAACTTCACTTTAGCTGTGTATTTTATACGCGTGGCGCATGAAGTAAAATTTCGAGTTTAGAAAAGCCTGAATATTTGGTTTGGTCGCTCCGCTTCGCGGAGCGACAAAACCAAATTTTAAGGCTTTTCTAAACTCGAAATTTTACTTCATGCTTAACCTGGGAGTGAAAAACACTCGCTTAGTGCTCAAAATGAACGCATTTATAAATTTAGAGGTCGTTCCATTTAACTAGCGAGAATAAAAATGCATTTGTGCACATAGCACAAACATTTCCAAAAATCGACTTGTTTTACTTATGTGTGCGTAGTACGTATAATTGCTTACTAACTTTAGTAGCTAAAGCATCAATGTGATCGTTCCAGCTTAAGTGGTTATCTAAGGTCATTTCCAATAATTTCGTCTTAGATGACAGCTCAATGGTTATGTTAGATATGGTTATACTATTAGGAATAAATAATTTTGATCTTTTATTTTTAAACACTGCTCAAAATTGTTGTATATTACGTTGGCTTTATTTGTTAACCCGACGTTTTCAACCATTTAACATTTTGTAAACATTTTACAAATGAATTATTTCGTGTTTTTAATTATAAAATTTGATCTTCTACTAGTTCTGCTTACAACTGCTTTCATTTAGACAAGATTTTGGAATATCATTCTCAAAACGCACAAGTTCAATGAGAACCTGACAGTCGCTGTCAATTTGCGAGTGGTATTTGGGTAATCGAAAAAAACAGTTCAATTTGCGCATACGAATTGTAGTTTGCTTATGCGAATCTTTTCAAATAAACCTATTATTGACAAGTCATTCGAAAGTGCATAATTGCGTGTACGAATAATTTCAAATAAACCCCCCCTGTCCCGATTAGTAATCGGCGATTACAATTCATCATGTCAGGGCTGCCAGGCTCTAATTTGACTTAAACTCTCAGTATCGTATGACATTTGTAATATTTTTGTCTAACAAGTGGCGATCGATAAATGTCATTGCTTGTTGGTAAAAATTATCAATTAAAAATGAATATTGCCGAAAAAAATAAAAGTGGCAAATAGAGAAGAGTCAAAGGGACGGGTACGAGTGAGGTATATCTTTATTTTGAAAAGATCGCCAACAGTGCAACGAAAGAAATCGAACCATTCGTAATGTCCCAGCAGAACATATATATTATATATTGGAACGTCCAAATAAAACTTGAAAATATTTAAAAATTTCAAAATGTTTGTTACGAAATTATGTTTATCTTATTAGGTCTATGATATTGTATATCAACATAAACTCATGATTGTTTCTATGAAAGAAAAATTGAACGGTATATAGAGCCTTTTTAAATGGGCAGTGGATCGCTTATTTCGAATTGTTACAAAATTAAGTGATATTTGAGTAAGTGTTTCTTATAAACTGCTGCTCTTTATAAAACTCTTTCTTCGACCATAATAAAATGGTCACTTGACGTCTGACAAAAATTGTAAGTAGGCTATTTCTCTATCCAGGAGCTACAAATTTATAATTAGAAGATAACTTGACATGTCTATCAACTACTTCTCCAGATTATTTTGAAAAATTACTCAGCAGTTTTCTGTAAAAAAATAGATATGAATGAAGTGGCACTTGTACAGAGGTGCCCCATGGTGGGGCACATTGGGACATCGATTAGGCAGTTTGAAAAATAGATATGTATATTGAAAAAAAGTTATAATCGCATTTGTTTATTGTCTAAAACTGTTTTTAATATGCAGAGAGTCAAATGTGTCATTAAACTTAACAAAATTAGCCAAATATAAAGTACTTGCAATAGAAACTGGTTGAAACAATTTTGACTCCATATCATTCCTGAAAATGATCAACAAAAGATATGTCGAAATCGCTTTTTGAGTGCCTGACAGTTTTGACTTCAAAGTATCAATATTCGGACAATTTTATAATTTGGCCTTTACATTAACATTTACTACGTGAGTAATTAATAAGCACAAAATTCACTATATGCAGCACTTTATGATGTTTCTGGAATAACTTCATTAAAACGAATGGTGATACTGTTTTTTTCCAAAACGATTGGTATTCCTGAGAGTTTGCTTGAGAATGTCTAGAACTCGAGATTTTTAAATGGCACGATAGGTCAAAGTGGTATCATTGAAAAATAATAAACTTAATAAAAGACTAACACTTTCTTCACTACTTCACTTCTTTTTAGTGAAGAAAGTGTTAGTCTTTTATTAAGTTTATTATATTCAACTCTTCACGTAACTCAAACCAAATATATATCATTGAAAAAGATTGTTTTTTTTTAAATCTCGAGTTCTAGACATTCTTAAGCAAACTCTCTGGGATACCATCCGCTTTGGAAAAAAACAATATCACCATTCGATTTAAAGAAGTTATTCCAGAAACATCATAAAGTGCCGCATAAAGTAAGGCCTTGGAAAAATAACTAACTTTTGTAGGAAAAATATGTTTGCCACTGATGCCCGTTTTGAGTAATATTGGATTGAAGTTACCAAATATCAATACTGTTGTGGACTTGGAGTTAGAGTTGGAGTCAAAGCCGTGAAGTCAGAGTTTAAGTATTTTGCGTTGAAGGAATCGAAGTCAAGAATAACTCCGACTCCGGAGACAGAGTTGATGTCAAATATTTGATTTAGCGACTCATCAGCCCTGGTCTGAATACATCTGAGAGGTCAACCCAATCTTTTAAAATAAGTTAACCTAAAAAAATCGAAATTTAAGAACTTTAATCAGATATTACTTTCAATGACAAAATTATGTTTCCTACAAAAGTTGCTTATTTTTTAAAGACCTTTTCAATGGTACTTATTGTGCTATTTAAAAATATCAAGTTCTTGAGATTCTTAAGTAAACTCTCAGTGATACTAACCTTTTTGAAGAGAAACAATATCACTATTCGATTCTTTAATTCGGCTATTTTAATACTAGCCGTTCTATCAACAAAGAAAAAAAGCCTGATACGAGTGGTCAGGGACACTCTGTGTTTCAGCGAGGATGGAATGTTCTCTAATGTTGCAAGTAATCATTGTCTTCGTAACATAACATTATTTTCGCATATGCAGGGTATTCCATGTGTCTTTATAATTACTTTACGTCATAGAACTTCGTTATTTTAAATAGCACACCCTATATATTATTATTTGTTTTGTGTTTCTTTTTAAGAATAAATGTGTTAACATAATTGTATTTTTTTATTTGTATACAGAAAAAAAAGTCATGTCTAAATAAAGATGATTTATATATATAATATTTTGTCTAAGTCGTACTATTTTATAACGTTTGTAGTGGTTTTGTAAATCTACAATATCTCTAAAGCAGATAGAGAGCTGCAGTTTTCGTCCTTCGAAAGCGCTCTCTGTGCGCTATCGTCAACACTATAAAGTTGCTGCGCTGGAGATAGGTGGCTATAAAATAAAACAATTATGTGTTACTTGATTTTTTTTAAATAGAAACATATCATTTTTGACTTCATTATACTCAAAATTTAATCCTCTTTCGAGTACGCTAATAATATGTACAACTTACATTTATAAGATTTTCTCGTATTTTTAATATTATGTGAGTTGCATAAGGTTCCGTCCTGTACACTGTAGATTATTTTTTAGATAATTCAATCGTGCAGCCATGGAAGAAGCTGGCAGTATTTCAAAGAAAGCATAAACCCCAACACGAAATTTGAATGTTTCAAAAGCAAAAGTTACGAAATGTTCCTGGCGAAACACTTCGATGTGAATCAACCTGTATTGTTAGGTGAATATGTATCAAAAGAATCAAGGGGTGTGTATTATCTTAAAACGAACTCGGAATATCCATTCGCTATTAATAATGACATTTAGAAAAAGCAAATAAAAAACAAACAATTTTATTTTAGTTTTATTTCTTCCTTTGTAAGAAAATGAGTTGATTGTTCATTCTTTGTTCTTTATGAAAAAAAAAGATACGAAAACATTATAGGTTATTGATTATTTTAACACGGATAGCCGGATGTACGGCAGCCATATACCGGCCAACATTTTAATATCTAGTAACATTTTTCGCAACGGACAACAATATGGCGAGTTTTCAGCGTTTAGATAGTATGCCTTTTAAAAAACATAGACAGAATGTATTTTTTTTAATCTTGAAATACTTTATTATTGATATTATAAATAAAGAATAATTTTGCATATTTTAGAATATGTCAGTGTTTTATATGCCCAGCGATCAATTCAAATTTTCAGACTTTTCTAAACTCAAAATATTGACTTTATGCTTAAACAAGGAGTGCAAACACTCGTTAGAATACAACTGAAACCAGAAAAAGAAGGAAATAATCTTTGTGTATTTTTAAGGACATGTGTTATTTAGAAATATTTTAGTTGCATTTATTATTTTCAATAATGTCGGTATATGTTGCCATTTTTGGTTCATCATCATCGGCCCCATAATCGAACCCCTGACTATCATCGACCCCCAATCGACCTTTTGCCCATCATCGACCCCGTTGGGAAACGCTAGTCTATACCATTATACCTTACCGACGTTGGTCAAAACCCTACAGTAACGGCTGTCAAAGGTGGAAACAGTAAATAGTCAACAGCATCTTTAATAATAAATTAATTCAGGAAACATCGTTATTCAAATAAATCGTTTTAATTGTATAAATCCATATGTTTAAAATGTAAATTACAATTTATCAATTTGAGTTAAGAATTAGCGCATTAATAAAATAAAATTAATTATTGGTAATCTTGATTTTTATTTGACGGTTGATTGTCACAACAAAAGTTTCAACTTCAAAAACTTTTGACAATGAACTAATTTTAATAATATAAAATTTTTACGATAATATAGCAGAATGTAAGTACATACATGATTTTAAGTATTTTCACATAAAAAGTAACGTTATTAAATCAAATTATAAATTGCTTAATACGATTAATTCTTGTTTAGGCCTGAAGATGACAATTTCGATCCTTACGCAAACAGGGAGAAAGAAAACACCACAAAGTGCGAACACAACTACACAATTTGCTTTAGTTAACTTTTTATTTATGTATTTTAGTTACATGGAAGGATTCGCAAATATGATAAAAGGCGCAATCGGAACTGGGATCATTTTAATGCCTGAAGCTTTTAAGAATTCAGGATGGGTCAACGGCTTCGCTTCTTGTGGCATCATTGCGATTCTATGTGCACTAGGCCTTCATGTTTATGTAATTTCGGTACGAACAATTATGCGAAGTTGACTAATGTTATAATTACAGTTTAAAAGCCATTACATAATGTGTAAACGAATGAAAGTTGGTCTGATCAAGTATCCTCAGTTGATGAAGAACGCTTTGGCATCTGGACCTGGATGTTGTTCGAAAATGTCGAAAATGTCTCCGTAAGTTTATAGTTTGTATTATCATTAGATTGGCATTTGTTTCAGATATTATATTTAAATTTGTATTTTGGAAGATTATTCTCCACAAATACCTTTTCACTCCTACGCTGTTTATTGTTATTATTCGATCTTTGCTTAAGATCGACTATTAATCTATATTCTGAATAAACCACATAAATACGCCATACGTCTAAGAGGGTAGTCTCTGTTAAAGGTGCGCTGGGGTGTATATAGATTTGTAAGATATCCTAAACATGTCTGTTTCATCAACTTGCAATTGGAAACAATTTGTAATTAAAATTGTTGTGTTTTTGAGAAGTACTAATTAATCACTGAATTATTAGTGACTTGGGTGCAAACGTTCATTAAATGATTAAACCTGCCTAATACGCTTATGTTTTAGTATTTTGTTTTTAATATATAGATTCACGTCATAAATTGTATGTAATCACAATACGGAGTGGTATGAGCACAACTAAGGAGAAAATGTATTATATTTTGTTAGTAACATTTTTCTTTGTTAATTCGTTAATTCGTCAGTTTTGTGCCAAGAATCAGATGGCTATCCTCCCGCACCCTCCTTTTTTTGTTAGACCTAGCTCCATGCGATTTTTTTTATTTCCGAAATTAAAATCAGTGCTGAAAGAACACCGTTTTCAGAGTATTGAGGACATCAAAGCAATTTCATCACAGACCTTAGAGGCCATCTCAAATAAAGCTATGCAGAAATGCTTTGCGAAATGGAAACATCGCTGGGAAAAGTGTATAAACAGGGGAGTACTTTGAAAGGGACAAAGACTAATAATCTATAAAATGAATAATAAAGTTTAAAAAAATTAAGTTCTGTTATTATTTGAACAGACCTCGTATCTCAAAACATATCCAGATATGAGTCACACTTTTTGAGGCCAACTCCCTATATGTGAGGTGTTGGCCTCAAAATAACTCAAGCGTAAGTAGTTAGACAGGTAATAGGTCATCTGATTAACTTAAAAAAACCTTAGTAGTTCTAAACTGTGGTCTAGTTTGCAGGATGCCGACCAACCGGGAAAACCGGGAAAGTCAGGGGATTTTATTCACCTGGAAAAGTCTTGGAAGAGTCAGGGTAATAAGGCCGTTTTATCGAAAAGTAAAGTCATTTTTAAATTAGTAATACTAATAAATATGTAAATGATGCGATTAAAGAATTGACAAATTGTTAGTTCTGTTCGAAGCACGAATTTTACACATTAAATAATAATGAAAATTAAAAAAATGGTGATATGTCCAATATAGCACTTTCCCCGTAATTTGAAGAATTGATAATTGACATACTATATTTATTTTACTCTAACTAATTAGCTAAGATTTGACTTGAAGTTAGTGATTCATACGCATGGCACATGACTTAAAATTTTGAGTTTAGGAAAGCCTGAAAATTTGGATTTTGCTCGTGCGCCCCAGCAAATCAAAATATTCAGGCTTTTTGTAACACGAAATTTTACTTCATGCTTAACCTGGGAGTGGAAACCCTCGTTAGACGATCAATCAGAAACTTATTTTGTAGCTTTCATTGTGATAAAATTTATAACATTACAACAATAGAGTTGGTGTTATTTTTTTTAGTTCAAGTTAGGAACAAAAACAAATTCGTGTGCATTATTTATGTGTTCTAAACTTTAACGAACAAGCTGGAAAAACTTAAATTATACCAAAATTATTTAATATAAAGCTTAATAAATAAACCTGCCAAAGAATTAACTCTTTTTTAACTGTTAAGGCTTCCTAGATACCCTATAAAAACATCGAATTTGGGCCACCCTATAATTATTATGCTAAGGTTTAAAGATAGCATCCATCTTTGTAGAGTTGGAAATAACTTACTAGATACTATAATTGAAAAGCATTTAAAATAAAACAACTGAGTTGGGAGGGTTTCACTTTATTGTTGAACACTGCAATATGTTTTGCCACGCAGCCACTTATCAGGCAGATAAATAAATCGAATTTTTTTTTTCAGAAATATGGTGAACTTCTTTTTGGTATTTCACCAATTGGGCATTTGCTGTATATACGTGTTATTCGTAGCCAAGAACATTAAAAATGTCGTAGACGTGTATACTATTGATATCGCAATTGAATTTTACATATTTTCTCTTATAATACCCTTTATTTTGATAAACTCCATCCCGCACATGAAGACAATGGCAATTTTTTCAATTATTGCACTGCTTTTGACGTTGGCTTCATTTTCCATAATATTCTACTACGCTTGTCAAGACCTACCTCCATTATCCGAAAGAAAATATGTGGGCGAAGCGATGGCGTACCCTTTATTCGTAGGGACGTTTTTGTTTTCTCTAGAATCAGTCGGAGTGGTAAGTATAGTTTTGAAATACCATACACGATTAGAATTAGAATACCTAAGCCCATTTGCACCCCGAGTGATTAACTTTAATCATCCACTAATCATTGATTAAACCTCTGATTAAGTCAATATTAATATTCTACAATATACGAATGTTATCAATTTGTACTATATTCTAAATATGTCTCTTTCATCAATATGCGATTGTGTAAGCAATCTGTTAATAAAATTGTTGTGTTTTCACAAAGAACTAATCTCTGATTAATTTAATTGACCTAAGAGCAGACGGACACTAGAGATTTTAAGTTAACTTTTTCATATCTATTTAAAAAGTAGCTAAACTATGGCCACCATAAACTTCTTCGTTTATTATATTATTTTTTATAATTGTTAATATATCATACTTGAGTGTTCTAACTGCAAAATTACATTCTCCAACTTTTAGCAAATTGCAAAAAACACGTGTACTTTAACATGGCGGACATAAAAACACCACGATTACACAAAAAGTGGAGAATGTGAGTTTCGCATTTAGACCACTCACTTATGCAACTTGTTTATTTTTGTAGCACTAATCTCAATTATAAGAGTGTATCAGCGACGGCTCGCAGCCTAACCTCAGGGTAGGCCCCAGCGCCAAGGCACACAAAAGGTTGGGATCGCGCTTTATAAATACAAGGAATTGCACAACAAAGTCACCTTTCAATAACGGATACATGTTACCTTGGGTCTCTGGCCTGCCCTGAAGTTAGGTTGCGAGCCGCCGCTGGAATGTATGACAGTTTTTTTGAAATATCATACAAATTACAAAACTAAAAAGCTGCAATGAACTAATGATCACCAGTTTTTATACAAATAACCACTCAATAAAATGAATTCCTAAATTTAGTAATAGTTTTCAAAACACATTATTGTTAATACTATTATAGATCATTGCTGTTGAGAGTGAAATGAAGAAGCCATCAAGATTTGTTCATGCTTTTGGTGTGCTTAACATGTCTTGGATTGTGATAACACTCATATACGCAAGTTTGGGTTTCGTTGGTTATTGGAAATACGGCGATGAAATTAAGGAAGCGATTATTTTAAATCTTCCAGAAAGAGAAATGTAAGCTGAATGTTTAGTAATTTTAGAAAAATATAAATAAGAAAGCCACAAACAAAATTTAATAATGAAAATGATTCTTTTAGGATTATATCATGCCATTTTTCAAATTCGAACGTTTAGAAAAAAATATATTGAAAAAAATTATATAATATCTCTAGATGACTAAAGTTCGAAACTTGCCGGATTAAATATAAAAACAGTTAAACAAACCAAGTGTTTTAATTATATATGCCATAATTAGATTAAAAAATGTTTTACCATGAGTTAAGTCAGAAATTAATTAAATATATTGTATTTGTTTTATAGTGTGCAAAATATTTATAAAATATAAAAACGCATTAAAATTAATATAGACATAAAGACATTGCTGCAAATATTCATTAAAACAACTGCTTGCTAATATAGTAACAGTTTGATAATGATATTGAAAACCAGAAGGGGTACTTAACTTTTAGCGTTTTTCAGATTTCAATCAAACAAAATCTGAAAAAGGCTAAGAGTAAAGTACCACTTCTGGTTTACAGATTTTGATCAAAATCAGTTCCTAAAATTGCAATAAAAAGCTTAAGTTTATTCCCACTGAACACGGAAACATTTTAAATATTGCACGAATATTGAACATGATACTAAAATAAAACATTGTATTCAAATCATTACAACAAAGTTTTAGCAACGTTTCAAACATTGTACAAACGTTTTCTGTGCAATATTGATGTATATACATTACCGAAATGTTAAACATTATACTAAAATTCAACAATGTTTTATAACGTTTCAAAAATATTGTAGCAAAGTAACACAACGTTATATAATCATTACAATTTGACTTTTATGCAACATTGTATTGTAAACATTGGATATATATTAAAAATGGTAACATCGCATTCTTAACATTGTATATGTAATTGAACATGTTGCTGTAATGCAGCATCGTGGTTTACACATTTCATGGACATTGAACATACAGAGAGTGTTTCATTCAAGTAAACATATCCCGATTATATGCTGTAAATCTTCAGATATTCGTTTTTTTTTGAAGAGTTCAACTGAAAGCTTCAAATGAGTGTTTTGCACTCTTAGACTAAGCATGAAGTAAAATTTCGAGTTTAGAAAAGTGCTGTGAAAATTTGTCTCGGGTCGCGCAGCGACGCGCGACAAATTTTCTGGGCTTTTCTAAACTCGAAATTATACTTCATGCGCCACGCGTATAAGCCGCAGATTTGAATTGAAGGTCATGCACTTCCCACTGAGCAAAAAACAAACAAATAACGTTCTTTCAACATTGTAATAACATTAAACGTTGTTTTAATGTTCATGAAACAGATTTCTTTAATTTATTTGTTACATTTAGTTATGTATTTAATACATATTATATCTGTTTCCCTGTAATAGGATATTTTATATGTATGTTGGGAAATAAATGGATTATTATTATTATTATTATTATGAAACGTTACTTAAATGTGTTTGCTCAGTGGGTTGTTAACAATATTTCAATGTTTTCAGAGTTTAAGGGTACTTAGGTTCCGGGGTACTGTCTCCCCTAGACTATACATTACTTTTTGTAAGACAGTTTTTTTAATTGTTTTTTTGTTACCAATATATATTTGTATTTTTTGACCCATTTGAACCCAGAAATAAATTTTGCATTGAGATTACGAGACAAACCTTCCTATAACGTTCACTTAATTGCTGAACATCGGGTTGTATACAATACGGATTCTATGCATTCATCGCATGCAACTTAACATAAATACATGCATTCGTATGTTGGGTTGCATACAAGTAAGAGTATTCGCTTGTGTTGCCTAGGCGTTGTTTTGTCAACGGTGCAGCAACATTTTTCTTTGAACGTTAGCATGTAACGTTGCTGCAGGCAGACATTCAGCGTTTTTTTAACATTCATACTTAAAACGCGACGTTTCGTGTTGCGCGGCAACATTGATGTAACGTGTCATGCAACGTTTCTTTGCTCAGTGGGTTGTATCATTTTAATATCTCAATTGGTTTCGTTTGTATGGCACAATCAGACGGGCAGACAGAAATTTTTCAAAAAAGGTTTTAATCAACTCGATTCAACTTTACAATCATATGAAACACGATTCTATCATTGATTAAACATTACATAAATGTGTTTGCTTAGTGGTTTTTAGCTATAAATTATGAAAATTAGTTACAATTGTATGAAAACAATATTGTTATTTTAGATATTGTACTATTTACGAATCTTGTCCAATAATTTGCGGTTTATTACTATAGCAATTTTTCTATCACATAATGTACCTATTCGTTTGACCTCTCACCTCATTGATATACTTTCTTACCGTTCAATAGATTGGCAGATGTCTGTAAACTAATGTATGCTGTATGCGTTTTCATATCATACGCACTTCAATGTTACGTCCCAGTCAGGATAATATGGGATGAATACCTGTACAAATGTTTGGAGGGCAAAAAACATTTATTTTGGTGGCAATATTTCATGAGGATTTGCATTGTTTTGTTCACAGGTATTTATCCAAGAATTCGTAGTTCGTAATATGTTATTAATAATCATTTTATTTTAGTAATTGTGGCTGCGTCAATACCATTATTGGGACTTTTAACTTCTCTAATTGGAACTATTGCATTGACCACACTGGGATTTCTTTTTCCGGCAATGATAGATATTTGTATTAGACATCCGGATTACGGTAGGGCAAAAATTCACTTGTGGAAAGACATGCTTTTGATTTTGCTGGCAGTTGCTACATTTTGCTTCGGGACTTTTGTCATCGTCAAGGACATTGTTGAGACAATGATTGAAATGAGATCGTAATTTTAGAACCCTTGTTTTTGTAGCTAATGTATATTTTTTCAATAAAAAATAAATATTGATACTGTCGTTATCTTTTTAACCAACTATAAATGATTGATTTTACTACTATTATACGTTTTAGTGGTGAGTTATTAGTGGTGAAAATTGAATTTGTGTTCAGTATTGCGGCACCAGATTCAGTTTAGTATTGGGGCACCAGATACCCACACACGCGTTCGGACTTCAAGGTCCTCGTCAGTGAGTCAGGACCACACTGACTAGGACCTTGAAGTCCGAAACGCGTCTGTGGGTATCTGGTGCCCGAATACTAAACACAAATTCAATTTTGATATTTGTTTTCTGGTTTCACAAACAGAGTTTAGCTCGTTCGTGGACAAAACAGTGACCTGTATATGCACTTTGTGCATTCGTGTCATTGACGATGCTACCATGAAGCATTAGATGACGTTAGCTATCGAATCCATTAATAGTATTAGTGGTGAGTTATTACTCGTACAACAATTCAAAACCAGGAGGGGTGTATTTAAAATTATTTGTGCACGCAATTATGCACTTGAGAATGACTTTTCAATAATAGCTTTATTTGAAAAGATTCGCATACGCAAACTTCAATTCGTATGCGCAAATTTAACTGTTTTTTTGCGATTACCCAAACACCACTCACAAATTGGCAGCGACTGTCAGATTCTCATTTAACTTGTGCGTTTTGAGAATGATATTCCAAAATCTTGTCCACATAGAAGCAGCTGTAAGCAGAACTAACAGAAGATCAAATTTAATGATTAAAAACACGAGATAATTAATTTGTTAAATGTTTACAATGTTAAATGGCTTAAAACGTCCGGTTAAATACTAGTTTATGTAGAGGGATCAGTAGTTTGTAAAAATAGGAAAGCAATATGTTATTTACATATGTTTCTTTTGGGTATACATATCCCCATGTATACGCCCACTGAGCAAATCTATTTAAGTAAAGTTTCATCAACATTAAAACAACGTTTAATGTTGCTACAATGTTAATATAAATTTATTTGTTTGTTTTTTGCTTTGATGCTTCTAACGAGTGATTATAATTCTTGATTAAGCATTAAGTAACATTTCTGGTTTAAAAAAGCCTGAAAATGTGGATTAATTTATTACGTGAGATCAAACATAAAATCAAGCATAGTCTACTATTCCGAACTTCACTTGAAATCAGTGTTTTATACGGCGCATGAAGTAATATTTCAAGTTTAGAAAAGCCTGAAAATTTAGTTTACACAGAAATGGAATGAGTGACAAATCAAATTAAATAAGATTTTAAATATTTCATTGTATAATTCAATATCCGGAGGTGTATTTGCACGGGAAGTAGTTGTTTCAATGGATATTTATCGTCTTAGGTTGTCTTATTAATTAAGACATTGTTTGCATTTTCACGAATAATTTTTTCGTAATTTTATATATTATGTTTAAAGTGTGCAAACCATAAGAAGCGTAAGCTTATTTTCTCGAATTCAAATAGTTTTGAATTTGAATTTATCTTGTATGAATGTCCTTATTAATTTTTGTTTAAGCGTCGTATCGTCAGTCTGTCTAAAGTCTCTGTATAATTGTCGTTTATATTTTATTAGGCGTAGTATATAATTAGAGAGAGGATATTTGTAGGGTTTTTTTGTGATGGTGGGTGTGTTTTCCTTAATTGATTTAGATAGGGTATCTACGAAAAAAGAGATGGTGTTAGGATTAATTGCTTGGTTTTTAGAGATAAATTTAGTCATTTCGTCCGTTACTTTTGCAATGTCACAGTTTGTATAGTTTAGAATTGTCTTGGGTGGAGAAGGGAGAGGGGAGCAAATATTAAGGGAGAATTATATGGACATGTGGTCTGAACATAAATCAGGAATGAGGATAACATTTTGTATGAGATGTTGGATATTACTTGTGCAGAGAAGGATATCGGGAGTGGTAGATTAGTTGTTTGAAATAATAAATGTGGGACCAGTGTGTATACGAACAAAATTAGAATTTGAAATAATCAATCAAGTTGTCTTGATTTGGTCTTGTTTATGTTGAAATCTCCAATTACGACAGCATGGTCATACAGGGATGCCTTTGTAAAGATTTTATCTTCGATGGAAGAGGAGTTACGGATGTATACCAGGAAAATATGAAGTGGCAATTGGGGAAGCTCAATGATACAGTGCAGACTGTCATTCATTTGATTATTTATTTTTGGAGGATTTGATTTTAACAATTTAATGTTTTGTCTGGCTACCACCAATAAGCCTCCTCGTTGATTTTGTAGGGGAATTGAAGAAGGAATTTGGATGAAGGACCAGCTATTAAATGAAAATGGTTTGTTTTTGTTTCGACCATAATAATTACATCAATAGGATTATAGGTGAGATAATTGGATAATAGATAGGATTTCTTGGAGAGGGAGTTGATGTTGCCGTATAATAAATTAAAGACAGCTATTTTTGCTAACTATTTGTGAAAAACCTGTTTGGATACCGGATAAGGGAGCTACGGTGGGGATGACATTTTGGATTCGAGGTCAAACATAACGACAAACATCTTGTTTCCTGAAAAGTTAACATGAGTATCTACATTGAATGAATCTATAAAGCGAGCTTTTAGTTCTTTGATGAGTGCATCTCTGTCTGTCACTGTTGGTTCGTTTATTTTTGTAGTGTAAATGTCAATAATGTAATCATGAACTGTGATGGGATTATAAATGCGTGCGTGTTTTGTCAGGTCTTTTTTGTTTTGGTTTATTATTTTTACGTCCCTCTATCGGTTTTCGCGGTCTGTTAGCGCATTTTGTTGACCATGCTCTATGGTCTGTTTCTCCACATCCCTTGCATTTGATTGGGAGGGTGTTGCATGTCGAAGTGGGGTGATTTTCTGCACATTTGGCACAGCTTATGTTCTCTTTGCAGTTGCTGGTGACGTGGTCATATTTATTGCATCTGCTGCACGGAAGAGGAAGTGGAGTTCATTTTATCATTTAATTTCGGATGAATTCTTTAAGAAACTCTTAATAGAGTTTTTTTTTAATGCGAAGTTTAATAAAATAATGAAAACAATGCCAAGGTTTATTCACATAATCAACACGATTTTATATGACAAAAGAGAGGACGATTAAAAACAACATTGCAGAGCTAAGAATTATTATGCAAGATATTTAAAGTTTTACAAAATTTTATTTAAGTATTGAAAGTGTTATCTCAATATTTATTATTTTTGTAGTATGTACGACTTTTTACTGTTTTTCTTCAAAAAATATACCATGTTGTATTGTACCTTTATAGTTTATTAATATTTTAAATATTATTAGACGAAGTCAAAATTTTCAAATCCATATCTGAGTTTTGCTGTGTGACTAATTCTAAAAAAAAATATTGACATTTCGATACCATATGTAATTTACTTTTGATAAGTTAAACATGTCGATTTTTGGAAATGTTCGTGTTATGTGCACAAATGCGTTTATATTCTCGCAAGTTAAATGGAACGACCTCTAACTTTATAAATGTGTTCATTTTGAGCATTAAACGAGTGTTTTCACTCCCAGGCATAAAGTAAAATTTCGAGTTTAGAAAAGCCTTAAACTCGAAATTTTACTTCATGCGCCACGCGTATAAATCACTCATCTAAACTGAAGTTCAAAATATGCATGCTTATGCTTTCTTGAGTTTGATATGTACTTTACATTTATTTATTTGAAACTACCTCCCGATATTCAATAATCCATCTTGTACCACAGTTTTGGGCATCCTTGAAGGAAAATAACGCTTCCAATTTTAAGCTACCTATTAAAAATAAATGTTAAATAGAGTATTCTTTAGCTCATTATTTAGATTACCACATTGTGTAAAGCATATTATATAAAATTAATTATACAACTAATGACAATCAACAAACAAACACATATTGACAAATTATCAAAACTATGGAAAAACATTACATTTTGCAGCAAAATTGCGGTGTTGTCATATCTACCCTTCGCATCTTTAGCATGTGAACATTACAATAATCATGTCATTTCAAATATTTCTCGAGTTTGATATGTACTTTACATTTATTTATTTGATAACAACACAATGTGGTAATGCAAATAAAGAGCTAAAGAATGCTCTATTAAACATTTATTTTAGCAATTTTTTTATTTCGTGTGCGAGTTTTAGCCTTCGCAAATGTTCGCATGCGCATTTTTGCGAGTAATTTTAAATAACCCCCTAGGTTAAAGTCCAGTTATTTGATTTACGTTATCCGTTTAAGGAAGAATAACTAATTACATCTTAGAATATCAACATAGGCTTGGCTGATTTTCCAAGGTGTAGATTTTTAGTTTTTTAACCATCCCCTTCGTTTTGGGTTCCCTGTATAACTGCGTTTAACTCAAAAATACGATCCAAAATTCCTCATTCAGATCTTTAATTGATGAAAGTATACGTCCTACTGATTCGAAATTTTTACATTAATCAAATCAAAGAATAATCCATCATGGAATCACACATTAAACAATTCAACTTGATCATCATGTCCTCATTGCATTAATAAACAATTTAGCGGTGTAATAGACTATAAAACAAATGCGAACCCATTTATTCTATCAAATTAGGCCATGGCCAGATTACGCTCCTAAAATATTGTTTACTGGCAGAACATTCACCTCTGATCCCTATAACGATTGTTATCAAAATAAAACATCATCCATGAAGGTACCATTAATATCAATTAGGAAAATCAAATAAATATTTTTATTAAAGCACCAACAATTCTACTTATAAAATATAAAATAATGATTATTTAATATATTATAATATCTTTGATTTGTTTTTTTACATATCTACAATTTACATATTAATTTGCAAAAATTAAGAGTCAACAACCAACAATATACAAAAATGGCGTGTGCGCATCTAAATTTTTAAATAATAAACACATTTAAACATGTTTGTTTGAAAAGACGTAAAAGAAAAAGGAACGACTATGTTAGTGTTAAATAAAACATTTTAACTCTTTGAACTTAATGCCGCTACGATTTCGGAGGTGCAACTGTAAGTGCCGGCTAATAAACCTACGACTCCGAATACGATTAATGAAATGTCTTTGAATAGAATGTATTTCCCGGGGCCTAGATTATCTGGGTACATAACGCATATTTCCATGATGGCCGGGAACGCGATTCCCAATGCTGACAAACAGAAGGCTCCGAATAGGGAAATGAAGAGACCGAGAAGTGGGATGGTGACAGCAAGAACAACTGAGAAAAAGACAAATAAAGTTAATAATTTCTGTTTATAAGATCAAGAATAACTGATTCAGTTTGTAATTTGTTTAACACTCGGAGAATATTCTTACTTTGAGCATTTGCTGTTATCACTGTTTATTTTCAAAATACATTAATGTACTTAGAATATAGATATGGGAAGTTCGAATCTTTTAGGTGATTCGTTCTTTATGAATCGTTCGTAAACGAATCACTTATAATAATAATAATATAGTTCGTTCTCGCCTCAACCTCCCTCTATAGTGACGATGGACACTTGTTTCATAAACCGTGACCATTTACTTACCGTCAATTATTACGTGCAAAATTGAATAATAATAATAATAATCCTATATGTTCGTTCTATACCGAACGACGCCGAGATAGACGACCGACCCAATGATATCAGTTGAACGAGCGAATACCGTTTTAAAGGAATTGACTTGTACGACTTGTATAATTTAAGCAAAGATGATAGATTTAGTCGAAAGATATGTGTCTTAAAAAAATAGAGCAAACATATACAAATTTAACTATAATTCGAAATGTTTTATTATATTTATTTTTAAATTATAAAATAATTTTGCCTTTTCAGTCGAAAGTTTAGTAAAGCTGTTCCAAATAAAACTTCGGTGCCTTGAATTCATCTTGCAAATATTCTGTGATTTGTCTAATAAGTAGAGAACAAACATTAGCTGATAAAATTACGTCGTACAAAATACCAATAAAGGCTGGCGCAGCGAATTCGTTTCCGCAAGTCGTGAAGAATCGTTCCGGGCGGATTCAGATGACATGTACAAAGCGGAGTTGAAGTTGTGCGCGGATTCAAGCGAACGAAATAGTCATCCGATTCGGGCAGATTCAGATTCAGACCGCATGTACAAAGCGGAGTTAAAGTTGTGCGCGGATTCGAGCGAACGAATTAGTCATCCGATTCGGGCGTGTTCAAACTGCATGTATAAATCCGAATCGGGAATACGATTCCACTCCGCCAAAATCGTTTGGTCGGTCGTCTCGAGTGAATGAATCATTAACGAATCAATTCTTCTTGAAATACGGAATCAGTTCATTCAAATCACCGTATAGAATCGTTCTTTTCGAACGAATGATTCACGAACGATCCATATCTATTACAATAGCTTCATTGCAGTAAAATGGAAATTTGGGAGGTTTTTAGTTATAATTTAGGGGGAAGTGGATTCTCAGAGTTGGCAACACTGGACATCGTGCTCGCGCTTTTGGGCGTGGATCGAGGAGGTAATACAGGCACAGGGTGGTTATATAGAATAACAGTTCTCAAGAAAGATTCTTTAAATGAGATATAACAGCATTTTTTTATATCTTTGTATATTGTCTTAAATAAAGAACTTTTTGCATAAAACATTTTTTGTCCGGATTCTAACGGCGCACCCTGTATAAGCTTATGTCTGAATGCCAGAACAAATTTACACACATTCATAGACCCGGATGAAATCTCTTACTACTCATAAAAAACTCCAACTAGGCGGGATTCGAACCTATGACTTACAGGCTCGTGGGCAGGGTCTCTACCCACCAAAGTCCTAACTAATAATTATTGTCCACTTTACTATTATTTCCAACTGAATCAGTCAATAATATGGTACAATAATATAGTTGATACAACGTTGGGCAAACATAAATCGTATTTAATGTGAGAAAAATAAAAAAATACTTACAAGTGACAATGACGGCGGCAATTCTTAGTACGTACTCCCATAGAAGAATGTGATTGCTACCTTCCAGTCTTTTGAAGATGTAGGTGTCCCATAGAATTTTCACTGGCACATAGCCTTGTAGACCATATGAAATGAATATGGCAACGGAATACAAGATGTTGACAGTTTTAGCCAATCTGAAATTATTCATAACAAAGAAATAAGGAATCCAATAATTCCTGGATTTTTAGTCCAATATCAATAATCCTCGTCGAAATTGACAAAAAATCACAAGGGTCATAAAAACAAAAAAATCGTTACAAATGATTTTTTTACCAAATTACTACTTCGACTTTCTTTGATTGATCTATTTTTACATTTTAAAATTATGATTGTTTATGCCGAATATTGAAGAAATATAATTGAAACTTTTTTTTATTGTCATATTTTTTTTCATATTTTCAATGTCGTGCAAATTATACTAGTAATAAATTAATAAATTAGATTTTAAGTAAATTTAAATTGATAACTCAAATAGATATTTCAAAATATGTGAATTAAGAAATGTTTGGTTTTGATTTTATTTAATTTACTTTTCATAGAAGCCCGACTAACTAAACTAAAAGGGATATTTTAGTTTTATGAAAATCCACGAACATTTTAAATATTCGAAAGGTGACACGTTTCTTACCAAATTTCATATACAGGGTGTCCCAGACCACCCGTATCAGCCCCTTTTTTGAGAAAACGGCTAGTCCTAGAGAGTTGAGACAATTTATTACAAAAGCCGTATGAAAGAATCGAATGGTTATATTGTTTTTTCGGAAAAAGGTTGGCATCCCTGAGAGTTTCCTTAAAAATGTCAATAACTCTAGATTTTTAAATTGCACGATAGGTCAAAAGTGGTATCATTGAAAAGGTCTTTAAAAAATAAGCAACTTTTGTGAGAAACATAATTTTGTTACTGGCATCAATTTTGAGTAATATCTGATGTAAGTTATCACATTTCTATTTTTCATAACTAACTTATTTTAAAAGATTAAGTTTAAAATGCCAGTTAGACCTTGCAGATCTCTTTTAACCAAGGCCGTGGACTCGCCCAAAAACATTTCGACTCCAACTGCGTCTCCAACTCTATTTTTCGAAAATCCTACGCCAACTATGACTGTTGCTTCGAATCATGTGAACATTCAAAAAATGTAATTAATAATTACTTAATAATGCAATATTGTGGCCGTGGAGGTCAGGTGGCTAATAGGGAAATGCCACAGAATCTTCGGATGTAGTGGTTAGCGATGGCCATAAGTAGCATTCCAGACGTAAAACCCTGCGTAGTGGTACAAAAACGGTCACCACGGACCAGCTCCCCCCAGTCCCGGATTGTTGTGTCGTGACTACGGGATTGAACCTGGGGCCCTAGGACGCCTAGGACCAATACTGTCTGACAGCATGCCCTAGTCATACTATGGGCCCTCCTCCGCAGAAGGTGGTCATGTCTCGCGTCTGCAGGGGAGGGCTCGGGGGGTCTGAGCTTAACCACTTGGACCAAGACGAGATCAACCTTAACAAAAACTCTAAATCTTGAGGTGGGCGATAGGCCGAAGGGATGCGTGGCTAGATAGAAGACTAGTTCCAACTGTACCAAAGTCCGTGAACAGGCGACCCCCGGTTTTATTCAGCCTTACCTGCGCAAGCGGGGCACTGCGTGGGCGGACAACAAAGCTCCCTAGCTTCTCGTGGGAATACAAATGAGTACCAACACAAATAAAACAAAAGAACAACACAAAACAAAAGCAGGCGAAGCGGGTGAAGGACCAAATCCCCAAGAGCTGACCAAATCGGAGAAGGGTCGGTCTGCGGATCCCCCTCTCCTAAGCACGTCTGGAAGAAGGGTAGAGCCTATGAGTTCCCCACTTCCTGCACAAACAAACAAACAAACAAACAAACAAACAAACAAACAAACAAACAAAACAAACAAAAAAAATCTGAAGGGCGGGTGCACGCGCCCCCCACTGACATACAAATCTCCGCTCTTGAGGAAGAGGGACGACGCCAGCAAACCTGCCATTTGCCGTGAGAACGGTAAAGTAAGCGGCTCTGAAGCCAGACGCCGCCAAATTTGAAAGAAGAAGGGTCGTGAAGACACCCAGTCCCCCAGGGTTCCCAAAAAACCCTGGGAAGGGCAATCTTCTAAAACTAACCGGCCTCCAGGCTCATCACCGATGAGCTACAAGGAAGCCGCAGAAAGAAGCCTGAGGGTTGCCATCATCAACGAAGACAACATGTACGGCAAAGTCGACGACTAGGAGGCTCAGAAAATCCAAATGAGCTTCCGAGAGGCATATATATCCGTGGTTATGGCCACGGAACTTGGAGAGTGGACACCCCGCTTCGCAGGCACCTAGGAGAAATCCTCAGGATGGCCTGCGACGACCCCAAAACACTAGAGTGGTTGAAGAACACCGTGCCCACTTTAAACGCTTGGGAAGGAGCCAAGCTGAGGGTAGTTGGCCTAGACCAGCTACCAAAATTCACCAATGCGTCACTATGAGTGCCGGCAACGTCATGCATAGTGTACGAGAACAAAGAGGTGCTGATCAAGGAATTGGCAATCCTCAACCCTACTCTAAATATAGTCAAATGAAGACTACTTGTCGGCACCTAACTGCCAAAAAACAAAGAGGTTTCTAAAACCCAAAACACTTCGTACTCTAACCGGCTACATTACTGGACACTACAGCTTCCAGCATCATCTCGCCACCGATGACCTTTGTCGAGGATGCAATGAAGAAGAAGAAACAGCAAGACATACCTCACGAGTATCCAGCGCTGTCAAAGATAAGGAAGGTACTAAGTGAAGAAACCCCAAATTGTGAAGGACCCGGATGGCAATGGCCACCCGCACAAATTCTGGCAATTGCCAACAGTGCGGAGTGGGTCTAACCATCAGGGGGGGGGAGGAACTACAATGGGCCTGACTATGGCCTAAGTGGGTACGGCTGACGCTGCCCTCCCGCTAAACAATCCTTAATCCTTAATAATGCAATACAAATAAATGTTTAATGGTTACTACATCTGAATAATTGCAATCTAATATTTGTTTAGGAAAAAAAAATCGAAATTTTGTCCATTGTCATTAAAAACTCTATTTGGGTCCAAATTTTAGAAAAAATGTGAAATATGTTTAGCACAATTATATTTGAAGAATTATACGATATTTCCAACAACACGGCTCCGATTTCTGCATCACAAAAATACTTAAATTCCGACTCCGCAGTTTTGACTCTAACTCCGACTCAGAGTTCACAGCACTGGTTCAAACTGTATTCATTTACGTCTAAACACTGTTGAACCGTCTGGTTCCAATATTAGTGGCCGTAAGTATCTACTCTTAAAACAAGGTAGCCATAAGATATTGATATTTGGTAAACTTAATCCAAAATTCAAAGACCTTTTCAATGACACTTCTGACCTACCATGCCATTTAAAAATCTTGAGTTATTGACATTTTTCAACAAACTCTCAGGGATGCCAACCTTTTTGCGAAAAAACAGTATCACCATTCGATTCTTTAATAGGGTCTTTTGTATTTTTTTTGTCCCAACAGGACTAGCCGTTTTCTCAAAAAAAGCCCGATACGGGTGCTCTGGGACACCATGTATAGTGGAATTCGGGAAAGATGTCCTAGGACTCATTGATGTGAAATATGTGGTTCAATTTTTTTTAAAAGTATGTCGACAGTTGTATCTCCAACGATTTTTCCTAGTTGTGTCAAATTTTGACGTTACATGACAATGTCATACTGTTTAGGTCGCAAGCATATTAGTGTTCTTTCTTTTAGAAAAGCTTTGAATTATAATTTCTTGTGATTTTTTTTAGTATACATATCCCAATTACGTGTTGTAGATTTTTAATGTTTCGTTGTTTTCTTAAAAGAGGTCAATTTGAAGTTTAAACGAGTGTTTTCTACTCCCAGGTTAAGCATGAAGTAAACTTTCGAGTTTAGAAAAGCCTGAAAATTTGGTTTGGTCGCGTAGTGCGAAGCGCGGAGCGACCAAACCAAATTTTCAGGCTTTTCTAAACTAGAAATTTTACTTCATGCGCCACTCGTATAAGACACGGATTTCGAGCGAAGTTTACTCATTTACAATATTTTAGTGCTTTCAGTGTTTAATACGCGTGGCGCATGAAGTAAAATTTCGAGTTTAGAAAAGGCTGAAAATTTAGTTTAGCCGTGTAGCGCTTCGCGTTAAGCGACCAAACCAAATTGTCATGCTTTTCTAAACTCGAAATTTTACTTCATGCTTAGTCTGGGAGTGGAAAACACTCGTTTTAAGCTTCAAATTGAACTCTTTAAAAAAGGCGTGTGCATATGTATACCTAATAGAAAATTCCCTGTATGTATACTTAAACTCGAAATATATTATTTTTCTTTAAGAGTCTTTTGGTTTAGTTTTTTAAAATAAAAATGTTTTTTAATGATATGATTTTGAAGTTTTCAGAAGCATAAAGAAATAGGTTTTAAGTACTTACACAAGCTTACAATATTAATTAAAAGACAAAAAAATCACAATAAAAATTAACATTGTTGTATCCGTTATTCACATTTATTTTCTAATATTTTATTTCGAATGCTACGCACTCATTATCAATAACAGCTAATTGTAACAACTGTTGTGTAGCTTCTTTATACCTGCAGTGGGTTAAAAGGAAAAACCAGGATTAAGAGAACCTGTAAACAACTCAACGTTTTTTGCTCCACGGATTTTTGTTATTATCCTTAAATCACAGGGGCCAAAAAACTTTTAATCTTTTAAATGGATATTAGTTCACAAGGCATAACATATTGTGACAATCGACCCTTTGCTAGAATACAAAATGGCGTCGTCGATACATAAGGCGCAGTCGATGGCAACTAGAATCCGGGGGCTATTTTTGAGATAAAGTAATTGTATCGTATGTTCAATAAAAAAAACCTCTAGGGTGCTATGAGTTAATCTTTTATATAATTTAAGTTGGCTACACGCTTTAGGAATTGACATATAAAACGTCAGACATAATAATAATACATAATTTCAGTTGCCAACCTACAATATTTTCCATGGCACTGTAGAGATTCTTTTTATGAAACATACGAAAGTTACAGTACAAAATGTTACTTACGCATCTTCCGCTGGGAAATTCAAAGTAATGCTAGCCTCACTGGAAGCACCATACCTCCAGTAACCCAAGAATCCCATACCAACATAAAGGATGACGATAATAATCATAGCAATATTCAAAACACCAAAGTATCCACCAAATGATTTTGGCGTCTTCATGTTATTCTCCAACGCAATCACCTATGACAATGCAAAAATCACTGTAAGTTGTTATAGATTTAAATTAACGAAGAACTAAAAAGGTTAATGCAAAAAGGTGTAACTACTGAAATATAGAGTATTTTCGGTCAAAAGTTTATTGTTCCTTAAAAAGTCTTTAAAAAGTAATAATATATTACATCACGAGAGTGGTATGCAGCATTTTACATATAAGTAAATATGTTGCTCGCCGCTGCGCAGCTTGTGCGCTGCGCAGCGGCGAGTGCAGTATTCCGCGAGTATATAATTGCCATATCACTCGAGAAACGTACGATACTTTACCTACGCCCTAACAAAATAAACAATGGGCATGAAAGAACAACTTATTTATTCAATAATTTTTGATAGTAACATGATATTGATGACAACTAAATTACTACTTGATCAATATACATCAAAGAAATGTCATTTGCTTGTGCGGTAATCAATCAGCTGTTCAGCTGTAATATACTTGTTAACGCTATTACGTGCATGTGTAAGTATTGTCAATCATACGCGTCAAGATGAGTGTGGTATGTTGCGGTTACTAGATAGGTAAAATAATTAAAGGTGATATTATTAGCCGTATAATAAATCCGTTTAATGATTATTTAAATATTCATATCACCTCTTATGTCAAAAATAAAATTAATTAACTCATACAGCTCGAGTTCCCTTTCGTTAAGGCAAGAGAAACATGTACATATGTTACGAAGATGTACCACAATGTGAACGCCAACCAAATCAAAGATTTGATATACAAATTGATACATATCTATACCAAATGGCAGACCAAGGTCAATTGCAACCATGTTGCATTAATCCCTTCCATTATTAGATACATTTCAACTTACCACACCAACAGCTTCCAAGGCGAACAACGTGGTACCAAAGAACAAAGGAAACGTGTATAAAGTTCCGAAATTTGGTCTCTCGCTTATATCAGGCAAGTCTTGGAAAATGTAGTACAAAACAATACCAAACGACGCGAAAGTCAAAACGTTGGCCAGTGAGGAGAACGGCGCTAACAGTTTGAGGTTTCGTATACAGTTGATGAGGATGAAGGGCACTAAAAGGGCGAGGATGTAGAGTTCTAGAGCGATTGGGCTGGAAGTGTACTGGTCTGCTACTGCTTTTATGTTGACCGCTACGAAGACGACATATACGCAGCAGATTCCTAGTTGGTAGATTACCAAAAAGACATCTACTAAAATCCTAAAATAAAAAATTAGGAGAATACTTTTTTACCCTTTTGTTAAAAAATAAACTTACGGTGACATGTTAGCGAATCGACGAAGGCACTGCGGGCCCGATTCTAAAGCTATTTTCATTGATTCAGGATATGTTAAGATTGGAACTTTCAGTCGTTTGCACATTATATATTGAGCTTTAACCTAAAACAAAACAAACACATCATAAACATTTAAAAAAATTCTAAATATAATTATTACAAATTCAAACTTTCTACACATGTGATTTTAATTAATAAAAAAGACTACGAATATTGGTATACCAACTAAAAATGCGAATTAAAACATAATATGACAATAATTTTCATATAGCAGACTTTTCTCGTTTATCCCAAGGTTTTCGCTATTTCCAGGTATACCACACTTTGAGAAGCTCTTGACTAGACTACCTACTTACTAAAATATGAAGGCAATATGTACATAAAATGCCTATGAGAATGGTGCAGACGAGACCATTGAGTAAACCAGAGTTTTTGAAAGCTTCTGGCATGGCCAGAATCCCCGTTCCCAAGCTACCCTTAAGCATATGGATGAGTGTTTCATTGTTACTGAAAAGAAAAGGAAATTATAATTTGGAGAAAATAACCCATTAAATTGTAGTCTTCATTTGAAGTAATGAAGGTGTTTTCCATCTTCAATAGAAACTAAAATATGAACCAGCGGCGGCTCGCAGCCTAACTTCAGGGTAGGCCACAGCGCCAAGGCACACAAAATTTAAGGTTGGGATTGCGCTTTATAAATACAAGGAATTGCATAACAAAGTCACCTTCCAATAACGGATACATATTACCTTGGGTCTCTGGCCTACCCTGAAGTTAGGCTGCAAGCCGCCGCTGATATGAACTATTAATATATTTCATTGGATATAGCAATCACAAAAACAACCGACAAACTGCTTAATTACTTAAATACAGGAAAAAATCACATACAGAATGGAGCTATCTAAGGCTTTGACTTAACAACAGTAATTAAAATGTCTTTTATGCTTACCAGAATTGTTAAAAAAAAAGTTTTATTTTTATTTTAATTAAAACAAACAGTTCTTTTTACAAAACGTGTTTTTTTTTTAATGTAACCGTGTTTAAATCATTAACAATAATTAGCCCTCTTAATAGACCTTAGCATACAGCTTTAACACAGTTCTAAGGATGATATTGACATTTTCGGATTATTAAAACGTTTTAGTAGATTACTATTGTTAGTTTACAACTAATAATTTAAAAGCCCTAGTTTTAGTCTTATACATAACCTTAACTGTCATAACAAAACAGGGTTATAATTTATTTAATAATGCAATAAATCATAAATGTATAAACCATATCAGTATGTTTTGAACTTCACTTGAAACCAGTGTTTTGTACGCGTGGCGCATGAAGTAAAATTTCGTGTTTAGAAAAGCCTGAAAATTTGGTTTGCCCGCGTAGCGCTACGCGCTACGCGACCAAACCAAATTTTCAGGCTTTTCTAAACTCGAAATTTTACTTCATGCTTAGTCTGAAAGTGGAGACACTTATTAGAAGTAAATGTCAATCTAATAATATATCAGAAGAAATACATTTTGACAAACATGAAAAAAATCTGTGTAACATACTTTCTGAATTATGATTACAATGAAGTTAGAACACATTAAAATGTTATATTGCTACGTTCATTCTATTATTATTTCTAACTAACTAATAACATGTAGATTTTGCTCTATCGATACGAAATGTTAGTATCGTGTTTGTATGCGTCTAGTAGAGATTAATTAGCATTTTTAATAATTTAATTTAAAATATCTTCAACAATTTAACTAAAATTTGAAATTATTAATGTTTAATAAAGTAGTATAAAATATAGTTTAACTAATTTAAGACAATATTTTTTTTAACAAAATAAAGTAGTATAAAATATAGTTTAACTAATTTAAGAAAATAAGAAAAACTTTTTTAACAAAATTAACGTTCAAAACATGTTTTGAATGAATTTTACATTTAAAACATCTTTAAAACAAAACCATTTAAAACACGACGGCTGCATTTAAACATGTTTAAAACAAAGTGTTTTAAACATAACAACCCTGATGTTAACTGTTTTAATACAAACAGGTTTAATTTTTTAACAATAATTTTTCTCAATAATTTTTGTGTAAAAGATAGTGACCAAAGTTGGCAGTATTGGTTTTTCGATGTTTCATTGTTTTACTTACAAAAATACAAATTCTTAACATGAATAGTGCTTATTCGGTATGTTAGGTAAACGAATTATTGTTGACAATATGCCTATCGAAATGTCGACTCATTCACAGTTCTGTCTAAAAGCTATCAGTAGTTACTAGCAATGAAATCGAAAATGTGATTCATTAATTTTATGTGTATATAAACCTAATATAAGAAGTCTTATTCTTCTTATTATTATTTATTTAAATTTTAAATAGAGGGAATTTTTCTTTCAGGTATACATACAGAGAGTTTTATGTAACACCGAATATTTTCATAACGAGATTTTTTTTTTAAGTATCCATATGCATACGTTGCACATTTTCTGATGCTCGGTTTATTAAAAGAATTTAATTTGAAGCTTTAAGCGAGTGTTTTCCACTTCCAGGCTAAGCATGAAGTAAAATTTCGAGTTTAGAAAAGCCTGAAAATTTGGTTTGGTCGCGTAGCGCGAAGCGCGGAGCGGCCAAACCAAATTTTCAGGCTTTTCTAAACTCGAAATTTTACTTCATGCGCCACCGGTATAAAACACTGACATATCACGAAGTTTAAAACACACCGATAAACTTTACATTAAATCAGTGTTTTGTACCGGTGGCGCATGAAGTAAAATTTCGAGTTTAGAAAAGCCTGAAAATTTGGTTTGGCCGCTCCGAACGCGACCAATCTAGTATGTAGATGTGAATAAAACGTAGTCAAATTCTGCGCTGAACAAATTGTAGAAAACAGTGATTATAGGTAACCCAACAACTCAAACGTATATTAGGTTGCCTATAATCGTTGTTGTATGAGTGTGTTTTTCGAACTTTACTGTAAATCAGTGTTTCAGTTACTGAAATGAGAGAGAGAGAGAGAGAGAGAGAGAGAGAGAGAGAGCTAGAGAGAGCAAGCATATTAAAATGGCCTAAAATCTGACAATGTGCAAATGGGACAGGCATGGTAATGGTGCCTGTCCCATTTGCACATTGTCAGATTTGTACCACAATTGTTCATCTTTAAAACAAAAATTAAAAATGTTATTTCTGGAAAATAAGTAGACTAATTACTCGAGAACAGTTGTAGTTGTAGTAAAAAAATATACAGGGAATTTGTCTTTTAAGTATACATATATAGTTTTTGCTAGCCAAAAAAACTCAGTACAAATAAAACGAATTATACGAATACATTAGACCTCAGTATGCTGTACATTTTTTGATTTTTTCGTTGTGTCTTAAAACAGTCCAAATTAAAGCTTTCAACGAGTGTTTTTCACTTACAAGTTAAGTTGGAGTAAAATTTCGAGTTTACAAAAGCCTTAAAATTTGGTTTGGTCCTGTAGCTCGAAATTTTACTTCAAGCGCCACGCGTATAAAACACTGATTTCAAGTTAAAAATATACTACTAACGCAGCATTTTAATGCACCATAGGGATTTCAATGTTAATATTTAATATTCGATTATTTGCTTTCCTAATTATTTTAGGCAAAAACTCTATTTAACTTTTCTGTAAAGAGAAAAATTGTGAATCGACTAATATTACTTATTTTTATTTTTTAAGAAAGTACATTTGTGGCAAATAAAAATTTCCACTTTTTCAAAAATCGGCGATGCCTTGAAATTGTAACATTTATTAATTTAATAAAAAAAATAAACTTTGACACAATGCAACTGAAATCGTTTAATTAGTAATAGTAATAGTAAAGAAATAAAACAAAGTCATTTAACGAATCTTAATGGTAACGTCAACCATTCCATGGCACCACTATTTTTTTTGCCTAAGTATCACTTTTAAATTTCAATTTTTCTTTATACTTTCTTTTTCTTAATAATTTAGTTTTGATATTAATAAAATTTGTTGTTGAATAAGATAATTATTGATCATTTCACTTATATTATAAGAAGTTTATTTTTAATTAATTTAATTTAAAAGTTTTATTCTAGCTTTTTGGGTTAATTTATGGATGAGTTATATGTAAAGTTTGGTGCTTAGAGGGTTAATTCAGAATTCATTTTATGTAGTTGCGAATAATAATTATACAAAATAAAAAATAATAAAACATAAGGATACAGATTTATTAAAATTATGATGTTAATATATTTACATCATAATTTCTACAACTTGACCACATTTTTACACTGCCCGACCTTAATTTTGCTCTGAAGAAGCCAACAAATTTAGGCGAAATATAGGCACATATATTTTTTTTTAAAGAATTTAATAAAATAAACTACATACAAATTTCTACAATAGGAAAAAAAATAAAACGTAATTAATATTGTCAACTTGACGGCAAAAAAATGTCAAAAAGTTAAATAAACTTTTTCTCCATAATAAATAGGGAACCAAATAACTGAACAATAATTCTTTTACACTGAAATCCCTATTGTACATCGGTTAATTCTACACCCTGTATATTTTGAATTTCATACTAAATCAGTGTTTTATACGAGTGGCGCATGAAGTAAAATTTCGAGTTTAGAAAAGCCTCAAAATTTGGTTTGGTCGCTCCGCGAAGCGGAGCGACCAAACCAAATTTTAAGGCTTTTCTAAACTCGAAATTTTACTTCATGCTTAATCTGGGAGTGGAAAGCGCTCGTTTAAAGCTTCAAATTAAACAGAGACAACAAATGCTTAAACATATACAGCGCATAAATCGCGAAAAGAAAAATTCTCTGTACGAGCATTAACACAAGGTATAATTGTTCACAACTTTCATTTCAGCAACAAGGAGTTTTTATTTTAAGTATACATATCACGATTTTTCAATATAAATGTTCATTCATTGTTTTTATAAAAACTTTCGGTTCAAATTGATAGTTTTTAAAAAACAATGAATGTCTGGAAATTTATATAAAAAAATCATGATATGTATACTTAAAATAAAAACTCCTTGTTGTTGAAATGAAAATTGTGAACAATTAAACATTTCACGATTTTTATATACAGTATGTTTTTTTTCTAACGAGTGTTTCCAATCCCAGATTAAGCATGAAGTAAAATGTTGAGTTTAGAAAAGCCTAAAAATTTGATGTGGACAAAACTAAATTTTCAGGCTCTTCTAAGCTCGAAATTTGACTTTATGTGCCACGCGTCCAAAACACTAATTTAAAGTGAATTTGAAAATACACCGACCTCTTATGTTTGATCCTCACGTCAATTCATTTGCCAAACGTTAACTATTTACTAATATACAGGGTGTCTACGCTAATCCGTTCGTAAAAGTTTATGGGGTTGCGGTTATGCTAAAAATTAAAAAAAAATCCTTGTCAGACGATTGAATTAGTTCTCCTCATGTGAAATATTTTCAGCTTTCTATTATTTCCGGTCCCACCGGAAGATACAGCAAATTTGTTATTTTAAATGGAACACCCTGTATATTAGTAATTTTTGGATTCCTCGTTTAAATTGCAACATATTTTATTGGAACATATGTACACGAGTCGTATGCATCCGGCCGACACGGCCAGTAATCATGGAGTCGCAGCCCATCCCCACTCAATTTCCAAATAATTTCAAAAGGAAGAGTGCGGGCCAATAATTATAACGCCAAGAGGTCCAGGTAGTCAGCCATTTTCAGTAAGGGTGACTTTTTTCATTTCATTCATAGTTTCTAAAAGTAACTAAATCTTTCCGGATTATTTTACAAATTATTGATATTTTATTTAGAATAATAATAATTTTAACCGACGACGAAAACAGGACCGCAATAATCGATTTTGAGGCCCTATACATTTCTTTCCTGTTTTGTATGGTACATTTTTGGGTACCATACAAAAAAAGACTCCCAAAAAATTAGACAACAAGAAATGAAATTAAAAAAGGAAAAATATTTATGTAGTAATAAAAAAATTATTACCTATTTACATTTTTTATTAAAATATTAGATTTTCGCTAATTTCCAATAGAGTGATGATTAGAATCAGTAGATAATACAATTAAATAAACAAAATCACTTGGACAACAAAAACTTAAAAAATGAGAACAATTATAAATAATACCTACAGGGAAATTTTCTTTTAAGTATACATCTCCCGATTTGTAATTCAAAGTTTTTCAAAAGCGTTCAATTTGAAGCTTCTAATGAAACTTGAAAATTTAGTTTGGTCGCTTAGCAAAGCGAGGCGACCAAACCAAATGTTCAGACTTTTCTAAACTCCAAATTTTAGTTCATGCGCCACGCAAGTGTAGTTTAAAATATACTGGCATATTTTCTTAAAGTAACTAGATCTTTTCGGATGTTAAATGTTATCCTATATTCTTTTTCATTTTCCTTACCTTACCTACCGCTGGGCAGAATCTCGAATTTTAACATACTGTGGGAGGCTTAAAAAGCAAATTTAATTGCAAATCCGCCAAATTAAAGTCATTAATGATGTAGGAAATAAATTAATCCGTTCTAAGTGAATTGAGCGAAGCAAGAGTATTGAAATAAAAAGTAAAACAGTGTAAGCTTTTATTTTCTTCCAGAATTGAATTGTTGAGATATTCAGCAGTAATGAAACTTTTTTAACTTAAAATATAACTTATTTAATTTTGAATGCTTTAACTTAATTATAGTTATAGTAATTTATAATATAATTAAAAAAAATACAAAAACAAATAAAAAACAGCAGATTTGAACCCCTGACCTTGACAACCATAGAGATTACCAATTACACCACCGAGAAGACATAAAACTTTTCAAATGTGTTCGTATACATAGACTCTTAGAGAAAGTTATGGAATATAAATATTTTATAATATATAAAATATGAATTGCTCGCTAATGCCCATCGCATACCTTAAGGCGACATAGCGCGGGGGCTTCTTAAACCCTCCCCCGCATTGCGGGTTCTTGCACCCCTAGTTACGCTGTTAGTACTGTAATAATTTTACTTTTGGGTAGTGATGGGCAAGATCGAGTATCTCAAGGATCGATCAATCACTGATCGATTAGTTGAAGTATCGAGCAGATCGATCAAAAGATCGAGCTGTTCAAAAAGATCGAGCCACTCACAAAGATCGAGCCGATCAAAAAGATCGAGCAGATGGAGCAGTCAATCTTATTTGATCATCACAAAAAATAACTCACTATTTAAATTTTTTTTTTGATTAAAAAACACTTAGAACCTTTCTTCAATACTTTATTTTGTAACCAAATGTACATTTCGGACACGAAGTGTCCATTATCAATGGTTTGATACTAATACGTATTAGTATCAAACCATTGATAATGGACACTTCGTGTCCGAAATGTACATTTGGTTACAAAATAAAGTATTGAAGAAAGGTTCTAAGTGTTTTTTAATCAAAGTATAATTATCTTCAAGTAACTCAATCAATCCAAACACTATTTAAATACTCGCTATTTAACTAAATGAATAAATATAATAAATTGAAAGTATGCTTTTCAGTATAATTATAATTAATTTTGAATTTGTAATTTGAAAATCCTGCAAATACGAAAAAGTGTGGATTAATAAATAAATTGTACACTATAATTCTCCCGATCCGCCACAATTTACATTCTAAATTGAATTATTGCTTGAAGTTAAAAATATATTTATATATTTGCACATACAGTTGAGGCATTAACATTGTGCACGCTTCTGAGTTACAAAAAAACTGACACTGACAGTGTCATACTTAATGAAAGTCACATTTACACATTACAAATTTCCTTTCCTAATTATTAGAAAAAAAAAATAGTGCAAATTTGCATAAAATAGTGCATATTTTGATAATTTTGTCCATATTAATGTCATATTTTAAATAAATTTTATGCATAAAATTCCGGTCCCTAGTTATGAGTAACACAAAGTTATATTTTATACATATTACATTAAAAAATAATGAGTTGATACATATTATTTACAAAAACAAGCAGCATTTACATTAATTTAATCTATTAATTACATTTTTATTTAAAAATGTTGATATCTTTTAACTTCTTGTAGTATTTAGAAAGCTGTTTAGTAAGATAGTTAAAATAATAATAATAAAGGTAAGTCAAGTAGATGTGAAAACTTTGAGGGTTACTTTATAATAACTATGAGAATATTAAATACATTTATTATTTATTGACAGACACAAATTGTTGTTTATTATATAAATAGTTTACTAGATAAAAATTAAAATGAACAAAAAACTATAAAACATGAATCGATATAGTAGAAGGTAAGTATTTTAAAATTGTGTGTACTCGATAGCGTACAGGCCAAGATCTTCGCGCATCATCCAGGCAACCTGTGTTCGATCCTACAGTCCGGCCACTTTTTATTTTTGTTTATATTACTTTTCATTTTTGCTTATATTACTTTTTGTTTATCATTTATTACAAAATCAGAGTATTCCATTATATAAATATTTATATTTATTTTATACATTGATATTACTATTATTAATATTTTGTCCGGTTGTTGGCGTTAGGGTTTTCCAGAGAAATATTGTCGCACCTCTTTTGCCTAGTTCTTAAAAAGGGCTCGACCATAGTAATTATTGCTAATTTTACAGGCCATGTTTTATTTTTCGATTTCTTTTTTCATTATTTTGTAAAGTGTAAATAAATTATTATTTATTATTATTTATTATATTATTATTATGTTTCTCCCTTCCCCCTTTAACTCCTTAACAAGTGACCATTGCGGAATAAATACTCATTTTACTTAAAAATTATGTTTTACAACAGTTATTTTAATGACAATTCATGGTAGCTAGTTTTTCACTTTAAATAATCCTTAGTAAATGATATAACAACTCTTACTTCATTCCGATTAATTCAACGTAATGTACGAGATAAAAATTAACATCAAAAATTGTACATGTAAATTCCCTATGATACGCCCTCAACGCCGATATACGGTATATTTTGATTAATCAAAATGTTTGATATTTAACATTTTGATTCATAAAAATACACAATTAATGACAAAAGTTATTAACTATCTGTTTTTTTTTAAATTATTATTAAACACAAATTTCAAACGCTGAAAAAGTTGGGAATTTAGTCATTCCCGGCGGCGAGTGTGCCGCCGCGGGCCCGCAGACAAATGAAAATTCGGTTCATCTGTCGTGCGCGCACAGACAAATGCACGCAACGCTGCCCCGGGTTACGCTCGCATTGTACACGGATGTGGTGTTTGGAATGCAAAAGTAAACTGAAACCGGCGGTCCGCTCCGAGCCAGCTACAAAAAGTACCTGCCAGAGCATCTTCACTCTGATTGGTAGAGAAAAGGGTCTGAGTTGGGACCCTGAAGAAATGCACCCCCCTTACGGCGGACAGGGGTACAAAATAAGTGTCGGCCAGATGACACGCACCCATGTACACTTATCTCTTATAGTTTTCAAGAAATAAAAATATTTCTAAAATTTTGACCTCCAAAAAGCATCTTTAAATCTGTCTGTAACTTCTCTTAAGAATGAGATAAAAATATAAATTATATCTCTACTTGTACCTAGAGGATGCTTCGATGAGTTCTTAAAATGTCACTATCTAAGTGCCCTCTTCAATATCTCGTAATTCAATTTTTTTTAAATGGAATGACCCATTTTTTAGCACATGGTACTATTAGGGGGAAAATTTACTACAAAAGAATATTATACAACTATACTCTGAAAACAAGTAGTTTTAGAATTATTTCGAATAATTCGTTTTTAGTCGCATTTATGCAGAGTATAATGCGCGCATAAGTCGCAATTGCATTTTAGTAGGCAACTAGTATGTTTTTCTTTTATCGCGATTGTAATGCGAAATGTCAAATAATAAATAGAACTAGTACAAAGTTATACAGAAAAAATATATAATTACACAAATCAACAAATGATCACGTTGTTTTTTATACATGGCAACTGTGATAGAATTGCTACTCGAACATGTAGAGTATTTAATGAAACTTATTTATATTTACCGCCGATGAATAAAACAAGATTTAGAAGATTGGAATCAAATTTTGTCCAATTGGCAGTTGCCATGTATAAAGAATAAATTGATAATTTGTTGATTTTTGTAATAATTCATTTTGTTGATTTTTGTAATACTTTGTACTAATTCTTTTTATTATTTGACATTTCGCATTACAATTGCGACAAAACAAAAGCATACTAGAGTTGTTTACTAAAATTCAATTGCGACTTATGTGCGCATCCTACCCTGCATAAATGCGACTAAAAAAGAATCTTTAAAATAATTTGAAAACTACTTGCTTTAGAAGTAGAGTTGTGTAATAGTTTTTTGTAGGAATTTTTTTCTTTAATAGTACCATGTGATAAAAAATTAGTCATTCCATTTAAAAAATTAAATTATTAGATATTGAAGAGGGCACTCAAATATTGACATTATAAGTACACTTAATTTCAAAATTGACAGTTTTCAATTATTTTACTCATAGAGGCATCCTCTAGGTACAAGTAGAGATATAATTCATATTTTGATATTATTTTTACGAGAAGTTACAGACATATTTCAAGATGTCTTTTAGAGGTCAACATTTTAGAAATATATATTTTTTTGAAAACTATAAGAGATAAGTATACATATGTTCTGATAAAATATGTTGCAATATAAACGAGGAATCCAAAAAACTACTAATATATAGAGTGTTCCGTTTAAAATAAGAAATTTGGTGTTACTTCCGTGGAACCGGAAGTTTTAGAAAGTTAAAAATATTTCACATGAGGAGAACTGATTCAACCGTGTGACGAGGATTTTTTTCAAAGTTTTAGTGTAACGGCAACATTATCAACTTTTAACGAACGGATTAGCGTAGACACCCTGTACTTCTAATTAATTATAATATACTTTAATTAATCAATTGTTTATATTTCTAAATGGATTTTTCCTATTCAGAAATATTTTCGCGGTCCACCTAGTTTGAAAGCATACAATTATAAATAAAACAATAATCATTTCAAAGAGGCCTCTGTTAATTATATATTATATATTCTAATATGTTTCACCAAGTGCCAGATGAGAAATTAATTCAAGAAAAAAGGAAAAAAAAAGACCTCTGTTGTTGGACACACTAAATATAGTCTGGAAAAATATAAACGATGTTTTATTCCGAGATTTCAAAAGAACACTTTTTAAAATATAAGCATAATGTCATTATCTTTCAATTGGCTACCATTCTAGAAAAATATCCCACTCATAAATATATTCTGGCTACTCAAGTATCAGTAAAGAATTTTTAAATGATGAAATACCATGTAATTATACAATTTATTAAGTACAATTAATGGCACACGCAATTAATTTTAATTTCGTGTGTTAAATGAAACTTCCTACATCAATGAGTACTCTCCACAGTCAATTATATAATTAAAGAATGGCATCTTCACAATTAACACAATCTTGAACATTGATCAAAATTTATATTTTATCATTTGATTGTTTACGTAATTAAACATTGAACAGTGTACTCGTATAGTTACCTAAGATTTTTTTGTTATACAAATCTCATTTAAGTTTTGCTAGTTAAGTGTAAATTGTTTGACCCGTCCTGGGTTTAAAGTTACATTTAAATACACTACTAAAACTCGATCTTAATTAAGAGTAACTATAATGATTCTCGGGTTTAATTGAAGAGTTGAATTTAAATTGAACGAAGAAAATATTATTCCTTGACAAATGTGTAGCAAAAGCATACGCTTGTGTGCGCATGTAGTAGCACATGAGCGTATTTTTTTGCTACACATTTATCAAGGAATAATATTTTCTTCGTCCAATTTAAATTCAAAGTTTCAAAAAAACCCGAGAATCAATATAGTTACTCTTAATTAAGATCGAGTTTTAGTAGTGTATTTAGTATTATTAGTAAGATGTATTGAAAAATTAGTATTATGCTTTCAAATTGTAACATCCTAGCAAAATATTTCGACCTAACACTAGTTTATAAAAGATTTCTAAGCGGGGCAACATTGAATAACCTGCACATTAATGTATTAGAGTTGACTCTCACTTTAAAGTTGGCAAAATTCCTAAAACGTAAGAAATAATTCTAGTTAATGCACGATGTTGGTAGTTTGAAAGGTAGCCAACATTTATTTTTTCCATATTTTCAATTTCTTTTATTGTATGCGATTTAGGATTTAGGTGGGGACTTAAAATATTATTTTCTTTCGATTAAAGTAATATTATTTAAGAATATTAAACAAATATATTAAATTTTAAGTCGAATGGTGTCAAAAATATTCAACTCTCTTTATTTCACAGTGCAACAATTGTATACTTAACGATAGCACCCTATATGTCTCTATTCTCTACCTTATTTAGTTTAAAAAATCTTTGTTGTTTTGCATAGCACTAATATTTTCCAAAAAATGTACAATAACTCCTAAACGGTACTAGTTAGACCAAACGTTATATAAATAAATAAAATTAATATATGGGGTGTTCCATTTAAAATAACAATGTTAAATAGAGCCCGGAAGTTATGGGACACCCTGTTTATGCGAAAATAAATCTATATTATGAAGAAAATGATTCCATGCAACTTTAATTTGAAACATGTTTTCGTATTTTTATTAAGTAAGTAAGTTATAGAAGTTATATAAGTTTAAGTAAGTTATAAAAGTTTTCGTCCCTGTTGAAACATCCAGTATATACAGAGTGCCCGTTTTTCGAGCGGTACTATGGGGATCTCGCTTATTTGAAGACATAAAGAATCGGTTAAATGGGAGCAAAGTTGCCAGTTTTAGTGCTTATTAATAATTTGCTTTAATATTTGAAATATTTTCAATTGTTTCGTTGTATTTCGAACAAAGCTGAAAATTTTGATTTTTTAATATTGGCCATATCTCCGCAATTTTTAATTTTGTTCATATTCTGTAAAATCTTTCTTAAGGCAACTTATTATTTATTATTGATTTATCGTATGGTTAACGTTTAAATATTCACAGCGATTGGCTTATGCACATCGTTAAAATACATTTTTAATTCTGATTTTAACGATATACCACCCGTAAGCTTTTTTTATAAGTATTGTTGTTGTTCAAGTTGCCATGGCAACCAAACAATATTAAGTTGCTATGCAATACTTGCAGTGTTATTTAAAAGAAAGACTATTAATGATTGGTTATCATTTTTTTAGCAAATAAATAGTTTTTCTTGACATTGCGCGGGTGTATCCATGGCAATCCACTGAGCAAATCCATTTAAGTAATATTTCATCAACATTAAAAAAATGTTTAATGTTGCTACAATGTTGATATAACGTTATTTGTTGGTTTTTTGCTCAGTGGGAACATACCATAGAAATTTAATCAAATAACACTTTTAACTTTTTTGTATTAAAAAAGTGAATACAAAAGGTTAAAAGTGTTATTTATTTATATAGTTAAAATGTTTCACAAAGTAACCGCCTCCACCACCAAATACCATAAAAACAATACGTTTTTTAAAAGCCAACATGTGGCATATCATTGAAATCAGCGCAAAAAATGTTGTTTAGTGATATGCTTATCTTCATATGCGCTCATAAGTAACACAAACGTTGTGCCTGGAAAAACGAAAACGAATCTTTTTGCAGTTTTATAACTTATTCTATAAGTCGAGTCATAAATAGTTACTCTAAGAATGTTTTTATAAATTTGGAATAAGATCAAAAAACTTTAGTTTTTTTTTCAATTACAACAAAACCATTGAAGATATTTAAAATGTAAAAGCACTTTTGCCGGTTCTCTATTAACCGATTCTCTATCTCTTCAAATACACAACAGGCACCCTGAAAAATGTTGCTTCATTTAATTTAAAAAAAAAAATTGGTGCCTTTTGCAGTAACGAATTATAAATATGTATACTTGTAATCTTGTACGATATATTTTGTAGCCCTATGTGGAGTCTGAATTGTCATTTGAGATTAAGTTAGTATGTGTTAAACAGAATTAAAAAAATAACCTTGTTGGTGCTTCCACGTTTCGATGTAGATGAGGATCATAATCTTCTTCGCCGTCTGGGCTAGCATCTCCTCTCTCCACATTGGATCTGAAATAGTGATTGTTAAAATTCACCAACATTTAAACAACTATTTATTACATTACAATAGATAAACATAAGCGTGTTTTATACGAAAAAAAGGGAGTTTTACTTTTAAGTATACATATCCCAATTATTCTGTAAATCTTCACATATTCGTTGTATTTTTTTCAAGAGTTCAATTTATACAGTGTTTTTCAGTCTCAGATTAAGCATGAAGTAAAATTTCAACCTTATAAAAGTCTTAAAATTTGGTTTGGTATACATAATGGATATGCTGTTCATTTTCCGACATTCGTTGTTTTCTTTTTAAGTTCAATTTGAAATTTTAAACGAGTGTTTTCCACTCCCGGACTAAGCATAAAGTAAAATTTCGACTTTAGAAAAGCCTGATAATTTAGTTCGGTCGCTCCACGAAGCGGAGCGACCAAACCAAATATTCAGGCTTTTCTAAACTCGAAATTTTACTTCATGCGCCACGGGTATAAGAGACTCAAGTATTTTGAAATTCGCAATATGCTACAAAAGCAGTATTCTACAGACGTATGTTTTGAAGTTCACTTAAGACTAGTGTTTTATACGCGTGGCGCATGAAGTAACATTTCGAGTTTAGAAAAGCCTGAAATACATAGCCGACATTAGACCGACGAAACCAAATTTTAAGGCTTTTCTAAACTCGAAATTTTACTTCATGCTCAGTCTGGGAGTGAAAAACACCCGTTTAAAGCTTCAAATTGAACTTAAAAAGAAAACAACGAATGTCGGAACATTTACAGAGTATCCATTATGTATACTTAAAATAAAAATTCGCTGCATGTTGGTAAAATGTACACATATTTCAGTTTAATTTTAAAATCAAGTTAAACGTGATGAAATTATAGGTGTTTTATTATGAGCCATAATAGAGGTCATAATTTATGGTCGATCGAGTTGGCTATACATTTTGTGTAATAAATTAAAGTGTTTAAATTATTTGAATGACATTTTCAAATAATGTTTGGTAATTTCTTCAATGTAGCGTGTTTCCAAAATATCACTATTTATAATTTATGGTCTTTATAATTTTTTTTAAAACTATAGTGATAATACTGACTATATAATAATAATATTGACTTTCATTCTACTACAGAGATCACATTCTAAAAGTACTGACTTATTTAATTTTAACTTTACCTTATTAACAGAATCGATTTAATTATTTAGAAATAAAATACATGTATCGTATGTTTAATAAAAAAAACCTTTAAGAGTTATTATGTCTGACGTTTTATATGTCAATTCCTAAAGCGTGTAGCCAACTTAAATTTAAAAATAGATAAAATCATGGCACTTAAGAGTTTTTTTATTGAACATACGGTATTATCATTTAACAACATTTACTATACTGACTACATCTTTATTGCATTGACCATTTTCGATATCCTTATAAGCAGAAATTCTCGTAAAAATATATAGAAATCAACAAAAAATATTTTAATTTAAGATGCTTATCATTATTGTAATATTGAACAGAAAGAGCTGATTTATTTCTATAAAATAATCATCCACTCTATTTGTTTTCACTCCTAATTTTATAATTAAGAAAACTACAAAATAGTATTCTTATTATTTTCTAAAAAGTGTGTCCACTTAAGTAATAACTTTAACTTAAGCATGAAGTAAAATTTCGAGCTAAGAGAAACCTAAAACTTTGGATTTTTAGGCAAATTTTTGGCAAATCCAAATTTTCATTCTTTTGTAAACTCAAAATTTTACTTTATGCGCCACACATATAAAACAGTGATTTAAAGTAAATTATTGTAGTATTTTTTATAAAACAGCTGATAGCTGTTTGTGGTTAATTGTGAAACTGACATTAACATTTTCCTGCCAATATTATCTCTAATGCCTTCACTCAAGATAAATAATATAGCTAGGAAAACTTTAAGAGCAGTTACAAAAATATAATTTGCAGTAATAAATAAATATAAATAATAAATCTAAAATATCTGGTGTCGAAGTAATGAAGTAAAGTATGTTAAGTTAAGCATGAAGTAGAATTTTGAGTTTAGAGAAACCTGAAACTTTGGATTATTGGGCAAATTTTTGGCAAATCAAAATTTTCATTGTTTTTTAATTCCAAATTTTACTTTATGCGCCTCGCGTACAAAACACTGATTTAGTAAATTATCGTAATATTTTTTATAAAACAGCTGATAGCTGTTTGTGGTTAGTTGTGAAACTGACATTGGGCCCGTTCATCAAAATGTTCAACATTCAACATGTTTTGATTTGTTTATGATATATGTTGGAATCTAACAAACGGTCATCTGGTTGGTCTATTTTGTACGATTGCAAAAATTCCAAACTCGTTCACGATTAACAGCCGGTCATCAGTGAATACCCCAACAGTTGGCAGTAAATTCCCAATTGTTGTCTCTGATGAACAGGCTCATTAACATTTTCCTGCCAATATTATCTCCAATGCCTTCACTCAAGATAAATAATATAGCCAGGAAAATTTTAATAACAGTTACAAAAATATATTTTGCAGTAATAAATAAATATAAATTATAAATCTAAAATATCTGGTTTTTAAAAAATTAAATTTAAAATAAAATCACTTGGTATGTTTCACTAATTTTACTTCTTTATTCCGACTAGTTTCGGCTATCAGCCATTTTCAAGAAATGTACAAAAATAATGTTTTATAGTAAATATATACAGATTTACAAAAAGGGGGAGGGTCAGGCAATAAGAGCGTTCGCGATCGGGGATATCCAGATGTCTTCGTTGTCGTTGACGATGTTTTTCTTTAATTTTATGGCTCTGTTAATTTCCAAGCCTTCTCGGAAGTTGAGGATACGACCTTTATTTCCTGCAGAATGGATTTTGAAATTATTCGGATTGAAAAAATGTCCGAATGTGTTACAATGTTTGGACAGACCAGTAGACTGTTTATTATTAATTATATCCGAATAATTTCAAAATGCATTATACAGGAAAAAAAGGTCGTATCCTCAACTTCCGAGAAGGCTTGGAAATTAACAGAGCCATAAAATTAAAGGAAAACGTCGTCAACGACAACGAAGAGATCTGGACATCCCCGATCGCGAACGCTCTTATTGCCTGACCCTCCCCCTTTTTGTAAATCTGTATATATATACTGTAAAACATTATTTTTGTACATTCCTTGAAAATGGCTGATAGCCGAAACTAGTCGGAATAAAGAAGTAAAATTAGTGAAACATACCAAGTGATTTTATTTTAAATTTATTTTTTTAAAAATATTTAATCATGTTTTATCAAGTGATCAATGAGAAACAAGTTGAAAATATAAAATATCTGGTATCAAGTAGTATCGATATTTTGAATATCGATACTTTTCAATACGATAATTTGTCGTATTGATACTTTGGTATACGATACAATCGGATCAGAGCATGCCTAGTTCAAAGAGAAATTTGGAACCAACCAAAGCCACACGTCAAATATCCTCTATTTTATCTGTTATAATTAAAAACAATGGTCCGTATGATTTGCCCTTCGTTAAAGTTAAAAAAGTATCAAAATTAACATGTATGACAAAGCCAAATAATCCTAATAACTGTCTTTATTATTAGATTTCTTTGTCTTTGTCATACATGTTAATTTTGATATTTTTTTCGTTGACTCTAGCCAAGTATTTATCAGTTAAAAAAAGTCCTGATGAAGTGATAATTATACGGCCCAATTTTATTAAAGAAACGAAAACTAGAGTTTTTATGATTAGGTTTCTTTGTCTTTGTCATACATGTTAATTTTTAGATTTTTTTCACTCTAGCCAATTATTTATTCAGTTAAAAAAAGTCTTGATGAAGGGATAACCATACGGCCCAATGTTATTAAAGAAACACAAAGTAGACAATAGGATATAACTGTCTTTATTATTAGGTTTTGTTTGTCTTTGTCATGCATGTTAATTTTGATATTTTTTTCGTTCACTCTCGCCAATTATTTATTCAATTAAAAAATGTCTTGATGAAGGGATAATCATACGGCCCAATGTTGTTAAAAAAACAAAAACTAGACAATAGGATATATTTTTATAAATTAAAGATAATAATAACACGATTTGTTATGTGTGCACAGTTTATAATCCACTGATTTTAACGTGTGTGGGTCATTTCGAAGAAATAATCAGTTTTGCAATATTTTCAATAAATATACATTTTAAGAAAACCAATTATTTTTGAAATTAACATATAATTCATTCATATGTTGTTATAATATAAACTTACTTGGTAGATCCAACGGGTTTCAGTGCCATAGTCTCGTTCGCCATTTTCTCCTTCTAATCGTTTCCTCGTGGATTCCTGAGATATAAACGGACGTCTCTGACAATCTCATATAATTGCCAATTATCACATATGTAGAATTATTCTCCGGAAACACCAGCACTCTATATTAAAACTAATACCATATCTAAACTCCACTTCCTTCACTGTAACAACCAAAAAGAGGGAAAAGTAAATAAGAAATCAAACATGTAATCAATGAAATAAGAAAATATTAATGGGTAGTTTGAGAAATTATCAACGATTGTGAAAGTGGTTCTTACACCAGAAAATCAAACATTTAGTTTATGAATGTAAGAATATAAGAATCAACATTTATTGTGTAATTGAAGATTTAATCGATGAACAATGCCATTTTTCTTAAATATTACACTTAATTTGTTTAGGTTTCAAAATTATATTTATTGTACTGCAACAATTGTTTTACCACATTGTGGCTTCATCAGGTAGATGAATAGTGAAATTCACCATTCAAAATTATATTTATTGTACTACAACAATTGTTTTACCACACTGTGGCTTCATCAGGTAGATAATTGGTGAAATTCACCATTCATCTACCTGATGCACCCACAGTGTGGTGAAACAATTGTTGTAGTACAATAAATATAATTTTGAAACCTAAACAAATGAAGTGTTTTATTAAAGTGATATTAAGGAGTTTCAACCGCTAACAGCCTCAACTGTACAGTGAATGCCATATTTTTTTATACTCATCGATTAAATCTTCAATTACACATTAAATGCTGATTCTTAGATTTGAAAAATGCTGTGGCTAGTTCCACCAACTAACGGAATAAATTAAGATTGATGGTACGTTATGTATTCGTTTATTTAAATTAATGCTCAATTAAATAATGCCGATTGATAAATTCGCGTTGCAAAATGGCGCCAGGCTGCAGAGTTATCAGGTTTAAAATATTTTTGTTTTGGAGTCCACGAAGTGGATTATTATCGAAAGGTCGATCGTGCAACAAACTGATTTTTATTATATTTTTCATAATTCTAGTATTTTTTATATTAGCCTAGTTTCTTTGTTTTCTCACCTTAAATCAAAACGTACACAACTCTTAACAACAACCTTTATTGATTTGATAAAAACAAATCTTAACAAATCTCTTGTATTTTTCATAATTCCCTTCCCCCAAATTTTTAAAACCCCCTCTGACTTTTTTGCAGGCTACAAGGTATGATCTGGTTCTGGTTCTTTGGGGAAAGCGCATTTCTGCACTGCGTGTGATCTTAATTTATATTATATTATATTTATATATTAGAACTAAAGTAAGCTTCTTTTGTTTTATAACAATATATTAAAACGAAAAATGAACCATGGGTAAAATATATTGCTATTATTTGTTTTTAATCTAAAACAATATTTTAAATTTTTAAAGAAAATTTGATTTGATAAAACACATACATTTACAAAAATACAATCATATATACGTTTTGTCGTTTTGTGATGGGGTGGTATTTGAATTAGTAAGTTGTTTCATATTTTTTTTTTCTAAAGTTATACAAAAAGAAGTACAAAAAATGATATGCTTATCGTAGCACTTTCTCCGTCATTTAAACAATTGATGATTAGCATACTAAACGTGTTTCACTTGTTAATTGGTTATTATAGGCCATTTCACATTAAATCAGCGTTTTATACGCGTGGTGCATGAAGTAAAATTTCGAGTTTAGAAAAGCCTAATTTGGCTCGGTCGCTCCGCTGCGCTACGCGCCCGAGCCAAATTTTCAGGCTTTTCTAAACTCGAAATTTTACTTCATGCTTAATCTGGGAGTGGAAACACTCGTTAGACGATCAATAATAACTTAATTTGCAGTTTTTTTATTGTAAAATTTATGACTAAAATAATTACGAGTTGATGTTTTAGTCAACTTTTGGCGTATACTATTTTCCTACCAGTTTGACCAGTTTTCAATGTGATAACGTAAAGGAATGGTAATAGTAATTATTAAGAATTTCATACAAGTAAATCTGAAGTTTAGTTGATTTGTTTTTTTCAGAATAAGGTATTTTACTTTTACATACTGTAACTGAGATCCCACATTTTTTAAAAATTACGATTTTTAATTATTCAGTACAGAAAACAATAATATTGTTTCGTAAATTAAAGTAGTGAGATCCCCAAATTGAACACTTTATTTTAAGGGTTTACTAAAACCATATCGTTAGTCGAATTTGCTTAAAATTCTCAAGATTCACTAAAAAATAAGCATATTTTAATATTCGACACAAAAAAATATATAATTCTTTTACGTGTTAAAGTTATGAGACCCTAAAGTAGATTTGCATAAATGAAAATAACAGATTTTCTTTTAGGCATTTTTGTATTGATTTGCATAAATGAAAACAATGCATCAATTGAACACAATATATCAAAAACGTAGACAGATCAAGATAACGTGTTAAAATTAATACAAGGAACTTTTCTTTTAAATATACATATGCATAGGTTTTTTTTTAAATTCAATTTGAAAAAGCATGAAAATTTGGTTTGGTTTTCTAAACTCTAAATGTTACTTTATGTGCCACGCGTATTAAACACTGAAAACACTTAAATATTTTTAACAAGTGAACTTCACTTGAAATTAATGTCTTATACGCTAACAGAAAAATAAATCGCTAACAGAAAAATAGCCTTTTTATTTCAATCACTTAATTTTCTACTTATCACACACACATATGCAAAAACAAACAATTTATAGTACCTTAAATGAGCATCCGCACATTTAAAGCGTAATAAAAATAATGTTTGTCTTTGTCAAGAGAATTAAACAAATCTTATTTGGCGAGAATTTACGCTAAATAATATTTTCTGACATATTGATAATATTGTTATGGAAATACGCTAAGGTAACCCTAAATCGGTTGATAATTAAGGGAATTGCCAGATTAGCGTGTTTTATTTAATCGATTTGATTGAAACGTAACCAAATATACCTTTGCATAACATATTGAATAATGTGTTAAATTTTTGGAGTCGACTAATAAATACGAACGGCCGTTTAAAATGCTTTAAAAAAGGAAAAAGAGGGATACAGGGCCTCTTGAAAATGGCTAAACCAGCAAATTTTGAAGAGAGACGCTCTACAAGCGCGGAAGTATAATGGAAGAAAAGAAATCACAATTTATGGGGTGTTAATGTTACAATTAATGACCTTATCTGTTAGAATAGCAGGTAGTTTTCCTTTTTTCCCTTTTTTAAAGCGTTTTAAACTGTTGTTCTTAATTATTTGATGACTCCAAAAATTCAAGACATTAATAAATATGTTATGCAATTGTATATTTGGTTTCGTTTTAATTAAATTGATTAAATAAAACACCCTAATCTAGCAATTCCCATAATTAACAACCGATTTATGGTTACCTTAGCGTAATTTCATAACAATATTAAAAGTGTATAACAATTAACAATTAGGGACAAACTAAAATATGATCAATATGTCAAAAAATATTGTTTAGTGTAAATTCTCGACTAATAAGTTTTGTTTAAATCTCTTGACAAAGACAAACATTATTTTTATAACGCCTTAAATGTGCTCATTTAAGGTACGAAAAGTTGTTTGTTTTTGCATAAGACGGATATTGATGTATGTGCTAGTAAGTAGAAAAAGGTGCATACAAATAATATTTGGCAGTGGCGTCGATAGGGGGGGGATTCAGAGCATTAAGAGTCTTAAAAATTAAGAGAATAAAATAAAAGGCTATTTTTCTGTGGGCGATTTGTTTTGTTATAAATTTAATTCATGCGCTACGCGTATAAGACATAAATTTCAAGTGAAGTTCACTTGTTAAAAATATTTTAGTGTTTTCATTGTTTAATACGCGTGGCGCATGAAGATAATTTCAAGTTTAGAAAAGCCTGAAAATTTGATTTGATCGCTCCGCGCAAACCAAATTTTTAGGCTTTTCTAAACTCAAAATTTTACTTCATGCCTAATTTGAGAGTAAAAATGCTGGTTTTGAGCTTTAAATTGAATTCTTTAAAGAAAAAAACTTTCCTGTATTTAATTATCTTTATCTGTCTACGTTATTGATGAATTGTGTTTAATTGGAGATTCCATATTAAATAAACAAATACAAATACAAATCTGTTTAAAAAAAATTATTATTTTCATTTATGCAAATCTACTTTAGGGTCTTATTACTTTAAGACGTGAAAGAATTATATATTTTTTGATGTCGAATATTAAAATATGCTTCTTTCTTAGTGGATCTTGAGAATTTTAAATAAATTCGACTATCGATTTGGTTTTTAATAAGCCTTTAAAATAAAGTTTTCAATTTGGGGGTCTCACAACTTTAATTTGCGATACAATATTATTGTATTCTTGACTGAATAATGAAAAATGGCAATTTTTGCAAAATTTATAATTTTAGTTACAGTATGTAAAAGTAAAATACCTAATTCTGAAAAAAAAATCAACTAAAGATTTCAGATTTACTTGAATGAAATTTAAAATAATCACTATTACCATTCCTTCAACGTTATCAAAATGAAAATTTGTCAAACTAAAACATCAACTCTATTTATTTTAGTCATAAATTTTACATTAAAAAAACTGCAAAAAAAGTTCATGATTGATCATCTAACGAGTGTTTCCAATCCCAGATTAAGCATGAAGTAAAATTTCGAGTTTAGTAAAGCCTGAAAAGCGAAGCGACCGAGCCAAATTAGGCTTTTCTAAACTCGAAATTTTACTTCATGCGCCACGCGTATAAAACGGTCATTTAATGTGAAATTGTCTACAACCAATTAACAAGTGAAATAATACGTTTAGTATGCCAATCATCAATTGTTTAAATGACAGAGAAAGTGCTACGATGAACATATTGTCATTTTTAGTATTTGTTTTGTATAAATTTAGAAAAATAAATGTATGAAACAACATACTAACTTAAATCCTCCCCATCACAAAAAGGTATCTACGCCACTGCAATAAGGTATGTATGATCGTATTTTTGTAAGTGTATGTGTTTTACCAAAATTAATTTTGTTTGAAAATTTAAAGTATTGTTCAAGATTATAAACAAAATAAAAGCAATATATTTTACCCGCAAACATTTTCGAGATTAATTTTTTAAATTATAAAATCCTCATTTACAAACTTAAATTTCTCAAAAAATATTGGCTTAATCCAAAATAATTGTTGAGCATTACTCACTGAACTCTTTGCATTCTAATGGAAAAATCAAACAAAACCACTTTTATTTATAAAAAACGTGCCATTTACGTTTTCTATATATTCATTTCAAAATTACAAATACTACTAGAAATAATGATTTATCAACATTTGGCCATAACAGTTTTCTCTAGAACGAACCTAAAGGAATATATTCCTTGCATCAGAACTACTACAGAAAAATTAATTTCAGCTTGATATAAGCAACTTTAGTTTATTTAATACATTCAGAAAAATATTAGTACATAATGGCATTATTTTAAACAAAAAACCTCAGACACAGATGTATTTAAAAAATCCTATTGACCTAACATTTTACACGTAGACATAATTCTCGATTGAAAATAACTTTTCGCAATAACTTTTTGCTCTAAAATTATAATTAGAAGTACTTCTTTCTTATCACACATTTTGTTTTTCTTGATTTTCGGACACCCTCTTTAGTAAATTTTACATTTAATAATGTAAAGAATTTCTTGTAGTCGAAAAAAATACTACTCTAGTGAAAATATATAATACTACTTTCGGCTGAAAACAGATGGGCTTCTTGGGGTTGACATTGATAGAAAATGCGGTTGGTGTTCATAACGAATTAACCCCTGAGTGCTTGGTTTCTTTCCCTTTACCCTCCAACATTTTAGGAAAGAGATAGATATCGGAAGATTTTAGAGATATTCATGTCGTTGCAGGGAAACTACATGCTATTCTAACAGATGTGATAAATTGTAACATCAACACCCCATAAATTGTGGTTTCTTTTCTTCCATTATACTACCGCGCTTGTAGAGGATGTCTCTCTCCAAAATTTGCTGGTTTAGACATTTTCTAGAGGCCCTGCAGAGGGTGTCTCTCTTCAAAATTTGCTGGTTTAGACATTTTCTAGAGGCCCTGGCTATGGGCATGTACTGATATTAAAAAAAGGTTGAAAATCCTTTCCCAAAAACAAAGGGTGGTGCACCGCACGCTTTTACTTGCATTACGTGATTGATCAGATACTTATTAATTGTAATATCTGGGATAATGCTTATAATATTTTAGTGTTTTGTGTGCGAAACGTAAATATTTTTACTTAAGTAAAGCCTACTACTTCATGCTCATAAACAAATACATACATGTTGTGTAAACCATTGTTATTTTTAACCAACTAACTCGTTTAATTTTAATGTCTATACAGTTTTTTTCAAACACCCTTAAATACTTTAAAACTAGCACTAATATGATTTTCATTAAAATTTGCATTAGAAAATCTGTTATACTACAAGTAAGTCATAGCGTTGTTTTTAACTTTTTTCCATTCTAATGTTTAGCATGAAAAGCACAATCATTTAAAAAATATGCAATGTTTATATTACCATAAAATATGCCACACAAACACAATTATTACCACTGGAAGTCCACGCTTAACTAATTAATCACACAAACTGAATGACTCGTATGTCTGAAACAATCTTTGGAATTTAGATTTAGATAGGTTATAAAGTTCACATAAACCCCGATATGACTTCACGAAACCGCAACCGATAAGAACTGCTGTGCAATTAATTAATATTCCTTTTATTCCAAACGAACTTACCTAACGATAATGATAACGTAACAGATTGTGGTGAGTATTGCAGATGGAACTGTTAAAGGCCGACTGACTGATGGTTGTTTGGACGAATTTAGAACTGCACAACTAGAGCCAACAGTAACTCACTAATTGCCTTCCCGTAGTGTCTTACTTGCGCCAATGACATGGTCCACATTAAAGTCATGAGATCGAATTAAATTAAAACCATTAATCGTTTGCTTTTGATGTAATCGGATGCACTCTTTTCAATCATTTCGTAACAACTCAAGATTAGATTCGAGTGAAAACAATTCCGGCGTGCTCGTGTTGGAATATATTTGAAATGGGGAGCTATTTGCGTTTATGTTAGCTATTTTTAAAATAGTACAAAAACAAAAAGAGCAGTGGCGTAACTAGAATTTTAGGCCCCTCGCAAAACTATTTCTAGGCCCCACCCAGGGTTGTTAAAAAAACGTTTTTTTTTTTCATTTTAATTAAAACAAACATTATTTTTTACAAAACGTGTTTTTTTCAATGAAAGAGTGTTTATAACATTGACAATTTAAAATATGTTTTAAACATAACCAGCCTTATTAATAGACCTTATCATACAGCTTTAACACAGTTCTATAGATGATATTAACATTTTTGGATTATTAAAACGTTTTACTATTGTTAGTTTACAATTAATGATTTAATAGCCCTAGTTTAAGTCTTACACATAACCTCAGCTGTCATAACAAAAAAGGGTTATTTAGAATTTAATTAATAATGCAATTAATAATAAATGTATAAACAGTATGTTTTGAACTTCACTTGAAATCAGTGTTTTATACGCGTGGCGCATGAAGTAAAATTTCGAGTTTAGAAAAGCCTGAAAATTTGGTTTGGCCGCGTAGCCCTACGCGCTACGCGAACAAACCAAATTTTCAGGCTTTTCTAAACTCGAAATTTTACTTCATGCTTAGTCTGGGATTGGAGACACTCATTAGAAGTAAATTTCAATCTAATAATGTATCAGGAGAAATACATTTTCACAAACAAAAAAAAAACAGTGTAACATACCTTTTAAATTACTTGATTACAATGAAGTTAGAACACATGAAAATGTTATGATGCTACGTTCATTATCTCATTATTTCGAAACTAACTAATAACATGTAGATTTTGCTCTAGTAATAAGATATGTTAAATTAATAAGATATGTAGATTTTGCTCTATTAATAAGATATGTTAGTATCGTTTTTGTATACGTCTAGTTGAGATTAATTCATTAAAATATAATTATATTAGCGGCAATTGTATTATTAAGGCTGAACATGTTTAAAACACGTTTTAAATCACATTTATGCAAGCATAATAGTGATATTTTATTATGATAAAATTTAATTTTTAATAATGTAATTTTAAATATCTTCAAAAATTTAACTAAAATTTGAAAACGTAAACAAAAAATGTTTAATAAAGTAGTATAAAATATAGCTTATCTAATTTAAGACAATAAAAAAAATGTAAACATGTCAAAACATGTTTTAAACGAATTTAACATTTAAAACAAAACCATTTAAAACACGACGGCTGTTTTTAAATATGTTTAAAACACTGTTTTAAAACAAAATGTTTTATACATAACCTTAGCCCCACCCTATATAAATGTACAGGTTGTTTCATTTAACTTGAGACTACTAAGTAATTGAAGAATTACGCTTTATAACAAAACATGTTTCAAATATACCCCTATCATTTTTGGGGGGCAAATTAACCTGTTATATTAATTGCTGCCCGTTGGGTGACAAAGTGAGGGCCAACTTTAAAATTGTAAATGGAAACCCTTACTTTTTACTTTCAATTTAGATTGTACGTCAGAATATAAATTACTTACTTTATATGATAAACTGTTTACAATTTTTGACAGATGGCACTGTAATACGCCATAATTAATGTAGTCGTTGTTCTCCAAAAATAAGCATTATGCTGTTAGAAATGAATTTTAAATCATTATCAACCGTAAAGGAATTACTTTTTCCACTGAACAAAAAACAAGCAAATAACGTTACATAAACATTGTAGCAACATTAAACGTTGTTTTAATGTTGATGAAACATTACTTAAATGTGTTTGCTCAGTGGGTTATGCCCAAACATGGTTTTCGCACACGAGTAGATGACGCCAAAATTGACAACTGTTTGCCAAAAATCGCAGATATATCTCTACTTGTGCAGAGTGTCTTTCTTTAGATAAGAATCTTCATGATGGGCTATTTATCTAGACAAAACAAGATTGAAATTATATTAATATATAGTAAGGCTCGCAGAAACGTCGACGATCACTCTGTACTTTTGGAGCAAATCCAAATTTTAAGGCTCATAAAATCGAAATATTACTGCATGCTTAATCACAGAGCGAAAACACTCATTTGAAGCTTTAAATTAAATATTGTTACAAGAACTAGTGATGTAAAACATGGAAATACGATTATCAAATTAGTGGCATATTAAAACTTTTGTTGGTGCCTAAAAAAATGTTTTGTACACTGCATATTATTTATTACTATCTGAGATATACAGAGAGTTTTTCTATTAAGTATACATTACTCAATATACTATATACACTGTAAATCTTCCGATATTCGTTGAATTTACAAATATTTCAAATTGAACTTTTAAACGAGTGTTTTCCACTCCCAGATTAAGCATGAAGTAAAATTTCGAGTTTAGAAAAGCCTGAAAATTTGGTTTGGTCCCGTGGCGCGTAGCGCTACGCGACCAAACCAAATTTTCAGGCTTTTCTAAACTCGAAATTTTACTTCATGCGCCACGCTTACTAAACACTGATGTGATTTGATGTTCAGAATGCACATTTTTAGCATACTGCTTTAATAGAATATTTTGAACTTCACTAGAAATCAGTGTTTTATCCGCGTGGCGCATTAAGTAAAATTTCGAGTTTAGAAAAGCCTAAAAATTTGGTTTGGTCCCGTAGCGTTACGCGCTACACAACCAAACCAAATTTTCAGGTTTTTCTCGAAATTTTACTTCATGCTTAACCTGGGAGTGGAAAACACTCAAATTAAACTATTTTAAAAAAACTAACGATTATCAGAAAAGTTACAGCTCATGCATATATGTATTTATATTTAAAAGAAAGTATGTTTACCAAATTTTAGTGGTGGCAAATGCCACCGTCAGGGCCGAAAGGGTTAATCGATTATTGAATTTCGATTATTAGGTATATGGACATATATCGATTATTTTATTGATTATTACAACGATTATTCTATGTATGCAATATATTGTACATTTTTTATAAGTTATAAATTGTTTTAACCAAAATTATACAATTCCATTTTTTCATACTGTGTAATTTCAAATTTAGATTTTAAATATTTCCGTTTACAAAACATTACTATCCTTTAAATACGTATCTACATTCCTTGGAATGTTCCTCATTTATTTTGAGAAAATCAAATTTTTATCACATTTATTTACTGAGATATTAATAAAAATGTTTAAAAAAGTACCTACATTTTTGTGGATTTTTACTAAGATCAACTTTAACATTTTATATAAATTGATTGGCTACATATAAGAAATTGAAAAAATACATGTAATAGATCAGACTTATATTTATATAACGACGCAAATAAAAATTAAATGTGTCCACCCTTTATTCCCCGATTTTAAAAAGTCGACACCTACGTTCTCGGTTATTTTACAATCAATTTACATACAAATAACAGATATTATATATTACACAATTATATTGCAAAATGTATAAAACAAATTATGAATATATCAAATATTCGATTTTTAGTGGATTAAAAATTGTTCGAAGAGATATAAAATAATGACGGTGAAAGTGTGGCGTGGGGAACAGAGGGGGTCCCGCTCGGTTCATCGTCGTTACGATGCGGACGATGATGAAAGGTTTATAACGAAAGGGAAGACAGCAGTTATTTACAATTGGATTATTTTATAATATTTATATTTACAACCACGATAATGGGACGGTGGATTAAAGAAATACTTAATTAAAATAAAAGTGTATTATCTTCATAATATTTTTTTAAAATAAACATTAAAGAGACGGTTTCAAAGTTGAAATGAATAAGACAAATTATTATGTAAATAAAATAAACTTGGCGAAAATGTCATAATGATTATTATTATTAACAAGTAAATGTTATAACATCACACGAAAGTTTATTGATTTATTGATAAAAACAAAAAATGTTTCTGTGTTCGACAACAAAAGTTAACATGCGATACAATTTTTACCATGTAAATCACTATGGCCATACTTAAATAAAACGCACGGTATATAAAATATTAAAATTAAAATAAAAAATATGTTTCAAGAAAAATACAATACAACAAATATAAAATAAATATTATAAAATAATAAAAATGTACTATATAAAAGACAAAAAATATAAGATAAATATTAAATATTAAAATTATTAATGTATTTATTTAACATTTATTAAATGTAGAAATAAATAAAAATTTAAAACAACGACAAAAATAAATTATTAATAAGAATTTAGAACAAAAATATAATTTTACATAAATATAAGAAACACAATTGTAATTAAAGTTACCCAGATTCACTTCCGCGTTCACTACCGGTTTCGCTGTCTGTCGATTCATCCGCTCTAATATTAATAATTAATGGTTCCACTGCGACATCAACCAAATGATCTTTTTTTATATAATCGTCTTCAATTTTCTTTGTATGTCTTATACAATTGGGCCACAAAGTATCAGGAACGTTTCCCATGGCTTCATTGCATAAATTTAAAACATCATTTATTTTAAATGTTTTGTTCTTTTTTGCCACATAATTTTTAACAAATGACCAAATTAGCTCTATCGCATTAAACTCACAGTGAGCTACTGGTAACCAAATAAGTTTAACAGATTCTCCTCTAACCTCTTCTGCTATTTGCGGTGCGGGTCTTGACATTTCGTCAAATGAATCTTATTCGGATGGCAATCGTACATTCTTTTTAATAAGCCAGTCAACTATGTTTGCCTTTCTCCATGCAGTTGTTGGATTTCTAAAATCTGGATGCAACATAGTGTGATAATGTGCTTGGTCAATGACTATCACTGAATTATCTGGTATAATAGTCAGAACATGTCTAAACCATTCTTCAAAATGTTTGGCATTCATCTCATCGTGGTAGTCATTAGAATTTTTGTTGCCAATAAAACACTTCATACATCCATCCAAAAAACCATCTTCACTCCCTATGTGGAGAATAATTACTCTTTTCCCAGCTCCCGATGGAGTTATTATTCCACCACGGTATCCATTTATTTCCTGGATGGTACCTCTGTAGTAATTATAATTGTCTCGTTTTTCATCCAGTAAGATCTGTTCACACCAACCAAATTTTTTAGAGTGGTTGGCTCCACACCAAGTCTCGTCCGTATAAAATATTTTCCAGTTATCATTTCGATATCGTTTCATTTTATTTAAGAAATGTCCACGTGCTGCAGAAATTGTGTTGCTCTCCATTAAATTTGGCCGTTTATTCAGTTTCATATACTTGAAATTCAATTTAATTAAAAGTCTGTATAAAGTGGTAGATGAAAATTCGGGTAAATCGGCAATATCTTCTTTGAGTTTTTCATGAACCATTTGAACGGATGGAAAAGACTTTTCCAAATAGAAACTCATCACAGTACGTCTAATAACTCCTTGCAAAAACTCATCAAACACAATGGGTTTGCGTCCAGGTGATGTGCGGGGGGGAACATATATCGTTTCTCTTCTTCAAAAAACTTTCGCGCATTTACTATCATTTTTTTTCTCCTTACTTGAGAACGGTGATTTTCGTTTATCTTCCATTATTAACAATTTGTTCGCTCTGCGATTGTAGTTGTATATTAACAAAAAGTCTAAGACTGAATAATTATAACGAAAAAGGCAATACTTATAGAAACATTTAAACATAATTTACCTCCCACCTTCATAACAAAACATTTCTTAGTACCTCTTGTCTAAACAACCAATAATCCCTTTATAGCCTTTTCGAGAATTAACGAAAGTGTAAACACAGAAATAGAACCCTTGATTACAAACATCCTTACGTAATAGACAGGTAGGTCGTCTAATCCCTTAATCCCTTTTCGGCTAATTAGATACAACCTTTAATGGCTGTAATAAATTGTGGAATTTTTACGGTGGTAGAAATAGTTATTGCAGTTTTGTGATCGGATTATGTCATTCTAAATTTTAATCCAAGTAAAACTGTTTACAAAAAGTAGGCAAGTACCTATTTTTGTTTATATGTATATTACAGGCGCCCACCCAGGGGGTGGCTGTTTACAGAAAGTAGGTAGGTACCTATTTTTGTTTATATGTATATTATATGTATAATATTATATGTATATATAAAACCACTATAAAGTTTTCTAAAACATAAACTTATAATTATATTTTATATATTTTTTTGCTAATGTATTTTTTTAATTTTACAGTTGTAATGGTTTATTTAAAAATTCGCTATAATGTATTTTTTGAAGATAACAGACAGACAGAATTTTGTTACACACCTTAAAACAAGTTTGTTTTGCGCGCCTGTGTATATTCATATTTAATATACTTTATTTTCATTCCCACCAACAAAACACATTCATAAAATTATTTTAAAATAAATGAATTAAATATTTCATATGCGTTTCAATACTTATTGAGAATCGTATATAGAAGGAATTATATAAAAATGTTCGTGTCAGGGCGGTTTGCCGCTTAGCATTACCGGCAAGTGTATGGTCGCCGTACGAACGCTGAGTTAGCATACTCGCATCTCTCTCTACGGCCTGAAAACTGATTTCGATATAAAAACACCTCGATTTTAATGATACACCTGTACTTTTTTTAGGGATAGTATTCAATTATTCATCACATAAAATGTAAAATGTACACATACGTTATGCCAAGTTCCATTTTAATCCGATTTTTAATAACCGAGATTGTAGATTTTCATTTTTTACGCTATAATTGGGGTAATAAAAATATTTAACATATTTTGTTTAATCCATCACATTCGAAATAGATTCTAGTAACCACCTTATTTTTTTCATTAATCTTAAATATTTTATAACGGAGATACACGCAATGAAACTCGACCGTTTGAAAAGTTCATGAAAAAACACTACCTTTTTTTGGTAAACATACGCCGAATATATATTATCTTTGACATTAAAATTCTAAAAAAAAATCACATGTACAAATGATGTATCTTTATGTGGTTTAAATTTCAAAACAATTGACCCCATCGACTTCAAAATATTTAACTTCAAAGTGACATGCCTCGCTTTTTGAAAAGGATAGTAGTTAATTATTATGCGTAATCCCTCTGATTGTGCGGAAATAAGTTTCATCTTCAATATCGACTGCTGCTGCTGCACTAGACCCGAGGTCTGGTAAATATTTAAAGAGTCGAGCGTAATTATGGAAGTAGGAAATGAGTTTCGTGCGCGTTTTATTATAGACAGAATTGTTTGGGATTTGGGAAAACAGCGAGGATTAATTGTGGAAGTTGCTTTATGATAATCTAAACTGTGTGGATGTTTGAACGGAGGATTTTATTCGTTTTGTAGAAACATATACAATTTGTATTTTTTTATTAAAAGCTTTTTTATGGTACGTATAAACTTTAACATGAGCGATTTTTAATAAGCTTTTTGAGTGGATGTTTATACTAGTATTAATACATTAATAAAGAGCCCCTCCAAAACATCTAAACCAGCAAATTTTGAAGAGAGACACCCTCTACAAGCGCGAAAGTACAATGGAAGAAATGAAACCCCAATTTATGGGGTGTTGATGTTACAATTTATGACCTTATCTGAATAGCAGGTCGTTCATGTTTATTTGATGACTCCAACAATTTAACACATTAATCAATATGTTATGCAATGGTATTATTTGGTTACGTTTTAATCAAATCAATTAAATAAAGCACGCTAATCTAGCAATAAAAAAATGCAAAATAAGGTTATGATTGATCATCTAACGAGTGTTTCCAATCCCAGATTAAGCATGAAGTAAAATTTTGAGTTTTACTTCATGCGAGACGCGTATAAAACGCTGATTTAATGTGAAATGGTCTATAACCAACCAATTAACAAGTGAAATACGTTTAGTATGCCAATCATCAATTGTTTAAATGAGAGAAAAAGTGCTACAATGAACATAAAATCATTTTTTGTATTTGTTTTTGTATAACTTTAGAAGAATAAATTAATGAAACAACATACTAACTCAAATAATAGCAATATATTTTCGCAGTGGTTAATTACCGTGGTTAATTTTTCGTTTTATTATATTTTTATAACGGGTTTAGAACAAAAGAAGCTATCGCGGGAAGGTTCTTGATGGTCTTTAAAAAATAGATCTGCAAACATTTTCGTGATATTATTTTTTTTAATTAGAAAATCCTTATTTATAAACTCAAATTTCTCAAAAAATATAGGTTTAATCCAAAATAATTATTGAGCATTACTCACTGAACTCTTCGCATTCTAATCGAAAAATCAAACAAAACAACTTTAGTTTATAAAAAAAACTTGCCATTTACGTTTTCTATATATTTGAACAGAATGTATGGGGATCTCGGTTATTTGAAGAGATAGAGAGTCGGTTAAATTGAGGCAAAGTTGCGTAATTTAGGGCCCAATAAGAATCTAAAAAAAAAATTGAAATATCTTCTTTCGTTTTTTGAGGTTTTGTCAAAAAACGGATTTTTTGAAATTTCGTTTTTTTTTTATTCAAAAACTATTGAATTCAGACATTTACAACTTTGACATTACACCATAGCCAACTTTTGTTTTTCTTATGGGCGCCATTTTGGATTTTCATATTTTTTGGAAGAATATTTTTTTCTGAATTCAATGATGTACCACACTTATAGTTTTTAGTGCAATTTAAAGTCAATTTAAAGTTAAAGAAAACTAACCATCTTAATCCATTTTAATGGTTTCATATGTAATTTACATTTAAATTAACGACGTGAACAGCATCTACTGTCAATAGCAGTAACGATACTACTCGAAAATTGGCAGCAGATGGCGTTCACATCGTCAATTTATATGTAAATTACACATGACTACTAAAATGGTTATAGATGTTTAGTTTTCTTCTGGATTTTAAAATGCACAATCAATTGGCATTTATAATAGTCATTCTGTGAGTACAATAGACAAGACTATTGACAGTAGATGGCATTCACGTCGTCAACCTAAATGTAAATTATATATGACTATTAAAATTGTCAATTTATAGTGCAGAAGAAAATTAACCATCTTTATTCATTTTAATAGTCTCATATGTAATTTACAATTAAATTAACGACGTGAACGCCATCTACTGTCAATAGCTGTAACGATACTACTCAAAAACTGGCAGCAGATGGCGTTCACATCGTCAATTTATATGAAAATTACATATGACTACTAAAATGGTTATAGAAGTTCAGCTTTCTTCTGGATTTCAAAACGCACAATCAATTGACATTTATAATAGTCATTCTGTGAGTACCATCGACAATGCTATTTTTTTTTGAATTCAATGATGTATCACACATATAGTTTATTGTACAGGGTGAGCGAAACTCGATGTCTCAGCTCTATTATATAAAAAGAAAAAACGATAGAAAAAATCTGAAATCTAAAATCAAATGACAAAAAAACAATATTTGTTAACCATTAGTTTAATTATTGACAGATGCAGCTTTGTTATTTGCTTGAAAAGGATACTTGTTTAAGTAGTGACAATTGTGAATTTTTGATAATACTTTCTTTTAAGTTTGCTTTTAATTTTTTAACGAAAGAAGACAGCAATTTTTTTTTCTCTGCAAAGTTTATTTAGAAAAATTAGCTCTATTGAAATATCCAAAAATATAGGTATGTTTCTGGGGAAAAATTTCGATGACGTCACTACTTCAGTTCCAAAATTTAGAAAAATATGCAATTTTGGATTAAAATGGACCTTACTCAATCTCATTTATGAACCTCTTTTCATATTTTTTCTATCATTTTCCTTTTCTCATAATAGAGCTCAGACATCAAGTTTCGCTCACCCTGTACATTTTATATGTGAAATTTTAATCTTTTGTTTTTTGTAAAGAGTGCCTTAGAAACAGTTGAGTAACTCACTTATTTGACAACTCCTAAGACCCATAATTTGCTTACATATCACCCCTGAAGACGGGTATCCAACGATATATATTTTACCAATTGTGATGTATTTTAAACTAACGAGTGCCTTCCACTTCCAGACTAAGCATGAATTAAAATTTCGAGTTAAGAAAAGCCCCGAGTAGAAAATTTGTCGAGGGTCGCGCAGCGACCCGAGATAAATTTTCAAGGGCTGTTCTAAACTCGAAATTTTACTTCATGCGCCACGCGTATAAAACACTGATTTAAAGTGAAGTTAAAAACGCACTGAAAACCAATCCAACTTCGATATTTTTTAAAATTGGATGTGTCATTTACAATCCATGCTGTAAACCTTCAGATATTCGTTATTTTCTTGTAAAAAAACTTCGATTCCATGTAGTCCTTTGGTCTCCGAAGACCATGATTGGTCCTTCGAGCTGTAGCCTTTGTAAAATGGTAATAAACTTAGTAATCTAGAGTGATCCTTCAATTTGAAACTTCTAAGAACGAGTGTTGTCCACTCCCAGACTAAGCATGAAGTAAAATTTCGAGTTTAGAAAAGCCCCGCGTAAAAAATTTGTCTCGGGTCGCGCAGCGACCCGAGACAAATTTTCACGGGGCTTTTCTAAACTCGAAATTTTACTTCATGCGCCACGCGTATAAACCACTGATTTACAGTAAAGTTAAAAATATATAACGCTTAGATGTGATGATGATCAATATTTACCAAGATGTAAACGTCAGATACGTTTTAAAAAATTCTATTGACCTAAAATTGTACACGTAGACATATAATTCTTGACTTTATTTTACAAATGTCGTATTAATTATAATTACATTTTAAATTATTTCATAAATATCAAATAAATCTTTCTATCAAAACCACCCCAAACCGGACATAAGATAACGCCATGCGCCGGTTGAAAACATGGACTTCTTACTACCTGCTAATATCGGGTTGACATTGAACCCAAAAACTGCGGTTGGTGTTCATAATGGATTACCCCTTGAGTGCTCGGTCTCTTTCCCCTTACCCTCCAACATTTCAGGAAAGAGATAGAAATCGGAAGATTTAAACTTTTTGGTCTGGTCGCCATTAATAATATCTGAATTACGAGTAAAATGTTTTGTAAAATTGGGACTTACAAGCAGGGGCGTAACTATAATGGCGCTAGAGCCCGCATTGTGGGGGGCAGAAAGCCGAAGGGCCCATCTACGCCGGAAAAAAAAATGTGGAGCCGCCATTAATTATTTATGAATGCCTAGGGCCTTAAAACTCAACAGAATAAGAATGCTTCCTGAAATATCGCATTTCATTTTGCCAAAATTAAAACATGCTAGTGCTGCTGAAAGTGCTTCAAGTGCTACGAGATCTACAAGTATTACGAGTACTTTTGAAGAGGATGACAATAAAAATACAGAAAATAAATGATAATGATCTTGATCATGAAGAAAATACTATAACATTGGTAGATGACAATGCTGCATCTTCATCTATGGTTCAACATTTTGAAGGAGATACATTTTAGAAACAGAACGACAAGGAACTTCAGCGTCTTTGCCTTCAGCAATAGAGGAATCTGAATGTACTGACGACTCTCTAAGTAAGATTTTAGAAAATTCAGTAAACAAGGAGTTTCCAACCGATATGGGTAATTTTAAGCAATCAAATTAAGAAATTTATAATAAGTTCTCAATCCTAAAGGCCCGTTCAAACCCGATTCACTTCAAAACAACCGAAAATGTTCGGAACTTTTTTATTACAGTTCATATAAATTTGAAAACACGCAACGATTTTTGTTATGTTATTCTGCATTCTAGACGCCGCCTATTGTGAAGCATGCTGGCTTTTTTCAAATTCCCCACAAGATAGTTGGCGTACAGGAGTATGAGATTGGCAACACCTATCAAAAAAATGCTTCATTCATACATTGCGCCAGTCATAATTTAAACTTAGTTGTTAATTCAAACATTTTTCGAAATTTTACAGAATATTAATAAATGTTTTGGAGTAAGCATCAAACGATGGGATTTACTTAGTAAAATATCAGGCGATAAAGAATAACACTAACAAAATTAAATTCAACTCGGTGGTCATCCAGAATTGAATCAATAACAGCTGTAAAGTTACGATACTTAGAGATAATAAAAATGTGTACTGATTTGACATTAAATTCTTTAAAAGAGAAGAACGTGACAAAGCTAAACGAATAATTAAAAAAATAACTTGTTTTGAATTTGTATTCATTTGTGTAATTTTAGGTAAAGTGATATTAGAAATTAATTATGCATCCAAAGTTTTACAAAAATGGAACATGGACTTACATGACGCAGTTTTAACTTTAAATAAAACGAAAGAAAATTTTAAAAAAGTAAAACATGAATACTATATATTAAAAAGCGAGGCCACAATAATGTGTAAAAGAATGGGACATAGAACCAATATTTGAAAATAAACGAAAACTTAAGAACAAAACACAATTTGACGATCTTAACATTGATTATATTCTTTGTGACTGAAATAAAAAATTTCGTACAAATTTATTTTTTTCCACAATTGATATTAGAAATACTTAATTAATTACTAGGTTCCAAGGCATGGAACAAATTTATAACTTATTTGACTTTATGGAACCAAAGAAATTATTGTTAGGCTCAGATTCTCAGATTCGATTTTTCATGTCTTATTTAAGAAATAATATAGCCAAAGACCGCTTAACTGATTTGGCGTTGTTATCAATTGAAGCAAATAGAGTAAGGCAATTAGATGTAAGTGCAGCTGTGGAAGATTTTGCAAATAGAAAATCTAGAAAACTAAAAATTTAAGATGATTTAAAAAAGAAAACACATGGTTAAATTTCACTAATATTAGTGAAATTGAACCAAGTGTTTTCTTTTTCAAATCATACACACGTGAAAGATGAGAAACTTGTTCAAGATAAAAATGTAGATGTTTGTGTTGCTGATGTACTTATATGTTTTTCAACTACGATTTTTAATAAAGTAAACAAATTCATTTCGATTTTAAGTTTAGATAGTTTGGGACCTTAATAATTACTTTGCGGGGGCCACGAAATGTAATTACGCCACTGCTAACGAGGTCTCGAAAGTAGTTGATTGATTACTATAGAGTCATAATTAAATAAACGCCAAGAACCCGTAGCCCTATTTTTAATAACATTTCAAATAATATGTAAATTATTTACTCTAAAAAATGATTGAAATTTCAAGTTCAAGTAAGTTTTTGATTAATTTACCTTGGAGTATAAACATAAAATACATGTTTTTGTTGATTTTGCTAGATTATCTGTTTAGTGACGTGATATCTTTTATCGTGCAAATCACTTGAATAATTCCCCATTTAAATCAAAATATGCTCTGAGTTCGTCAGCGTGCCGTTTTTCAACATTTACTGTCCAACGAATTGGCAGAAGTGTCAGTACAATAGCTCAATATTGGCGTAGATGGACCGAGAGACAGGAAAAGCTGCGGAGATTACGACCTGAACACCCTAGAAACACCACAGAACTTGAAGATCGAGCTATTCAGCTCGTCGCTCTCTGAGACCGATTTTCAACAGCAAGAGCAATTGGAGATGTCTGGAGACGCTTAACTAACCAAGGAATCTCCGTTAAATTAGTTTACTAGAAATTCAATCATTGGGTTTCAAGTCGTACCGCCCTTTTCTTTGTTTGTCCTTAATTCCTCACCATAATAGATGCCGCCTGGAATGTGCAATAAGATTGCAGTATCAATAAGATACTGCAATGGGTCGACCAATGAAGGCAAGTTATCTTTAGCGACGAATTGAGATTTTGTTTGGGTGTCCATGATTGTGGTAAGATGGTCAGACGTCGCCGAAAAGAACGAATAAATTTACAGTTTACTGTCGAACGACATACAGCTCTTACACGCGGGGTGATGATATGGGAAACGATTGCTTATGGAAGTAAGTTTTCTCTAATGTTCATTCCAGGAACATTAATCGCAAATCGCTACAATAAGACGGTTCTAGAACCAGTATTAATGCCCTATCTCAGAGGGTTGGAAACCCCATTTTCCAACAGGATAATGCAAGGGTTACTAGTTAATGTTGATTTACTTCTCGTTCTCTAGTCCTATCAATAGGTGAAACACGTGTGGGATACAATTGATAGAGGACTGAGTCATCTTCAGCAATCGCCACTCACTTCACCCGATATTCATATGCGTATTCAGGATTTAATTTTCCACAATTTATTTTATAAATACTCAATTAAATGCTAGGTTCAAAGGCATGGAACAAATTTATAACTTATTAGGCTTTATGGGACCAAAGAAATTATTGTTAAGCTCAGATGAGGCAATTCTGTGGCTCCTCAATTAAGTTACAAGAAAAATATACTGATGATTTGTCAACTCGATTTCCCATGAAGCTTATAAATGCCTTACCATTTATCAAAAATGATATCACAGAGATAAGTACAATAAGAGAATTAGCACAGATGATTATGGTTAAATACAGTTATTTGGAGTCTGATTTTTTTCTTTTCTTAATACGGCATTGCTGTTATTTTTAACAATACCAGTAACAGTAGCAGAGTCTGACAGATCATTCTCCAAACTAAAAATAATAAAGTCTTATTTAAGAAATAATATTGCCAAAGATCGTTTAACTGATTTGGGGTTGTTATTAACTGAAGCAAATAAAGTAAGGCAATTAGATGTAAGTGCAGCTGTGGAAGATTTTGCAAATAGAAAATCTAGAAAAATTAATATGCAAAATGTTTGTGTTGCTTATGTACTTATATGTTCAGTATTAATGCCTTATCTCAGAGGGTTGGTAACCCCATTTTCCAACAGGATAATTCAAAGCCGCATACAGCTAGGATTACTATGAAATTCCTGGAAATAGTTAATGTTGATTTACTTCTCGTTCTCTAGTCCTATCACCTATTAAACACGTGTGGGATACAATCGATAGAGGACTGGGTCATCTTCAGAAATCCCCACTCACTTTACCCGATATTCATATGCGTATTCAGGAAGCTAGGGATGCAATCCCTTAGGTTGACAATGACAATTTGATTTCTAGTATGCCTAAGCAAGTTGTTGAGTGCTTCAGAAATCGTGGAGGGGCAACTCATTATTGAAATAATAGATAAGGTTACCATATTTTTTTGTTATTATTATTTAATTTTGTGAACAATTTATATATTATCCGAATTTTTGATAAACATTGATCTACGGGTTCTTGGTGTTCTTTTACTTATGGCGGCCAGTATATGTTATATCTAGCAGAAAAACAGTAAAATTCGAAATTGACGATGTGCTTCAATAGCTACATTTTAGAGATAAATGATACTTCGATTGTAAAGTATAATAAAAGCACAATAATATATCTAATAAGGTAGTCATTATTAAATTGTTAATAAATCAAGTATATTTTATTCTAAGTATTGTTATGGGAAAGGAACGAAATAGCCAGAGTTTTAACAACTTTTTTATTAAGTGTCACGTTTGGCATAAAATCATTCACATACTGTTATATTTGCAGTAGGTTACTGTTTGTAACAGCAAACAATTGTTGTGTAATCCAATGTGCTTTGGGGTATTAGCTCGGAAAGTAGTTGTTTCAATGAGTGTTTGATTTAGTCTTTGTAAAACAAATTTGTTGTAGATTGCGTAAAAGAATGCACTTTTAATGTTTTAAAGTTATCTACAACTAAGTATTGGCAATTTCATTCATACTTGTATCTACATACTAGTTTTTGTTTATTATTTACATAGTAATATTTATTCCTGCTTCCGGGATTCGTACATGTAAACAAATTTAAGTAGTTTTCTTAGCTACGGAGGTATGTTGGTTTAAAAGAAAATGTTATCAATTATAAATTAATTTATTGATTTTCACATTTAAATCCATGATGTGTTAAGAGTTTAAAATGAGCACATATGGTATGAACATAACAATCAATATCATCAATTATTTAGTACACTTTTCATCCAGATAAATATTAGTGCATTTACATGTAAAGTGAAATAAAAAGATTATCTAAACAATCATTTAAGTAATAACAAATATAAATTGCTATTTAACAAATCGTAGCTATACATTTATATCAACTATTCTAGCATTTTAACAACTGTTAATGTTTATAACGCAAAAAATATGGCGTTTATTGCTGGTTAAAAATAATCGTCGCCAAAAATTGTATTGTAACAAAGTGCATTTCCCGCAATAACTGTAAATATTTGTTAACCCCTTAGGCCCCGACGTTGGCATTTGCCACCACTAAAATTTGGTAAACATACTGGGAATTTTTCTTTGAATATACATAAATGTATGCTTGAGCTGCAACTTTTCCGATAATCGTTTGTTTTTTAGAATAGTTTAATTTAAAGTCTTAAACGAGTGTTTTCCACTCCCAGATTAAGCATGAAGTAAAATTTCGAGTTTAGAAAAGCCTAAAAATTTGGTTTGGTCGCGTAGCGCTACGCGACCAAATCAATTTTTTAGGCTTTTCTAAACTCGAAATTTTACTTCATGCGCCACGCGTATAAAACACTGATTCTAAGTGATGTTCAGAGTATTCTACTAAAGCAGTATGCTAAAAACGTATATTCTGAATATCACATCATACCAGTGTTTAGTACGCGTGGCGCATAAAGTAAAATTTCGAGTTTAGAAAAGCCTGAAAATTTGGTTTGGTCGCGTAGCGCTACGCGCTACACGACCAATCCAAATTTTCAGGCTTTTCTAAATTCGAAATTTTACTTCATCCTTAATCTGGGAGTGGAAAACACTCGTTTGAAAGTTAAATTTGAAATATTTGTAAAAATAACGAATATCTGAAAATTTACAACGTTTACAGTGTATTGAGATATGTACACTTAATATAAAAACTCTTTGTATATCTGAGATAGTAATAAATAATATGCAGTGTACAAAACATTTTTTTAACTAAAAAAATTCCAGGGCTGAAAGGGTTAAACTAGTAAATCGTGAAGACTATTGTCTTAAAATATAAGTGTAAATTATCATATGCTGAGGCATGGAATGGCATCCTCGGTATAAAATTAGAAGCAAGAATTTGACGGGTGGCTCAACAAACATTCGTTGGCCCATTTTCAATCGCATGATTGAAACCATTGTTCATTCTCACCATCGGCAGGTGTTTTATAATTGCGTAATTACACCAATATAATAAGTAATAATAGCATCATACTTTGTTACTGTGAGAAAAAAACAAGCATCTTTTCTAAATATAAATCCAAAATAAATTTAATTTATTTAATTACAATTATGTAATTTAATTTAATTTATTTGGTTTAAACATCTTTTGTTGTTGCCATAACAACATACAATTATTTTTACATTTGATGCCTCACGAAATTCCTAGATTCGTGTATTAATATTGTCCAATGAAATGGAAAATATATATACTCAATGACATTAGAAGCGTAACAACAAGAAGGAATAATTTTTTTGAATTCATATTTTAGCAACAGAGTGACTATATTTAAAGCATACATTGATAGCAATTTCAACCTTGTGCCTTTTATATTTATTGTGAAAAAAAGAAAATATTTCACTTTTTCTTTTTTGATAAAACTATTTATATGAGCTGTTTAGTACAGATGTTTTTAGTTTTCGTGTTTCCGTTCAGTGTGTTAAGCTTAAATAAAATGCCTCGAGTCCGAAGACGTCCACAATATCACCATTTGAGCGATTTTGACCGGGGTCGAGTTGTTGCTTATCGAGATGTCGGTATGTCCTATCGCGAAATTGCCCGCCGTATTGATTCCACTGCAGCAACTGTAATACGTGTGTATCAGGTATGGACAGAAGAAGGTAGAGGAGCAAGAAGAAGACCAATTGGTCAACCAAGGCGTACCACAGAACGTCAAGATCGGCGCTTAAGACAAATAGCCCTGCGAGACCGTTTCGCTACTACGCGTCAAATCGGTGATCAATGGATTGGAGAAGGTAAGCCCGTTAGTATGCGAACCGTATATCGCCGCATTCAATCCCTTGGGCTTCTTTCGTACCGTCCAAGATTAGTGCTTCCTTTAACAGCGAGACACTGTCGCCAAAGGTTGGACTGGTGCAGAGAACGGCAGCATTGGCACGATGTCGTATTCAGCGATGAATCACGATTTTGTCTAGGCACGCATGATGGCCGTAGAAGGGTACGACGCTACCGCGGAGAACGACCTGATCTTAGGTTTGCTATTGAGAGGCATGTACACAGGACTGCTGGAGTAATGGTTTGGGGGGCTATTGCTTATGGTAGTCGATCACCTCTTGTATTCATTCGAGGCAGTATGACAGCTGCGCGTTATGTTGAAGACGTCATACGACCGACTTTGTTGCCTTATTTAGATGGCCGCCCAGACGTACTTTTTCAACAAGATAACGCACGTCCCCATATTGCTCATCGAACTATGAACTTTCTTAATGAAGCTGGTGTTAATGTTTTGGCGTGGCCGCCCCGTTCGCCGGATTTAAATCCCATTGAACATGTGTGGGATATCATGGGAAGAAGAATATTCTCTTTGTACCATCCTCCACAGACTCTAGCACAGTTGATCGATGATATTCAAGTTGCTTGGAACGAGAAGACATCGACCATCTCATTTTGTCGATGCACAGACGTCTACAGGAGTGTATACAGCAAAGGGGTCGCCAAACACATTATTAATTTTTTTTAGATTGTTTTTTAATAAAATTTCTTGAAAATGTAATCATTTTATTCTTGATGTAAGGCTACCATACTGGCAAAAAATCAAGTTAAAATAATAACTCCTTCTGGAGTTATTAATGTCATTGAGTATATAAGATGATTAATAGATGAAAAAAGAAAATACACGTACATTTTAACATACAATTATTTTTACATTTAAGGTCTAATGAAATTCCTAGGTTTAATATTGTTCAATGAAATAGAAAATAAATAGATAAAGAAGATAACTAATAGATAAAAACGAAAATACACGTACATTTTAAATATTTTGACGACTTCTCTTTATTCACAAATATAAGCGGATATACAATCATTTTCAATATTTCATGAAATCCGGTGAAGTTGATCGATATTCAATTTCTATTTTTGAACTTTTACGTATACTAAGTACAAGGTCAAGACGTACATGTTTTGTAAACTATGTTCTAACTGTTTTATGCACATCTTTAAACGAAAAAAAGTGTACATCTATATACATACCAGTATGTGGAAGGTTAACTACACCAAGTAACATTTTAGTGTTAATCCATTAATAATGGTCACTTTGTGTCCGAAATGTATGTACATTTGGTAATTCAAATAAACGTGCGAATAAAGGTTATTAGTGCCTTTATTTGTCAAACATTTTACTGTTGGAATTAGGATTTTTTACACTATCGAGAGTAAAATTTAAAAAATTGGAGTTGGTGTAGTTTACCTCCCACATTCATAACTTTCATTTAATTAATCTATAGGAAGTTTTTTCGTTTCTTACAGGTATACCGTTTTCATAACGTTCATGTAATTAATCTATAGGAAGTTTTTCGTTTCTTCGAATTCAACTAAACATATATAAACGTATAATCTTATTGTTTCTATAAAACATATACAGTGAATTTTTCTTTTTAGTATACATATCCCAATTACAGTGTATAGTCTGTACATTTTCGCATATTCGTTTTTCTCTGAAAAAGGTTCAATTTGAAGCTTCAAACGAGTGCTTTTCCAGATTAAGCATGAAGTAAAATTTCGAGGTTAGAATAGCCTGAACGTTTGGATTTATAAATCCAAATTCAGGCTTTTCTAAATTCGAAATGCTACTATATGCGCCACACGTATAAATCACTTAATATTGTGAAGTAGGCAGTATATTTTGAACTTCACTTAAAATCCGTGTTTTATACGCGTGGCACATGAAGTTAAATTTCGAGTTTGGAAAAGCTTGAATTTCGAATTGGTCGCTAAGGGTCCAAATCCAAACGTTCAGGCTTTCCTAAACTCGAAATTTTACTTCATGCTTAATCTGGGAGTGAAAAACACTCTCTTTAAAGTTTCAATTTGAACTTAAACAAAAAACAAACTAATGTCAGAAAATTTAGAGCGTATGCATATGTATACTTAAAAAAATGCCTTTTGCATTTAATGTTACTATCGTCGAATTAATTTGAAATATTCTTACATAAATTGTTTTGTCAGATTAGTTGCAGAATAACGTGAAGAAAAATGCATTGGTCAACTTTGAACTTGGGTACAAAAGTATTTTATTTTATGGCTTATCGCCTATGTTCAGCTATTTATATCTTCCAAATATTTTGCTATTTGTCGGTTCAAAGTCTGGCAGCGACAAACCAGCAATTTGTTTCACTAACAGTAAAATGTTTAATCATTCTCATAAAATATTATCAATTCAATAATTCACGTTTAAAAACAACGCAACTATTTACAAATTCCAAAATATGTTTGCAATACTTATTATGCAGGTAGTCATTAATAAATAATATTATACCCATATAATCCGCAATTTTCTGCTTTATTTTTAGTTCTTGTAATCAGTAAATAAAAATGTTGTGACAAAGGAAATATTATCATGAAAATACATGAAACCATTATAAAAGCATATATATATATATATATATATATATATATATATATATATATTATATTATTTTAGCGAGTTCGTGAATATGCACATGGTTTTAGATAGTGTATCAATATCAAAAAATTGTTGATTCATATTTTATATAAAAAATAGCTTTTATGAATATCTCAATCAAATCAAATTAAGACAGCTACGATAAGAAGTATTGTATACCGAATGTAAAATTTTTAATGAGTTAGAACATGTTTGTCCTAATTATTAGTATTGGCCTTTGCTATTATTTTTAAAAATTATTAAGTAGTACTCTACTTAATTGTTTCCGTTAAGTATTCAACGAGAAACTTTACAATTATTTCGAATTAAAAATAAAGGTTTGTCTTGATATTATAATGAGGGATTTTCACTTGATTTCCAAAAAGTGATAGTGATAGTATTTCAAACTAGAACCAGCCATCTATTGACCACAACAAAAAGTATTTATAATTAAATAGTTTTACTCAAGTAGTACTTTAAGTACAGTAAGTGATTTGTTTCGTGTTGAATTTTTAAAATGAGGCAATACTCAGCAAAAGTAGTGTGTTCCATTAGTCAATACTCTGAGGATATCTCAGTTATCGAGCCAAGAGACACACAGATGGATGGTCTTCTTCGACTCAGGGGACCTCAAAAGGGGAATTTCGACTAAAATTGTTGATTTAAAAATCATTACAAAAACAATAGTTTCCATTTTCCTAATTGTACTATTATTAATGGTATAATAATATATTACGTCACGAGAGTGGTATGCAGCATATTACATACGAGCGAATATGTTGCGCACGAGCCGCGCAGCGGCGAGTGCAGTATTCCACGAGTATGTAATTGCCATACCACTCGAGAAACGTACGATACTTTACCTACGCCGTAAGAAAATAAACAATGAGCATGAAAGAACAACTTATTTATTCAATAATTTTTGACAGTAACATAACATTGATGAAAACTAAATTACTACGTGATCAATATACATCAAAGAAATGTCATTTAGTTGTGCGGTAATCAATCAGCTGTTCAGCTGTCAGCATGTAATATACTTGTCAAAGCTATTACGTGCATGTCTAGGTAATGTCAATCATACGCGTCAAGATGTCAGTGTGGTATGATGCGGTTACTAGATAGGGCGTAGGTAAAATTATAAACATTCAAAAAGGAATTACCTGGTTATTGAATTAGAGACCATTTTTTAATTAAATTCAAATTCAAAACTATTTGAATTCGAGAAAATAAGCTTACGCTTCTTATAGTTTGCACACTTTAAACATAATATATAAAATTACGAAAAAACTATTCGTGAAAATGCAAACAGTGTCTTAATTAATAAGACAATTTAAGACGATAAATATCCATTGAAACAACTACTTCCCGTGCAAATACACCTCCGGATATTGAATTATACAATGAAATATTTAAAATCTTATTTAATTTGATTTGTTACAACGCTCTATTAAAGCATATGTAACGTTTAGGTCAAATTCTCTTCAAACCAACTAACAATACAATTTAAAATGAAAGGAGAGATAGCAACAAATTAGAAGTGAAAGGACTTGGATTAAAACTAATGTCTTAGGCCATCTCATAAGCAAAGCTATACTGAAGAGAGATAAATCTCGAAACGCGTCTATAGATGGCCTAAGACATTAGTTTTAATCCAAGTCCTTTCACTTCTAATTTGTTGCTATCTCTCCTTTCATTTTAAATTGTATTGTTAGTTGGTTTGAAGAGAATTTGCTAAACGTTACATATACTTTAATAGAGCGTTGTAACAAATCAAATTAAATAAGATTTTAAATATTTCATTGTATAATTCAATATCCGGAGGTGTATTTGCACGGGAAGTAGTTGTTTCAATGGATATTTATCGTCTTAAATTGTCTTATTAATTAAGACACTGTTTGCATTTTCACGAAAAGTTTTTTCGTAATTTTATATATTATCATTTTTTTATTTACTGATAAAAATGTAGATATTTTTAAATAATTAATCATCAATCAGTTTTTATTCTTTGGATTTTTAAATAAAACACCTTTCACTTTTTGCAACTACAAAGTTTAAAGTGTTCTATTTACAATTAAAATATAGGAGTTTTAGTTTTAATTTTATTATTTATTTCACCGCAATTTTGATGATTACATTCATTCATTTAAAAATAGCCAGTAGTTAATTTAAGTTGGAGAAATTCTATTTTAGGCAATGGAGGAAAGGAAACGCCAAGGAATATACCTAAATATAAACTGACACAAATTATGTTTTCAGTGTGGACAATATGAAAATGTTTATTTGAGTGACAGACGATGAAAATAGTGTCAGAAGATAACAGACATGCTATTTCTGAAATTTTGTATTTTTTTAGCATTATTATTTTAGAAACATAAACACATGAAAAACCACCTTCTTAGGCCCCATAACTGCATGATAAGATTTCACTTATATATAAATCTTGTATAAAAACTGTTGAATTGTAAAGCAGGCCATAAGGATTTATTTATATTGGCTCTTTTAATTATTTGACAGTATCTTCTTGTTCAAGCTTATTAACCCTTTCAGCCCTGGAATTTTTCTAGTGCCTAAAAAATGTTTTGTACACTGCATATTATTTATTACTATCTCAGATATACACAGTTTTTATTTTAAGTATGCCCAAAAAAATGTTTTGTACACTGCATATTATTTATTACTATCTTAAATATACAGAGAGTTTTTATTTTAAGTATACATATCTTAATATACTGTATACGCTGTAAATCTTTAGATATTCGTTGTTTTTTCAAATATTTCAAATGAAACTTTCAAACGAGTGTTTTCCACTCTCAGATTAAGCATGAAGTAAAATTTCGAGTTTAAAAAAGCCTGAAAATTTGGTTTGGCTGCGTAGCGCGAAGCGCGGAGCAACCAAACCAAATTTTCAGGTTGTTTGGTGTTGTAGGCGTTCACTTTATGGTACATCTTAAATACACTTGTAAATAAAACACATTTACAAATTTTCAGGCTTTTCTAAACTCGAAATGTTACTTCATGCGCCACACGTACTAAACACTGATGTGGTGTGATGTCCAGAATACACGTTTTTAGCATACTGCTTTGGTAGAATATTTTGAACTTCACCTGAAATCAGTGTTTTATACGCGTGGCGCATGAAGTAAAATTTCGAGTTTAGAAAAGCCTGAACATTTTGTTTGGTCGCGTAGCGCTACGCGGCCAAACCAACTTTTCAGGCTTTTCTAAACTCGAAATTTTACTTCATGCTCAATCTGGTAGTGGAAAACACTTGTTTAAGACTTTAAAATAAACTATTTTAAAAAACAAATGATTATCGGAAAAGTTAAAATACGCAACTTTGTCGCAATTTAACCGAATCTATATCTGTTCAAATAACTCAGATCCCTATACATTTTGTCGAAATACGTACACCCTGTATAACACTGATTTAAAGTGAAGTGAAGTTCAGAATATACTGCTAAATCAGCATTAAAGCAGAATTAAACATATACTGCTAAAAAACATGTTTTGCATATCACGATATTTTAGTACAGCATCACGCGACTGAACCAAATTTTCAGGCTTTTATAAACTCGAAAGTCGAGGAGTCGAAACACTCTTTCGAAATATCAAATTCAACTTAACAAAGAACAAGTAACGCCTTAAAATTCATACGGATCGGAATTTGAAAGAAACATTTCCTGTATATTTAAAAAATATAATCAAAAGGAAATTTTAGGTTCGTGAACTTTTACAAAAATATTAAAAATATTCCAAAAGCTTTAAAAAATGAAAATATGTAAGAACATTGATTTTACAAACATGTATATTTCTAAGGTGCTGCCCCTAAAACATTTTAGGTGTTAGATTTGGCCCTAGATGAAATTTCAGTTGACCAACAATCTAGTTCAAAGTTCATATTGAGACTACCAATTTAAAATTGAAAAGGTATAGACCACGGCGTCTATACCTTTTCAATTTTAAATTGGTAGTCTCAATATCAACTTTGAACTGGATTGTTTAATTTTTGAGGGACAGATTTTCTAATAAATTACACTGGTAAATAAAATTGTAACTTTATCGTGCCAAATGAACTTTTACGATATTTTCTACTTTAATACGTGGTTGGCACTAAAATCAAACATTAAAAAAAATGTGTGAGCCAAGAATTGTATTCTCTTAAGTAATTTAAAACATTTCAATAAACAATGACCTCCTAGACTAAAAATGTTAATAAGTTTGATTATGGTTACGATCTAAGATTTTCTAGCAAATTTAGCTCCTGGTTGGTCCCTTTTGATTATCCAGCAGTAATCTTAAAAGACGTAATTTAAACATATTTTAATAAACAATGACCTCCTAAACTAAAAATGTTAAAAAGTTTGACTATGAAGTAACGATCTAAGATTTTCTAACAAATTTAGCTCCTGGTTGATCCATTTTGATTATCCAACAGTAATCTGCCAACATATTTGGGTTCCATTTGTCCTGGTAACATCTTTTCATCTTTGAAATTTCCTGATGAAACCTTTCTCCGAGCTTATCGCTCAAAGCCCCCAAATTCTTAGAAAAAAATCTAGGTATGAATCTAAAAAATGAATCTTGAGTGACATGTCGCAGCCTAATGCTTGATAAGCCGCTAACCAACACTTTCTAGCTCTCACTCTTATAGTTACCCAAAAAAATTGCAACAACATTCTCCAAAGATTTCCATGCTGGTTTTTCTAAATCGCTCAATTTTTCTTCGAATACTGGATCTTTTATTAACGCCTTCATTTGAGGTCCCACGAAAATACCCTCTCTTATCTTTGCATCACTTATTTTGGGAAATTTTTCTTTTAGATACAAAAATCCACTCCCATTGCTTCCATTGCTTTTACAAAATTTTTGATCAGGCCTAATTTGATATGCAATAGTGGAAGAAGTACTTCGGATGGCTCTACAAGTGGTAAATACTTCACTTTTTTTCTCCAGGAAGCAAGAATGCACGCGTAGACCGTATTTTTTTTTATGATAGTGGTTTGTTCTGTCTCGACTGTCCCATTCACATAGAAAGCAGCAGAATTCAGTATAACCCAGCTGAAGTCCGACAACTTTAAAATAAAATTGAAAGCATATGTACTGTACTTGTTTTTTGCAAGTAATATCTTCATGTTTTTATAAGTTTCTTTTATATTAGCAGCACGGGCCAGAGGTACAGAAGGAAGTATTTTTCCGTTATACAGTAACACTGCTTTTAGACTTGTTTTAGAAGAGTCAATGAATAAACTCCACTGGTAGGGACCAAAATCGATTTCCAAAATCTTCATAATCCCATTTATATCATTACAATACACCAAGTCCCTATCTTGAGAAAAGTATGATCGGAATCGTTGATCACGATTTCGAAAATAGCTGATTTTAATTTCATGATGTAATAAGTTCTATCCGTTTAATCGAGATCCTAATATCAAAATTGAATTTGTGTTCAGTATTCCGGCACCAGATACCCACAGACGCGTTTCGGACTTCAAGGTCCTCTTCAGAGTTGTCCCGACCTAGTGCTGAGGAATATTGAACATTTCTGACTATTTCAAGAATTGCCAATGGATTTGATAGCTATCGCCATCTATAGTCAGAAATGTTTAGTGTTCCTTAGCATTGGGTCGGGACCACACTGAAGAGGAGCTTGAAGTCCGAAACGCGTCTGTGGGTATCTGGTGCCGGAATACTGAACACAAATTCAATTTTGATATTTGTTTTCTGGTTTCACAAACAATGTTTAGCTCGTTCTTGCACAAAACAGTGACCTGTATATACACTTTGTGCATTCGTGTCATTGACGATGCCACTATGGAGCATTAGATGGCGTTAGCTATTAATAGAGATCCTAATAGTTCTGACTATTTTTGAAAAATTGGAATCCCGAACCAAATCATTTAGGTCTCCTTGAGTTATCAAGTGTGACTTGTTTAGAATTTTTTCAAACTCTGAGTCATCGTCTTCATCAACACATTGGATTGAAGTGAAAGATTGTGTATCATCAATCTCAACGGAAGCAGATGCAACTGGTATAGGCAAATTTTCACTATGAGGGACAGGTCTCGTGGCTGAAGGTAAATTAGGGTAAATGTTGTTTATCGAAATTTACGTCAATAAGACAAAAATAGCAGTCCGAAATGTGATCTCTTGGTTCGGTCCAAATCATGGGTACAGCAAACGGCATTTGACGGGACCCTTTCTTCCAATAGGTCAAATTTTTCACACACGTTATGCAACAAATATGAGGGGCCCACAGCAAAACCAAAATACCGGTGATAACTCTCCAAGACTAGTTCTGTGAAATTTCGTCTTTCTTTTTTGAAAGTCATTTACTTTACTACATACACAACAAAAACCGTTAGGATCATTACTACACTTTTTGACATGTTAATGCAGTTAATGAATCACAATATATGTTGAATTGTGGAGGCTTCTACTTCGTTATACATGTTAATTTAACACAATAAAACAGTTTTAACTTTGTTTGTATAACACAATTTATTTTTATGTGACTGCAGTTTCGGCAAATTCAGCTTGCCATTATCAAACATGTTTGATAATGGCAAGCTGAATTTGCCGAAACTGCAGTCACATAAAAATAAATTGTGTTATACAAACAAAGTTAAAAGTGTTTTATTGTGTTGAATCACAATATCTTTATGAAATCACACACAAATAGTTTTGTGATTATTTCTTCGAGAACCTTCCTTTGCTTTTATTGCCGTAGTACTAGTTATAAGTATTACCGGATAACAAGAAAACTAAGGCTAATACAAATAAAACCCCACTGAACAAATCCATTTAAGTAATGTTTTATCAAAATTAAAACAACGTTTAATGTTGCTACAATGTTGGTACAACGTTAATTGTTTATTTTTTGCTCAGTGGGACAACTGCAGGTTAATAATTACGTTAGTTAGATAAAACAGAATTATCTGTCAAAGTTCATGTGGCATGACTAGTTTTGACCAGTGTAATTAGTTTAAAACACTAGTAATATGCGTGCACTTTTGTAACAACTAATGAATATTTCTTCCAACATAAATTCCTTACAATAATGGAGTGAAATTACTATGGATGCATCTGCACTGACAATCATTTCAAAATGCAAATGCAAGTGGAAGCGAAGATCAATAACAGTAATTAGTATGATTACTTCCAATTATCCCTTGAAAGAAAAACTTGCCATCACAAACAACACACACACACGCACGCACACCATAGTCCCATATTTTATTGATCTTCCGGGTTTAGTGGTTCGTCGACCTGTTACGTCACGGGACCGCGTGTTTCCCATTTGACATTACGTACATTTATCCATACGCGAATCAAAAATAATAACAACCTCAATGGGCGGCTTCCTTATTAATCCTTTTAAAGTATGTTATATCTGTGTCTTTGCGGAGCTTTAAATAACATCTGAATTATGTAATTAACTCGCGTGGGATTTTCTTGGATTAATTTATAACAATTCAACTTACCAGTAGATTTTGTCATAACCTAGGGGTTGCAAATTAGAAAAAATCGACACTCGCGTATTTTTTGTTTTTATTTGGAAGCGGAGGGCGCACTTGGTTTGAACACGCGTCAGGGCAGTTTTGACGCCATTTTCAAAATCTATAGAACGCGCCGCGGCGCGCATCCACGCTCCTTTCTGCCATCTGCCGTATACGATATATACGAATCGATTCATCTGAACCAAATCTGTAATATGTCTCTCTAGTTTTTGTTTCAAATGTGTGTACGTGCAGTTAAGAAAATTGAGACATAAGGTGCTGCATAATTGTCTTTAACTCATGACAAATTCCAATAAAAGTAATAATAAGGTGCTGCATAATTGTCTTCAACTCACGACAAATTCTAATAAAAGTTATCACTTTAAATGTAAAATATTGTTTGAAATTAAAAGAATAATTTTTACAATTATACTGGATCAGTAGTTTTTAAGTTCGTTTTAATATAATCTCTGAGTCATAATATAATCTCTGTAAGTGTAAATGTATCAACTTAAAAAAAAATCGAAACTTAGAACAGCAACTTACAATAAGTTAGAACTGCAACTTAAACAAGTATTACAGTTAGAAAAAAAAAACATTGTTTCGTAAAAGAAGTTAAAACAATTGACTTTGAGCGACTACATTAAAAATAATGTTACATTAGATAACAAGCAATAAGCGTATATAAGGCGTATTTAATTTTAAATACTAAAGCACTGTATTTAAAGTATATTTCAAAATTTAATTTTCTATCATAGAAAAAATATTTTTGTACTCCTATTCTGAAATGTCTTACTTATGGATCTATTACTGATCAGTAACACATTATATGTGATTTTTTTATTATGTTTTCGTTGCCATAGAAACCACTGTAGTTCTAAAGTTACAATAGGTGTAATGTGAATCTACCAAAACGTCAGAAATTCAAAATTTTATACGCTCGGCTTGCGTTACAGAGACCGAATGGGACTCCCGGATTGGTGAAGTCCGAAATAAATCAGCACCCCCGATACGTAAAGACCACTTGCCACGCTCAAAAGTGCCAATTAAAAAAGTTAAGTATACATCGAAATCGAAACTTTTCCCCTTTTGAGTCGAGTGCCGGAACATTGGATCGTCAGCGAAGCAGCAATAGGGTGGGGCTTATACATCAGGCTACACATAAAATAAAACCTGAAGGAAATCCATGCAGAATTGTTTGTATAAAAGTTAAAATGGGGGAAAGTAGTGCTAATTTTATAATAGATAAAATGGATTTTTTTAACATATCGCTGGCCTAATATTACAAGGTTCTATGTGACATTTTTTTAGATTTTCAATTTGTGATGTTACAAGGCTCTAGAAGGTGCTTACATAGAGCTTTGTAACATCACAAATTAATAAATGTCACATAGAACCTTGTCATATTAAGCCAGCGATATGTGTATAATCATAGAAAAAGTACAGTGTATAATTCGAATGGAATGACCATTTCCCACTCGTATGAATTGCTGTACGAGCCGCAAGAGAGTTTAATACTTACGGGAAATGCTTATTGTAAAGTATACGTGGGTCGATTAAATATAGTTTGTGATATATCTAGAAAACTAATATTTATATAAAATATCTGATAACTAGAGTCCGGATTTTAAGCATTTTGCTTATTGTCAATTTTATAAGCAGAACAAATTGGTTTTGAAATCTCCACATTTCACGAAAAATGCAATCGTTTGACACTACTTTTATTTTGATTTTTTGCATATTTTAGCTTATTTTGCATTTTTGCATATTTTAGCTTATTTTGCTTTTTTTTGCTTATTTTGCTTTTTTCTGCATATTTTAAAATATTTTGCTATTTTGCCAATTTTAGTTTATCGGTGCGTATTCATGCTTTCGTGTGCTTATTATTTTTTTTTTCTATTTTATTGCACACATTAGTTTTTTATTGTTTGATTTTTCACACAAAAAATTATAATAATCAGAGGCGCAGCCAAATGGGAAGGAGCCAAAATAAGCTCCTTCCCTAGTTCATAAATTATAAAATAAAATTTATGTAAATATTTTTAAAAATCAACAAATTATTCCACTATCATAAATTTACTACGTTCGTAAATATTTAAATAAAATATATAAAAACTTAGAAAATTTAAAATCATCAAAAACAGCGAAACAAATAGATATTTATTTATTTCGAAAAGGAATAATAATTGAGATGATCGAAAACATTGACAAAATTAATTTATATTGTAAAGTGATAAATTTCATCAAGACTTGCAAAAAATTTAAATAGAACGAATGCTGGCGTATGGAAAGTAAGAAAATAAGTAATGATATGGTTCGATATTAAAGTATTTTTTTCTCTACAAGAAACATCTTTCCATTTTTTGTCTAAAATAATTAGGGAAGCCAATATTTAAACATTACGAATTAAATATGGAAAACCCTATAGTACGTGAACCAATTCTACACCGTGTATATTCGATAGTAAACAATTTAGGAACGAGTTTGCATTAAATGAAATTTTATTTAAATAATGTGAAAAATGAGATAATATATATCCAATTAAATAGTCTACAAGCGATTGAAAATTAAATCAAAGAAAGTAATATTATTAGCAAATAATATAGTACATATCAGAGCTGGGCAGGATTTTAATCCTTTTAGATGATTCAAAAAAGGCGTTCGAATATTTTAGTTAAACTGGATTTGTTATCCGGATTCGTTACATTTTTTAAGAGGATTCGTATTCGAATCCAAATGCTGGTGATTCGATATAAAGATTCGAATCACCCGCATTTAGATTCAAATACGAATCCTTTTAAACGAATCCGGATCACGAATCCAGTTTAACTAAAGGATTCGAATATTAATAAAAGGATTCGAATATTTATAAAAGGATTCGAATATTTATAAAAGGATTCGAATATTTATAAAAGGATTCGAATATTTATAAAAGGCTTCGAATACTTACAAAAGGATTCGAATACTTACAAAAGGATTTAAAACGTCAAAAATAATTCGAATTAATTGTGAGGATTAACATGAATAAAATTGTTTTGTGTGTTTTCGAATTTTTTTGTTAAATCACTGTTTTATACGCGTGGCGCATGAAGTAAAATTTCGAGTTTGGTGGCGTAGCGCTACGCGATACGCGACCAAACCAAATTTTTAGGCTTTTCTAAACTCGAAATGTTACTTCATGCTTAGTCTGTTAGTGGAAACGCTCGTTCGAAACTTTAAACTGAATGCTTTGATAAGAACATTAAATCACTGAAAATGTTTTTAAAGATAATAATCTAGTTTTCAAAATTTTGTTTATTATTATTTAAAGTAAAACTGACATGGTAGCCACATTCTGAAATGTTAAATTTTTCCGACATTTCTCTGATTAAACGTTTTTTTTTCCTGAACTTTTAATATAACTTTCTTCTGTGGGGTTTCCCCTTTTTTGTTAAATTGTTATCATTATTTTTGTTAATAGTTAAGTTGGTTTTATAAATGTTTACGTGTTTTGTAATTTTTATGATGCCTGTTGATTTTGACAAATTTAATAATATTATATGACCTTTTTGTTAGTGTTTTGGCCAATTATAACAAAATTCTATGATTCTATTTCCCGGTTTTAATGATATTCAGTGATTTTTTTATTTACGTAATTTTCAGGCATTCGTCGATTTTATAATAGAGTTCAATTTGAAGTTTTCAACGAGTGATTCCACTCCCAGGTTAAGTATAAAGTAAAATTTCGAGTTTAGAAAAGCATGAACATTTGGTTTGGTCGCGTAGCGCGAAGCGCGGAGCGACCAAACCAAATTTTCAGGCTTTTCTAAACTCGAAATTTTACTTCATGCGCCACGCGTACAAAACACTGATTTGAAATAAGGTTTAAAAGCACACAATTATATCTTTAATCAGAGTTCTGCGAAATCAGATATTTCGTCTTAATATATCGTCGTTAATAATAAATAAATAACTAGGTTGTAATATTTTTGTTAAAACAACTGGTAACGATATTTATATGTTGATGGTTGCAAAAAAATAACAAAATCAAATTTATTCTTAGACAACAAACGGCTGCATAGACTAACTATTGTTATTTCTTTGTTATTTTGTCATTATTTTATTATTTTAATTTCTAAATATTTAATTTATTTTCTATAAATAGAACATGAACTTATATCACGTGTTCTTTATTTTTGTAATTTTGTTTTGTTTATATATATTATTTTATTATTTTAAGAATGTTTACTTTTTTAATATTACTCTATAATTATCCCAATTATAGAGTAATATTAAAAACGTAAAAATTCTCTGTTGGGTAATAAATATTATTATTATTAAGGAATTTGTATTCGTGATTAAAAAAAACAGGATTCGAATCTTTGATTCGAATCATATTTATCTCTTACGAATCTTTTCGAGTATTCGAGTATTCGTGATTCGAATCATATTAGGTGATTCGGATTCGTGATTCGAATCCGTTTTACGAGGATTCGTCCCAGCTATGGTACATATGTAAACGACACATACTTTCTTTTAATAAAATGTATAAAAAAAAGCAACTTTCAAAACAATTTAAATCTCAGATTTGTCACAAACATTTTTGTTTTTTTTATAAAACTCAAACTCCAAGGGGAAGAGGAATATTCGTCACGGGTGCAAACATTTAAAACACTTGATTTATTCAAAGTGTAGATATAACTTGATTAACTATTTAACTTCATTGTTATCCTTCAGTCTTTTTCCACAAAAACATTACTTAATAGCGTAAACAATAACATTAAATATGGATTAAATCCTACTTACATATTTATTGTATCAAACAACTCGCGGTGATTTTTGTTAACTTTATTAACAGCACGCAAAATTCATGCTCTTACGATAACATGCAGATGTAAAACGAATGCACTTCGCGAACCTGAATACATGCTCAGAGCGCTGAATTGAAGGGCGAGGGCTATTTGAATGGATGAAATGGCATGTGGGAAAAGAGTGAGACGGGACGAGTGCTCGACGCAAGCATATAAATTGGTATAATGCAATTAGACAGAAAGTTTAGCAAGCGAGAGATAAATTTGTGACAAACAACATGAATAACGAGAAGGGAATGGGTATAAGGTTGAAATACAGTGGATTTTCTGCTGTCTCTGCAATATTTTGCAGTTTAATATTATTTTAAATCTTTTCAATTTAATAGATGTGAGGGAATGATCTCGGTTTTCTTTTTTTTAGGGCCTAGCCGAGGGTCGGCAACCTTTTTACCGCCAGAGTTGGGCATTTTTTAGTTGATTGATGACTACGACTAATGACTAATTTTGCATTTGTTAGTCATGACTAATGAGGAGTTTTTTGATCATTGGCCATGAATTTATTCTGTGAGTAATGACTAATGAATTATCAATCAACTAATGATTAAAATAATTAATAGTCATGGTTTAATATTTGACTTAATAAGTCGCGCGTGTTTTAAATATAATAAAGTGAAAAAAGGAATAACGGTATGAAATTAAAAAAAAATACTATTTCGAACAATGCTTGTCACGTTGATATATTTAAAACAAAAATGTTATTATTTTAAGAAATTTGTAGGCTTAATAGCTGATACGCCATATCATTATACCGGGTGTTGACTTGGCGGACGCAACATAGGAAATCCCATGTAAATTTTGAAATATTCAAATGTTGGCTCCCCTTTTTATTTTAGAAACAAAATGTATTTACCTTTTTTGTAGAGGGAAAAATTCTGAATTCATTCGTGTTCATGTTTATCACTTTATGTTTCTCCAAGTTAAAACAATTAAGAAAAAGTAATGTGATTTTATAAAAATAATGACATGCCATGGAATTGGAACAACAATTGCGGATGTAAAAATGACAAAAGATATCGCAGTCACTTGATTAAAGTAAATGCTTTCGAAATGATTTACACTATACAAGAAAAAATTCTCCCAATAAAGTGGTATTATGCAGACCACAGTTATCACTATGTTTGCGTTCTGTTTTTTTGTCGTTAATTAAGTAACAGCAATACTTTTTCTTAATTATTTTAGCTGTAAATGTTCTGACATTCGTTGATTTTTAAAAAAGTTTAATTTAAAGCTTAAAACGAGTGTTTTCCACTCCCAGACTAAGCATGAAGTAAAATTTCGAGTTTAGAAAAGACCCGAGACAAATTTTCTGGGCTTTTCTAAACTCGAAATTCTACTTCATGCGCCACGCGTACAAAGCACAGATTTGAAGTGAAGTTCGAATATACATAAATTTGATAATATTATAGTGTTTAACACGCGTGGCGCATGAAGTAAAATTTCGAGTTTGGAAAGGCCCAGAAAATTTGTCTCGAGTCTCTGTGCGACCTTCGACAAATTTTCACGGGGCTTTTCTAAACTCGAAATTTTACTTCATGCTTAGTCTGGGAGTGGAAAACACTTGTTTAAAGCTTTGGATTGAACTTAAAAAAAAACAGGGAATATCCGGAATTGTTGTATCAATTCCACGATTTGTCATTATTTTAGAAAATCACATTACTTTTTCTTAATTATTTTAACTTAGAGAAACGTAAAGTGTTAAGTGTGAACATTAATAAATTTAGAATTTTTCCCTCTACAAAAAAGTGAAATACATTTTGTCTCTAAAATATGTAGGGAAGCCAATATTTGAACACTTTAAAATTAACATGCGATTTCCTATGTTGCGTCCGCCAAGTCAACACCCAGTAAATAATCGGTACTACAGGCCTTGAAGGCCCCGGATTATTTTTGTTATTTTATGTCTTCCTCTTCATTATCTTCCTCCACTACTTCCGATTCTGTTGTGTTGCTGTTCTCCTCCAATTTGTATCGATTTCTCTTACTCACACACTTGTTCTCTTACGCACACACGCACACGCACACGCACACGCACACGCACACCCACACGCACACTTCTAAAATATCGTTTTTTTTGTATGTAAAAGAGATTTGTTATGAACAGGTTAGCAAAAAATTTTTTCTTGGCTAATAAGACGGTGCTTTTGTTGACATGCAATATCTCTAATGCTAATACCGTCTCTAAGCGGGTCGTCATTATCGCTTTTACGTTTCAGTCAGTTAAGGCATGTCGACGTTAATTAAATTAAAATTTGACATTTTCGCAGATTTGTCAATTTAATTGAGAGTTTGAAAAATCAAAGTGAGTCCAGTTCACATATATTGCTGTATTAGTTTTTTGCTCTCGTAACTGTACTATCAGTGGAAATAAAATGCTGGGACACGTAAAATTTGTTTAGTGTGTGTCAAACTTTGGACTTGTCAGTTAATTGTCCTTTAATGTGTCAAAACTGAAAATCCCTCTCTTTTCCTCTCATTTACATATTTTGTCACTCCATATTATAACCTTTTTTAAAAGAGCTGACTTAAACAGTATACATTTGGTTATTTTTGATATTACCTAATAGGCAGGGGTTAGAAGTTTTGAATGGGTGTGCAGATGGTGATTGGGAGGGAGTTGTGAATGGGTGATTTAGTTGGGAAAGAGGTCACTGTTCAGATAAACAATTTTAAAGTCGACGATTGGAGTGGATCAGACCACTTTTCAGTGTCAGTAAAGTAAGGGAAAAAGGAAAAGAAAACGGATGTGGAGGGAAGAGTTGATCAAATAGATTCTTTTGAATACGTCAATTTTTTATGTCTTATAATAGTCAAAAGTGACATAACTTTTAAAACCTGATTAAATGGCATTTTATTAATTTTTGCACATATTAAGATAAATTGATTGAAATTTTATAGGTTATTATTTTATGTTAATACTGCCCCAGTAGAAATAAATCTTGTAGTTACATTTCATATTGTATATATATTTATATCTTAAAGTTGTTAATCAATGTGCAGACAATATTATCCCAATATAGTTTACGGTTATTGCTACTATGTTATACAGGGTGACCGTATTTCAACAGAATGTATGGGGATCTTGGTTATTTGAAGAGATAGAGAGTCCCTTAAATTGCGGCATAGTTGCGTATTTTAGGGCCCAATAATAATCTAAAAACAAATTTAAAATATCTTCCTTCGTTTTTGAGATATTGTCAAAAAACGGATTTTTTGAAATTTATCTTTTATTTTTTTATTCAAAAACCATTAAATCCAGACATTTACAACTTTGACATTATAAGGCACTTTTTAACGAGAAATCTAGTAACATATTTTATTTTAAGATAACTATAACATTTACCCAGGGACTATAGCCAACTTTTGTTTTTCTTATGAGCGCTATTTTGGATTTTCATAGTTTTTGGAAGAATATTTTTTTTCTGAATTCAATTATGTATTAAACTTATAGTTTATTGTACATTTTTATGTAACATTTTATTCTTTTGTTTTTTGTAAAGAGTGCCTTGGAAACAGTTGGGTAACTAACTCATCTGTCAACTCCTAGGACCCATAATTGCTGTTAAAATACATCACTAGTTGTGATCTATTTTAAACTAACGAGTGTCTTTCACTCCCAGACTAAGCATGAAGTAAAATTTCGAGTTTAGAAAAGCCCCGCGTAGAAAATTTGTCGAGCATCGCGCAGCGACCCGAGACAAATTTTCACGGGGCTTTTCTAAACTCGAAATTTTAATTCCTGCGCCACGCGTATAAACCACGGATTTACAGTAAATTTAAAAATATACAACACTTACATGTGATGGCGATCAATATTTATTGAGATGTAGTGAAAATGGAATAATTACTTTTTTTGTGAATAGTTTTGGAATAATAATAATAAAAGTAGAATAAATTTAGTTTCTGCAATTTTTCCATACTGTTGATATTTAGGTCATCATATCTTTAAGAGGGAAAGTGCTATGATGGGCACATCAACAATTATTTTATTTATGTTTTATGTAATAATCGATACTTATTGTAATTATTACAAAAAATTGACAGTTATTAAATAATTTTGACTGCCAACAATGATTGACTGCTGTCAAGATTTTATTGATTAATAGATATAACGTCATTGTTTTGAAGGCACTCTTTGCAAAAAATAAAATATTATAATTTTAAATATCAAATCTAAAATAAATTATGAGTGTAAAATATAAAAATCCAAAATGGTGCCCACAAGAAAAACAAAAGTAGCTAACTTCCCGGGTAAATGTTATAGTTATCTTAAAAAAAAAATATGCTACTAGATTCCTCAATAAAAAGTGCCTGTTGTAACGGTTTTAACCCTCCTTTAGGGTACACTTAGGGTTAGTCCAGGTTCAGGTTTAATCAGAGTCTCTGTTAGTGCAGAAATAATGTAACAATATTTTGTAAAAAATAAAATTTATTCGTAAAATAATACAAAATAAAAATAATCTTAAAATAAACAAAACGCAACCCTATGTACATATAAATTCCAACTCTGGCTCGGTCTTCTCCTCGTACCGCTCCGGGTTCGGTTCTGGACCGTCAGGTGTCTCTATTAGGAGAAAATAAACCAATAAGGGGTCATTCAAAAAGTACGTACACGCTCCCGGGGGGGGAGGGGGTTGGTCACGGGTGTACGGAAACGGGGGGGAGGGGGCGAATGAAAAGTGTACATACACCTCGTTCCTTCTTAATAATTTGATTTTGATTCTAATTTGATATATTTCGATCTCTATCGATTCACTTGATGTATTCATCGTATTACATGTGAACTAAGCTTTATACGGGCGCGTTTTGAACAAGTTTCCAAGTGCTGCCATCTATACTTCCACGGTGAAATCCATTCGAACTCCAGGTCATAACCTAGAAAGGCTTCGTTCGAGATAACAATCTGAAGAAAACGTTCAAGATAAAATACGTGAAAGGAATGTAAGTGTTGCTACACAAAATCACTCATTGCGATAACCTAACAGATAATAACCAAATATCCATGAATGTCCGCCAAACGTAAATTGATATACAAAAGTAAGTAAAAATATTGTCATTTTCAGAAATGCAACATGGACCGGAACAAAAAGTTTCAAGAACTGTTTAAACAGTACAAAGAGGCCTATCCTGATATGCAACCTGCTAAATTGCAAAAGATCAGTACTGACTTTTGGAACGATGCGAAGTCAAAAGATGGTTTCGAGCAACGCATCGAGGAAAAGTTACGAGAGCTTTTCAAAATGGCGAGTACGAAGAAAGGCGCACTGATGTCATTTTGGATCAAGGTATTGTGTCATATATATTTATTGTTTTTACATTAATATTGTTATTATTCAATTATTAGCGGGTATATAATTCTAAGATAATCATGTGACTGAATGTCATTTTCAGAGTACGACAAATCCAACTGCGGTCGCAAGTAAAGCATCCACCTCCGGGTCTGATCTTGGTCCAGGTTCAGCAGCGAGTGATCCAGGAAACAAACCATCGACCAGTGGGACCGATCTCTCTCAAGAGGTCCAATCCGACGAGCCAGGCACAGCGAAGTACAAAACTCCAGCCCAAGACGCTGTGTCTAAAGAGATATTGCGTTTGGATTGTGACATTCAGGGATTAACCATAAAGAAAAATGCAAACTTACTCTCGGAGAAAGAAGAAAAATCTCTGAAAGACAAGAAACTGAAATTGGACGAGTGCAGACAAAAACTGGCAAAGTTGAAGAAAGAGCAAGAGCGATCAGTCAAAACCAGAGCTGTGTTCAAACGGAAACTACAGGAAATCGCCGAGAAGGATCCATCAAACTCTTGGATGACAAGAACGAAGAAAGGACGACCGACGATCGAAGCAGACCAGCCGGACCTTCTACAAACGATTGTCGACATCGTCACCTACGGAGGAGCGGCTGATTCCCGACGCAGAACCGACATGATACGTTCTGTGAAGACTTTGGATGAGCTGACAAACGCATTGAAGACTGAGTTCGGCTTCACTCTCAGCAGATGTAGCGTTTATTTGCGTTTACTACCTCGGCGAGCAGATTCTACAGAAGGCAAACGTCATATCCGGACAGTCCCAGTCAAACTCATCAAAGCACAAAACGAGACTCATCGAACTCACACTGATGGTAAATTTGCGGCCGCGACGATTGGAAATCTGGAGGTATTGGCATCGGTACTGGGACCAAAGGAAGTCTTCTTCATAAGCCAGGATGACAAAGTCCGCGTGCCCATCGGACTAACTGCAGCAAACAAACAGTCCCCGTTGCTGATGCACTTGGAGTACCGCGTCCAGCTACCAGACCACGATTGGGTGATAGCTCCATCGCACAAGTTAATACCCTCCGTTTATGCTCTGATTGAAGTCGACCAAAATAAAATTCAGAGGAAAGATGCGGTCTCCTATTCAGGACCAACGTACATAGCCATTCGATCAGCTAAACATTCATCGTCGACAGCCTTTTCCCACGCCACAGATGTCGACCACATTTTCGCGATGGATGAGTTCGCCGACGTGCTGAAACGGCCTGACGGTTTGGCTAAACCTGTCGGGATATTCACAGTTGATGGTGGTCCGGACGAGAACCCGAGGTACGTGAAAGTGATTCAAACTGCAATTCATCATTTTCTGGACCACGATCTGGATGCTCTGTTCATGGCCTGCAACGCCCCAGGACGAAGCGCATACAATCGCGTTGAAAGACGCATGGCTCCATTGAGTAGAGAGCTTAGTGGAGTTATACTTCCACACGACCACTTCGGAAACCACCTGAATTCCAGAGGTCAAACTGTTGATGCTGATCTGGAAAAGCAAAATTTCGCAAAGGCAGCAACTGTTTTGGCGGAAATTTGGTCGCAGGTAGAGATTGATCATTTCCCTGTGATAGCCGAATATATTGACCCAGAGAAATCGGAAATGAGTCCTACGCAGCTTCTCGAAAAAGATCTAGCTTGGGAAGCCAAACACGTGAGAAGCAGCCAGTACTGTCTGCAAATTGTGAAATGCAAAGATGAATCTTGTTGCTCTCAGTTCCGAAGCTCGATCCTGAAAGTTTTGCCGGAAAGATTTTTACCAGCGCCTGTACCCATAGCTCAAACTGACGAAGGACTGCAACTCAACGAACCGTCTGGTGAATTCCCATCACTGTTTCTGCTTCAAACCCTCCAACCGTCTATAAAAGCTGATCTCCAAGACCACTCTTCTGCTGATGTTGAATTGCCTTACGATACAGCATGCCCGTCAGTCAAGAAGGACTTGAAGCGAAAGATCTGTCCCAAATGCAAGTTGTACTTCGCTTCGTTAACTTGTCAGAAAAAGCACCAAGCCTTTTGCAAATCTGTTTGCGATTTGCCGAAAGTCCGACCCGTCCGGATAGCAGCTCGTCGTCAAAGGGAGGCTTTGGCCATCATCCGCAACATCGAAGAGCAGGAGGACGCAGAATGAATCGAAGAGGACTTCATCGACGCCGAAACACCGGAGGTGGTCACGGAGGGCTGTAACGAGAGTCTTGCGGCAGTTGTGTCGCTGAAGGAGCATATGCAATCTCCATGGGAATGATATAAATATCTATAAATGTTGTTTCGTAATCGTTATTGTAACCGTTTTTGCCCACTGATACGGCAGCTAATATTTTATTTGTGTTGGTTGTATATGAAAGGATATATTTGTGATCTCATTATGATATAAAGACAAATAAAACGAAATAAAATATGTTGTAAATTTATTGTGTTTTCCTTCAAGTAATTCAATTATTTCAGCGCTAGGGGGGGGGGGGGGTACTGATGTGTACGTACACGCAGGGGGGTAGCTGGTGATTGTACGGAAGTGTACAGAGGGGGTGGGGGAGGGGTCAAAAAATGGAATTTTTGGTGTACGTACTTTTTGAATGACCCCTAATTAATTAGGCTGGTTAAGTTTAAATAAACACAATAAATAAATATCTACAATATATTTATATACAATTACAGGCCTCCCTACTGTAGCACTTATGCGTAGCAGCAGTAGTAGGAAGGTCTGCCAACTTCCAGTGTTGGTTAGCGGTCGCTTATGCGTAGCAGACGCGCAAACTAACACGTTTCCGCTGCGGTAACAGTGGCACACATATACGGGTAATACAGCTCAGAGTGGGATCCGGAGAGCGCTTATACGTAGCTGAACTCCGGCCACTTCTGATGCAAACGGGATAGAGAGAGAACGCTTATACGTAGCTGAACTCCTCTACTACAGGTATTTGAATTCAACAGAGAGAGAACGCTTATGCATAGCAGAACTCCTCTGTGATTCAACGGAACAGGTACGGGTATTTGAATTCAACAGAGAGAGAACGCTTATACGTAGCAGGACTCTCCTGGAATTCAACGGAACGGGTACAGGTAATGCTATGTTCTAACGAGGAGGAATCGCTTATACATAGCAGATACCTCTCGGTACTCTAGCCGGTCTAATTTGCACTCGCTTATGCATAGCAGAGATGCAATTAGGAGGCTACCCTGGAAGATCGCTTATGCTTAGCTGAAATCCCAGCGCAGTCTGATTTCTGAGCGCTCCGGCAACTATTTTTATAGCCGGACCCATAAATCTATTAAATTAAAGACAGGCAACAAAGTGTTGCCAACTTATTGTAAATTTCAGGCATTATCTGTGAAATAGATAAATTAAAATAAAGACGTACACTTTCATAAAGTTAATAATATATAGATGGACTAGCATCGATTGCCAACCCATAAATCTCACATTTATCAGCTGTGACAATCGATGCAAGTAAAGTTCGTTACACTGTATATTGTAAAAGTTCTAAATGTTCAGATTCAGTAGTTTTTGAATAAAAAAATTAAAACCACTTTTCAAAAAAACTCTATATCTCTTCTAATAACTGAGATTCCCATACATTCTGTCGAAATACGGACACCCTGTGTAAATATTTATTATAGATACAATATTGTGTAAATCCAGTAGAAAAATATTTAGTTTTAAATATTGTATTGATAATAAAACGCTATAATAGATATTCAGTTTTTGTACAATTTTGTACAATTTTGTGTCAATAATGAATATAATTGATCACTCAATAATGATATTCAATTTCTGTACAATATAGTATCAATAATGAATATCATTCATCATTCAATATAAACATTCAATATACGTGCAATGATATATGAATGGCATCATTCAATATAGATATTGAATACATATCAATATCGTGTCAATAACAAATAACATCAATCATTCAATAACGAATATTGGCCACGTTTGCGCAGTTGTGAGTTTGTTGATTCCTGCTGAGCTGACACGCTAACAAACGCCAGTTTTTTCTGCACCAATTCTTGTGTAACAATGATACTGTGCAATGAGCTAAGCATGATAGTATTTAGTAATTACCTGATTATTGACTATTTCAACATTGACTATAAGTCTTTAAGTAAGATAGGATTTTGTCATTAAATTACTCGATCGACTGTATATTGATATTTGTGACTTTCGGATCTTAATAAATTGCTTGACTGGACTATCATAGGATTTTGTCATGTTATATCTTTATTGACCATGTCTTGACTATTGTGACTGCAAGTCACTTGATTGACTGTCTTTTGACTATGCTAGCATGTTGTCTGATTATGTCTCTATGGACTGTATTTCGACTATTCATCTATTATGACTGTAAGTCACTTAAATCACTATATCAAATATACTTGTGACATATATACATACATTTGCGAGTTTGGAAAAGCCGAGTTTGGAAAAGCCCTGCGTAGATGCTCATGGGGCTTTTCTAAACTCGAAATTTTACTTAATGCGACACGAGTACAAAACACTGATTTACAGTAAAGTTAAAAATATATGACGCTTAGATGTGATGGTGATCAATATTTATCTAGGTGTAGCGAAAAAGTGCAAGAATAACTTTTTTTGTGAAAAGTTTTGGAATAATAATAACAAAAGTACAATAAATTCAGTTTGAGCAAGTTTTCCATATTGTTGATATTTAAATCATCATATCTTTAACGAGGAAAATTCTATGATGGACACATCACCATTTTTTTTTAAATGGAATCCATTTTTATTTTAGCTACTTTGGTAGAGCTCTTAATTCTCTTTACAGTCACATTTTTCTTTATATACGAGTCATTTAATCTAACAACGAGATAGACAAATTGGTGATATAGATCTACACAAAATTCATAATTGTTCTATCAAATATTTTTTTTAAAATCGTTAACTGCAAATGTATTGTTTTAATATTTGACATGTTCACAAGTTTTACACTTAAATTTAAGATCCACAGTAAGTAAATTACCATGAAATAGAAAGCACAAAAGAGCTAGTTAAAAATTATTACAGAATTTTCAACAAAAAAATATGTGACGAAAGAAAATTTAGAGATCTACAAAAGTTGCTAAATAAAACAAAAACAAATTCCATTTAAAACAATTGCCCAGGACTTCACACGTCAAACACTAGTGACGTCATAATATTTTTGAGCAGGCAATATATTTTTTTTTTTAATATTTTTACTGAGTACTTTACTCGCACCCTGTATATGAGTCGCCCAGATGTAAAAGCAGCCATGCGTGTTTTGACAAACTTGTGGCAAAATGACAAATCCTGATTTTGCAGCGTCTTTTAAATAAATGAAAAGTGCTGAATGAACGTTGTATCGAATGGAGAAATGAAAAATTATGTAAAACTAAGTAAAAAGTTGGTGGGTTTTGCAACTAAAATAAAATTGATATGTCTATCATAGTACTTTACCCTATGTTAGATACTTAAAATCAATAGCTTTCACCGACCTTATTTTTCAACCAATGTTTTTTATTCCTGTTAAACTCTGTTCGTTAGCCTCGCTTATGTTTTCAGTTTTCCACAAAATATTAATCATGACAAGGTCAAACTAACGTCTTTATAGCAATAGCTAAATATAACGAAAAGAGCTACGACATAAAGTGCATATGCATTAAATGAACATTTTTTGATTATTTACAAGTTTTCTTAACAAGATTTTTTTATATGATCAATATTAAAGAAAAATCCAAAAACATGCTAATAGTAAACTACCACTTCAGACGGATTTGCGGTGACCAATTTTAGACTTCATAGCTACGCCGCTGTTTGTCCACCATTTTGGGTCAGAATAACTAACAACCAATCAAAAAGAATACTAAAGTTGTCGCCACTGTGTTTACTCAAGGTACTATAAGGTGTACTAGAAGGACTCATAAATTAAATTAAGCTTGTCAACATTATTTGCTGCGCCATAATATATATTGATTTGTTTGAACGGTTGAAACGTTTTTCGATATGATAAATATTTAATAAAATATCAAGACAAAAAGCTTTTCAGTTCCTAAGATTGCAATAAAAAGCTCAAGTTCAAAGTTTCATCTCAACATCACAACCGGTTTTGCTGTACCCTGCAAATAGACACACAGACAGACATTTTACAAAAATGTTCTTAATCTACTCAGGGGATCTCAAAACGGATATTTCCGAAAAAAAATATTTCGAAAATGTGCACGAAAACAATATTTTCTCTTTGTATTACATACAGGGAAAAGTCAAAAGCGTAATAAATGTAACACGAATAAGTTTAGACGTTTTCTTGTGTTTTATACTTGTTTATTCATACATTCATTTTATTATTATTTAAAAATATATTTACGTTTATTTTAAAACAAACAATTTTCATTACACGAATTCAAAAATATTCACGGCCTCGGCTACCCTTACTCCTCGCCCTCTTCCTTTTCTTCTGCGGCTTCCTCTTCTGATGTCCCTTTCTGTGCACCCTGGCTTTCGCCTTTGCCTTATAGTCCATCCTTTCATCTTCGCTCAATTTCCACCAGGCCTTGCCTCCTTCTTTAGCTATGTCCACCATACTTTTTCCAGCGGCATTTTTCCTGAAGTCGCGCAGGAAGTTAAGGAAGGGATTAGTTGTCACCGGGCCTGGTTTGTGGCATTTTGGAGCCTGGGCTTGCCTGGAATGCGTAGAGGACGGTTCCTTCATCGATCCTTCGCCCATGACACTAATCTATATTTACGGGATTTACTCCATTATTTGAAATTTGAACACATCATGTTTTAAACGGGAATTTGACAAAATAATAAATAAAAAGGAAATCGCTACAGTAACAAATGACACCTCATGGGTAGTTATTTTTTAATACCATATGTTCCAGAATTATTTAGATAAAGGGTGGATTTGAAATTCTAAACGCATGTTGTATGCTTAATTCATCGCAAATAATTTAAATTAAATAGGTTATGCACAGAAATTTGTCAACTAAAACAGAGAGTATATTGAATTTATCACAATAGATGTGGAAAGTGGCCACCATTCTTCTGCAAAGAATAAGAATAAATAGGCATTTATCTTCAATTTATTGCTGGAAAAATAAAAGATTTTTCTGCATCGCATTTATTGTTATTTGGAGACTAAATACAAAAAAATACAGCCGATTCGGACGGTAAATACCATCAGTATACGGCGAAGACGGAACCTCTTTTCGGAAAACATTGCCCCCTGGCGGAAGTTCTACAGATCGTAAGAATTGTCAGAAACAGTCCAGCATACACATTTTTTGCTAAGAATGAGTGCGATTCTAAAATAGACTAAAAGAAATTAACTTCAATAAAAATAACAAAACGGCGGCACTTAATTAAAAACAAAAAGTCAATTTTAACTAAACATTGCTGCTGGTTTTTTGTTGCTAAAAAAAACTATCATATCATATTAAAACAATTGTAGCCTATCATATGGAGAAAGCATTCACAATATTGATTGATTGAAATACATGTTTCAAAACATAAATTTTAATCAGAAGAGCACGAAACATTCTGAGTCAGAAATTCAAAAAACTTTCATGGAAATCTAACACAAACACACACACTTGTGTGCAAAATGATGTAATATGATGTAATATGCCCACTCAGCAAACACAGTTATGTTTCATCAACATTAAAATAACGTTTAATGTTGATGCAATGCTGATAAAACGTTATTTGTTTCTTTTTTGCTCAGTAGTACAGGGTGGTGCATTTTTTAGGTGCCACATATGGAAAACTTTTTTATTTGAAGAGATATTGAAAAACCGCTTTCGCGAGCCTGGGTCACTTTTTCCTAGTTTAGAAAATGGCGAAAAAAAAAGATCTGTTTTTAACTATTTCCGCTCTATAAGCGGAAGTTGATAAAATGTCGTTTTTTATGAAGTTACTGCAACTTATTTGTTCTAAAAGTTAAAACCAAACTGTAAAAGTATAAATGAAATTGCCAATTCTTGGTTGCAGAATACTTCAAACATTAAAAGTGCGATTCTTTTCGCAATCTACAACAAGTTAGTCTTACAAAGACTATATCAAACACTCATTGAAACAACTACTTCCCGGGCGAATACCCCGATGGACATTGAATTATACAACAAGTGTTTGCTGTTACATACAGTAACCTACTGCAAATGTAACAATTTGGGTCAAATTATTCAGGCCATCTATAGACGCGTTTCGAGATTTATCTCTCATCAGTATAGCTTTGCCATGACCGCCAGTCTAAGGTGTCAAATTGTTTAGAGGGAATGGCAAAGCTATACTGATGAGAGATAAATCTCGAAACGCGTCTATAGATGGCCTGAATAATTTGACCCAAATTGTTACATTTGCAGTAGGTTACTGTATGTAACAGCAAACACTTGTTGTATAATTCAATGTCCGTCGGGGTATTAGCCCGGGAAGTAGTTGTTTCAATGAGTGTTTGATATAGTCTTTGTAAGACTAACTTGTTGTAGATTGCGAAAAGAATCGCACTTTTAATGTTCAAACTGTAAAAACTTTCTTGTGGCAACTTTTTACGCCCAATAAAATTCCGTATCTGTTTTATTTCAAGAACATTTAGTTTTTGTTTTCCTACACTAAATTTACTTATTTCTTATAGGGACATATCGTTGAACAACATTTTTGATGCCGATTGCAACGATGTCAGACTTGTGCACCTTTGCGAAAAAAATATTTGTTGTCATATACGACAATCAAAGAAGCACTTTGTGCCAATCAAGAGTGCTTATTTATAAAACAAAATATATCACATCGATAGTGGTCATATTTTTAAACAAATTCCAAGCAAAATCTAGCAACGAAGTTGTTTACCGGTTCTCATAGCAACTTTGCCAATGACTTTTTTTAACAACAGTATGCATGTGTCACATCAATTTTTTTATATAAGAAAAAGTAAAACAAAAGGTCCTTGAAATAAAACAGGTACGTCATTTTAATGGGCGTAAAAAGTGGCCATAAGAAAATGTTTACATTTTGGTTATAACTTTAAAGAAAATGAACTTCATAAAAACGACATTTTATAAACTTCCGATTATAGAGCGGAAACGGTTAAAGACAAATCAATTTTCTTTTCGCCATAGATTAATACGCGAAAACGTGACCCTGGCTCGCGAAAACGGTTTTTAAATATCTCTTCAAATAAACAAGTTTTCCATATGTTTTTCCAAAATGCACATAGTGTATGCTAAGTAGTAGCTACTTATCAACAATGATGCCTATATTATATTACAATATTTATATAGCAGATATATTACCTATGCTACATAGTAGTTATATATTAATTGCCGGATTACCCACAATGCAAAGCGTCGCACATTCTTTCCGTCGGTATTTGTCTGTCTGCCATTAGTTTTGGTTTGTATTCTCGTGCTGCTAGGTTAGATCAAGATATTGCACTCTTTGACAATTTCTGAAATCAATTTATTTATTTGGTAGATCACAGGTTTACAACATATTTTAAGTTTCACGGCACATCATGATAGTGTAAGTTTGAGTTCTTCAATTAACGGCACGATAGATTTAGGTTAGGTATAAAAACAAGTTATTGGCCGTTACGAAAATCCGCTCATGGCCCGTATGTCTGAAATATACTTCCCACTGAGCAAAGAGACGTTGCATGACACGTTGCATCAATGTTTGTGCGCAAGTCCGCCTGCAGGAATGTTGCATGCTAACGTTCAAAGAAAAATGGTGCTGCACCGTTGACAAAGCAACGCCTATGCAACACGAGCGATTACTCTTATTTGTATGCAACGTATGTATGTTAAGTTGCATACGATAAATGCATAGAATCCGTATTGTATACAACTCGATGTGCAGCAATTAAGTGAACGTTATAGGAATGTTTCTCTCGTAATCTTAATGCAAAATTCATTTCTAGGTTTAAATGGGTCAAAAAATATAAATCTGTATTGGTAACATGTTCGAAATCCGATTAGAAAATTAACCGGCGCAGAGTGGTAAAGTAAGTGGACTGTATTTCAAACAATATTATTTTTATGACTGGATTTTAGCTTGGGAAAGATCTTAATTTAATGTCAGTGAATTGCACAATAATTACCAATTTCAAAGGGGATCAGTATTAGTGAAAGAAAGCACAGTAATTATAATTACAATTTAGCATTTATTTTACAAAAACATATTAAATAATTTACACACAGTTTACAAATGTTAACATTTACAAAACGCAAGACGCCTAACCATCAATACGGCATGTAAATTTAGCCGAAGAGCGCTAATGTGTGATTTGGTGTAATTATTTTAATTACTGGTAATGACTTATTTTACGTATGGTTAATATTATTTAATTTCATGAAAAATCTAGTTTTGTTAAATTAATGTAGAAACAAACTTTACTTGCACAGACACCATGTATAGTAAATTTGTGAAAACCCCGGCTGAACAAATGGGAAAGTTAAAAAACATATAAAGTAGAAAAGTAACAAGGATAAAATAAACTAACAATTACTTTCACAGACACCATGTATAGTAAGCTAGTAAACTTCCCGGTCTTGTACTGAGGGAGGAACTACAAAAGTAATAACTATGTTTACTTGCACAGACGCCATGTATAGTAAACCAGTTAATGCTCAAGAGTTTATTTTAAATTGATTTAATTGTTGTTATAGAGAAGTTATAATTAAATGCACTTTCAAATTTATAGTACAGTAACGATAACACTCTAATTCATAATTTTTATAAGTTTGAAATTAACCATACGTTTTAATTGATGGTAAGATCGTGAAAAATTTTCAGAAATAGGTGAAGAGTCTTTCGACTTTTTTTTTGTTTTCATCCTACGTACAAGTTTTCAGTTTCATCAGAAACTATGACTTGTGAGCATTTGGTGGATCTGATGAATAAGGGGTTCATCAGATTTTTTCTATTTCTCCTCTAGGGAATTTCTTTTGAATTAATTAATTAACCAATAATTTGATTAATTAATTACTTCGAAACTCTCGCCGATTTCTCTGTTCTCGTGTGCTTTCAGTCGCTCGATCGTCTCCGTTCTCCTTTTTCTAGCTGTCTCCACCGGATCTGTTGTGTTTATGTCGTGTTTCATGTTTTTGTTGGAAATGTTCTATTGAGTGTTCACGCAGTTTTTAGCCAAGAACTGGGTGAACATTTCTTGCATCATGTTTTGCAACAACATGCGTAAATTGTCGTCGATCACGACATTTTCTTTTTTGCTTGTTGTGGCGGCAAAGCTCACGCCCTGTTTGATGTTGCTGGCCTCGATTTTCCTTCGTTTTTCTTCTTTCCTGGCTCGGTTTATATTTAGCGGGTGCTTGGGGCATTTGTTGGAATATGCTGCATGGTCGCCGTGGCAGTTTATGCATTTCCGTGTTTTGTTTGGTTTTTCTGGGCAGCAGTGCGATGGGTGATTTTCAGCGCAAAGTGTGCATTTAATTTCGGCCGTGCACCGAAATTGAACGTGGCCGTATTGTTGGCAGCAGTAGCATTGTTGCTGCGTTGTGCCTCTCCTCTTTGGTTCAGCCGTAATTCTGTGCTGTATGATGCTAGTGAACTGGAATATCCGTTTTGCGTTGTCCTATTTCGGTAAATTGAGCAGAATGAGTTTACTAGGATTCCTCGCTCGCTCAAATCCTCAAGATTTTCTTCCATCGAGATTTCGACCGGGATTCCTCTTACGACGACTTTGAGCTCCTTTTCTTCTTCAAGTAAGAAGTGATGTTGCGCGGCTTTGAGATCCTCTAGGATTCGCACAGTCTTGCGAAAATCGTCGGGATTTGCCGTAAAGATATTAATTCCCTTGCACGCGACGCGTACTGGATTATTTCAATATTGTTGGTCTTTAGTGCTTCTTTGACAATGTTGATTTTTGACGTATCAGTCAAGACGATCGGTGGCGGTTTTTTCTCCTTTTTTTCCTGTTGGGGGGCGGGAGCTGGAAGCGGTGGTGACGGGGTGCGTGGTCATTCTGTATTGCCGTGCCTGTTTTGACGTGCTCGGGATAGTCGGACCGTTTCTACTGCCGTCCGCCGCGGGTTTTCCTGTTGCCAGTTCTGTTGGTTGGGGTGAACTTTTGTGGCTGCTCTCCTCTTTGAGATAAGGGTGCGGGTTTTTGAAAACCGCCCTTAACAGATGAGAGAGCAGTCAGCGATAGCACACGTTTATTTAACAGGGTGAATTTAGTAGTTCTGTTAAATAGGCAAAATAATTTCGTTTGAGCGTGAATTAAGTAGCGTTCAAACGAAATTATGATTTCGCAGCGAACCGGTAGCCCCGGATACTCCGTTTTGTACGAGGAGTCAGACGACAACGCGATGGAGACTCAAGCTCCGAGCAGTTCCAGCGACGAGCAAGAAGAAAGCGCAGAAGAGCTAAAAGCCCAACAGATTGCGGATATCAAAAGACAACTGCAAAGCTTGCAGAAACTACTCCAAGATCTGGAGAACGGCGAGGGGCCGTTCGTCGCGGTCCAAGCCAAGAGGAAGAAGAAGGACAAATCCTTAACGTCGATGAAACCGACCCAGAACACCACCCCAACGACAGCCGCTACGAAAGCGATCCCTCCGCTGGTGCCGTCGAGACTGGCCGCGGCAACAGAGCCGAAAAGGAGAAAACCACCTAGAGCGATCATTAAAAACATTCACCCGGCACTTCTAAGTGCTTCAAAATTGAAATCGACTACGCAATCAACTTCCACAGTTGCCCACCCCTACGAAAAAGAGGATTTCCCTGCTTTGAAAAATCCGAAAAACACCGAACTCGACTACACGACAACCGCCGCCCCGGCATTGCCGCCCACTACCAGCTCGGACGGCAGTAGTAACGGCCTCGCCTCGAGCGCTGCAGCCGCCACACCCACGACGAACACGTCAGAGACGAAGTTCAAAGAGATAAACGGACTGAGAATCCCGATCATGACAGCCCCACAGGAAATGGAGCTAGAGGCGCCGGAAGTTCAACCGTCGAAACCAAAAAGGCCACCACCGATAGTCCTGGTGGACAAGGATAAGATCCGCCTGGTGCAGGCTACCCTGAAGAAGAATAAAATCACCGCACGAATCGCCTCCCACGCAAAAGGGAGCAACATTTTTACCGAAAATTCGGACGATTTTCGCAAAACCGTCAGAATACTCGATGAACTGAATGCCGCCCAGCACCATTACATGCTGAGCGAGGATAAAGAGCTGAAAGTGGTGATCAGAAACATCCCACAGGAATTCACAACAGACGAAATCAAGGAAGAACTGCTCTTGCACGGCTTCCCGGCAAACTCCGTCAGCCGGCTACGAAAAGGGACGCGGGTTTACAGCCTAGCGCTGGTAAATCTACCTAAGACAGAGGAAGGGAAGACAATTTTTCAATTAAAATACCTGTTCGACCATGTAATCAGCGTTGAACCAAAACGCCGATCCACAACAAGCCAGCAGTGCTTCCGCTGCCAACAATACGGGCACGTGCAATTCCGTTGCACCGCAAAATACGTTTGCACCTTTTGCGCCGGCGATCACCCGTCGTTCGACTGCCAAAAGAAGGAGGAAGAATGCAGAAAATGCTTTAACTGCGGAGGAGAACACCCCGCTTATTCAACCAAATGCAGGAAACACCCGACGAACATAAAAAAAACGCGCGACGAAGAAAACAGAAGGAAGCTGGAGAACAGCCGCCTGAGAGAAGGAACGAGCTTCGCCCAGAGAGCAAAAAACAATGCACCACCGCCAAACGACAACAATCTGGAAATGTTAATTTCAAAAATCGTCCGCAACATGCTAATCCAACTTAGGGAAAACAACGAGCTGTAATGTTCAACGGAGAAACGGGAAATAAACCAATAAAGATAGCTACGTGGAATGCAAACGGGCTGGTGAAGAAAACAAACGAACTCAAGATCTTCGCTGAAAAACACGACATCTCGATATTCCTGATATCCGAAACACATTTAAAACCGGGGGTGAAAGCATTCGTGCCTGGTTTTAAATGTGTGAGAAACGACAGAGAAAGCAACCAAGGAGGAGGAGTGGCAGTTCTATACCGAAACAGCTTGTGCGCCAGCAAGCTAGAATTCACAACAAGTTCGATCGAGGCGACTGGGATCGAAACTATTGTGAACAACGTAAAAAAGCGCTTCGTAGCGGTATACAAAAGCCCCTCGAAAACGCTTCTAAAAACCGATCTGCTTGAAATTACCAAATTAGACAATTTAATAATCGGCGGCGACCTCAACGCCAAAAATCCTGCGTGGGGAAGCCGCGCAACAAACAATGCCGGAAAAACGCTAGCTGCTGTCTGGAAACAACAAACCGAAATGCGAGTATGGGGCCCGGAGGATGCAACTTCAACCTCGACCAGGCCAGGAGGAAGAGGAGACGTGATCGACTTATTCATCACTAACAAAACAACCGATCCGTGGGGAATTCAAACCTTACACGAACTTAACTCAGACCACTTCCCAGTCGTTATCAACTGGGGAGAATATTCGCAAAAATCAAATTTGCCGATAAAAACGGATTGGGTAAAGTTCGCGTACTGGAGCAGCAGACTACGCGCACCTGACGACGAAATCAACAAAGACGAAATCGAAACGGAAGCCGAAAAGTTCACAGCGGAAATCCAAGATGTGATTAAAATCTGCCAGTCGGAACAGAAAGCCAATTTTAACAATAAACACGGACTGAACTTCGCCGAAAAAGAGCTAATTAAAAACAAAAATGCAGTAAAACGCAAATACGCAAAATTCCACCGGAAAGAAGACAAACAAGAGATGAACCGACTGCAGAGAGAAATCACAAAAATGTTAGAAAACAAGAAAAACGAAAATTGGGACCACGCAATCCAAGAAGCGGACGAAGACCAGGGCCTCTTCTGGAAATTACTCAAAAGTTGCGGCAGGAGGAATAATCCCAATTCTCCGATTACCAAGAACGGCGTAAAATATTACGGAGATGAAGAACGTGCTGAATTGATTGCCGAACACTTCGAAATACAATTCAGCAACGAAGACAATTCGGACGCACAAACCGAATTCGCAGTTAATCACACGCTGCAGGTATTCAGAGCCGGCACAACAATGAAACCAGCACCCCTCGTGGAGGAAGACATCAATTTCGACGAAAAAAGCACCCGGTGAAGACAACATTCCAAACCAAGCGCTCAAATGCATGCATTCCAACGGCATTCAAAGGCTGACACGACTAATCAATGGAATCCGGAACTACGGAGTATTCCCGAAGATGTGGAAAAAAACAATATTAATCACGATCCCGAAGGGAAACAAAGACCCGACGAAAGTTGAAAACCGAAGACCGATTAGCCTGATTTCCAGTGTAGCGAAAATCGCCGAGAAACAAATTAAGAACGACATCGAGAAAGTATGCGAGGAAAAGCAACTGATAGCCCCGAATCAGTTTGGCTTTTGCAGCAAACTCGCAGCAGTGCAACAAGCAGCAAACCTGGTGGAAGAAATCAGGAGAAAAATGAAACCACGCATCACAGCAATGATTGCACTGCTGGATATCGAGAATGCCTACGACCGAGTTTGGAGAGCCGGACTCATTCACAAGCTGCTGCTCTTCGGCTTTCCGAAATGGCTAATCAGGCTAATCGACGATTGGCTACAAAACCGACAATTTCGAGTGAAATTTAACAACATTTTCTCGTCGTGGAAAACCGCCGAAGAAGGTCTCCCCCAGGGATCGCCGATTTCACCAAGCCTCTTCAACATCTTCGTGGCAGATATTCCAAAGTTCAATGAAAACAGATGGGTGTCGCTGTTCCAGTTTGCCGATGACACAGCAATTGTAGCCCACGGCAGAAATAAAAACACGACCGAACCAAAAATTACGAAAGCAATCCAAGAGATTAATAACTATGCCAAGCAGTGGAAAATAAAGCTGAACCAGGGAAAAACGGAAGTGATGCTGCTAGGAAAGAAACGACCAGACAAAAACTTCATAATAGTGGAGAAAAAGAAAATAAAACTAAAAAACAGCGTAACTTATCTTGGGATAACATTAGACAGACGGCTAACTCTAGCGAAACACGTTGCCAGAAGGGCGGCGCTGGCAAAATCAAGAGCAAGAAAGTTACGCTGCGTTTTACACGAAGGCAACCCACTCAGCACTCGAAACCGCGTGAAATTGTTAAAAACCGTGCTCATCCCGACGGCCACCTACGGGCAAGAAATATACATCAGCGGAGGAGAAACCGCACACAGAAAAGCGTGGAAAATCCACTCCACACTGGCAAGAAGAGCAATGAGCGCGCCATGGTTCATAAGAAATGAAAACATTCTAAAAGACCTGAAATTAAAAGATCCACTGGACACAGCGCAGGAGAGAAAACAAAATATGATTGACCGATTGAAAAATCACCCGGACCTCGCCATTAGAAATTTAAGATTAAAACTAAATTAAAAGAAAACACCCTTTAAGGAAAAAAGATACTACTGGCTCCACACCTTTGAAGCCAGGACAAGAATGGAAACTTGGAGTAACCGAAAGGTTGAAACTTTTTACAACAGGAAGGACAAAAAAAAAAAAAAACATAGACAGAAAGTCATTCAGACTTGAGACGGCGAACAGTCAGGTTGTTCGTCTCTCCACTCTGAAGCCCTCTCCGTCGCTTTCGAGCTGCTCTCTCTGTTATTAATTATTCTTAAGCTATTCAGCTACTTTACAGTTAAAGGTGCTCTGAGGAAAATTGTTGTTCTTTTTAGAATAATAATTTTCTTTTCAGAACATCCAACACCCTTTTACCGTTGTCTGGCCGAGCTTTTTAGCTCGTTTTTGCCAGCGCGGAAAAGGAGCCGCCGGACCTGGTGTTTGGAGAGAACTGACCACTCTACTCCATTCACCCAACACCCATTACCGGGTTTCACCGAGCTTCTTAGCTCGTATTTGTCAAACACGGAAAAGGCGCCATCCGCCCAGCTGTAATCTTTTTCCCTTTCAGTGTGGAGAACGTCTCTGTGGTTAGCGCGTATTTTATACTGCCCTGACACCGGAAGGCGCGAACGAGAAAATTTCTTACGACCTTTGCAGGGGGACCTGTTTAGGTTTTAAGAAATTATGCACGCTTATCATAGCACGCTAACCGAGAATCTGCCTTGATTTCCGCGAGGAACGCTCGGAGATTGTCGGGAGGCAGTCAAGTTTTAGAGTGTTGCACTCAGCATTTCTACTCTTGATACCGCTTAACAATAAGCAGGCCCGGGGGATTTTGAACCCGGTGCCTACCTAACACCCGTCTTCTACGCCATGGGTAAGTCCAGGCGTGGAAAGCGGTCCCAAGACCCCGAAGCCCACTTCGACCCTGTCTACCCCTCCGGGGAGAGATCCCGGCGTAAGCAACCCCAAGAGCAACCCCAAATGCTCCCCAACATAGACTTTCGTCTTTGCGAATTGCAAGACCAAATCGTCTCCCTTACCACCTCCCTTGCCACCCTCACCGAACAATCCCGCTCCAAGGACGCGCAACTCGCCGCCTTAGCCGAGCAACTCCGTATCTCTTCTGATGCAAATCAGAAGCTTCAGCAGCAGCTGAATAATTTCTTCCGCAACCCTCGTCCCGCTGATTACAGCGAGGAAATCGTGGACATTATGTCCCCGGCCTTCTCGCCTGCTCTAAGCGGGCCCCACACGCCCGAGCCGTCGCGCACGCCCTCAGTCTGCGACGAATCTTCCTCCGACGACGAAAATTTGTCTGAAATGACATTAGCCCCGGAACTAGCTCCGCTAGCGCCACCCCAGCAACCGGCCGCCGAAGCTACTGCTCGGCGAGCCAGCCCCTCCCCACCGGCTAAGAAAGCCAAAACTACTTCGGCCTCCAAGCCGATCTCCACCGCCACTCCGAATGGTTCCAACGATGAAGGCTTCCAAGTCTACATCGATCGGAACCACCGGAAGAAGGCGATGCCTTCAACCTCGATGGCTCCGGAAAAGCTTACGTCTCACGACCGCCGCAAAAATGACCTACGCCACCGATGCTCCATGGGGAGTGAAAACGATGCACCAACTGAACTCCGATCACTTCCCAGTGATTATAAACTGGGGAGCGAAAGAGGAAAATTGTACGCAAAAGTTCAAAACCGACTGGTTTAAATTTGCGTACAGAAGCAGCAGGATCGAAGCCCCAAGCACGGAGCTGAAAAAAGAAGAAGTCGAGCACGAAGCGACAAAACTCACTGAGGAAATTCAATCTCTCTTAAGCGAGTGTCGGACGGAAGTAAGATCGAGCCACCAGAACATTCTCGGACTGGACCACCACGAAAAAGACTTGATCAGACGCAAAAACGCACTAAAGAGAAAATTCACCAAATTCCACCAACCGGATGACAGGGAAAAGTTGGAAAAGCTCCAGAAAGAAGTGGCCGCGATGATTAAGAACAAAAAACAAGAATCCTGGCAAAGGTGCATCGAAGAAGCAGAGGAAAATTCGGAGAGTTTCTGGAAACTGCTGAAACGTTGCAACAGACGGAGCGATCCGAACGGACCGATCCACAAAGATGGAGAGAAATTTTTCAAAGACTCGGAAAAATGCGAAATTATCGCGGACCACTTCGAAAAGCAGTTCACGAACACGGACCAAACCGACACACGAACAGAACATGCCGTCACGGAAAGCCTACGGAACCTCCGGAGCGGTACCGGAAAATCGAAAATCCCACAACCGATTTCAACGGAATCAACGAAAAGGATGATCAAAAACTGCGCGACAAAGAAAGCCCCTGGAGAGGATGATATCCCGAATAAAGCACTAAAACTGTTACACGAAAACGGAGTAGCCAGGCTAACGAGATTGATCAACGCCGTAAGAATTCACGGAATTTTTCCAAACACGTGGAAAAAGGCGAGATTGATAACGATCCCGAAGGGCGACAAGGACCCGTCGAAAGCCGAAAACCGCCGACCCATCAGCCTGATTTCAGGACTTGCGAAAGTCGCGGAAAAACAGCTTAAAGAAGAAATTCAAATCATCTGCGAAGAGAAAAACATAATTACACCAAACCAGTTCGGCTTTAGAAGCAAACTAGCGGCGATTCAACAAGCAGCGAATTTAGTAAACACCGCTAAATCGCTGCTTGTTAAAGCTCGAAAAACCGGCATCATTGCACTACTCGATGTCGAAAAAGCATACGACCGGGTTTGGAGAGCCGGACTGGTTTATAAACTCATGAAGTTCGGATTCCCGCGATGGATTATCAGGCTGGTGGATAACTGGCTCCAGGACAGGCAGTTCCGAGTCAAACTGAACAGCTCCTTCTCAACGTGGAGAAATGCAGCGGAAGGTCTCCCCCAGGGATCACCACTCTCGCCTCTACTATACAATATTTTCGTGGCGGACATACCAACGTTTCCGGAGGATAAGCTCCTCAGCATATTCCAGTTCGCTGACGACATGGCGATCGTAGCCGGCGGAATAAACGTCGAGGGAGCGAGAAAAAGAGCCACGAAAACGCTGGAAAAAATCAACGAATTCGGGAAGAAATGGAAAATCCATATAAATGAAACAAAAACCGAGGCCTTACTCCTAGGAAGGAAAATGCCCCGCTACAACTTTATAACACTCGGCCAGAAGTGCATCAGATTGAAAAGCCAAGCCACCTACCTAGGAGTAACAATCGACAGGAAACTAAACTTCGTCAGGCACGTAAAAAGGAGAACCGGACTAGCGAAAACCCGAGCACGAAAACTCCACCGATTTCTGCACACGAACAGCAAGCTCAGCACCAAAAGCAGAAAAACGCTCCTAAACATGGTGCTGCTGCCAACAGCGACCTACGGCGAAGAAATCTACGCTACTGGAAGTAGCACAGCCAAGAAGGAAGCGAGAAAAGCCAACAGCGTTCTGATACGAAAAGCTCTAGCAGCACCATGGTTTACAAGAACAATAAACCTGCGAGCAGATTTACAGATTGAAGATCCGATAGAGAAAGCTACCAGAAGACGAGCTGAAATGATTCAGCGATTAATCGATCACCCGGACGAAAAAATACAAGAAATCGGCGAAACAATCGCTGACTGAAAAACACACACACACACACACCCATTGAGGAAAAACGATAACATCCCTAGTCACACCATTGACTATGGACAAAAAGGCAACTTGGCATAAGTCAGAAAGACTTCTCTACATTTTAAAACCAGGAGGAACAAAAAAAAAAAAAAAAAACCGCCGCAAAACCAGCTCCCCAACCCCACCCATCGCTGTTAAACCAGCAAAAGCAAAGGCTCCGGCGAAAGCTGAGCCTGCGCCACCAACTCCGGCTATTGTTTACCACACCACCGTGGTAAACAAAAAACAACCCCTTCCGATCGATAAGATCGACGAAATCGAGGGGCTAGAGAATTTCTCTAGCAATCCTCCGCCCATCCATATCCAAGATGTCCACAAATGGGACGATATTTCCGCCCACCTATATAAGCACCTGAGAATTCCCGTCCTCAAGGCCAAAAATCTATCCAACTCGGTTAGATTTTGCGTGCAATCCGCTGATAACTACCGAGTAGTTATCAAATACCTTCGGAGCATAAATGCTCAATTCTACACTTACACTCTTAACGAGGAGAAAGAGTTGAAAGTAGTTATCCGCGGAGTTGGCACGCATGTGACTGATGAATCCATCATCAGACAACTCAAAACCGAGAATTTCCCAGTCCTGTCTGTTCGCCGCATGGGCAACAGACACCGAAAATTCCCCCTGGTGGCTGTTCACCTAGAGAACACCCCCGAGGGGAAACGGATTTATAACTTAGAAACAATCAGTTTCGTTCCCGTCACTGTGGAGAAGCAAAAGCCTTCTAAACAGGTAATCCAATGCCACAAATGCCAACATTTTGGCCACAGCGCGCATAGATGCAACATTGCACCACGTTGTGTCAAATGCGCAGGCGATCACCAAACAGGCGATTGCACCCGTTCCGATCCCGATAACGATCCTCCACCAAAATGCTGTAATTGCGGCAGCGCCCACACCGCGAACTATCGAGGTTGTTCGCAATACAAAAAATCGAGCTACGCAAATGTGGCTCAACCAAAACCGGCCCCCAAACCGGCCCCACAACCGGCTCCCAAACCGGCCCCAAAACCGGCTCCCAAACCGGCACCCAAACCGGCCCAACAACAGGCCCAAATGTCATATTACGATATGATGTTCGATGAGGAATTCATCCGAAGGGTAGAACGCCTTGAGCGTCTCGCCCCCCTAATGCGCCACTTAAACGCCTCACCGCTTTAAAATGGCTGCACAAAATTTACAAATTGCCACCGATCAGATGTGCAGAATATGCACCTGGAATGCCAACGGGCTTCCATCCCAAACGTCTCAATTAGAGGAATTCATGCATCGCCACAACGTTCACATCATGCTAGTGAACGAATCACACGCCAAAAACCGTCGTGGCCTGTTTATTAACGGGTACCGACTATATCTTAATAGCCGCCCCATTGAAAAGGCGGCGGCACAGCCATTTATATTCAAAATGGCATAGAACACACTGTTCTTCCAAATCCCCAATCAGAGCACTTAGAACATACCTCCATTTTAGCCCGTATAAACGGAGAAAAAATCAAAATTATGAGTTTATATCACTCACCTTCAAGACCATTCACTGAAAACGACTACAAAAACATCTTCTCCGAAGATGTCCCCACAATTATAGGCGGCGACTTTAATGCCAAGCATCCTAGCTGGCAAAGTCGGCTCACAAACCGGCGAGGCCGCGAGTTATTTAACTTTATAACTCAACACCCTTACGACATCAAAGCCGTAAGCCAACCCTCCCCAACCTTCTATAGCCATGCAGGCTACAGGCCCGATATTCTCGATTTCTTTCTGATAAACCGAATCGAGTGCGACCATGACATCTGGTCAATTTCCGAACTCCACTCCGATCACAATCCTGTGTTTCTGGATATTCATGTCACTACATCCAAAGTGGAGAAAACTATAACCACGGTTAACTGGCAGCAGTTCAACCAAAAAATGCTCGAAAAACTCACTGCTATTCCGAAAATAAGGAATAAGGAGGAGATAAATGAGGCCATTACTTTCCTTACCAACTCAATCACGGATGCGGTTGAGACGGTTTCGAAAATCAAACCTGTCCCGAAAAACAGCCGCCCACTTCCAAATAACATCCTCGGTAAAATTCGAGAGAAAAACCGCATCCGCAGACAATGGCAACACACCCGTTGCCCGCAAATGAAAACAAACCTCAATAAACTCCAAGCAGAAATTCAGAAAGAAATCAAGTCATTTTCAAATTCCAACTGGAATCGAGTAATCGAGGATGCATCATTACACAAACCTCAAATGTGGAAACTCAATAAGAGATTCACAGCCAGACATCGAACGACCACTCCGGTTATTCACGGAAGAAACGGACTTGCCTTCCTTCCGGAGGACAAGGCCGGATCCTTCGCGGAAAGCCTAGAGTCACAGTTCTCCCCGAATCCGCTCACAACATGTGACGAATTACTCGACGAAGTTGAGGAAGCATTGGATCGCCTTGAGCGAACCCCAACCCATACTCCGAAACCAACATCTCCTGCAGAGATCCGCAAAATTATCAAATATGCGCCAAGTAAAAAGGCGCCAGGCCATGATAGTATAAGCTACACATGCTTAAAAAACCTCCCCAACAAAGGAATAGTTTTCCTAACTACCTTGTTCAATGCATGCCTAAGGATAGGTTATTTCCCAAAAGCGTGGAAACACGCAATTGTGATTTTAATCCCAAAGCCTGGAAAAGACATGAAATTTCCACAAAATCACCGGCCTATTTCCCTTCTGTGCACACTGGGAAAACTATTCGAAAAAATTATCCATGTCCGCCTCAGTGAATGGTCGAATGATCATATGATCATCCCCAAAACACAACACGGCTTCATAAAAGGCCTCTCATGCAACCACCAACTTGTTAGAACCAGCGATTACATAATCGAAGGCTTTAACAGAAAGCAGAGCACGTTAGCCATCTTCCTCGATGTTGCGAAAGCATTCGATCGAGTGTGGCACGAAGGCTTGTTATATAAACTCATGTCACTTAACTACCCCACATATCTAATACATCTGATCAGGGAATTCATACAAGACCGCACCTTTTCGGTTCGTTTCGAAAACGCCACATCTCCGCCACGCAAAATGACTGCTGGCGCCCCACAGGGGTCCGTACTTTCCCCACTCCTTTTCAATATATATGTTTATGACCTGCCAACATTAAACAATGTAATTACGGCCCAATATGCAGATGATACTGCTTATCTATATCGAGGCAAACATCTGCCCTTTATGATTCCGAAACTCCAGACCGCACTTAACCAACTGGAAGAGTGGACAAACGACTGGTGTATTGCTATAAATGCTGAAAAAAGCCAAGCAATTTACTTCACCCAATCTAATAGATCCCCCCAAGAAAACCTCACCTTTGGAGGCACACCAATTCCATGGGTAAAACAAGTGAAATATCTTGGTTTACAAATGGATAACCACCTTAACTGGGCAAAACATGTTCAATCTGCGATCACTAAAGCTAATTCCGCCTTCGGGATTCTAAAATCATTGCTTTTAACAAAAAGCACCCTTTTCCTCGCCAGTAAAATTCACATTTACAATTCACATTTATTAGGTCAAAAATGACCTATGGTTGTCCGTCATGGATACACATCTCGAAAACGCAGATGAACAGACTGGAAGCCACGCAGAGCCGCATGATCCGCAGGATCGTAGGCGCTCCGTGGTTCGTCAGTAACGACCAAATCCGAAACGAAACGAAAGTACCAAAATTACAGGATTTTATCCGTCAATTGGCAATTGCACATTTCTCTAAATTCGACGTCTCCCTTTTAAAAGATACCCTCGAAGTTCCTGAAAACTTCAGAACTAGGAAAAAACGGCCACTACAACTGGACGTTACCAATTAATTTTTTTAAAATGTTTCAGTAATGATTCTGACCCTTTTTTAAAAAGTATACCCCACCCACTCGCCACCAATAAATGCTACACATTTTGAGTAACAATAACAGTCACTTATCCAAAGTCACCAAACACACCAACATCACTACAAAGTAGTAAAAATTCCATTTCGAATTTGACCTATAAGAGGGGGTTTTTAGTCCGTGAGAGTCGGACATAACCTACTGTTATCCTTCCCATACGTGGGTGGGATAACAGAAGGTATGCATAATGCATTTTCCTCCTCTCTCCCGAAAAAAAAAAGACAGAAAGTTTAGCAAGCGAGAGATAAATTTGTGACAAACAACATGAATAACGAGAAGGGAATGGGTATAAGGTTGAAATACAGTGGATTTTCTGCTGTCTCTGCAATATTTTGCAGTTTAATATTATTTTAAATCTTTTCAATTTAATAGATGTGAGGGAATGATCTCGGTTTTCTTTTTTTTAGGGCCTAGCCGAGGGTCGGCAACCTTTTTACCGCCAGAGTTGGGCATTTTTTAGTTGATTGATGACTACGACTAATGACTAATTTTGCATTTGTTAGTCATGACTAATGAGGAGTTTTTTAATCATTGGCCATGAATTTATTCTGTGAGTAATGACAAATGAATTATCAATCAACTAATGATTAAAATAATTAATAGTCATGGTTTAATATTTGACTTAATAAGTCGCGCGTGTTTTAAATATAATAAAGTGAAAAAAGGAATAACGGTATGAAATTAAAAAAAAAAATTGATATATTTAAAACAAAAATGTTATTATTCATACATGTTATCAGTATACCGGGTGTTGACTTGGCGGACGCAACATAGGAAATCCCATGTAAATTTTGAAATATTCAAATGTTGGCTCCCCTTTTTATTTTAGAAACAAAATGTATTTACCTTTTTTGTAGAGAGAAAAATTCTGAATTCATTCGTGTTCATGTTTATCACTTTATGTTTCTCCAAGTTAATACAATTAAGAAAAAGTAATGTGATTTTATAAAAATAATGACATGCCATGGAATTGGAACAACAATTGCGGATGTCAAAATGACAAAAGATATCGCAGTCACTTGATTAAAGTAAATGCTTTCGAAATGATTTACACTATACAAGAAAAAATTCTCCCAATAAAGTGGTATTATGCAGACCACAGTTATCACTATGTTTGCGTTCTGTTTTTTGTCGTTAATTAAGTAACAGCAATACTTTTTCTTAATTATTTTAGCTGTAAATGTTCTGACATTCGTTGATTTTTAAAAAAGTTTCATTTAAAGCTTAAAACGAGTGTTTTCCACTCCCAGACTAAGCATGAAGTAAATAATAAAAAAAAAACAGGGAATATCCGGAATTGTTGTATCAATTCCACGATTTGTCATTATTTTAGAAAATCACATTACTTTTTCTTAATTATTTTAACTTAGAGAAACGTAAAGTGTTAAGTGTGAACATTAATAAATTTAGAATTTTTCCCTCTACAAAAAAGTGAAATACATTTTGTCTCTAAAATATGTAGGGAAGCCAATATTTGAACACTTTAAAATTAACATGCGATTTCCTATGTTGCGTCCGCCAAGTCAACACCCAGTAAATAATCGGTACTACAGGCCTTGAAGGCCCCGGATTTTTTTTGTTATTTTATGTCTTCCTCTTCATTATCTTCCTCCACTACTTCCGATTCTGTTGTGTTGCTGTTCTCCTCCAATTTGTATCGATTTCTCTTACTCACACACTTGTTCTCTTACGCACACACGCACACGCACACCCACTCGCACACTTCTAAAATATCGTTTTTTTGTATGTAAAAGAGATTTGTTATGAACAGGTTAGCAAAAAAATTTTTCTTGGCTAATAAGACGGTGCTTTTGTTGACATGCAATATCTCTAATGCTAATACCGTCTCTAAGCGGGTCGTCATTATCGCTTTTACGTTTCAGTCAGTTAAGGCATGTCGACGTTAATTAAATTAAAATTTGACATTTTCGCAGATTTGTCAATTTAATTGAGAGTTTGAAAAATCAAAGTGAGTCCAGTTCACATATATTGCTGTATTAGTTTTTTGCTCTCGTAACTGTACTATCAGTGGAAATAAAATGCTGGGACACGTAAAATTTGTTTAGTGTGTGTCAAACTTTGGACTTGTCAGTTAATTGTCATTTAATGTGTCAAAACTGAAAATCCCTCTCTTTTCCTCTCATTTACATATTTTGTCACTCCATATTATAACCTTTTTTAAAAGAGCTGACTTAAACAGTATACATTTGGTTATTTTTGATATTACCTAATAGGCAGGGGTTAGAAGTTTTGAATGGGTGTGCAGATGGTGATTGGGAGGGAGTTGTGAATGGGTGATTTAGTTGGGAAAGAGGTCACTGTTCAGATAAACAATTTTAAAGTCGACGATTGGAGTGGATCAGACCACTTTTCAGTGTCAGTAAAGTAAGGGAAAAAGGAAAAGAAAACGGATGTGGAGGAAAGAGTTGATCAAATAGATTCTTTTGAATACGTCAATTTTTTATGTCTTATAATAGTCAAAAGTGACATAACTTTTAAAACCTGATTAAATGGCATTTTATTAATTTTTGCACATATTAAGATAAATTGATTGAAATTTTATAGGTTATTATTTTATGTTAATACTGCCCCAGTAGAAATAAATCTTGTAGTTACATTTCATATTGTATATATATTTATATCTTAAAGTTGTTAATCAATGTGCAGACAATATTATCCCAATATAGTTTACGGTTATTGCTACTATACAGGGTGACCGTATTTCAACAGAATGTATGGGGATCTTGGTTATTTGAAGAGATAGAGAGTCCCTTAAATTGCGGCATAGTTGCGTATTTTAGGGCCCAATAATAATCTAAAAACAAATTTAAAATATCTTCCTTCGTTTTTGAGATATTGTCAAAAAACGGATTTTTTGAAATTTATCTTTTATTTTTTTATTCAAAAACCATTAAATCCAGACATTTACAACTTTGACATTATAAGGCACTTTTTAACGAGAAATCTAGTAACATATTTTATTTTAAGATAACTATAACATTTACCCAGGGACTATAGCCAACTTTTGTTTTTCTTATGAGCGCTATTTTGGATTTTCATAGTTTTTGGAAGAATATTTTTTTTCTGAATTCAATTATGTATTAAACTTATAGTTTATTGTACATTTTTATGTAACATTTTATTCTTTTGTTTTTTGTAAAGAGTGCCTTGGAAACAGTTGGGTAACTAACTCATCTGTCAACTCCTAGGACCCATAATTGCTGTTAAAATACATCACTAGTTGTGATCTATTTTAAACTAACGAGTGTCTTTCACTCCCAGACTAAGCATGAAGTAAAATTTCGAGTTTAGAAAAGCCCCGCGTAGAAAATTTGTCGAGCATCGCGCAGCGACCCGAGACAAATTTTCACGGGGCTTTTCTAAACTCGAAATTTTAATTCCTGCGCCACGCGTATAAACCACGGATTTACAGTAAATTTAAAAATATACAACACTTACATGTGATGGCGATCAATATTTATTGAGATGTAGTGAAAATGGAATAATTACTTTTTTTGTGAATAGTTTTGGAATAATAATAATAAAAGTAGAATAAATTTAGTTTCTGCAATTTTTCCATACTGTTGATATTTAGGTCATCATATCTTTAAGAGGGAAAGTGCTATGATGGGCACATCAACAATTATTTTATTTATGTTTTATGTAATAATCGATACTTATTGTAATTATTACAAAAAATTGACAGTTATTAAATAATTTTGACTGCCAACAATGATTGACTGCTGTCAAGATTTTATTGATTAATAGATATAACGTCATTGTTTTGAAGGCACTCTTTGCAAAAAATAAAATATTATAATTTTAAATATCAAATCTAAAATAAATTATGAGTGTAAAATATAAAAATCCAAAATGGTGCCCACAAGAAAAACAAAAGTAGCTAACTTCCCGGGTAAATGTTATAGTTATCTTAAAAAAAAAATATGCTACTAGATTCCTCAATAAAAAGTGCCTGTTGTAACGGTTTTAACCCTCCTTTAGGGTACACTTAGGGTTAGTCCAGGTTCAGGTTTAATCAGAGTCTCTGTTAGTGCAGAAATAATGTAACAATATTTTGTAAAAAATAAAATTTATTCGTAAAATAATACAAAATAAAAATAATCTTAAAATAAACAAAACGCAACCCTATGTACATATAAATTCCAACTCTGGCTCGGTCTTCTCCTCGTACCGCTCCGGGTTCGGTTCTGGACCGTCAGGTGTCTCTATTAGGAGAAAATAAACCAATAAGGGGTCATTCAAAAAGTACGTACACGCTCCCGGGGGGGGAGGGGGTTGGTCACGGGTGTACGGAAACGGGGGGGAGGGGGCGAATGAAAAGTGTACATACACCTCGTTCCTTCTTAATAATTTGATTTTGATTCTAATTTGATATATTTCGATCTCTATCGATTCACTTGATGTATTCATCGTATTACATGTGAACTAAGCTTTATACGGGCGCGTTTTGAACAAGTTTCCAAGTGCTGCCATCTATACTTCCACGGTGAAATCCATTCGAACTCCAGGTCATAACCTAGAAAGGCTTCGTTCGAGATAACAATCTGAAGAAAACGTTCAAGATAAAATACGTGAAAGGAATGTAAGTGTTGCTACACAAAATCACTCATTGCGATAACCTAACAGATAATAACCAAATATCCATGAATGTCCGCCAAACGTAAATTGATATACAAAAGTAAGTAAAAATATTGTCATTTTCAGAAATGCAACATGGACCGGAACAAAAAGTTTCAAGAACTGTTTAAACAGTACAAAGAGGCCTATCCTGATATGCAACCTGCTAAATTGCAAAAGATCAGTACTGACTTTTGGAACGATGCGAAGTCAAAAGATGGTTTCGAGCAACGCATCGAGGAAAAGTTACGAGAGCTTTTCAAAATGGCGAGTACGAAGAAAGGCGCACTGATGTCATTTTGGATCAAGGTATTGTGTCATATATATTTATTGTTTTTACATTAATATTGTTATTATTCAATTATTAGCGGGTATATAATTCTAAGATAATCATGTGACTGAATGTCATTTTCAGAGTACGACAAATCCAACTGCGGTCGCAAGTAAAGCATCCACCTCCGGGTCTGATCTTGGTCCAGGTTCAGCAGCGAGTGATCCAGGAAACAAACCATCGACCAGTGGGACCGATCTCTCTCAAGAGGTCCAATCCGACGAGCCAGGCACAGCGAAGTACAAAACTCCGGCCCAAGACGCTGTGTCTAAAGAGATATTGCGTTTGGATTGTGACATTCAGGGATTAACCATAAAGAAAAATGCAAACTTACTCTCGGAGAAAGAAGAAAAATCTCTGAAAGACAAGAAACTGAAATTGGACGAGTGCAGACAAAAACTGGCAAAGTTGAAGAAAGAGCAAGAGCGATCAGTCAAAACCAGAGCTGTGTTCAAACGGAAACTACAGGAAATCGCCGAGAAGGATCCATCAAACTCTTGGATGACAAGAACGAAGAAAGGACGACCGACGATCGAAGCAGACCAGCCGGACCTTCTACAAACGATTGTCGACATCGTCACCTACGGAGGAGCGGCTGATTCCCGACGCAGAACCGACATGATACGTTCTGTGAAGACTTTGGATGAGCTGACAAACGCATTGAAGACTGAGTTCGGCTTCACTCTCAGCAGATGTAGCGTTTATTTGCGTTTACTACCTCGGCGAGCAGATTCTACAGAAGGCAAACGTCATATCCGGACAGTCCCAGTCAAACTCATCAAAGCACAAAACGAGACTCATCGAACTCACACTGATGGTAAATTTGCGGCCGCGACGATTGGAAATCTGGAGGTATTGGCATCGGTACTGGGACCAAAGGAAGTCTTCTTCATAAGCCAGGATGACAAAGTCCGCGTGCCCATCGGACTAACTGCAGCAAACAAACAGTCCCCGTTGCTGATGCACTTGGAGTACCGCGTCCAGCTACCAGACCACGATTGGGTGATAGCTCCATCGCACAAGTTAATACCCTCCGTTTATGCTCTGATTGAAGTCGACCAAAATAAAATTCAGAGGAAAGATGCGGTCTCCTATTCAGGACCAACGTACATAGCCATTCGATCAGCTAAACATTCATCGTCGACAGCCTTTTCCCACGCCACAGATGTCGACCACATTTTCGCGATGGATGAGTTCGCCGACGTGCTGAAACGGCCTGACGGTTTGGCTAAACCTGTCGGGATATTCACAGTTGATGGTGGTCCGGACGAGAACCCGAGGTACGTGAAAGTGATTCAAACTGCAATTCATCATTTTCTGGACCACGATCTGGATGCTCTGTTCATGGCCTGCAACGCCCCAGGACGAAGCGCATACAATCGCGTTGAAAGACGCATGGCTCCATTGAGTAGAGAGCTTAGTGGAGTTATACTTCCACACGACCACTTCGGAAACCACCTGAATTCCAGAGGTCAAACTGTTGATGCTGATCTGGAAAAGCAAAATTTCGCAAAGGCAGCAACTGTTTTGGCGGAAATTTGGTCGCAGGTAGAGATTGATCATTTCCCTGTGATAGCCGAATATATTGACCCAGAGAAATCGGAAATGAGTCCTACGCAGCTTCTCGAAAAAGATCTAGCTTGGGAAGCCAAACACGTGAGAAGCAGCCAGTACTGTCTGCAAATTGTGAAATGCAAAGATGAATCTTGTTGCTCTCAGTTCCGAAGCTCGATCCTGAAAGTTTTGCCGGAAAGATTTTTACCAGCGCCTGTACCCATAGCTCAAACTGACGAAGGACTGCAACTCAACGAACCGTCTGGTGAATTCCCATCACTGTTTCTGCTTCAAACCCTCCAACCGTCTATAAAAGCTGATCTCCAAGACCACTCTTCTGCTGATGTTGAATTGCCTTACGATACAGCATGCCCGTCAGTCAAGAAGGACTTGAAGCGAAAGATCTGTCCCAAATGCAAGTTGTACTTCGCTTCGTTAACTTGTCAGAAAAAGCACCAAGCCTTTTGCAAATCTGTTTGCGATTTGCCGAAAGTCCGACCCGTCCGGATAGCAGCTCGTCGTCAAAGGGAGGCTTTGGCCATCATCCGCAACATCGAAGAGCAGGAGGACGCAGAATGAATCGAAGAGGACTTCATCGACGCCGAAACACCGGAGGTGGTCACGGAGGGCTGTAACGAGAGTCTTGCGGCAGTTGTGTCGCTGAAGGAGCATATGCAATCTCCATGGGAATGATATAAATATCTATAAATGTTGTTTCGTAATCGTTATTGTAACCGTTTTTGCCCACTGATACGGCAGCTAATATTTTATTTGTGTTGGTTGTATATGAAAGGATATATTTGTGATCTCATTATGATATAAAGACAAATAAAACGAAATAAAATATGTTGTAAATTTATTGTGTTTTCCTTCAAGTAATTCAATTATTTCAGCGCTAGGGGGGGGGGGGGGTACTGATGTGTACGTACACGCAGGGGGGTAGCTGGTGATTGTACGGAAGTGTACAGAGGGGGGGGGGGAGGGGTCAAAAAATGGAATTTTTGGTGTACGTACTTTTTGAATGACCCCTAATTAATTAGGCTGGTTAAGTTTAAATAAACACAATAAATAAATATCTGCAATATATTTATATACAATTACAGGCCTCCCTACTGTAGCACTTATGCGTAGCAGCAGTAGTAGGAAGGTCTGCCAACTTCCAGTGTTGGTTAGCGGTCGCTTATGCGTAGCAGACGCGCAAACTAACACGTTTCCGCTGCGGTAACAGTGGCACACATATACGGGTAATACAGCTCAGAGTGGGATCCGGAGAGCGCTTATACGTAGCTGAACTCCGGCCACTTCTGATGCAAACGGGATAGAGAGAGAACGCTTATACGTAGCTGAACTCCTCTACTACAGGTATTTGAATTCAACAGAGAGAGAACGCTTATGCATAGCAGAACTCCTCTGTGATTCAACGGAACAGGTACGGGTATTTGAATTCAACAGAGAGAGAACGCTTATACGTAGCAGGACTCTCCTGGAATTCAACGGAACGGGTACAGGTAATGCTATGTTCTAACGAGGAGGAATCGCTTATACATAGCAGATACCTCTCGGTACTCTAGCCGGTCTAATTTGCACTCGCTTATGCATAGCAGAGATGCAATTAGGAGGCTACCCTGGAAGATCGCTTATGCTTAGCTGAAATTACAGCGCAGTCTGATTTCTGAGCGCTCCGGCAACTATTTTTATAGCCGGACCCATAAATCTATTAAATTAAAGACAGGCAACAAAGTGTTGCCAACTTATTGTAAATTTCAGGCATTATCTGTGAAATAGATAAATTAAAATAAAGACGTACACTTTCATAAAGTTAATAATATATAGATGGACTAACATCGATTGCCAACCCATAAATCTCACATTTATCAGCTGTGACAATCGATGCAAGTAAAGTTCGTTACACTGTATATTGTAAAAGTTCTAAATGTTCAGATTCAGTAGTTTTTGAATAAAAAAATTAAAACCACTTTTCAAAAAAACTCTATATCTCTTCTAATAACTGAGATTCCCATACATTCTGTCGAAATACGGACACCCTGTGTAAATATTTATTATAGATACAATATTGTGTAAATCCAGTAGAAAAATATTTAGTTTTAAATATTGTATTGATAATAAAACGCTATAATAGATATTCAGTTTTTGTACAATTTTGTACAATTTTGTGTCAATAATGAATATAATTGATCACTCAATAATGATATTCAATTTCTGTACAATATAGTATCAATAATGAATATCATTCATCATTCAATATAAACATTCAATATACGTGCAATGATATATGAATGGCATCATTCAATATAGATATTGAATACATATCAATATCGTGTCAATAACAAATAACATCAATCATTCAATAACGAATATTGGCCACGTTTGCGCAGTTGTGAGTTTGTTGATTCCTGCTGAGCTGACACGCTAACAAACGCCAGTTTTTTCTGCACCAATTCTTGTGTAACAATGATACTGTGCAATGAGCTAAGCATGATAGTATTTAGTAATTACCTGATTATTGACTATTTCAACATTGACTATAAGTCTTTAAGTAAGATAGGATTTTGTCATTAAATTACTCGATCGACTGTATATTGATATTTGTGACTTTCGGATCTTAATAAATTGCTTGACTGGACTATCATAGGATTTTGTCATGTTATATCTTTATTGACCATGTCTTGACTATTGTGACTGCAAGTCACTTGATTGACTGTCTTTTGACTATGCTAGCATGTTGTCTGATTATGTCTCTATGGACTGTATTTCGACTATTCATCTATTATGACTGTAAGTCACTTAAATCACTATATCAAATATACTTGTGACATATATACATACATTTGCGAGTTTGGAAAAGCCGAGTTTGGAAAAGCCCTGCGTAGATGCTCATGGGGCTTTTCTAAACTCGAAATTTTACTTAATGCGACACGAGTACAAAACACTGATTTACAGTAAAGTTAAAAATATATGACGCTTAGATGTGATGGTGATCAATATTTATCTAGGTGTAGCGAAAAAGTGCAAGAATAACTTTTTTTGTGAAAAGTTTTGGAATAATAATAACAAAAGTACAATAAATTCAGTTTGAGCAAGTTTTCCATATTGTTGATATTTAAATCATCATATCTTTAACGAGGAAAATTCTATGATGGACACATCACCATTTTTTTTTAAATGGAATCCATTTTTATTTTAGCTACTTTGGTAGAGCTCTTAATTCTCTTTACAGTCACATTTTTCTTTATATACGAGTCATTTAATCTAACAACGAGATAGACAAATTGGTGATATAGATCTACACAAAATTCATAATTGTTCTATCAAATATTTTTTTTAAAATCGTTAACTGCAAATGTATTGTTTTAATATTTGACATGTTCACAAGTTTTACACTTAAATTTAAGATCCACAGTAAGTAAATTACCATGAAATAGAAAGCACAAAAGAGCTAGTTAAAAATTATTACAGAATTTTCAACAAAAAAATATGTGACGAAAGAAAATTTAGAGATCTACAAAAGTTGCTAAATAAAACAAAAACAAATTCCATTTAAAACAATTGCCCAGGACTTCACACGTCAAACACTAGTGACGTCATAATATTTTTGAGCAGGCAATATTTTTTTTTTTTTAATATTTTTACTGAGTACTTTACTCGCACCCTGTATATGAGTCGCCCAGATGTAAAAGCAGCCATGCGTGTTTTGACAAACTTGTGGCAAAATGACAAATCCTGATTTTGCAGCGTCTTTTAAATAAATGAAAAGTGCTGAATGAACGTTGTATCGAATGGAGAAATGAAAAATTATGTAAAACTAAGTAAAAAGTTGGTGGGTTTTGCAACTAAAATAAAATTGATATGTCTATCATAGTACTTTACCCTATGTTAGATACTTAAAATCAATAGCTTTCACCGACCTTATTTTTCAACCAATGTTTTTTATTCCTGTTAAACTCTGTTCGTTAGCCTCGCTTATGTTTTCAGTTTTCCACAAAATATTAATCATGACAAGGTCAAACTAACGTCTTTATAGCAATAGCTAAATATAACGAAAAGAGCTACGACATAAAGTGCATATGCATTAAATGAACATTTTTTGATTATTTACAAGTTTTCTTAACAAGATTTTTTTATATGATCAATATTAAAGAAAAATCCAAAAACATGCTAATAGTAAACTACCACTTCAGACGGATTTGCGGTGACCAATTTTAGACTTCATAGCTACGCCGCTGTTTGTCCACCATTTTGGGTCAGAATAACTAACAACCAATCAAAAAGAATACTAAAGTTGTCGCCACTGTGTTTACTCAAGGTACTATAAGGTGTACTAGAAGGACTCATAAATTAAATTAAGCTTGTCAACATTATTTGCTGCGCCATAATATATATTGATTTGTTTGAACGGTTGAAACGTTTTTCGATATGATAAATATTTAATAAAATATCAAGACAAAAAGCTTTTCAGTTCCTAAGATTGCAATAAAAAGCTCAAGTTCAAAGTTTCATCTCAACATCACAACCGGTTTTGCTGTACCCTGCAAATAGACACACAGACAGACATTTTACAAAAATGTTCTTAATCTACTCAGGGGATCTCAAAACGGATATTTCCGAAAAAAAATATTTCGAAAATGTGCACGAAAACAATATTTTCTCTTTGTATTACATACAGGGAAAAGTCAAAAGCGTAATAAATGTAACACGAATAAGTTTAGACGTTTTCTTGTGTTTTATACTTGTTTATTCATACATTCATTTTATTATTATTTAAAAATATATTTACGTTTATTTTAAAACAAACAATTTTCATTACACGAATTCAAAAATATTCACGGCCTCGGCTACCCTTACTCCTCGCCCTCTTCCTTTTCTTCTGCGGCTTCCTCTTCTGATGTCCCTTTCTGTGCACCCTGGCTTTCGCCTTTGCCTTATAGTCCATCCTTTCATCTTCGCTCAATTTCCACCAGGCCTTGCCTCCTTCTTTAGCTATGTCCACCATACTTTTTCCAGCGGCATTTTTCCTGAAGTCGCGCAGGAAGTTAAGGAAGGGATTAGTTGTCACCGGGCCTGGTTTGTGGCATTTTGGAGCCTGGGCTTGCCTGGAATGCGTAGAGGACGGTTCCTTCATCGATCCTTCGCCCATGACACTAATCTATATTTACGGGATTTACTCCATTATTTGAAATTTGAACACATCATGTTTTAAACGGGAATTTGACAAAATAATAAATAAAAAGGAAATCGCTACAGTAACAAATGACACCTCATGGGTAGTTATTTTTTAATACCATATGTTCCAGAATTATTTAGATAAAGGGTGGATTTGAAATTCTAAACGCATGTTGTATGCTTAATTCATCGCAAATAATTTAAATTAAATAGGTTATGCACAGAAATTTGTCAACTAAAACAGAGAGTATATTGAATTTATCACAATAGATGTGGAAAGTGGCCACCATTCTTCTGCAAAGAATAAGAATAAATAGGCATTTATCTTCAATTTATTGCTGGAAAAATAAAAGATTTTTCTGCATCGCATTTATTGTTATTTGGAGACTAAATACAAAAAAATACAGCCGATTCGGACGGTAAATACCATCAGTATACGGCGAAGACGGAACCTCTTTTCGGAAAACATTGCCCCCTGGCGGAAGTTCTACAGATCGTAAGAATTGTCAGAAACAGTCCAGCATACACATTTTTTGCTAAGAATGAGTGCGATTCTAAAATAGACTAAAAGAAATTAACTTCAATAAAAATAACAAAACGGCGGCACTTAATTAAAAACAAAAAGTCAATTTTAACTAAACATTGCTGCTGGTTTTTTGTTGCTAAAAAAAACTATCATATCATATTAAAACAATTGTAGCCTATCATATGGAGAAAGCATTCACAATATTGATTGATTGAAATACATGTTTCAAAACATAAATTTTAATCAGAAGAGCACGAAACATTCTGAGTCAGAAATTCAAAAAACTTTCATGGAAATCTAACACAAACACACACACTTGTGTGCAAAATGATGTAATATGATGTAATATGCCCACTCAGCAAACACAGTTATGTTTCATCAACATTAAAATAACGTTTAATGTTGATGCAATGCTGATAAAACGTTATTTGTTTCTTTTTTGCTCAGTAGTACAGGGTGGTGCATTTTTTAGGTGCCACATATGGAAAACTTTTTTATTTGAAGAGATATTGAAAAACCGCTTTCGCGAGCCTGGGTCACTTTTTCCTAGTTTAGAAAATGGCGAAAAAAAAAGATCTGTTTTTAACTATTTCCGCTCTATAAGCGGAAGTTGATAAAATGTCGTTTTTTATGAAGTTACTGCAACTTATTTGTTCTAAAAGTTAAAACCAAACTGTAAAAGTATAAATGAAATTGCCAATTCTTGGTTGCAGAATACTTCAAACATTAAAAGTGCGATTCTTTTCGCAATCTACAACAAGTTAGTCTTACAAAGACTATATCAAACACTCATTGAAACAACTACTTCCCGGGCGAATACCCCGACGGACATTGAATTATACAACAAGTGTTTGCTGTTACATACAGTAACCTACTGCAAATGTAACAATTTGGGTCAAATTATTCAGGCCATCTATAGACGCGTTTCGAGATTTATCTCTCATCAGTATAGCTTTGCCATGACCGCCAGTCTAAGGTGTCAAATTGTTTAGAGGGAATGGCAAAGCTATACTGATGAGAGATAAATCTCGAAACGCGTCTATAGATGGCCTGAATAATTTGACCCAAATTGTTACATTTGCAGTAGGTTACTGTATGTAACAGCAAACACTTGTTGTATAATTCAATGTCCGTCGGGGTATTAGCCCGGGAAGTAGTTGTTTCAATGAGTGTTTGATATAGTCTTTGTAAGACTAACTTGTTGTAGATTGCGAAAAGAATCGCACTTTTAATGTTCAAACTGTAAAAACTTTCTTGTGGCAACTTTTTACGCCCAATAAAATTCCGTATCTGTTTTATTTCAAGAACATTTAGTTTTTGTTTTCCTACACTAAATTTACTTATTTCTTATAGGGACATATCGTTGAACAACATTTTTGATGCCGATTGCAACGATGTCAGACTTGTGCACCTTTGCGAAAAAAATATTTGTTGTCATATACGACAATCAAAGAAGCACTTTGTGCCAATCAAGAGTGCTTATTTATAAAACAAAATATATCACATCGATAGTGGTCATATTTTTAAACAAATTCCAAGCAAAATCTAGCAACGAAGTTGTTTACCGGTTCTCATAGCAACTTTGCCAATGACTTTTTTTAACAACAGTATGCATGTGTCACATCAATTTTTTTATATAAGAAAAAGTAAAACAAAAGGTCCTTGAAATAAAACAGGTACGTCATTTTAATGGGCGTAAAAAGTGGCCATAAGAAAATGTTTACATTTTGGTTATAACTTTAAAGAAAATGAACTTCATAAAAACGACATTTTATAAACTTCCGATTATAGAGCGGAAACGGTTAAAGACAAATCAATTTTCTTTTCGCCATAGATTAATACGCGAAAACGTGACCCTGGCTCGCGAAAACGGTTTTTAAATATCTCTTCAAATAAACAAGTTTTCCATATGTTTTTCCAAAATGCACATAGTGTATGCTAAGTAGTAGCTACTTATCAACAATGATGCCTATATTATATTACAATATTTATATAGCAGATATATTACCTATGCTACATAGTAGTTATATATTAATTGCCGGATTACCCACAATGCAAAGCGTCGCACATTCTTTCCGTCGGTATTTGTCTGTCTGCCATTAGTTTTGGTTTGTATTCTCGTGCTGCTAGGTTAGATCAAGATATTGCACTCTTTGACAATTTCTGAAATCAATTTATTTATTTGGTAGATCACAGGTTTACAACATATTTTAAGTTTCACGGCACATCATGATAGTGTAAGTTTGAGTTCTTCAATTAACGGCACGATAGATTTAGGTTAGGTATAAAAACAAGTTATTGGCCGTTACGAAAATCCGCTCATGGCCCGTATGTCTGAAATATACTTCCCACTGAGCAAAGAGACGTTGCATGACACGTTGCATCAATGTTTGTGCGCAAGTCCGCCTGCAGGAATGTTGCATGCTAACGTTCAAAGAAAAATGGTGCTGCACCGTTGACAAAGCAACGCCTATGCAACACGAGCGATTACTCTTATTTGTATGCAACGTATGTATGTTAAGTTGCATACGATAAATGCATAGAATCCGTATTGTATACAACTCGATGTGCAGCAATTAAGTGAACGTTATAGGAATGTTTCTCTCGTAATCTTAATGCAAAATTCATTTCTAGGTTTAAATGGGTCAAAAAATATAAATCTGTATTGGTAACATGTTCGAAATCCGATTAGAAAATTAACCGGCGCAGAGTGGTAAAGTAAGTGGACTGTATTTCAAACAATATTATTTTTATGACTGGATTTTAGCTTGGGAAAGATCTTAATTTAATGTCAGTGAATTGCACAATAATTACCAATTTCAAAGGGGATCAGTATTAGTGAAAGAAAGCACAGTAATTATAATTACAATTTAGCATTTATTTTACAAAAACATATTAAATAATTTACACACAGTTTACAAATGTTAACATTTACAAAACGCAAGACGCCTAACCATCAATACGGCATGTAAATTTAGCCGAAGAGCGCTAATGTGTGATTTGGTGTAATTATTTTAATTACTGGTAATGACTTATTTTACGTATGGTTAATATTATTTAATTTCATGAAAAATCTAGTTTTGTTAAATTAATGTAGAAACAAACTTTACTTGCACAGACACCATGTATAGTAAATTTGTGAAAACCCCGGCTGAACAAATGGGAAAGTTAAAAAACATATAAAGTAGAAAAGTAACAAGGATAAAATAAACTAACAATTACTTTCACAGACACCATGTATAGTAAGCTAGTAAACTTCCCGGTCTTGTACTGAGGGAGGAACTACAAAAGTAATAACTATGTTTACTTGCACAGACGCCATGTATAGTAAACCAGTTAATGCTCAAGAGTTTATTTTAAATTGATTTAATTGTTGTTATAGAGAAGTTATAATTAAATGCACTTTCAAATTTATAGTACAGTAACGATAACACTCTAATTCATAATTTTTATAAGTTTGAAATTAACCATACGTTTTAATTGATGGTAAGATCGTGAAAAATTTTCAGAAATAGGTGAAGAGTCTTTCGACTTTTTTTTTGTTTTCATCCTACGTACAAGTTTTCAGTTTCATCAGAAACTATGACTTGTGAGCATTTGGTGGATCTGATGAATAAGGGGTTCATCAGATTTTTTCTATTTCTCCTCTAGGGAATTTCTTTTGAATTAATTAATTAACCAATAATTTGATTAATTAATTACTTCGAAACTCTCGCCGATTTCTCTGTTCTCGTGTGCTTTCAGTCGCTCGATCGTCTCCGTTCTCCTTTTTCTAGCTGTCTCCACCGGATCTGTTGTGTTTATGTCGTGTTTCATGTTTTTGTTGGAAATGTTCTATTGAGTGTTCACGCAGTTTTTAGCCAAGAACTGGGTGAACATTTCTTGCATCATGTTTTGCAACAACATGCGTAAATTGTCGTCGATCACGACATTTTCTTTTTTGCTTGTTGTGGCGGCAAAGCTCACGCCCTGTTTGATGTTGCTGGCCTCGATTTTCCTTCGTTTTTCTTCTTTCCTGGCTCGGTTTATATTTAGCGGGTGCTTGGGGCATTTGTTGGAATATGCTGCATGGTCGCCGTGGCAGTTTATGCATTTCCGTGTTTTGTTTGGTTTTTCTGGGCAGCAGTGCGATGGGTGATTTTCAGCGCAAAGTGTGCATTTAATTTCGGCCGTGCACCGAAATTGAACGTGGCCGTATTGTTGGCAGCAGTAGCATTGTTGCTGCGTTGTGCCTCTCCTCTTTGGTTCAGCCGTAATTCTGTGCTGTATGATGCTAGTGAACTGGAATATCCGTTTTGCGTTGTCCTATTTCGGTAAATTGAGCAGAATGAGTTTACTAGGATTCCTCGCTCGCTCAAATCCTCAAGATTTTCTTCCATCGAGATTTCGACCGGGATTCCTCTTACGACGACTTTGAGCTCCTTTTCTTCTTCAAGTAAGAAGTGATGTTGCGCGGCTTTGAGATCCTCTAGGATTCGCACAGTCTTGCGAAAATCGTCGGGATTTGCCGTAAAGATATTAATTCCCTTGCACGCGACGCGTACTGGATTATTTCAATATTGTTGGTCTTTAGTGCTTCTTTGACAATGTTGATTTTTGACGTATCAGTCAAGACGATCGGTGGCGGTTTTTTCTCCTTTTTTTCCTGTTGGGGGGCGGGAGCTGGAAGCGGTGGTGACGGGGTGCGTGGTCATTCTGTATTGCCGTGCCTGTTTTGACGTGCTCGGGATAGTCGGACCGTTTCTACTGCCGTCCGCCGCGGGTTTTCCTGTTGCCAGTTCTGTTGGTTGGGGTGAACTTTTGTGGCTGCTCTCCTCTTTGAGATAAGGGTGCGGGTTTTTGAAAACCGCCCTTAACAGATGAGAGAGCAGTCAGCGATAGCACACGTTTATTTAACAGGGTGAATTTAGTAGTTCTGTTAAATAGGCAAGATAATTTCGTTTGAGCGTGAATTAAGTAGCGTTCAAACGAAATTATGATTTCGCAGCGAACCGGTAGCCCCGGATACTCCGTTTTGTACGAGGAGTCAGACGACAACGCGATGGAGACTCAAGCTCCGAGCAGTTCCAGCGACGAGCAAGAAGAAAGCGCAGAAGAGCTAAAAGCCCAACAGATTGCGGATATCAAAAGACAACTGCAAAGCTTGCAGAAACTACTCCAAGATCTGGAGAACGGCGAGGGGCCGTTCGTCGCGGTCCAAGCCAAGAGGAAGAAGAAGGACAAATCCTTAACGTCGATGAAACCGACCCAGAACACCACCCCAACGACAGCCGCTACGAAAGCGATCCCTCCGCTGGTGCCGTCGAGACTGGCCGCGGCAACAGAGCCGAAAAGGAGAAAACCACCTAGAGCGATCATTAAAAACATTCACCCGGCACTTCTAAGTGCTTCAAAATTGAAATCGACTACGCAATCAACTTCCACAGTTGCCCACCCCTACGAAAAAGAGGATTTCCCTGCTTTGAAAAATCCGAAAAACACCGAACTCGACTACACGACAACCGCCGCCCCGGCATTGCCGCCCACTACCAGCTCGGACGGCAGTAGTAACGGCCTCGCCTCGAGCGCTGCAGCCGCCACACCCACGACGAACACGTCAGAGACGAAGTTCAAAGAGATAAACGGACTGAGAATCCCGATCATGACAGCCCCACAGGAAATGGAGCTAGAGGCGCCGGAAGTTCAACCGTCGAAACCAAAAAGGCCACCACCGATAGTCCTGGTGGACAAGGATAAGATCCGCCTGGTGCAGGCTACCCTGAAGAAGAATAAAATCACCGCACGAATCGCCTCCCACGCAAAAGGGAGCAACATTTTTACCGAAAATTCGGACGATTTTCGCAAAACCGTCAGAATACTCGATGAACTGAATGCCGCCCAGCACCATTACATGCTGAGCGAGGATAAAGAGCTGAAAGTGGTGATCAGAAACATCCCACAGGAATTCACAACAGACGAAATCAAGGAAGAACTGCTCTTGCACGGCTTCCCGGCAAACTCCGTCAGCCGGCTACGAAAAGGGACGCGGGTTTACAGCCTAGCGCTGGTAAATCTACCTAAGACAGAGGAAGGGAAGACAATTTTTCAATTAAAATACCTGTTCGACCATGTAATCAGCGTTGAACCAAAACGCCGATCCACAACAAGCCAGCAGTGCTTCCGCTGCCAACAATACGGGCACGTGCAATTCCGTTGCACCGCAAAATACGTTTGCACCTTTTGCGCCGGCGATCACCCGTCGTTCGACTGCCAAAAGAAGGAGGAAGAATGCAGAAAATGCTTTAACTGCGGAGGAGAACACCCCGCTTATTCAACCAAATGCAGGAAACACCCGACGAACATAAAAAAAACGCGCGACGAAGAAAACAGAAGGAAGCTGGAGAACAGCCGCCTGAGAGAAGGAACGAGCTTCGCCCAGAGAGCAAAAAACAATGCACCACCGCCAAACGACAACAATCTGGAAATGTTAATTTCAAAAATCGTCCGCAACATGCTAATCCAACTTAGGGAAAACAACGAGCTGTAATGTTCAACGGAGAAACGGGAAATAAACCAATAAAGATAGCTACGTGGAATGCAAACGGGCTGGTGAAGAAAACAAACGAACTCAAGATCTTCGCTGAAAAACACGACATCTCGATATTCCTGATATCCGAAACACATTTAAAACCGGGGGTGAAAGCATTCGTGCCTGGTTTTAAATGTGTGAGAAACGACAGAGAAAGCAACCAAGGAGGAGGAGTGGCAGTTCTATACCGAAACAGCTTGTGCGCCAGCAAGCTAGAATTCACAACAAGTTCGATCGAGGCGACTGGGATCGAAACTATTGTGAACAACGTAAAAAAGCGCTTCGTAGCGGTATACAAAAGCCCCTCGAAAACGCTTCTAAAAACCGATCTGCTTGAAATTACCAAATTAGACAATTTAATAATCGGCGGCGACCTCAACGCCAAAAATCCTGCGTGGGGAAGCCGCGCAACAAACAATGCCGGAAAAACGCTAGCTGCTGTCTGGAAACAACAAACCGAAATGCGAGTATGGGGCCCGGAGGATGCAACTTCAACCTCGACCAGGCCAGGAGGAAGAGGAGACGTGATCGACTTATTCATCACTAACAAAACAACCGATCCGTGGGGAATTCAAACCTTACACGAACTTAACTCAGACCACTTCCCAGTCGTTATCAACTGGGGAGAATATTCGCAAAAATCAAATTTGCCGATAAAAACGGATTGGGTAAAGTTCGCGTACTGGAGCAGCAGACTACGCGCACCTGACGACGAAATCAACAAAGACGAAATCGAAACGGAAGCCGAAAAGTTCACAGCGGAAATCCAAGATGTGATTAAAATCTGCCAGTCGGAACAGAAAGCCAATTTTAACAATAAACACGGACTGAACTTCGCCGAAAAAGAGCTAATTAAAAACAAAAATGCAGTAAAACGCAAATACGCAAAATTCCACCGGAAAGAAGACAAACAAGAGATGAACCGACTGCAGAGAGAAATCACAAAAATGTTAGAAAACAAGAAAAACGAAAATTGGGACCACGCAATCCAAGAAGCGGACGAAGACCAGGGCCTCTTCTGGAAATTACTCAAAAGTTGCGGCAGGAGGAATAATCCCAATTCTCCGATTACCAAGAACGGCGTAAAATATTACGGAGATGAAGAACGTGCTGAATTGATTGCCGAACACTTCGAAATACAATTCAGCAACGAAGACAATTCGGACGCACAAACCGAATTCGCAGTTAATCACACGCTGCAGGTATTCAGAGCCGGCACAACAATGAAACCAGCACCCCTCGTGGAGGAAGACATCAATTTCGACGAAAAAAGCACCCGGTGAAGACAACATTCCAAACCAAGCGCTCAAATGCATGCATTCCAACGGCATTCAAAGGCTGACACGACTAATCAATGGAATCCGGAACTACGGAGTATTCCCGAAGATGTGGAAAAAAACAATATTAATCACGATCCCGAAGGGAAACAAAGACCCGACGAAAGTTGAAAACCGAAGACCGATTAGCCTGATTTCCAGTGTAGCGAAAATCGCCGAGAAACAAATTAAGAACGACATCGAGAAAGTATGCGAGGAAAAGCAACTGATAGCCCCGAATCAGTTTGGCTTTTGCAGCAAACTCGCAGCAGTGCAACAAGCAGCAAACCTGGTGGAAGAAATCAGGAGAAAAATGAAACCACGCATCACAGCAATGATTGCACTGCTGGATATCGAGAATGCCTACGACCGAGTTTGGAGAGCCGGACTCATTCACAAGCTGCTGCTCTTCGGCTTTCCGAAATGGCTAATCAGGCTAATCGACGATTGGCTACAAAACCGACAATTTCGAGTGAAATTTAACAACATTTTCTCGTCGTGGAAAACCGCCGAAGAAGGTCTCCCCCAGGGATCGCCGATTTCACCAAGCCTCTTCAACATCTTCGTGGCAGATATTCCAAAGTTCAATGAAAACAGATGGGTGTCGCTGTTCCAGTTTGCCGATGACACAGCAATTGTAGCCCACGGCAGAAATAAAAACACGACCGAACCAAAAATTACGAAAGCAATCCAAGAGATTAATAACTATGCCAAGCAGTGGAAAATAAAGCTGAACCAGGGAAAAACGGAAGTGATGCTGCTAGGAAAGAAACGACCAGACAAAAACTTCATAATAGTGGAGAAAAAGAAAATAAAACTAAAAAACAGCGTAACTTATCTTGGGATAACATTAGACAGACGGCTAACTCTAGCGAAACACGTTGCCAGAAGGGCGGCGCTGGCAAAATCAAGAGCAAGAAAGTTACGCTGCGTTTTACACGAAGGCAACCCACTCAGCACTCGAAACCGCGTGAAATTGTTAAAAACCGTGCTCATCCCGACGGCCACCTACGGGCAAGAAATATACATCAGCGGAGGAGAAACCGCACACAGAAAAGCGTGGAAAATCCACTCCACACTGGCAAGAAGAGCAATGAGCGCGCCATGGTTCATAAGAAATGAAAACATTCTAAAAGACCTGAAATTAAAAGATCCACTGGACACAGCGCAGGAGAGAAAACAAAATATGATTGACCGATTGAAAAATCACCCGGACCTCGCCCTTAGAAATTTAAGATTAAAACTAAATTAAAAGAAAACACCCTTTAAGGAAAAAAGATACTACTGGCTCCACACCTTTGAAGCCAGGACAAGAATGGAAACTTGGAGTAACCGAAAGGTTGAAACTTTTTACAACAGGAAGGACAAAAAGAAAAAAAAACATAGACAGAAAGTCATTCAGACTTGAGACGGCGAACAGTCAGGTTGTTCGTCTCTCCACTCTGAAGCCCTCTCCGTCGCTTTCGAGCTGCTCTCTCTGTTATTAATTATTCTTAAGCTATTCAGCTACTTTACAGTTAAAGGTGCTCTGAGGAAAATTGTTGTTCTTTTTAGAATAATAATTTTCTTTTCAGAACATCCAACACCCTTTTACCGTTGTCTGGCCGAGCTTTTTAGCTCGTTTTTGCCAGCGCGGAAAAGGAGCCGCCGGACCTGGTGTTTGGAGAGAACTGACCACTCTACTCCATTCACCCAACACCCTTTACCGGGTTTCACCGAGCTTCTTAGCTCGTATTTGTCAAACACGGAAAAGGCGCCATCCGCCCAGCTGTAATCTTTTTCCCTTTCAGTGTGGAGAACGTCTCTGTGGTTAGCGCGTATTTTATACTGCCCTGACACCGGAAGGCGCGAACGAGAAAATTTCTTACGACCTTTGCAGGGGGACCTGTTTAGGTTTTAAGAAATTATGCACGCTTATCATAGCACGCTAACCGAGAATCTGCCTTGATTTCCGCGAGGAACGCTCGGAGATTGTCGGGAGGCAGTCAAGTTTTAGAGTGTTGCACTCAGCATTTCTACTCTTGATACCGCTTAACAATAAGCAGGCCCGGGGGATTTTGAACCCGGTGCCTACCTAACACCCGTCTTCTACGCCATGGGTAAGTCCAGGCGTGGAAAGCGGTCCCAAGACCCCGAAGCCCACTTCGACCCTGTCTACCCCTCCGGGGAGAGATCCCGGCGTAAGCAACCCCAAGAGCAACCCCAAATGCTCCCCAACATAGACTTTCGTCTTTGCGAATTGCAAGACCAAATCGTCTCCCTTACCACCTCCCTTGCCACCCTCACCGAACAATCCCGCTCCAAGGACGCGCAACTCGCCGCCTTAGCCGAGCAACTCCGTATCTCTTCTGATGCAAATCAGAAGCTTCAGCAGCAGCTGAATAATTTCTTCCGCAACCCTCGTCCCGCTGATTACAGCGAGGAAATCGTGGACATTATGTCCCCGGCCTTCTCGCCTGCTCTAAGCGGGCCCCACACGCCCGAGCCGTCGCGCACGCCCTCAGTCTGCGACGAATCCTCCTCCGACGACGAAAATTTGTCTGAAATGACATTAGCCCCGGAACTAGCTCCGCTAGCGCCACCCCAGCAACCGGCCGCCGAAGCTACTGCTCGGCGAGCCAGCCCCTCCCCACCGGCTAAGAAAGCCAAAACTACTTCGGCCTCCAAGCCGATCTCCACCGCCACTCCGAATGGTTCCAACGATGAAGGCTTCCAAGTCTACATCGATCGGAACCACCGGAAGAAGGCGATGCCTTCAACCTCGATGGCTCCGGAAAAGCTTACGTCTCACGACCGCCGCAAAAATGACCTACGCCACCGATGCTCCATGGGGAGTGAAAACGATGCACCAACTGAACTCCGATCACTTCCCAGTGATTATAAACTGGGGAGCGAAAGAGGAAAATTGTACGCAAAAGTTCAAAACCGACTGGTTTAAATTTGCGTACAGAAGCAGCAGGATCGAAGCCCCAAGCACGGAGCTGAAAAAAGAAGAAGTCGAGCACGAAGCGACAAAACTCACTGAGGAAATTCAATCTCTCTTAAGCGAGTGTCGGACGGAAGTAAGATCGAGCCACCAGAACATTCTCGGACTGGACCACCACGAAAAAGACTTGATCAGACGCAAAAACGCACTAAAGAGAAAATTCACCAAATTCCACCAACCGGATGACAGGGAAAAGTTGGAAAAGCTCCAGAAAGAAGTGGCCGCGATGATTAAGAACAAAAAACAAGAATCCTGGCAAAGGTGCATCGAAGAAGCAGAGGAAAATTCGGAGAGTTTCTGGAAACTGCTGAAACGTTGCAACAGACGGAGCGATCCGAACGGACCGATCCACAAAGATGGAGAGAAATTTTTCAAAGACTCGGAAAAATGCGAAATTATCGCGGACCACTTCGAAAAGCAGTTCACGAACACGGACCAAACCGACACACGAACAGAACATGCCGTCACGGAAAGCCTACGGAACCTCCGGAGCGGTACCGGAAAATCGAAAATCCCACAACCGATTTCAACGGAATCAACGAAAAGGATGATCAAAAACTGCGCGACAAAGAAAGCCCCTGGAGAGGATGATATCCCGAATAAAGCACTAAAACTGTTACACGAAAACGGAGTAGCCAGGCTAACGAGATTGATCAACGCCGTAAGAATTCACGGAATTTTTCCAAACACGTGGAAAAAGGCGAGATTGATAACGATCCCGAAGGGCGACAAGGACCCGTCGAAAGCCGAAAACCGCCGACCCATCAGCCTGATTTCAGGACTTGCGAAAGTCGCGGAAAAACAGCTTAAAGAAGAAATTCAAATCATCTGCGAAGAGAAAAACATAATTACACCAAACCAGTTCGGCTTTAGAAGCAAACTAGCGGCGATTCAACAAGCAGCGAATTTAGTAAACACCGCTAAATCGCTGCTTGTTAAAGCTCGAAAAACCGGCATCATTGCACTACTCGATGTCGAAAAAGCATACGACCGGGTTTGGAGAGCCGGACTGGTTTATAAACTCATGAAGTTCGGATTCCCGCGATGGATTATCAGGCTGGTGGATAACTGGCTCCAGGACAGGCAGTTCCGAGTCAAACTGAACAGCTCCTTCTCAACGTGGAGAAATGCAGCGGAAGGTCTCCCCCAGGGATCACCACTCTCGCCTCTACTATACAATATTTTCGTGGCGGACATACCAACGTTTCCGGAGGATAAGCTCCTCAGCATATTCCAGTTCGCTGACGACATGGCGATCGTAGCCGGCGGAATAAACGTCGAGGGAGCGAGAAAAAGAGCCACGAAAACGCTGGAAAAAATCAACGAATTCGGGAAGAAATGGAAAATCCATATAAATGAAACAAAAACCGAGGCCTTACTCCTAGGAAGGAAAATGCCCCGCTACAACTTTATAACACTCGGCCAGAAGTGCATCAGATTGAAAAGCCAAGCCACCTACCTAGGAGTAACAATCGACAGGAAACTAAACTTCGTCAGGCACGTAAAAAGGAGAACCGGACTAGCGAAAACCCGAGCACGAAAACTCCACCGATTTCTGCACACGAACAGCAAGCTCAGCACCAAAAGCAGAAAAACGCTCCTAAACATGGTGCTGCTGCCAACAGCGACCTACGGCGAAGAAATCTACGCTACTGGAAGTAGCACAGCCAAGAAGGAAGCGAGAAAAGCCAACAGCGTTCTGATACGAAAAGCTCTAGCAGCACCATGGTTTACAAGAACAATAAACCTGCGAGCAGATTTACAGATTGAAGATCCGATAGAGAAAGCTACCAGAAGACGAGCTGAAATGATTCAGCGATTAATCGATCACCCGGACGAAAAAATACAAGAAATCGGCGAAACAATCGCTGACTGAAAAACACACACACACACACACCCATTGAGGAAAAACGATAACATCCCTAGTCACACCATTGACTATGGACAAAAAGGCAACTTGGCATAAGTCAGAAAGACTTCTCTACATTTTAAAACCAGGAGGAACAAAAAAAAAAAAAAAAAACCGCCGCAAAACCAGCTCCCCAACCCCACCCATCGCTGTTAAACCAGCAAAAGCAAAGGCTCCGGCGAAAGCTGAGCCTGCGCCACCAACTCCGGCTATTGTTTACCACACCACCGTGGTAAACAAAAAACAACCCCTTCCGATCGATAAGATCGACGAAATCGAGGGGCTAGAGAATTTCTCTAGCAATCCTCCGCCCATCCATATCCAAGATGTCCACAAATGGGACGATATTTCCGCCCACCTATATAAGCACCTGAGAATTCCCGTCCTCAAGGCCAAAAATCTATCCAACTCGGTTAGATTTTGCGTGCAATCCGCTGATAACTACCGAGTAGTTATCAAATACCTTCGGAGCATAAATGCTCAATTCTACACTTACACTCTTAACGAGGAGAAAGAGTTGAAAGTAGTTATCCGCGGAGTTGGCACGCATGTGACTGATGAATCCATCATCAGACAACTCAAAACCGAGAATTTCCCAGTCCTGTCTGTTCGCCGCATGGGCAACAGACACCGAAAATTCCCCCTGGTGGCTGTTCACCTAGAGAACACCCCCGAGAGGAAACGGATTTATAACTTAGAAACAATCAGTTTCGTTCCCGTCACTGTGGAGAAGCAAAAGCCTTCTAAACAGGTAATCCAATGCCACAAATGCCAACATTTTGGCCACAGCGCGCATAGATGCAACATTGCACCACGTTGTGTCAAATGCGCAGGCGATCACCAAACAGGCGATTGCACCCGTTCCGATCCCGATAACGATCCTCCACCAAAATGCTGTAATTGCGGCAGCGCCCACACCGCGAACTATCGAGGTTGTTCGCAATACAAAAAATCGAGCTACGCAAATGTAGCTCAACCAAAACCGGCCCCCAAACCGGCCCCACAACCGGCTCCCAAACCGGCCCCAAAACCGGCTCCCAAACCGGCTCCCAAACCGGCCCAACAACAGGGCCAAATGTCATATTACGATATGATGTTCGATGAGGAATTCATCCGAAGGGTAGAACGCCTTGAGCGTCTCGCCCCCCTAATGCGCCACTTAAACGCCCCACCGCTTTAAAATGGCTGCACAAAATTTACAAATTGCCACCGATCAGATGTGCAGAATATGCACCTGAATGCCAACGGGCTTCCATCCCAAACGTCTCAATTAGAGGAATTCATGCATCGCCACAACGTTCACATCATGCTAGTGAACGAATCACACGCCAAAAACCGTCGTGGCCTGTTTATTAACGGGTACCGACTATATCTTAATAGCCGCCCCATTGAAAAAGGCGGCGGCACAGCCATTTATATTCAAAATGGCATAGAACACACTGTTCTTCCAAATCCCCAATCAGAGCACTTAGAACATACCTCCATTTTAGCCCGTATAAACGGATAAAAAATCAAAATTATGAGTTTATATCACTCACCTTCAAGACCATTCACTGAAAACGACTACAAAAACATCTTCTCCGAAGATGTCCCCACAATTATAGGCGGCGACTTTAATGCCAAGCATCCTAGCTGGCAAAGTCGGCTCACAAACCGGCGAGGCCGCGAGTTATTTAACTTTATAACTCAACACCCTTACGACATCAAAGCCGTAAGCCAACCCTCCCCAACCTTCTATAGCCATGCAGGCTACAGGCCCGATATTCTCGATTTCTTTCTGATAAACCGAATCGAGTGCGACCATGACATCTGGTCAATTTCCGAACTCCACTCCGATCACAATCCTGTGTTTCTGGATATTCATGTCACTACATCCAAAATGGAGAAAACTATAACCACGGTTAACTGGCAGCAGTTCAACCAAAAAATGCTCGAAAAACTCACTGCTATTCCGAAAATAAGGAATAAGGAGGAGATAAATGAGGCCATTACTTTCCTTACCAACTCAATCACGGATGCGGTTGAGACGGTTTCGAAAATCAAACCTGTCCCGAAAAACAGCCGCCCACTTCCAAATAACATCCTCGGTAAAATTCGAGAGAAAAACCGCATCCGCAGACAATGGCAACACACCCGTTGCCCGCAAATGAAAACAAACCTCAATAAACTCCAAGCAGAAATTCAGAAAGAAATCAAGTCATTTTCAAATTCCAACTGGAATCGAGTAATCGAGGATGCATCATTACACAAACCTCAAATGTGGAAACTCAATAAGAGATTCACAGCCAGACATCGAACGACCACTCCGGTTATTCACGGAAGAAACGGACTTGCCTTCCTTCCGGAGGACAAGGCCGGATCCTTCGCGGAAAGCCTAGAGTCACAGTTCTCCCCGAATCCGCTCACAACATGTGACGAATTACTCGACGAAGTTGAGGAAGCATTGGATCGCCTTGAGCGAACCCCAACCCATACTCCGAAACCAACATCTCCTGCAGAGATCCGCAAAATTATCAAATATGCGCCAAGTAAAAAGGCGCCAGGCCATGATAGTATAAGCTACACATGCTTAAAAAACCTCCCCAACAAAGGAATAGTTTTCCTAACTACCTTGTTCAATGCATGCCTAAGGATAGGTTATTTCCCAAAAGCGTGGAAACACGCAATTGTGATTTTAATCCCAAAGCCTGGAAAAGACATGAAATTTCCACAAAATCACCGGCCTATTTCCCTTCTGTGCACACTGGGAAAACTATTCGAAAAAATTATCCATGTCCGCCTCAGTGAATGGTCGAATGATCATATGATCATCCCCAAAACACAACACGGCTTCATAAAAGGCCTCTCATGCAACCACCAACTTGTTAGAACCAGCGATTACATAATCGAAGGCTTTAACAGAAAGCAGAGCACGTTAGCCATCTTCCTCGATGTTGCGAAAGCATTCGATCGAGTGTGGCACGAAGGCTTGTTATATAAACTCATGTCATTTAACTACCCCACATATCTAATACATCTGATCAGGGAATTCATACAAGACCGCACCTTTTCGGTTCGTTTCGAAAACGCCACATCTCCGCCACGCAAAATGACTGCTGGCGCCCCACAGGGGTCCGTACTTTCCCCACTCCTTTTCAATATATATGTTTATGACCTGCCAACATTAAACAATGTAATTACGGCCCAATATGCAGATGATACTGCTTATCTATATCGAGGCAAACATCTGCCCTTTATGATTCCGAAACTCCAGACCGCACTTAACCAACTGGAAGAGTGGACAAACGACTGGTGTATTGCTATAAATGCTGAAAAAAGCCAAGCAATTTACTTCACCCAATCTAATAGATCCCCCCAAGAAAACCTCACCTTTGGAGGCACACCAATTCCATGGGTAAAACAAGTGAAATATCTTGGTTTACAAATGGATAACCACCTTAACTGGGCAAAACATGTTCAATCTGCGATCACTAAAGCTAATTCCGCCTTCGGGATTCTAAAATCATTGCTTTTAACAAAAAGCACCCTTTTCCTCGCCAGTAAAATTCACATTTACAATTCACATTTATTAGGTCAAAAATGACCTATGGTTGTCCGTCATGGATACACATCTCGAAAACGCAGATGAACAGACTGGAAGCCACGCAGAGCCGCATGATCCGCAGGATCGTAGGCGCTCCGTGGTTCGTCAGTAACGACCAAATCCGAAACGAAACGAAAGTACCAAAATTACAGGATTTTATCCGTCAATTGGCAATTGCACATTCCTCTAAATTCGACGTCTCCCTTTTAAAAGATACCCTCGAAGTTCCTGAAAACTTCAGAACTAGGAAAAAACGGCCACTACAACTGGACGTTACCAATTAATTTTTTTAAAATGTTTCAGTAATGATTCTGACCCTTTTTTAAAAAGTATACCCCACCCACTCGCCACCAATAAATGCTACACATTTTGAGTAACAATAACAGTCACTTATCCAAAGTCACCAAACACACCAACATCACTACAAAGTAGTAAAAATTCCATTTCGAATTTGACCTATAAGAGGGGGTTTTTAGTCCGTGAGAGTCGGACATAACCTACTGTTATCCTTCCCATACGTGGGTGGGATAACAGAAGGTATGCATAATGCATTTTCCTCCTCTCTCCCGAAAAAAAAAAGACAGAAAGTTTAGCAAGCGAGAGATAAATTTGTGACAAACAACATGAATAACGAGAAGGGAATGGGTATAAGGTTGAAATACAGTGGATTTTCTGCTGTCTCTGCAATATTTTGCAGTTTAATATTATTTTAAATCTTTTCAATTTAATAGATGTGAGGGAATGATCTCGGTTTTCTTTTTTTTAGGGCCTAGCCGAGGGTCGGCAACCTTTTTACCGCCAGAGTTGGGCATTTTTTAGTTGATTGATGACTACGACTAATGACTAATTTTGCATTTGTTAGTCATGACTAATGAGGAGTTTTTTAATCATTGGCCATGAATTTATTCTGTGAGTAATGACAAATGAATTATCAATCAACTAATGATTAAAATAATTAATAGTCATGGTTTAATATTTGACTTAATAAGTCGCGCGTGTTTTAAATATAATAAAGTGAAAAAAGGAATAACGGTATGAAATTAAAAAAAAAAATTGATATATTTAAAACAAAAATGTTATTATTCATACATGTTATCAGTATACCGGGTGTTGACTTGGCGGACGCAACATAGGAAATCCCATGTAAATTTTGAAATATTCAAATGTTGGCTCCCCTTTTTATTTTAGAAACAAAATGTATTTACCTTTTTTGTAGAGGGAAAAATTCTGAATTCATTCGTGTTCATGTTTATCACTTTATGTTTCTCCAAGTTAAAACAATTAAGAAAAAGTAATGTGATTTTATAAAAATAATGACATGCCATGGAATTGGAACAACAATTGCGGATGTCAAAATGACAAAAGATATCGCAGTCACTTGATTAAAGTAAATGCTTTCGAAATGATTTACACTATACAAGAACAAATTCTCCCAATAAAGTGGTATTATGCAGACCACAGTTATCACTATGTTTGCGTTCTGTTTTTTGTCGTTAATTAAGTAACAGCAATACTTTTTCTTAATTATTTTAGCTGTAAATGTTCTGAGATTCGTTGATTTTTAAAAAAGTTTAATTTAAAGCTTAAAACGAGTGTTTTCCACTCCCAGACTAAGCATGAAGTAAATAATAAAAAAAAAACAGGGAATATCCGGAATTGTTGTATCAATTCCACGATTTGTCATTATTTTAGAAAATCACATTACTTTTTCTTAATTATTTTAACTTAGAGAAACGTAAAGTGTTAAGTGTGAACATTAATAAATTTAGAATTTTTCCCTCTACAAAAAAGTGAAATACATTTTGTCTCTAAAATATGTAGGGAAGCCAATATTTGAACACTTTAAAATTAACATGCGATTTCCTATGTTGCGTCCGCCAAGTCAACACCCAGTAAATAATCGGTACTACAGGCCTTGAAGGCCCCGGATTTTTTTTGTTATTTTATGTCTTCCTCTTCATTATCTTCCTCCACTACTTCCGATTCTGTTGTGTTGCTGTTCTCCTCCAATTTGTATCGATTTCTCTTACTCACACACTTGTTCTCTTACGCACACACGCACACGCACACGCGCACGCACACGCACACGCACACGCACACCCACACGCACACTTCTAAAATACCGTCTCTAAGCGGGTCGTCATTATCGCTTTTACGTTTCAGTCAGTTAAGGCATGTCGACGTTAATTAAATTAAAATTTGACATTTTCGCAGATTTGTCAATTTAATTGAGAGTTCGAAAAATCAAAGTGAGTCCAGTTCACATATATTGCTGTATTAGTTTTTTGCTCTCGTAACTGTACTATCAGTGGAAATAAAATGCTGGGACACGTAAAATTTGTTTAGTGTGTGTCAAACTTTGGACTTGTCAGTTAATTGTCATTTAATGTGTCAAAACTGAAAATCCCTCTCTTTTCCTCTCATTTACATATTTTGTCACTCCATATTATAACCTTTTTTAAAAGAGCTGACTTAAACAGTATACATTTGGTTATTTTTGATATTACCTAATAGGCAGGGGTTAGAAGTTTTGAATGGGTGTGCAGATGGTGATTGGGAGGGAGTTGTGAATGGGTGATTTAGTTGGGAAAGAGGTCACTGTTCAGATAAACAATTTTAAAGTCGACGATTGGAGTGGATCAGACCACTTTTCAGTGTCAGTAAAGTAAGGGAAAAAGGAAAAGAAAACGGATGTGGAGGGAAGAGTTGATCAAATAGATTTTTTTGAATACGTCAATTTTTTTATGTCTTATAATAGTCAAAAGTGACATAACTTTTAAAACCTGATTAAATGGCATTTTATTAATTTTTGCACATATTAAGATAAATTGATTGAAATTTTATAGGTTATTATTTTATGTTAATACTGCCCCAGTAGAAATAAATCTTGTAGTTACATTTCATATTGTATATATATTTATATCTTAAAGTTGTTAATCAATGTGCAGACAATAGTATCCCAATATAGTTTACGGTTATTGCTACTATACAGGGTGACCGTATTTCAACAGAATGTATGGGGATCATGGTTATTTGAAGAGATAGAGAGTCCCTTAAATTGCGGCATAGTTGCGTATTTTAGGGCCCAATAATAATCTAAAAACAAATTTAAAATATCTTCCTTCGTTTTTGAGATATTGTCAAAAAACGGATTTTTTGAAATTTATCTTTTATTTTTTTATTCAAAAACCATTAAATCCAGACATTTACAACTTTGACATTATAAGGCACTTTTTAACGAGAAATCTAGTAACATATTTTATTTTAAGATAACTATAACATTTACCCAGGGACTATAGCCAACTTTTGTTTTTCTTATGAGCGCTATTTTGGATTTTCATAGTTTTTGGAAGAATATTTTTTTTCTGAATTCAATTATGTATTAAACTTATAGTTTATTGTACATTTTTATGTAACATTTTATTCTTTTGTTTTTTGTAAAGAGTGCCTTGGAAACAGTTGGGTAACTAACTCATCTGTCAACTCCTAGGACCCATAATTGCTGTTAAAATACATCACTAGTTGTGATCTATTTTAAACTAACGAGTGTCTTTCACTCCCAGACTAAGCATGAAGTAAAATTTCGAGTTTAGAAAAGCCCCGCGTAGAAAATTTGTCGAGCATCGCGCAGCGACCCGAGACAAATTTTCACGGGGCTTTTCTAAACTCGAAATTTTAATTCCTGCGCCACGCGTATAAACCACGGATTTACAGTAAATTTAAAAATATACAACACTTACATGTGATGGCGATCAATATTTATTGAGATGTAGTGAAAATGGAATAATTACTTTTTTTGTGAATAGTTTTGGAATAATAATAATAAAAGTAGAATAAATTTAGTTTCTGCAATTTTTCCATACTGTTGATATTTAGGTCATCATATCTTTAAGAGGGAAAGTGCTATGATGGGCACATCAACAATTATTTTATTTATGTTTTATGTAATAATCGATACTTATTGTAATTATTACAAAAAATTGACAGTTATTAAATAATTTTGACTGCCAACAATGATTGACTGCTGTCAAGATTTTATTGATTAATAGATATAACGTCATTGTTTTGAAGGCACTCTTTGCAAAAAATAAAATATTATAATTTTAAATATCAAATCTAAAATAAATTATGAGTGTAAAATATAAAAATCCAAAATGGTGCCCACAAGAAAAACAAAAGTAGCTAACTTCCCGGGTAAATGTTATAGTTATCTTAAAAAAAAAATATGCTACTAGATTCCTCAATAAAAAGTGCCTGTTGTAACGGTTTTAACCCTCCTTTAGGGTACACTTAGGGTTAGTCCAGGTTCAGGTTTAATCAGAGTCTCTGTTAGTGCAGAAATAATGTAACAATATTTTGTAAAAAATAAAATTTATTCGTAAAATAATACAAAATAAAAATAATCTTAAAATAAACAAAACGCAACCCTATGTACATATAAATTCCAACTCTGGCTCGGTCTTCTCCTCGTACCGCTCCGGGTTCGGTTCTGGACCGTCAGGTGTCTCTATTAGGAGAAAATAAACCAATAAGGGGTCATTCAAAAAGTACGTACACGCTCCCGGGGGGGGAGGGGGTTGGTCACGGGTGTACGGAAACGGGGGGGAGGGGGCGAATGAAAAGTGTACATACACCTCGTTCCTTCTTAATAATTTGATTTTGATTCTAATTTGATATATTTCGATCTCTATCGATTCACTTGATGTATTCATCGTATTACATGTGAACTAAGCTTTATACGGGCGCGTTTTGAACAAGTTTCCAAGTGCTGCCATCTATACTTCCACGGTGAAATCCATTCGAACTCCAGGTCATAACCTAGAAAGGCTTCGTTCGAGATAACAATCTGAAGAAAACGTTCAAGATAAAATACGTGAAAGGAATGTAAGTGTTGCTACACAAAATCACTCATTGCGATAACCTAACAGATAATAACCAAATATCCATGAATGTCCGCCAAACGTAAATTGATATACAAAAGTAAGTAAAAATATTGTCATTTTCAGAAATGCAACATGGACCGGAACAAAAAGTTTCAAGAACTGTTTAAACAGTACAAAGAGGCCTATCCTGATATGCAACCTGCTAAATTGCAAAAGATCAGTACTGACTTTTGGAACGATGCGAAGTCAAAAGATGGTTTCGAGCAACGCATCGAGGAAAAGTTACGAGAGCTTTTCAAAATGGCGAGTACGAAGAAAGGCGCACTGATGTCATTTTGGATCAAGGTATTGTGTCATATATATTTATTGTTTTTACATTAATATTGTTATTATTCAATTATTAGCGGGTATATAATTCTAAGATAATCATGTGACTGAATGTCATTTTCAGAGTACGACAAATCCAACTGCGGTCGCAAGTAAAGCATCCACCTCCGGGTCTGATCTTGGTCCAGGTTCAGCAGCGAGTGATCCAGGAAACAAACCATCGACCAGTGGGACCGATCTCTCTCAAGAGGTCCAATCCGACGAGCCAGGCACAGCGAAGTACAAAACTCCAGCCCAAGACGCTGTGTCTAAAGAGATATTGCGTTTGGATTGTGACATTCAGGGATTAACCATAAAGAAAAATGCAAACTTACTCTCGGAGAAAGAAGAAAAATCTCTGAAAGACAAGAAACTGAAATTGGACGAGTGCAGACAAAAACTGGCAAAGTTGAAGAAAGAGCAAGAGCGATCAGTCAAAACCAGAGCTGTGTTCAAACGGAAACTACAGGAAATCGCCGAGAAGGATCCATCAAACTCTTGGATGACAAGAACGAAGAAAGGACGACCGACGATCGAAGCAGACCAGCCGGACCTTCTACAAACGATTGTCGACATCGTCACCTACGGAGGAGCGGCTGATTCCCGACGCAGAACCGACATGATACGTTCTGTGAAGACTTTGGATGAGCTGACAAACGCATTGAAGACTGAGTTCGGCTTCACTCTCAGCAGATGTAGCGTTTATTTGCGTTTACTACCTCGGCGAGCAGATTCTACAGAAGGCAAACGTCATATCCGGACAGTCCCAGTCAAACTCATCAAAGCACAAAACGAGACTCATCGAACTCACACTGATGGTAAATTTGCGGCCGCGACGATTGGAAATCTGGAGGTATTGGCATCGGTACTGGGACCAAAGGAAGTCTTCTTCATAAGCCAGGATGACAAAGTCCGCGTGCCCATCGGACTAACTGCAGCAAACAAACAGTCCCCGTTGCTGATGCACTTGGAGTACCGCGTCCAGCTACCAGACCACGATTGGGTGATAGCTCCATCGCACAAGTTAATACCCTCCGTTTATGCTCTGATTGAAGTCGACCAAAATAAAATTCAGAGGAAAGATGCGGTCTCCTATTCAGGACCAACGTACATAGCCATTCGATCAGCTAAACATTCATCGTCGACAGCCTTTTCCCACGCCACAGATGTCGACCACATTTTCGCGATGGATGAGTTCGCCGACGTGCTGAAACGGCCTGACGGTTTGGCTAAACCTGTCGGGATATTCACAGTTGATGGTGGTCCGGACGAGAACCCGAGGTACGTGAAAGTGATTCAAACTGCAATTCATCATTTTCTGGACCACGATCTGGATGCTCTGTTCATGGCCTGCAACGCCCCAGGACGAAGCGCATACAATCGCGTTGAAAGACGCATGGCTCCATTGAGTAGAGAGCTTAGTGGAGTTATACTTCCACACGACCACTTCGGAAACCACCTGAATTCCAGAGGTCAAACTGTTGATGCTGATCTGGAAAAGCAAAATTTCGCAAAGGCAGCAACTGTTTTGGCGGAAATTTGGTCGCAGGTAGAGATTGATCATTTCCCTGTGATAGCCGAATATATTGACCCAGAGAAATCGGAAATGAGTCCTACGCAGCTTCTCGAAAAAGATCTAGCTTGGGAAGCCAAACACGTGAGAAGCAGCCAGTACTGTCTGCAAATTGTGAAATGCAAAGATGAATCTTGTTGCTCTCAGTTCCGAAGCTCGATCCTGAAAGTTTTGCCGGAAAGATTTTTACCAGCGCCTGTACCCATAGCTCAAACTGACGAAGGACTGCAACTCAACGAACCGTCTGGTGAATTCCCATCACTGTTTCTGCTTCAAACCCTCCAACCGTCTATAAAAGCTGATCTCCAAGACCACTCTTCTGCTGATGTTGAATTGCCTTACGATACAGCATGCCCGTCAGTCAAGAAGGACTTGAAGCGAAAGATCTGTCCCAAATGCAAGTTGTACTTCGCTTCGTTAACTTGTCTGAAAAAGCACCAAGCCTTTTGCAAATCTGTTTGCGATTTGCCGAAAGTCCGACCCGTCCGGATAGCAGCTCGTCGTCAAAGGGAGGCTTTGGCCATCATCCGCAACATCGAAGAGCAGGAGGACGCAGAATGAATCGAAGAGGACTTCATCGACGCCGAAACACCGGAGGTGGTCACGGAGGGCTGTAACGAGAGTCTTGCGGCAGTTGTGTCGCTGAAGGAGCATATGCAATCTCCATGGGAATGATATAAATATCTATAAATGTTGTTTCGTAATCGTTATTGTAACCGTTTTTGCCCACTGATACGGCAGCTAATATTTTATTTGTGTTGGTTGTATATGAAAGGATATATTTGTGATCTCATTATGATATAAAGACAAATAAAACGAAATAAAATATGTTGTAAATTTATTGTGTTTTCCTTCAAGTAATTCAATTATTTCAGCGCTAGGGGGGGGGGTACTGATGTGTACGTACACGCAGGGGGGTAGCTGGTGATTGTACGGAAGTGTACAGAGGGGGGGGGGGGGAGGGGTCAAAAAATGGAATTTTTGGTTTACGTACTTTTTGAATGACCCCTAATTAATTAGGCTGGTTAAGTTTAAATAAACACAATAAATAAATATCTACAATATATTTATATACAATTACAGGCCTCCCTACTGTAGCACTTATGCGTAGCAGCAGTAGTAGGAAGGTCTGCCAACTTCCAGTGTTGGTTAGCGGTCGCTTATGCGTAGCAGACGCGCAAACTAACACGTTTCCGCTGCGGTAACAGTGGCACACATATACGGGTAATACAGCTCAGAGTGGGATCCGGAGAGCGCTTATACGTAGCTGAACTCCGGCCACTTCTGATGCAAACGGGATAGAGAGAGAACGCTTATACGTAGCTGAACTCCTCTACTACAGGTATTTGAATTCAACAGAGAGAGAACGCTTATGCATAGCAGAACTCCTCTGTGATTCAACGGAACAGGTACGGGTATTTGAATTCAACAGAGAGAGAACGCTTATACGTAGCAGGACTCTCCTGGAATTCAACGGAACGGGTACAGGTAATGCTATGTTCTAACGAGGAGGAATCGCTTATACATAGCAGATACCTCTCGGTACTCTAGCCGGTCTAATTTGCACTCGCTTATGCATAGCAGAGATGCAATTAGGAGGCTACCCTGGAAGATCGCTTATGCTTAGCTGAAATCCCAGCGCAGTCTGATTTCTGAGCGCTCCGGCAACTATTTTTATAGCCGGACCCATAAATCTATTAAATTAAAGACAGGCAACAAAGTGTTGCCAACTTATTGTAAATTTCAGGCATTATCTGTGAAATAGATAAATTAAAATAAAGACGTACACTTTCATAAAGTTAATAATATATAGATGGACTAGCATCGATTGCCAACCCATAAATCTCACATTTATCAGCTGTGACAATCGATGCAAGTAAAGTTCGTTACACTGTATATTGTAAAAGTTCTAAATGTTCAGATTCAGTAGTTTTTGAATAAAAAAATTAAAACCACTTTTCAAAAAAACTCTATATCTCTTCTAATAACTGAGATTCCCATACATTCTGTCGAAATACGGACACCCTGTGTAAATATTTATTATAGATACAATATTGTGTAAATCCAGTAGAAAAATATTTAGTTTTAAATATTGTATTGATAATAAAACGCTATAATAGATATTCAGTTTTTGTACAATTTTGTACAATTTTGTGTCAATAATGAATATAATTGATCACTCAATAATGATATTCAATTTCTGTACAATATAGTATCAATAATGAATATCATTCATCATTCAATATAAACATTCAATATACGTGCAATGATATATGAATGGCATCATTCAATATAGATATTGAATACATATCAATATCGTGTCAATAACAAATAACATCAATCATTCAATAACGAATATTGGCCACGTTTGCGCAGTTGTGAGTTTGTTGATTCCTGCTGAGCTGACACGCTAACAAACGCCAGTTTTTTCTGCACCAATTCTTGTGTAACAATGATACTGTGCAATGAGCTAAGCATGATAGTATTTAGTAATTACCTGATTATTGACTATTTCAACATTGACTATAAGTCTTTAAGTAAGATAGGATTTTGTCATTAAATTACTCGATCGACTGTATATTGATATTTGTGACTTTCGGATCTTAATAAATTGCTTGACTGGACTATCATAGGATTTTGTCATGTTATATCTTTATTGACCATGTCTTGACTATTGTGACTGCAAGTCACTTGATTGACTGTCTTTTGACTATGCTAGCATGTTGTCTGATTATGTCTCTATGGACTGTATTTCGACTATTCATCTATTATGACTGTAAGTCACTTAAATCACTATATCAAATATACTTGTGACATATATACATACATTTGCGAGTTTGGAAAAGCCGAGTTTGGAAAAGCCCTGCGTAGATGCTCATGGGGCTTTTCTAAACTCGAAATTTTACTTAATGCGACACGAGTACAAAACACTGATTTACAGTAAAGTTAAAAATATATGACGCTTAGATGTGATGGTGATCAATATTTATCTAGGTGTAGCGAAAAAGTGCAAGAATAACTTTTTTTGTGAAAAGTTTTGGAATAATAATAACAAAAGTACAATAAATTCAGTTTGAGCAAGTTTTCCATATTGTTGATATTTAAATCATCATATCTTTAACGAGGAAAATTCTATGATGGACACATCACCATTTTTTTTTAAATGGAATCCATTTTTATTTTAGCTACTTTGGTAGAGCTCTTAATTCTCTTTACAGTCACATTTTTCTTTATATACGAGTCATTTAATCTAACAACGAGATAGACAAATTGGTGATATAGATCTACACAAAATTCATAATTGTTCTATCAAATATTTTTTTTAAAATCGTTAACTGCAAATGTATTGTTTTAATATTTGACATGTTCACAAGTTTTACACTTAAATTTAAGATCCACAGTAAGTAAATTACCATGAAATAGAAAGCACAAAAGAGCTAGTTAAAAATTATTACAGAATTTTCAACAAAAAAATATGTGACGAAAGAAAATTTAGAGATCTACAAAAGTTGCTAAATAAAACAAAAACAAATTCCATTTAAAACAATTGCCCAGGACTTCACACGTCAAACACTAGTGACGTCATAATATTTTTGAGCAGGCAATATTTTTTTTTTTTTAATATTTTTACTGAGTACTTTACTCGCACCCTGTATATGAGTCGCCCAGATGTAAAAGCAGCCATGCGTGTTTTGACAAACTTGTGGCAAAATGACAAATCCTGATTTTGCAGCGTCTTTTAAATAAATGAAAAGTGCTGAATGAACGTTGTATCGAATGGAGAAATGAAAAATTATGTAAAACTAAGTAAAAAGTTGGTGGGTTTTGCAACTAAAATAAAATTGATATGTCTATCATAGTACTTTACCCTATGTTAGATACTTAAAATCAATAGCTTTCACCGACCTTATTTTTCAACCAATGTTTTTTATTCCTGTTAAACTCTGTTCGTTAGCCTCGCTTATGTTTTCAGTTTTCCACAAAATATTAATCATGACAAGGTCAAACTAACGTCTTTATAGCAATAGCTAAATATAACGAAAAGAGCTACGACATAAAGTGCATATGCATTAAATGAACATTTTTTGATTATTTACAAGTTTTCTTAACAAGATTTTTTTATATGATCAATATTAAAGAAAAATCCAAAAACATGCTAATAGTAAACTACCACTTCAGACGGATTTGCGGTGACCAATTTTAGACTTCATAGCTACGCCGCTGTTTGTCCACCATTTTGGGTCAGAATAACTAACAACCAATCAAAAAGAATACTAAAGTTGTCGCCACTGTGTTTACTCAAGGTACTATAAGGTGTACTAGAAGGACTCATAAATTAAATTAAGCTTGTCAACATTATTTGCTGCGCCATAATATATATTGATTTGTTTGAACGGTTGAAACGTTTTTCGATATGATAAATATTTAATAAAATATCAAGACAAAAAGCTTTTCAGTTCCTAAGATTGCAATAAAAAGCTCAAGTTCAAAGTTTCATCTCAACATCACAACCGGTTTTGCTGTACCCTGCAAATAGACACACAGACAGACATTTTACAAAAATGTTCTTAATCTACTCAGGGGATCTCAAAACGGATATTTCCGAAAAAAAATATTTCGAAAATGTGCACGAAAACAATATTTTCTCTTTGTATTACATACAGGGAAAAGTCAAAAGCGTAATAAATGTAACACGAATAAGTTTAGACGTTTTCTTGTGTTTTATACTTGTTTATTCATACATTCATTTTATTATTATTTAAAAATATATTTACGTTTATTTTAAAACAAACAATTTTCATTACACGAATTCAAAAATATTCACGGCCTCGGCTACCCTTACTCCTCGCCCTCTTCCTTTTCTTCTGCGGCTTCCTCTTCTGATGTCCCTTTCTGTGCACCCTGGCTTTCGCCTTTGCCTTATAGTCCATCCTTTCATCTTCGCTCAATTTCCACCAGGCCTTGCCTCCTTCTTTAGCTATGTCCACCATACTTTTTCCAGCGGCATTTTTCCTGAAGTCGCGCAGGAAGTTAAGGAAGGGATTAGTTGTCACCGGGCCTGGTTTGTGGCATTTTGGAGCCTGGGCTTGCCTGGAATGCGTAGAGGACGGTTCCTTCATCGATCCTTCGCCCATGACACTAATCTATATTTACGGGATTTACTCCATTATTTGAAATTTGAACACATCATGTTTTAAACGGGAATTTGACAAAATAATAAATAAAAAGGAAATCGCTACAGTAACAAATGACACCTCATGGGTAGTTATTTTTTAATACCATATGTTCCAGAATTATTTAGATAAAGGGTGGATTTGAAATTCTAAACGCATGTTGTATGCTTAATTCATCGCAAATAATTTAAATTAAATAGGTTATGCACAGAAATTTGTCAACTAAAACAGAGAGTATATTGAATTTATCACAATAGATGTGGAAAGTGGCCACCATTCTTCTGCAAAGAATAAGAATAAATAGGCATTTATCTTCAATTTATTGCTGGAAAAATAAAAGATTTTTCTGCATCGCATTTATTGTTATTTGGAGACTAAATACAAAAAAATACAGCCGATTCGGACGGTAAATACCATCAGTATACGGCGAAGACGGAACCTCTTTTCGGAAAACATTGCCCCCTGGCGGAAGTTCTACAGATCGTAAGAATTGTCAGAAACAGTCCAGCATACACATTTTTTGCTAAGAATGAGTGCGATTCTAAAATAGACTAAAAGAAATTAACTTCAATAAAAATAACAAAACGGCGGCACTTAATTAAAAACAAAAAGTCAATTTTAACTAAACATTGCTGCTGGTTTTTTGTTGCTAAAAAAAACTATCATATCATATTAAAACAATTGTAGCCTATCATATGGAGAAAGCATTCACAATATTGATTGATTGAAATACATGTTTCAAAACATAAATTTTAATCAGAAGAGCACGAAACATTCTGAGTCAGAAATTCAAAAAACTTTCATGGAAATCTAACACAAACACACACACTTGTGTGCAAAATGATGTAATATGATGTAATATGCCCACTCAGCAAACACAGTTATGTTTCATCAACATTAAAATAACGTTTAATGTTGATGCAATGCTGATAAAACGTTATTTGTTTCTTTTTTGCTCAGTAGTACAGGGTGGTGCATTTTTTAGGTGCCACATATGGAAAACTTTTTTATTTGAAGAGATATTGAAAAACCGCTTTCGCGAGCCTGGGTCACTTTTTCCTAGTTTAGAAAATGGCGAAAAAAAAAGATCTGTTTTTAACTATTTCCGCTCTATAAGCGGAAGTTGATAAAATGTCGTTTTTTATGAAGTTACTGCAACTTATTTGTTCTAAAAGTTAAAACCAAACTGTAAAAGTATAAATGAAATTGCCAATTCTTGGTTGCAGAATACTTCAAACATTAAAAGTGCGATTCTTTTCGCAATCTACAACAAGTTAGTCTTACAAAGACTATATCAAACACTCATTGAAACAACTACTTCCCGGGCGAATACCCCGACGGACATTGAATTATACAACAAGTGTTTGCTGTTACATACAGTAACCTACTGCAAATGTAACAATTTGGGTCAAATTATTCAGGCCATCTATAGACGCGTTTCGAGATTTATCTCTCATCAGTATAGCTTTGCCATGACCGCCAGTCTAAGGTGTCAAATTGTTTAGAGGGAATGGCAAAGCTATACTGATGAGAGATAAATCTCGAAACGCGTCTATAGATGGCCTGAATAATTTGACCCAAATTGTTACATTTGCAGTAGGTTACTGTATGTAACAGCAAACACTTGTTGTATAATTCAATGTCCGTCGGGGTATTAGCCCGGGAAGTAGTTGTTTCAATGAGTGTTTGATATAGTCTTTGTAAGACTAACTTGTTGTAGATTGCGAAAAGAATCGCACTTTTAATGTTCAAACTGTAAAAACTTTCTTGTGGCAACTTTTTACGCCCAATAAAATTCCGTATCTGTTTTATTTCAAGAACATTTAGTTTTTGTTTTCCTACACTAAATTTACTTATTTCTTATAGGGACATATCGTTGAACAACATTTTTGATGCCGATTGCAACGATGTCAGACTTGTGCACCTTTGCGAAAAAAATATTTGTTGTCATATACGACAATCAAAGAAGCACTTTGTGCCAATCAAGAGTGCTTATTTATAAAACAAAATATATCACATCGATAGTGGTCATATTTTTAAACAAATTCCAAGCAAAATCTAGCAACGAAGTTGTTTACCGGTTCTCATAGCAACTTTGCCAATGACTTTTTTTAACAACAGTATGCATGTGTCACATCAATTTTTTTATATAAGAAAAAGTAAAACAAAAGGTCCTTGAAATAAAACAGGTACGTCATTTTAATGGGCGTAAAAAGTGGCCATAAGAAAATGTTTACATTTTGGTTATAACTTTAAAGAAAATGAACTTCATAAAAACGACATTTTATAAACTTCCGATTATAGAGCGGAAACGGTTAAAGACAAATCAATTTTCTTTTCGCCATAGATTAATACGCGAAAACGTGACCCTGGCTCGCGAAAACGGTTTTTAAATATCTCTTCAAATAAACAAGTTTTCCATATGTTTTTCCAAAATGCACATAGTGTATGCTAAGTAGTAGCTACTTATCAACAATGATGCCTATATTATATTACAATATTTATATAGCAGATATATTACCTATGCTACATAGTAGTTATATATTAATTGCCGGATTACCCACAATGCAAAGCGTCGCACATTCTTTCCGTCGGTATTTGTCTGTCTGCCATTAGTTTTGGTTTGTATTCTCGTGCTGCTAGGTTAGATCAAGATATTGCACTCTTTGACAATTTCTGAAATCAATTTATTTATTTGGTAGATCACAGGTTTACAACATATTTTAAGTTTCACGGCACATCATGATAGTGTAAGTTTGAGTTCTTCAATTAACGGCACGATAGATTTAGGTTAGGTATAAAATCAAGTTATTGGCCGTTACGAAAATCCGCTCATGGCCCGTATGTCTGAAATATACTTCCCACTGAGCAAAGAGACGTTGCATGACACGTTGCATCAATGTTTGTGCGCAAGTCCGCCTGCAGGAATGTTGCATGCTAACGTTCAAAGAAAAATGGTGCTGCACCGTTGACAAAGCAACGCCTATGCAACACGAGCGATTACTCTTATTTGTATGCAACGTATGTATGTTAAGTTGCATACGATAAATGCATAGAATCCGTATTGTATACAACTCGATGTGCAGCAATTAAGTGAACGTTATAGGAATGTTTCTCTCGTAATCTTAATGCAAAATTCATTTCTAGGTTTAAATGGGTCAAAAAATATAAATCTGTATTGGTAACATGTTCGAAATCCGATTAGAAAATTAACCGGCGCAGAGTGGTAAAGTAAGTGGACTGTATTTCAAACAATATTATTTTTATGACTGGATTTTAGCTTGGGAAAGATCTTAATTTAATGTCAGTGAATTGCACAATAATTACCAATTTCAAAGGGGATCAGTATTAGTGAAAGAAAGCACAGTAATTATAATTACAATTTAGCATTTATTTTACAAAAACATATTAAATAATTTACACACAGTTTACAAATGTTAACATTTACAAAACGCAAGACGCCTAACCATCAATACGGCATGTAAATTTAGCCGAAGAGCGCTAATGTGTGATTTGGTGTAATTATTTTAATTACTGGTAATGACTTATTTTACGTATGGTTAATATTATTTAATTTCATGAAAAATCTAGTTTTGTTAAATTAATGTAGAAACAAACTTTACTTGCACAGACACCATGTATAGTAAATTTGTGAAAACCCCGGCTGAACAAATGGGAAAGTTAAAAAACATATAAAGTAGAAAAGTAACAAGGATAAAATAAACTAACAATTACTTTCACAGACACCATGTATAGTAAGCTAGTAAACTTCCCGGTCTTGTACTGAGGGAGGAACTACAAAAGTAATAACTATGTTTACTTGCACAGACGCCATGTATAGTAAACCAGTTAATGCTCAAGAGTTTATTTTAAATTGATTTAATTGTTGTTATAGAGAAGTTATAATTAAATGCACTTTCAAATTTATAGTACAGTAACGATAACACTCTAATTCATAATTTTTATAAGTTTGAAATTAACCATACGTTTTAATTGATGGTAAGATCGTGAAAAATTTTCAGAAATAGGTGAAGAGTCTTTCGACTTTTTTTTTGTTTTCATCCTACGTACAAGTTTTCAGTTTCATCAGAAACTATGACTTGTGAGCATTTGGTGGATCTGATGAATAAGGGGTTCATCAGATTTTTTCTATTTCTCCTCTAGGGAATTTCTTTTGAATTAATTAATTAACCAATAATTTGATTAATTAATTACTTCGAAACTCTCGCCGATTTCTCTGTTCTCGTGTGCTTTCAGTCGCTCGATCGTCTCCGTTCTCCTTTTTCTAGCTGTCTCCACCGGATCTGTTGTGTTTATGTCGTGTTTCATGTTTTTGTTGGAAATGTTCTATTGAGTGTTCACGCAGTTTTTAGCCAAGAACTGGGTGAACATTTCTTGCATCATGTTTTGCAACAACATGCGTAAATTGTCGTCGATCACGACATTTTCTTTTTTGCTTGTTGTGGCGGCAAAGCTCACGCCCTGTTTGATGTTGCTGGCCTCGATTTTCCTTCGTTTTTCTTCTTTCCTGGCTCGGTTTATATTTAGCGGGTGCTTGGGGCATTTGTTGGAATATGCTGCATGGTCGCCGTGGCAGTTTATGCATTTCCGTGTTTTGTTTGGTTTTTCTGGGCAGCAGTGCGATGGGTGATTTTCAGCGCAAAGTGTGCATTTAATTTCGGCCGTGCACCGAAATTGAACGTGGCCGTATTGTTGGCAGCAGTAGCATTGTTGCTGCGTTGTGCCTCTCCTCTTTGGTTCAGCCGTAATTCTGTGCTGTATGATGCTAGTGAACTGGAATATCCGTTTTGCGTTGTCCTATTTCGGTAAATTGAGCAGAATGAGTTTACTAGGATTCCTCGCTCGCTCAAATCCTCAAGATTTTCTTCCATCGAGATTTCGACCGGGATTCCTCTTACGACGACTTTGAGCTCCTTTTCTTCTTCAAGTAAGAAGTGATGTTGCGCGGCTTTGAGATCCTCTAGGATTCGCACAGTCTTGCGAAAATCGTCGGGATTTGCCGTAAAGATATTAATTCCCTTGCACGCGACGCGTACTGGATTATTTCAATATTGTTGGTCTTTAGTGCTTCTTTGACAATGTTGATTTTTGACGTATCAGTCAAGACGATCGGTGGCGGTTTTTTCTCCTTTTTTTCCTGTTGGGGGGCGGGAGCTGGAAGCGGTGGTGACGGGGTGCGTGGTCATTCTGTATTGCCGTGCCTGTTTTGACGTGCTCGGGATAGTCGGACCGTTTCTACTGCCGTCCGCCGCGGGTTTTCCTGTTGCCAGTTCTGTTGGTTGGGGTGAACTTTTGTGGCTGCTCTCCTCTTTGAGATAAGGGTGCGGGTTTTTGAAAACCGCCCTTAACAGATGAGAGAGCAGTCAGCGATAGCACACGTTTATTTAACAGGGTGAATTTAGTAGTTCTGTTAAATAGGCAAGATAATTTCGTTTGAGCGTGAATTAAGTAGCGTTCAAACGAAATTATGATTTCGCAGCGAACCGGTAGCCCCGGATACTCCGTTTTGTACGAGGAGTCAGACGACAACGCGATGGAGACTCAAGCTCCGAGCAGTTCCAGCGACGAGCAAGAAGAAAGCGCAGAAGAGCTAAAAGCCCAACAGATTGCGGATATCAAAAGACAACTGCAAAGCTTGCAGAAACTACTCCAAGATCTGGAGAACGGCGAGGGGCCGTTCGTCGCGGTCCAAGCCAAGAGGAAGAAGAAGGACAAATCCTTAACGTCGATGAAACCGACCCAGAACACCACCCCAACGACAGCCGCTACGAAAGCGATCCCTCCGCTGGTGCCGTCGAGACTGGCCGCGGCAACAGAGCCGAAAAGGAGAAAACCACCTAGAGCGATCATTAAAAACATTCACCCGGCACTTCTAAGTGCTTCAAAATTGAAATCGACTACGCAATCAACTTCCACAGTTGCCCATCCCTACGAAAAAGAGGATTTCCCTGCTTTGAAAAATCCGAAAAACACCGAACTCGACTACACGACAACCGCCGCCCCGGCATTGCCGCCCACTACCAGCTCGGACGGCAGTAGTAACGGCCTCGCCTCGAGCGCTGCAGCCGCCACACCCACGACGAACACGTCAGAGACGAAGTTCAAAGAGATAAACGGACTGAGAATCCCGATCATGACAGCCCCACAGGAAATGGAGCTAGAGGCGCCGGAAGTTCAACCGTCGAAACCAAAAAGGCCACCACCGATAGTCCTGGTGGACAAGGATAAGATCCGCCTGGTGCAGGCTACCCTGAAGGAGAATAAAATCACCGCACGAATCTCCTCCCACGCAAAAGGGAGCAACATTTTTACCGAAAATTGGGACGATTTTCGCAAAACCGTCAGAATACTCGATGAACTGAATGCCGCCCAGCACCATTACATGCTGAGCGAGGATAAAGAGCTGAAAGTGGTGATCAGAAACATCCCACAGGAATTCACAACAGACGAAATCAAGGAAGAACTGCTCTTGCACGGCTTCCCGGCAAACTCCGTCAGCCGGCTACGAAAAGGGACGCGGGTTTACAGCCTAGCGCTGGTAAATCTACCTAAGACAGAGGAAGGGAAGACAATTTTTCAATTAAAATACCTGTTCGACCATGTAATCAGCGTTGAACCAAAACGCCGATCCACAACAAGCCAGCAGTGCTTCCGCTGCCAACAATACGGGCACGTGCAATTCCGTTGCACCGCAAAATACGTTTGCACCTTTTGCGCCGGCGATCACCCGTCGTTCGACTGCCAAAAGAAGGAGGAAGAATGCAGAAAATGCTTTAACTGCGGAGGAGAACACCCCGCTTATTCAACCAAATGCAGGAAACACCCGACGAACATAAAAAAAACGCGCGACGAAGAAAACAGAAGGAAGCTGGAGAACAGCCGCCTGAGAGAAGGAACGAGCTTCGCCCAGAAAGCAAAAAACAATGCACCACCGCCAAACGACAACAATCTGGAAATGTTAATTTCAAAAATCGTCCGCAACATGCTAATCCAACTTAGGGAAAACAACGAGCTGTAATGTTCAACGGAGAAACGGGAAATAAACCAATAAAGATAGCTACGTGGAATGCAAACGGGCTGGTGAAGAAAACAAACGAACTCAAGATCTTCGCTGAAAAACACGACATCTCGATATTCCTGATATCCGAAACACATTTAAAACCGGGGGTGAAAGCATTCGTGCCTGGTTTTAAATGTGTGAGAAACGACAGAGAAAGCAACCAAGGAGGAGGAGTGGCAGTTCTATACCGAAACAGCTTGTGCGCCAGCAAGCTAGAATTCACAACAAGTTCGATAGCGGTAGCGGTATACAAAAGCCCCTCGAAAACGCTTCTAAAAACCGATCTGCTTGAAATTACCAAATTAGACAATTTAATAATCGGCGGCGACCTCAACGCCAAAAATCCTGCGTGGGGAAGCCGCGCAACAAACAATGCCGGAAAAACGCTAGCTGCTGTCTGGAAACAACAAACCGAAATGCGAGTATGGGGCCCGGAGGATGCAACTTCAACCTCGACCAGGCCAGGAGGAAGAGGAGACGTGATCGACTTATTCATCACTAACAAAACAACCGATCCGTGGGGAATTCAAACCTTACACGAACTTAACTCAGACCACTTCCCAGTCGTTATCAACTGGGGAGAATATTCGCAAAAATCAAATTTGCCGATAAAAACGGATTGGGTAAAGTTCGCGTACTGGAGCAGCAGACTATGCGCACCTGACGACGAAATCAACAAAGACGAAATCGAAACGGAAGCCGAAAAGTTCACAGCGGAAATCCAAGATGTGATTAAAATCTGCCAGTCGGAACAGAAAGCCAATTTTAACAATAAACACGGACTGAACTTCGCCGAAAAAGAGCTAATTAAAAACAAAAATGCAGTAAAACGCAAATACGCAAAATTCCACCGGAAAGAAGACAAACAAGAGATGAACCGACTGCAGAGAGAAATCACAAAAATGTTAGAAAACAAGAAAAACGAAAATTGGGACCACGCAATCCAAGAAGCGGACGAAGACCAGGGCCTCTTCTGGAAATTACTCAAAAGTTGCGGCAGGAGGAATAATCCCAATTCTCCGATTACCAAGAACGGCGTAAAATATTACGGAGATGAAGAACGTGCTGAATTGATTGCCGAACACTTCGAAATACAATTCAGCAACGAAGACAATTCGGACGCACAAACCGAATTCGCAGTTAATCACACGCTGCAGGTATTCAGAGCCGGCACAACAATGAAACCAGCACCCCTCGTGGAGGAAGACATCAATTTCGACGAAAAAAGCACCCGGTGAAGACAACATTCCAAACCAAGCGCTCAAATGCATGCATTCCAACGGCATTCAAAGGCTGACACGACTAATCAATGGAATCCGGAACTACGGAGTATTCCCGAAGATGTGGAAAAAAACAATATTAATCACGATCCCGAAGGGAAACAAAGACCCGACGAAAGTTGAAAACCGAAGACCGATTAGCCTGATTTCCAGTGTAGCGAAAATCGCCGAGAAACAAATTAAGAACGACATCGAGAAAGTATGCGAGGAAAAGCAACTGATAGCCCCGAATCAGTTTGGCTTTTGCAGCAAACTCGCAGCAGTGCAACAAGCAGCAAACCTGGTGGAAGAAATCAGGAGAAAAATGAAACCACGCATCACAGCAATGATTGCACTGCTGGATATCGAGAATGCCTACGACCGAGTTTGGAGAGCCGGACTCATTCACAAGCTGCTGCTCTTCGGCTTTCCGAAATGGCTAATCAGGCTAATCGACGATTGGCTACAAAACCGACAATTTCGAGTGAAATTTAACAACATTTTCTCGTCGTGGAAAACCGCCGAAGAAGGTCTCCCCCAGGGATCGCCGATTTCACCAAGCCTCTTCAACATCTTCGTGGCAGATATTCCAAAGTTCAATGAAAACAGATGGGTGTCGCTGTTCCAGTTTGCCGATGACACAGCAATTGTAGCCCACGGCAGAAATAAAAACACGACCGAACCAAAAATTACGAAAGCAATCCAAGAGATTAATAACTATGCCAAGCAGTGGAAAATAAAGCTGAACCAGGGAAAAACGGAAGTGATGCTGCTAGGAAAGAAACGACCAGACAAAAACTTCATAATAGTGGAGAAAAAGAAAATAAAACTAAAAAACAGCGTAACTTATCTTGGGATAACATTAGACAGACGGCTAACTCTAGCGAAACACGTTGCCAGAAGGGCGGCGCTGGCAAAATCAAGAGCAAGAAAGTTACGCTGCGTTTTACACGAAGGCAACCCACTCAGCACTCGAAACCGCGTGAAATTGTTAAAAACCGTGCTCATCCCGACGGCCACCTACGGGCAAGAAATATACATCAGCGGAGGAGAAACCGCACACAGAAAAGCGTGGAAAATCCACTCCACACTGGCAAGAAGAGCAATGAGCGCGCCATGGTTCATAAGAAATGAAAACATTCTAAAAGACCTGAAATTAAAAGATCCACTGGACACAGCGCAGGAGAGAAAACAAAATATGATTGACCGATTGAAAAATCACCCGGACCTCGCCATTAGAAATTTAAGATTAAAACTAAATTAAAAGAAAACACCCTTTAAGGAAAAAAGATACTACTGGCTCCACACCTTTGAAGCCAGGACAAGAATGGAAACTTGGAGTAACCGAAAGGTTGAAACTTTTTACAACAGGAAGGACAAAAAGAAAAAAAAACATAGACAGAAAGTCATTCAGACTTGAGACGGCGAACAGTCAGGTTGTTCGTCTCTCCACTCTGAAGCCCTCTCCGTCGCTTTCGAGCTGCTCTCTCTGTTATTAATTATTCTTAAGCTATTCAGCTACTTTACAGTTAAAGGTGCTCTGAGGAAAATTGTTGTTCTTTTTAGAATAATAATTTTCTTTTCAGAACATCCAACACCCTTTTACCGTTGTCTGGCCGAGCTTTTTAGCTCGTTTTTGCCAGCGCGGAAAAGGAGCCGCCGGACCTGGTGTTTGGAGAGAACTGACCACTCTACTCCATTCACCCAACACCCTTTACCGGGTTTCACCGAGCTTCTTAGCTCGTATTTGTCAAACACGGAAAAGGCGCCATCCGCCCAGCTGTAATCTTTTTCCCTTTCAGTGTGGAGAACGTCTCTGTGGTTAGCGCGTATTTTATACTGCCCTGACACCGGAAGGCGCGAACGAGAAAATTTCTTACGACCTTTGCAGGGGGACCTGTTTAGGTTTTAAGAAATTATGCACGCTTATCATAGCACGCTAACCGAGAATCTGCCTTGATTTCCGCGAGGAACGCTCGGAGATTGTCGGGAGGCAGTCAAGTTTTAGAGTGTTGCACTCAGCATTTCTACTCTTGATACCGCTTAACAATAAGCAGGCCCGGGGGATTTTGAACCCGGTGCCTACCTAACACCCGTCTTCTACGCCATGGGTAAGTCCAGGCGTGGAAAGCGGTCCCAAGACCCCGAAGCCCACTTCGACCCTGTCTACCCCTCCGGGGAGAGATCCCGGCGTAAGCAACCCCAAGAGCAACCCCAAATGCTCCCCAACATAGACTTTCGTCTTTGCGAATTGCAAGACCAAATCGTCTCCCTTACCACCTCCCTTGCCACCCTCACCGAACAATCCCGCTCCAAGGACGCGCAACTCGCCGCCTTAGCCGAGCAACTCCGTATCTCTTCTGATGCAAATCAGAAGCTTCAGCAGCAGCTGAATAATTTCTTCCGCAACCCTCGTCCCGCTGATTACAGCGAGGAAATCGTGGACATTATGTCCCCGGCCTTCTCGCCTGCTCTAAGCGGGCCCCACACGCCCGAGCCGTCGCGCACGCCCTCAGTCTGCGACGAATCCTCCTCCGACGACGAAAATTTGTCTGAAATGACATTAGCCCCGGAACTAGCTCCGCTAGCGCCACCCCAGCAACCGGCCGCCGAAGCTACTGCTCGGCGAGCCAGCCCCTCCCCACCGGCTAAGAAAGCCAAAACTACTTCGGCCTCCAAGCCGATCTCCACCGCCACTCCGAATGGTTCCAACGATGAAGGCTTCCAAGTCTACATCGATCGGAACCACCGGAAGAAGGCGATGCCTTCAACCTCGATGGCTCCGGAAAAGCTTACGTCTCACGACCGCCGCAAAAATGACCTACGCCACCGATGCTCCATGGGGAGTGAAAACGATGCACCAACTGAACTCCGATCACTTCCCAGTGATTATAAACTGGGGAGCGAAAGAGGAAAATTGTACGCAAAAGTTCAAAACCGACTGGTTTAAATTTGCGTACAGAAGCAGCAGGATCGAAGCCCCAAGCACGGAGCTGAAAAAAGAAGAAGTCGAGCACGAAGCGACAAAACTCACTGAGGAAATTCAATCTCTCTTAAGCGAGTGTCGGACGGAAGTAAGATCGAGCCACCAGAACATTCTCGTGTTACCGGCGTTTATTTTACAAACGTCGGAAACTGATGATTTTTCCAGTTTTTCACTGCGACAACGCAAACATCGGTTCCTTAATTCATTTTCCAATGCATACATTCATAATTTAACTTCATTTTAGCTTATTAAGCATTATTTCACGTAATTCATGTTTTATTCACGCCAGCTAGCAGCGCCAGCTCGCTGTTAAAATCATCTTATTAATTTCATGAAATAAGTTACGTTTGCCGCGTATATTAACGGTTCCTACCACATAAGCGACAAACAAATGTTGCCCATTTATTTATCCCCTAAAACTACGTGTTCGTAGCGGGATAAATAAACAGGGATAATTTTTTGCCCTTCGCAACATTTGTATTTCATGCATGCCCTAGGATAGAACATAAATAGCTAGCTTTTTCGCCCGTCGAAAATCCGCGCTTCCGCGAAGCACAGCCGTATTAATTAAGTTAGTTTTAGTTTTGTAAATATTAAATTAGGGAACGGCTGTGCTCGAAACGTTCATGCGGAAGGGCTGGGGACCAAATGGCTACGCCACCCACGCGCGCAAATATTTACGTAAATGTGCGGGCCACACTCTCTCTTTTCGAGCCAATAAGGGCTCGCCCGGAAAAGAGAAAGTTGGCTCCGGGTGAGATAAATATACGCGCCCCAGCCCTTGGAAAATCACTGCTTACACAGCACTTGTATCCAGCGACTTGCATCCAGCCACAAAGAATCACTTCACCGTCGAAGTGCATTTCCAACTTTCGTGCCACCAAGGATCACTTCCACGTGGAAGTGCACTCCCTACTTTCGTGCCACAAAGAATCACTTCACCGTCGAAGTGCATTTCCAACTTTCGTGTCGACAAAGGATTGTTTCCTCCGAAAGGAACAACTCCCTACTTTCGTGCCACAAAGGATTTTTCCTCCGAAAGGAAAAACTCCCAACTACCGCGTCCACAAAGGATTTTTCCTCCGAAAGGAAAAACTCCCAACTTCCGCGTCGTAGCACTCAGTAGAAATTACTTCATTGTACGAAGTAATTTCAATCGGCCGCACAAAGCAAAATAGTCGCGAGTCAGCGAGCGTTATTTCAAAGCCAGTGAGCGTTATTCCGAAACCGCCACGTCAGCCACCGCTGGAAAATTGTTATAAACAATTTACGAAATTCCACGACACGACGAGGAGCACGAAGATATTTTTCACAGCTAAGCTGCTGCTGAAATTCACGTAGTAAAAAGCCAAGTCGAACGCCTTCGGCGGTGCTCCACCGAAATTAAATCGTACCACTAGAACAAAACACGTAACAAATTCACGACACCGTGTTCGTTGCCGCTGGCACGAACCTCCCGCCCGCTACGCTGTAGCACAGTTATTTTTGCCGCTGGCAAATAACTCCGCCGCCGTCGCCGTCCTCGCCACAGCAGGGCCGCCACCAGGGCAAACAAAGCCACGTCGTTTGTTTCCGACACAATTTGTTACCGTTTCAGTGGGAAACGATAAGCACCGTCGTCGAGCACGCTCTCCACCACGACACGACGGGAAAGCGTGAACCCCGACGCTTCCCCACCGTTAATTGCCGCCGTCCAACTCAATTGGAGGCGCCCCTCAGGCATCCGCGTTCGCGACAACCGCGAACCGCGCATCCGCGCCCGCGACAACCGCGCCATCCGCGCCCGCGACAACCGCGCCAGCCGCGCCAGCCGCGCCCGCGAATCCGCGCCCGCCGCGAGTTAGGGGAGAATAGAAGTGAACCATTGTAACATTTTTGTGTGCAGTTGTTTAGAATACAAACACCCCCTATTCTAAATTGAACAATTGTTTGTTGTTATTTTTCTTGCCCCTAACCTTATAAACAAAGTGTGTGTTGTGTGTGAGCCCAGCCGTCCGGGAAAAGCTGCCGCTGTCCGGAACGAGACTGACGGAAGAGGAAGCCCAGCCGTCCGTGAAAAGCCGCCGCTGTCCGGAACGCGATTGACGGAAGGAATTAAAAACCGTGAGTATCAATTTTAATTAATTAAGTGAATTACGTGCTTCGCACCCCAGGGACTGAGCTAGCCCTTCTTCGTCCACCGACTACCAAGCTACGCAGGTAGTTTCCCTGCTCGGGAAATCCCACTTGGTCAGTGTTTTCACGAGCCGGCCGTCGCGCCGCTCAAATTGCACCCCGCGTACGTGATCGCTTCGCGATCGCGACACGGCCCGGCTTAGTCGGTGACAGGTGCGCCCGAATCCGCTTCCCCGGGATTCGCGTGCCGATGACAATTGGCGCCCGTAACGTGGGGCCCTACGTTGTAAAACAGAACCACCCCGTAAATTCACTCCAAGCAAAATCTTACCACAGTAACTTCTCGTCGGAGATTTAAAGCTCTCCTCACTCAAACCGAAATTCAAATTTCTCTCTCGAAAGCTCCGATTTTTTTTTCTGAAACAAACATCTGTTTTTTTTTTTCTGTTTATAAAAAACTTACTTGGACTTAATTTATTTTTCTTAATTTCCTGACAAATTTTATTTTTAAATTCAGTCCTTGAGTTCTGCTCGTGTGTTCAGTTTCATTTAGTCTTTAGTTTTGTATTTTAACGATACACTTAAATCAAAACTAGAGTTTGTAAATTCGGACACACAGCCTAACCTAATTAAATTAATTGAATTCTCTTTCGTATTGTGTTTTTCTTTTAATTCAGTTACCACTTATTAACAAGTGCGTCATAAATTTAATTTGTTTATTTTCCAAAAGCACTGCGTCAGGTTTAATTAATTTAATTTCATTTCTTTCTCCGTATTGTGTTCTTTATTTTCTTTAATTCAATTACCACTCAATAACAAGTGCGTAATACATTTTATTTGTTTATTTAATTTAAAAAGAAAGAAAACACTGCGGCAGATTTAATTAATGAAATAACTTTGTGAAAGCAGAAAATCTCAGCAAATTTTTATTATTTTGAGAGGGAAGTTTCGAATTATTTCGACGCTAAAGCTCAGCTGTGATTTAATCACCAGCATTTTTATTATTTGCACAAATGCAATTAGTTTAAATCAGTTTATGTCCCCTTAAACTCTTTTCCGTGTAGCACCATATTTCTTTTTAAACAGCCTTTCGTACTTCGTCGCATTAACCGCGTCAAGTTTAAATAATAATTTAATTAACGTTTCTGTGAAACAGTCACAGCATATTTTTGCTCTTAAATTAATTATTATTTCGGCTTAAATATCTGGTGCTCACGCTACGTATTTCACTCTATAAAATTCACCGCTTCGATCAAGATTAAAACGCTAATCAAGTGGTGACGTGATAAAATAACCAACAAAATTAAAACACCTCTCGACTGGCAGGTTAAATTAACTTTATTTAGTGTTAACTTAAGGCTAATATTGTTACGCCTCATTTAATCTAAAACACGTTTTATTCACGTAATTCAAGCCAACCGAGACTTGCTTTTTTAGGCGGTTATATATTTTTTTTCAAACTTTGTGAAATATTTTTTTTTGCTTCAAGCAAAAAGGGAAAATACGCTAAGCTAAATCTAAGTGACGAACAGTGCAATTTTTTTTTACTTCGTCACGAAGCTTACAGGGCCGTGGCAAGACGAAAATTCTTTTTTATTTAAGGAAATCTTTTTTTTACAATTAATTGTTTTTCTTTCTATTATTGCCAGTTAAGTTTAAACGTTTGCTCATAATTATTATACTTCGCCACGAAGCTTACAGGGCCGTGGCAAGACGAAAATTCCTTTTTTTTTTTTTATTTAAGGAAATCTTTTTTTACAATTAATTGTTTTTCGTTCTATTATTGCCAGTTAAGTTTAAACGTTTGCTCATAATTATTATACTTCGTCACGAAGCTTACGGGGCCGTGGCAAGGCGATAATTCCTGTTATTAAGAAAATCCCCTTATAATAATTATTTTATTTGGTAACGTACTTATTAATTTTAATTTTTTTTAATTTTAATTAATTAGTTTCGTAAAATAGCTTAATTTTTTTTTGTATTTCCTTATTTAGTCACTGCACTCGTCGTTTTAGTTACACTTAATTTTAGCTAAGTAATTCCCCCTGTTTGTACATATATATTCGTACACCTGCACTTTTATTAAATTCTCCCACACTGGTCAAGTCCCGAGCAAATTATCCGTCCCGAAACACTTTTCGACGCATTTTCTCGGGGGCATGAGAACACGGTCTGGGTTAAACACGGACATCATCATGAACAGTCAGAACGACTCCATGATCGACGTACAGGAGACGAACTCTGCCTCGTCTCACGTGACCGAAAGGCCGCGAACCACGCCGCGTGCCCCTCGCCAAGTAATGGAGATTCCGCCCGGTTATTCAGTCCAGCTGATCCCGAATAACCAGGCCGACGCGTCAGGGCAGAATGCCCACAACCACGCACAGGCAGACCCCTTGCCTGTCATCACGCCCCGGGCACCGCCTAGGCGCCTGCATCCCCTGGACGTCGTCACCATCGACACGTCCCAGCCATTACCACCGCTGTCACCACCCAGCCATACACAGTATGTGCTCCCACAACTCGCCCCCGAGCAGTCCGTACCCGCGAGGAACGTGCCCGCGCAGTACGGGGCCGTACGAAACGCCTCCGCATTCGGCTCGTACGAGCAGACTCAGTATGAGGATGCGAGATCTCGCCGGGAAGACGAACGTCATCCTCCCCGCGACTACGCCGAGAGTCGCTACTCGGACCTGGAGGTCCCATTCCCACCACGCCACGTCCAGGACTTTTACGTCCAGGAAAGGTACCTGGAGGAGCACGCTCGCCGAGCGAGCCAGCAGACGCAGCGCGAAATGCTGCGGCTTATCCGGGAAGTGCGGCGTAGCGAACCGGAAACCACGGCGAAATTTACCGGGACAAACCCGCGTAAATTCATCGAAGCGCTGGAAGACGAGTTCTCCGACATGGAGATCACTGACAGCGAAAAGAACAGGCGCGCCCTTGCGCGAATCGACAAGGGGATCGCGCATCGCTACGCCGGCTACTTCGCCGAGGACGTGCCCTGGATCCAGGCACGAGAACTCTTTTGCGCCAGCGTCGACCCAGAAACCGTCGCCCACGATGAGCTCATAGAAATGCTCACCACGCCCCAGGGAAGTCAGCCACCCGGAGTTTTCGCGCTCCGGAAGGAGGTGCTCTTCCGCAGGTATGAGTGCCTGTGGAGCGAAGAGCGGAAGACAAAAATCATGTGGCGGTTGGCAAGCAACGAACTGCGCCAACGCCTCATTTTTCTGCCGGAAACAGTGGCAGACTTCGTCATCAAGGCTGCCAGGATCGGCGCGTCGCAGGTCGCCCCAATGCCAACGATGACGGTGCCGAAACCTTCTGGGCAGAACACCACGGAGCCGCGACGCCAGCAACAGGCGCCCGCCAATAATTACCGGCAGCAGCCGCGTAATTATTACTACGGTGACGCACAGGCAGAACCCCGGCCTCGCGTCAACCACACCCAGGGCCAAAACTGGCGACAACCTCGCCAGCAACAGCACCATGACACGCAGTACGCGCAGGCAGAGCCCCGGCCTCGCGTACCCGCCCACGGACGCAACTCACCACCCCCTGCTCATACTATGCAGCGGGGAAACCCAGATCCGCGACCTGCCCCGCGATATGATAACCGCAGGAGCAACTGGTACCGGCAGGACAACGATAACCGCCAGGAACGGGCGCCACAACAACCTGGGCGTTATGAGCCGGAAATCCCGAAACGGCCACGTTCCCCACCGACAGGCCAGCCGCCTAAGCGAAACGCGCAGCCGAGAGTGGCCACCCCTGAACCCCGACAACCCGGCCCTTCCACCACGAACGCTGCTGGAAACCCCGCAGGGAACAGAAATAAGGGTCTGCCTCTTCCACGGCCCAGAACGCCGCCCATGTGCCAGAGGTGCAACGGAGGAAGGCACTGGCATAAGAATTGCCCAAACAGCAGGCCGGGAAACGAGCAGGCGAGTGGACAACGGGAGAACCGCACCTGATCCACTCGCCCACCCGGATTTCTACGTCATGCCGACCCGGAACCGCCCCAGGATTTTCCCCTTCGTCGAGGTGCACGCCAGCACCTGTCTGACAAGGATTCTTCCCCCTTCGTCGAGGTGCAACGCCAGCACCTGTCGGACAAGGACTCTTCCCCTTCGTCGAGGTGCCTGCCAGCACCTGTCTGACAAGGACACACTTCCCCTTCGTCGAGGTGCACGCCAGCACCTGTCTGACAAGGATTCTTCCCCCTTCGTCGAGGTGCAACGCCAGCACCTGTCGGACAAGGACACATTCCCCTTCGTCGAGGTGCACGCCAGCACCTGTCTGACAAGGACACCTCCCCTTCGTCGAGGTGCATGCTAGCACCTGCTGACAAGGATTCTCCCCTTCGTCGAGGTGCACGCCAGCACCTGTCTGACAAGGACTCTTCCCCTTCGGGTAGGCACAGATCCCAGTGCCTATGCCAAGGGAATCAGCGGGACGTCCGACCAGGATGCTCCCCTCCTTCGTCGACGAGCGGTCGACAAGGACAACGCCAGACGCCTCATCCGATGACGCCTGGACAACCCACATTCCCCCCTTACAGACATTTTATTGGACACTCATAACCCCCCGAGTGATTGGACACTCATACCCCCCGAGTAATGGACGCTCAGTGACCGAGTGTTAGTTTTAAGTTAGTGTTTAGTATAGGTTAGATTTGTATATATGTTAGGTTAGTTACCATGGACAATATAGACATTGCCAGTGCCACGTCTCAAGTGGAGACGTATTTCCGGGATCCAGGCTAGACTGTCCCAGCAGTCCAGCCCAGCTTGTCACCACAGGCTTCATCATCCGCCTATCCCAGCAGGCCGATGACCATCCAGTTCGCCACAGCGAGCCTGAACTTGACCCGGCAAGTTCACCCATCCTTCGGCCCGGTACAAGCCAATGTACCTACCACGTAGGCCAAGGACCCGCTTCCCAGAAGGAAGCCACATCCGCCTGTCCCAGCAGGCCGATGTCCACCAGCTCGTCACAACGAGCCCACTTGCTTGACACATCAAGTAAGCCACCCTTCGGCCCAGCACCCAGAGTGCTTACCACGTAGGCCAAGGACCCGCTTCCCAGAAGGAAGCCACATCCGCCTGTCCCAGCAGGCCGATGTCCACCAGCTCGTCACAACGAGCCCACTTGCTTGACACATCAAGTAAGCCACCCTTCGGCCCAGCACCCAGAGTGCTTATCACGTAGGCCAAGGACCAGCTCCCAAGAAGGAAGCCACATCCACCTGTCCCAGCAGGTCGATGTCCATCAGCTCGCCCCAGCGAGCCCGCTTACCGACACAGCCAGTAAGCCATCCTTCGGCCCGGTACGGTACGTGCCTACCACGTACGGCCAAGGAACCACTTCCCAGAAGGAAGTCACAGCATCCGCCAGCCACAGCAGGCCGATGCCAGCTCGCCATACGAGCCCACTAACTAAGCGAACCAGTTAGTCCCACATCCTTCGGCCGGTACTGGTAAAGTACCTACGACGCACGGCCAAGGAAATACTCCTCCAGAAGGAAGCCTCGCTATACCCGGCACCTCCACCAGGTCGCCCACAACCCGGCTCCTTCGCCATAAGGACGCCACAGCAGGCATCGCCGTCGACGCGCGGCCACAATACACGTCGTGGCGCCCAACTACCACCCAGGTTCCGTCCCACTCCGACCAGGAGGGACCGCTGCCAAGCAGCCAGAACCTGGAGCGTCGTCACAAAGACGTGACACGCCATTCCATCCGCACACCTCAGCATGCAGATCGACCAGCCCTGCAGCCTCGGGACGACCACCTCGTCACCAGGCCACCCACCACACGCTGCCACAGCAGCGTCGCACGCTGCCACATCGCCCGGACACCGCGCCGTACGCCCAGTGCGCCATAGACGCTGAAAAGTGTACCGCGAGAACCAGTGCGCAGTGTGCGGACCCTCACGGCAGGGATGCGTCATCGATAAGGTAGGAACCAACGCCCAGTTAATATACGCTAGTCGCTCATTCACTGATTGTAACAGGTAGAAAGCAAACCTAACTTACTTCACCAGGGCCGATTGTTACCGGCGTTTATTTTACAAACGTCGGAAACTGATGATTTTTCCAGTTTTTCACTGCGACAACGCAAACATCGGTTCCTTAATTCATTTTCCAATGCATACATTCATAATTTAACTTCATTTTAGCTTATTAAGCATTATTTCACGTAATTCATGTTTTATTCACGCCAGCTAGCAGCGCCAGCTCGCTGTTAAAATCATCTTATTAATTTCATGAAATAAGTTACGTTTGCCGCGTATATTAACGGTTCCTACCACATAAGCGACAAACAAATGTTGCCCATTTATTTATCCCCTAAAACTACGTGTTCGTAGCGGGATAAATAAACAGGGATAATTTTTTGCCCTTCGCAACATTTGTATTTCATGCATGCCCTAGGATAGAACATAAATAGCTAGCTTTTTCGCCCGTCGAAAATCCGCGCTTCCGCGAAGCACAGCCGTATTAATTAAGTTAGTTTTAGTTTTGTAAATATTAAATTAGGGAACGGCTGTGCTCGAAACGTTCATGCGGAAGGGCTGGGGACCAAATGGCTACGCCACCCACGCGCGCAAATATTTACGTAAATGTGCGGGCCACACTCTCTCTTTTCGAGCCAATAAGGGCTCGCCCGGAAAAGAGAAAGTTGGCTCCGGGTGAGATAAATATACGCGCCCCAGCCCTTGGAAAATCACTGCTTACACAGCACTTGTATCCAGCGACTTGCATCCAGCCACAAAGAATCACTTCACCGTCGAAGTGCATTTCCAACTTTCGTGCCACCAAGGATCACTTCCACGTGGAAGTGCACTCCCTACTTTCGTGCCACAAAGAATCACTTCACCGTCGAAGTGCATTTCCAACTTTCGTGTCGACAAAGGATTGTTTCCTCCGAAAGGAACAACTCCCTACTTTCGTGCCACAAAGGATTTTTCCTCCGAAAGGAAAAACTCCCAACTACCGCGTCCACAAAGGATTTTTCCTCCGAAAGGAAAAACTCCCAACTTCCGCGTCGTAGCACTCAGTAGAAATTACTTCATTGTACGAAGTAATTTCAATCGGCCGCACAAAGCAAAATAGTCGCGAGTCAGCGAGCGTTATTTCGAAGCCAGTGAGCGTTATTTCGAAACCGCCACGTCAGCCACCGCTGGAAAATTGTTATAAACAATTTACGAAATTCCACGACACGACGAGGAGCACGAAGATATTTTTTCACAGCTAAGCTGCTGCTGAAATTCACGTAGTAAAAAAATTCAAGTCGAACGCCTTCGGCGGTGCTCCACCGAAATTAAATCGTACCACTAGAACAAAACACGTAACAAATTCACGACACCGTGTTCGTTGCCGCTGGCACGAACCTCCCGCCCGCTACGCTGTAGCACAGTTATTTTTGCCGCTGGCAAATAACTCCGCCGCCGTCGCCGTCCTCGCCACAGCAGGGCCGCCACCAGGGCAAACAAAGCCACGTCGTTTGTTTCCGACACAATTTGTTACCGTTTCAGTGGGAAACGATAAGCACCGTCGTCGAGCACGCTCTCCACCACGACACGACGGGAAAGCGTGAACCCCGACGCTTCCCCACCGTTAATTGCCGCCGTCCAACTCAATTGGAGGCGCCCCTCAGGCATCCGCGTTCGCGACAACCGCGAACCGCGCATCCGCGCCCGCGACAACCGCGCCATCCGCGCCCGCGACAACCGCGCCAGCCGCGCCCGCGAATCCGCGCCCGCCGCGAGTTAGGGGAGAATAGAAGTGAACCATTGTAACATTTTTGTGTGCAGTTGTTTAGAATACAAACACCCCCTATTCTAAATTGAACAATTGTTTGTTGTTATTTTTCTTGCCCCTAACCTTATAAACAAAGTGTGTGTTGTGTGTGAGCCCAGCCGTCCGGGAAAAGCTGCCGCTGTCCGGAACGAGACTGACGGAAGAGGAAGCCCAGCCGTCCGTGAAAAGCCGCCGCTGTCCGGAACGCGATTGACGGAAGGAATTAAAAACCGTGAGTATCAATTTTAATTAATTAAGTGAATTACGTGCTTCGCACCCCAGGGACTGAGCTAGCCCTTCTTCGTCCACCGACTACCAAGCTACGCAGGTAGTTTCCCTGCTCGGGAAATCCCACTTGGTCAGTGTTTTCACGAGCCGGCCGTCGCGCCGCTCAAATTGCACCCCGCGTACGTGATCGCTTCGCGATCGCGACACGGCCCGGCTTAGTCGGTGACAGGTGCGCCCGAATCCGCTTCCCCGGGATTCGCGTGCCGATGACACTCGGACTGGACCACCACGAAAAAGACTTGATCAGACGCAAAAACGCACTAAAGAGAAAATTCACCAAATTCCACCAACCGGATGACAGGGAAAAGTTGGAAAAGCTCCAGAAAGAAGTGGCCGCGATGATTAAGAACAAAAAACAAGAATCCTGGCAAAGGTGCATCGAAGAAGCAGAGGAAAATTCGGAGAGTTTCTGGAAACTGCTGAAACGTTGCAACAGACGGAGCGATCCGAACGGACCGATCCACAAAGATGGAGAGAAATTTTTCAAAGACTCGGAAAAATGCGAAATTATCGCGGACCACTTCGAAAAGCAGTTCACGAACACGGACCAAACCGACACACGAACAGAACATGCCGTCACGGAAAGCCTACGGAACCTCCGGAGCGGTACCGGAAAATCGAAAATCCCACAACCGATTTCAACGGAATCAACGAAAAGGATGATCAAAAACTGCGCGACAAAGAAAGCCCCTGGAGAGGATGATATCCCGAATAAAGCACTAAAACTGTTACACGAAAACGGAGTAGCCAGGCTAACGAGATTGATCAACGCCGTAAGAATTCACGGAATTTTTCCAAACACGTGGAAAAAGGCGAGATTGATAACGATCCCGAAGGGCGATAAGGACCCGTCGAAAGCCGAAAACCGCCGACCCATCAGCCTGATTTCAGGACTTGCGAAAGTCGCGGAAAAACAGCTTAAAGAAGAAATTCAAATCATCTGCGAAGAGAAAAACATAATTACACCAAACCAGTTCGGTTTTAGAAGCAAACTAGCGGCGATTCAACAAGCAGCGAATTTAGTAAACACCGCTAAATCGCTGCTTGTTAAAGCTCGAAAAACCGGCATCATTGCACTACTCGATGTCGAAAAAGCATACGACCGGGTTTGGAGAGCCGGACTGGTTTATAAACTCATGAAGTTCGGATTCCCGCGATGGATTATCAGGCTGGTGGATAACTGGCTCCAGGACAGGCAGTTCCGAGTCAAACTGAACAGCTCCTTCTCAACGTGGAGAAATGCAGCGGAAGGTCTCCCCCAGAGATCACCACTCTCGCCTCTACTATACAATATTTTCGTGGCGGACATACCAACGTTTCCGGAGGATAAGCTCCTCAGCATATTCCAGTTCGCTGACGACATGGCGATCGTAGCCGGCGGAATAAACGTCGAGGGAGCGAGAAAAAGAGCCACGAAAACGCTGGAAAAAATCAACGAATTCGGGAAGAAATGGAAAATCCATATAAATGAAACAAAAACCGAGGCCTTACTCCTAGGAAGGAAAATGCCCCGCTACAACTTTATAACACTCGGCCAGAAGTGCATCAGATTGAAAAGCCAAGCCACCTACCTAGGAGTAACAATCGACAGGAAACTAAACTTCGTCAGGCACGTAAAAAGGAGAACCGGACTAGCGAAAACCCGAGCACGAAAACTCCACCGATTTCTGCACACGAACAGCAAGCTCAGCACCAAAAGCAGAAAAACGCTCCTAAACATGGTGCTGCTGCCAACAGCGACCTACGGCGAAGAAATCTACGCTACTGGAAGTAGCACAGCCAAGAAGGAAGAGAGAAAAGCCAACAGCGTTCTGATACGAAAAGCTCTAGCAGCACCATGGTTTACAAGAACAATAAACCTGCGAGCAGATTTACAGATTGAAGATCCGATAGAGAAAGCTACCAGAAGACGAGCTGAAATGATTCAGCGATTAATCGATCACCCGGACGAAAAAATACAAGAAATCGGCGAAACAATCGCTGACTGAAAAACACACACACACACACACCCATTGAGGAAAAACGATAACATCCCTAGTCACACCATTGACTATGGACAAAAAGGCAACTTGGCATAAGTCAGAAAGACTTCTCTACATTTTAAAACCAGGAGGAACAAAAAAAAAAAAAAAAACCGCCGCAAAACCAGCTCCCCAACCCCACCCATCGCTGTTAAACCAGCAAAAGCAAAGGCTCCGGCGAAAGCTGAGCCTGCGCCACCAACTCCGGCTATTGTTTACCACACCACCGTGGTAAACAAAAAACAACCCCTTCCGATCGATAAGATCGACGAAATCGAGGGGCTAGAGAATTTCTCTAGCAATCCTCCGCCCATCCATATCCAAGATGTCCACAAATGGGACGATATTTCCGCCCACCTATATAAGCACCTGAGAATTCCCGTCCTCAAGGCCAAAAATCTATCCAACTCGGTTAGATTTTGCGTGCAATCCGCTGATAACTACCGAGTAGTTATCAAATACCTTCGGAGCATAAATGCTCAATTCTACACTTACACTCTTAACGAGGAGAAAGAGTTGAAAGTAGTTATCCGCGGAGTTGGCACGCATGTGACTGATGAATCCATCATCAGACAACTCAAAACCGAGAATTTCCCAGTCCTGTCTGTTCGCCGCATGGGCAACAGACACCGAAAATTCCCCCTGGTGGCTGTTCACCTAGAGAACACCCCCGAGGGGAAACGGATTTATAACTTAGAAACAATCAGTTTCGTTCCCGTCACTGTGGAGAAGCAAAAGCCTTCTAAACAGGTAATCCAATGCCACAAATGCCAACATTTTGGCCACAGCGCGCATAGATGCAACATTGCACCACGTTGTGTCAAATGCGCAGGCGATCACCAAACAGGCGATTGCACCCGTTCCGATCCCGATAACGATCCTCCACCAAAATGCTGTAATTGCGGCAGCGCCCACACCGCGAACTATCGAGGTTGTTCGCAATACAAAAAATCGAGCTACGCAAATGTAGCTCAACCAAAACCGGCCCCCAAACCGGCCCCACAACCGGCTCCCAAACCGGCCCCAAAACCGGCTCCCAAACCGGCTCCCAAACCGGCTCCCAAACCGGCCCAACAACAGGCCCAAATGTCATATTACGATATGATGTTCGATGAGGAATTCATCCGAAGGGTAGAACGCCTTGAGCGTCTCGCCCCCCTAATGCGCCACTTAAACGCCTCACCGCTTTAAAATGGCTGCACAAAATTTACAAATTGCCACCGATCAGATGTGCAGAATATGCACCTGGAATGCCAACGGGCTTCCATCCCAAACGTCTCAATTAGAGGAATTCATGCATCGCCACAACGTTCACATCATGCTAGTGAACGAATCACACGCCAAAAACCGTCGTGGCCTGTTTATTAACGGGTACCGACTATATCTTAATAGCCGCCCCATTGAAAAAGGCGGCGGCACAGCCATTTATATTCAAAATGGCATAGAACACACTGTTCTTCCAAATCCCCAATCAGAGCACTTAGAACATACCTCCATTTTAGCCCGTATAAACGGAGAAAAAATCAAAATTATGAGTTTATATCACTCACCTTCAAGACCATTCACTGAAAACGACTACAAAAACATCTTCTCCGAAGATGTCCCCACAATTATAGGCGGCGACTTTAATGCCAAGCATCCTAGCTGGCAAAGTCGGCTCACAAACCGGCGAGGCCGCGAGTTATTTAACTTTATAACTCAACACCCTTACGACATCAAAGCCGTAAGCCAACCCTCCCCAACCTTCTATAGCCATGCAGGCTACAGGCCCGATATTCTCGATTTCTTTCTGATAAACCGAATCGAGTGCGACCATGACATCTGGTCAATTTCCGAACTCCACTCCGATCACAATCCTGTGTTTCTGGATATTCATGTCACTACATCCAAAATGGAGAAAACTATAACCACGGTTAACTGGCAGCAGTTCAACCAAAAAATGCTCGAAAAACTCACTGCTATTCCGAAAATAAGGAATAAGGAGGAGATAAATGAGGCCATTACTTTCCTTACCAACTCAATCACGGATGCGGTTGAGACGGTTTCGAAAATCAAACCTGTCCCGAAAAACAGCCGCCCACTTCCAAATAACATCCTCGGTAAAATTCGAGAGAAAAACCGCATCCGCAGACAATGGCAACACACCCGTTGCCCGCAAATGAAAACAAACCTCAATAAACTCCAAGCAGAAATTCAGAAAGAAATCAAGTCATTTTCAAATTCCAACTGGAATCGAGTAATCGAGGATGCATCATTACACAAACCTCAAATGTGGAAACTCAATAAGAGATTCACAGCCAGACATCGAACGACCACTCCGGTTATTCACGGAAGAAACGGACTTGCCTTCCTTCCGGAGGACAAGGCCGGATCCTTCGCGGAAAGCCTAGAGTCACAGTTCTCCCCGAATCCGCTCACAACATGTGACGAATTACTCGACGAAGTTGAGGAAGCATTGGATCGCCTTGAGCGAACCCCAACCCATACTCCGAAACCAACATCTCCTGCAGAGATCCGCAAAATTATCAAATATGCGCCAAGTAAAAAGGCGCCAGGCCATGATAGTATAAGCTACACATGCTTAAAAAACCTCCCCAACAAAGGAATAGTTTTCCTAACTACCTTGTTCAATGCATGCCTAAGGATAGGTTATTTCCCAAAAGCGTGGAAACACGCAATTGTGATTTTAATCCCAAAGCCTGGAAAAGACATGAAATTTCCACAAAATCACCGGCCTATTTCCCTTCTGTGCACACTGGGAAAACTATTCGAAAAAATTATCCATGTCCGCCTCAGTGAATGGTCGAATGATCATATGATCATCCCCAAAACACAACACGGCTTCATAAAAGGCCTCTCATGCAACCACCAACTTGTTAGAACCAGCGATTACATAATCGAAGGCTTTAACAGAAAGCAGAGCACGTTAGCCATCTTCCTCGATGTTGCGAAAGCATTCGATCGAGTGTGGCACGAAGGCTTGTTATATAAACTCATGTCACTTAACTACCCCACATATCTAATACATCTGATCAGGGAATTCATACAAGACCGCACCTTTTCGGTTCGTTTCGAAAACGCCACATCTCCGCCACGCAAAATGACTGCTGGCGCCCCACAGGGGTCCGTACTTTCCCCACTCCTTTTCAATATATATGTTTATGACCTGCCAACATTAAACAATGTAATTACGGCCCAATATGCAGATGATACTGCTTATCTATATCGAGGCAAACATCTGCCCTTTATGATTCCGAAACTCCAGACCGCACTTAACCAACTGGAAGAGTGGACAAACGACTGGTGTATTGCTATAAATGCTGAAAAAAGCCAAGCAATTTACTTCACCCAATCTAATAGATCCCCCCAAGAAAACCTCACCTTTGGAGGCACACCAATTCCATGGGTAAAACAAGTGAAATATCTTGGTTTACAAATGGATAACCACCTTAACTGGGCAAAACATGTTCAATCTGCGATCACTAAAGCTAATTCCGCCTTCGGGATTCTAAAATCATTGCTTTTAACAAAAAGCACCCTTTTCCTCGCCAGTAAAATTCACATTTACAATTCACATTTATTAGGTCAAAAATGACCTATGGTTGTCCGTCATGGATACACATCTCGAAAACGCAGATGAACAGACTGGAAGCCACGCAGAGCCGCATGATCCGCAGGATCGTAGGCGCTCCGTGGTTCGTCAGTAACGACCAAATCCGAAACGAAACGAAAGTACCAAAATTACAGGATTTTATCCGTCAATTGGCAATTGCACATTCCTCTAAATTCGACGTCTCCCTTTTAAAAGATACCCTCGAAGTTCCTGAAAACTTCAGAACTAGGAAAAAACGGCCACTACAACTGGACGTTACCAATTAATTTTTTTAAAATGTTTCAGTAATGATTCTGACCCTTTTTTAAAAAGTATACCCCACCCACTCGCCACCAATAAATGCTACACATTTTGAGTAACAATAACAGTCACTTATCCAAAGTCACCAAACACACCAACATCACTACAAAGTAGTAAAAATTCCATTTCGAATTTGACCTATAAGAGGGGGTTTTTAGTCCGTGAGAGTCGGACATAACCTACTGTTATCCTTCCCATACGTGGGTGGGATAACAGAAGCTATGCATAATGCATTTTCCTCCTCTCTCCCGAAAAAAAAAAGACAGAAAGTTTAGCAAGCGAGAGATAAATTTGTGACAAACAACATGAATAACGAGAAGGGAATGGGTATAAGGTTGAAATACAGTGGATTTTCTGCTGTCTCTGCAATATTTTGCAGTTTAATATTATTTTAAATCTTTTCAATTTAATAGATGTGAGGGAGTGATCTCGGTTTTCTTTTTTTTAGGGCCTAGCCGAGGGTCGGCAACCTTTTTACCGCCAGAGTTGGGCATTTTTTAGTTGATTGATGACTACGACTAATGACTAATTTTGCATTTGTTAGTCATGACTAATGAGGAGTTTTTTAATCATTGGCCATGAATTTATTCTGTGAGTAATGACAAATGAATTATCAATCAACTAATGATTAAAATAATTAATAGTCATGGTTTAATATTTGACTTAATAAGTCGCGCGTGTTGTAAATATAATAAAGTGAAAAAAGGAATAACGGTATGAAATTAAAAAAAAAATACTATTTCGAACAATGCTTGTCACGTTGATATATTTAAAACAAAAATGTTATTATTCATACATGTTATCAGTATACCGGGTGTTGACTTGGCGGACGCAACATAGGAAATCCCATGTAAATTTTGAAATATTCAAATGTTGGCTCCCCTTTTTATTTTAGAAACAAAATGTATTTACCTTTTTTGTAGAGGGAAAAATTCTGAATTCATTCGTGTTCATGTTTATCACTTTATGTTTCTCCAAGTTAATACAATTAAGAAAAAGTAATGTGATTTTATAAAAATAATGACATGCCATGGAATTGGAACAACAATTGCGGATGTCAAAATGACAAAAGATATCGCAGTCACTTGATTAAAGTAAATGCTTTCGAAATGATTTACACTATACAAGAAAAAATTCTCCCAATAAAGTGGTATTATGCAGACCACAGTTATCACTATGTTTGCGTTCTGTTTTTTTGTCGTTAATTAAGTAACAGCAATACTTTTTCTTAATTATTTTAGCTGTAAATGTTCTGACATTCGTTGATTTTTAAAAAAAGTTTAATTTAAAGCTTAAAACGAGTGTTTTCCACTCCCAGACTAAGCATGAAGTAAAATTTCGAGTTTAGAAAAGACCCGAGACAAATTTTCTGGGCTTTTCTAAACTCGAAATTCTACTTCATGCGCCACGCGTACAAAGCACAGATTTGAAGTGAAGTTCGAATATACATAAATTTGATAATATTATAGTGTTTAACACGCGTGGCGCATGAAGTAAAATTTCGAGTTTAGAAAGGCCCAGAAAATTTGTCTCGAGTCTCTGTGCGACCTTCGACAAATTTTCACGGGGCTTTTCTAAACTCGAAATTTTACTTCATGCTTAGTCTGGGAGTGGAAAACACTTGTTTAAAGCTTTGGATTGAACTTAAAAAAAAAACAGGGAATATCCGGAATTGTTGTATCAATTCCACGATTTGTCATTATTTTAGAAAATCACATTACTTTTTCTTAATTATTTTAACTTAGAGAAACGTAAAGTGTTAAGTGTGAACATTAATAAATTTAGAATTTTTCCCTCTACAAAAAAGTGACATACATTTTGTCTCTAAAATATGTAGGGAAGCCAATATTTGAACACTTTAAAATTAACATGCGATTTCCTATGTTGCGTCCGCCAAGTCAACACCCAGTAAATAATCGGTACTACAGGCCTTGAAGGCCCCGGATTTTTTTTGTTATTTTATGTCTTCCTCTTCATTATCTTCCTCCACTACTTCCGATTCTGTTGTGTTGCTGTTCTCCTCCAATTTGTATCGATTTCTCTTACTCACACACTTGTTCTCTTACGCACACACGCACACGCACACGTGCACGCACACGCACACGCACACCCACACGCACACTTCTAAAATATCGTTTTTTTTGTATGTAAAAGAGATTTGTTATGAACAGGTTAGCAAAAAATTTTTTCTTGGCTAATAAGACGGTGCTTTTGTTGACATGCAATATCTCTAATGCTAATACCGTCTCTAAGCGGGTCGTCATTATCGCTTTTACGTTTCAGTCAGTTAAGGCATGTCGACGTTAATTAAATTAAAATTTGACATTTTCGCAGATTTGTCAATTTAATTGAGAGTTTGAAAAATCAAAGTGAGTCCAGTTCACATATATTGCTGTATTAGTTTTTTGCTCTCGTAACTGTACTATCAGTGGAAATAAAATGCTGGGACACGTAAAATTTGTTTAGTGTGAGTAGGGAGAGATAGCCGATTCTAGAACCTCCTCCTCCTCGCGGAGGAGGAGGTTCTAGAATCGGCTATCTCGTGGGAGGAGGAGGAGGAGGAGAAGGATGAGGAGGATGAGGAGGACGATGGGGGGGGGGGGGGCTTTGGGCTAACAAGGAAGAAGAGGGAGTACTTTTTTATATATTTTTTTTGATTGTAGAAATTTTTAATGAAATAAAAAAAAAAATATTTTAAATTAATTAAATCAGATATTTAAAAGCAGTTACCTGGGGAAATATTTATAATGGATAGTGGTTTTATAATAAAGTAGGCAAAAGTAATATTTGAAGCAATATATTTAAAATAATACAAATATACATAAAAATAGAATTGAAATTATAATTGTTCAGACATACATTTATTAAAGATACAAATAACCTTATAATAATTATAATTCAATTGTATCGAAAGAGTAAGTGTGTTTTTACCCACGTTTATGAAAAATCAAAATATATTTAAAAGTAATATTTAAAGCAATATTTAAATTATAATTGTTCAGACATACATTTATTAAAGATACAAATAACTTTATAATACTTATAATGTAATTGTATCGAAAGAGTAAGCGTTTCTTACCCAGGTTTATAAAAAATAAAAATATAATTGAATGTTTAATCAAGCTCTTGAATTGCATCGTTAATCATTTTATCCAACACCTTTTCGTTTTCAAAATCCGCTATACGTAAATGGCCCCATGCTAATGTATGATATTTATCATTTAAAATGTATCTTTTGTCGTCTTTTGAATTCAATGCAATTTTGTTTTGAAGTTCTGTAAACATATTATGATAACTGGATCTAAATTTGTACATTTTTTTATAAACTGCACCCCCATTCTCCACTACAGTAATGTAATCATTTACCGTTAAATGTTTTTTTATTACATATTTTTTAACACCTTTAGCTTTTTTAATCGAGCTTGAATTGAGTAAATTTACACAATACGCCTTAGCACCAGTTCCATAAAATGATTCAATGATCTGACCTTTAAATTCGTCTTTCATTTTTCCGATGTAAGATTTATTTGGAATGATGCAATGCTGATTGTCAACTGGATAGTTGGATGTATCAAACTTATCAATATTAATTTTAATATCATAGTAGACATTTTCTGTAAAAACTTGAAGAACTAACGAATCTGTATCTGTGTACAATAATGTTACGTTGTTATCGTACTTTCTCTTAAGGAAACTATAGAAAAAATCGTACATTACAGTTTTGGATAATTCTAAAATAGAAAATCCTACATACAGTGGTTTTGTGTACTGCACTTTGAGAACACCCATTTCCACAGCCACTAAATTATTACAAAATATTTTTGAAGATTTAAAATTTGGTTTCGATATATAAAATTCTGCACCAGGTTTCCTGAAATGAGAATCCCAATGCGTACATAATTTAATATCAACGCGATTTTCAACATTTTCCATCGTTTTTCCAAATACAACATTATTCATACTTTTGTAATGATTGCGTTCAAATTCATTTTTAGATTGTTCTCTCTTACTAGTATTGAAATCAATATATTTTTGCATCCAATTATCTTGTTTAAATTCTAAAATTCTATGTATCCGTCGCAATTTTAAGCCTTGTGTTAAACATTGTTTTAGATTTTTATAATGAATAATATATTTTTCTTTGTCATATAAGGTAGGAATTAATTTAGAATATATTGAATTTGGAGGTATTGCCGATTCTGGGCAAAAAGGAAAATCATTATGATAATCCTGTAAAGCTATTGGATATTTTAAATCAACTTCTAACACATAACCCATCTCACCATCATCTTCCAGTGATGCGATATCAAACTCGAGAATTTCATTTTGATCAAGCCAGCGAAACTTTCCAACAGGAAGCTTACATCTCATAGCATACCCATACAAATTTGTAGCATCTAAATAAAGAATATATGAAGTTGGTTCAGAAGCATTAAAATTTGGTAAAAACTTATTATTTGCTTCAGCTTTTCGTTGAGTGCACATACTTAATCCACCTCTGATACCCTTTTTAAAAAAATGTAACATGTCAATGTCTGTCAATAATTCCAATTTTACATTTGTCATCCTTAACAAAGCGTCCCAAGCAAATCCCGGCGCTGTGAAATAGTGTGCAGGGTCGAGTTTGTAGAAATCTAATGACATTTTTCGAAAATTTTCAAATACGTCAACAAGCAACAACACATCAGATGTCAAATAAGTGTTTACGTAATCACGTAATGAATTACAATTAAATACATCCCACACTTTACAAGCTCTCTCATAGTTTTTTCTGGATATTTTTTCATCCGTTAAATGATCATAAAACTCATCTTCATATGGCAAATGATTGTAATTTAATTTTTCAAATGAATTCATAAAACTATAAGGAAAAACGCCTTTCTGCCGTATTAGATTAAATTGTTCATCCTCCTGAAACCTTTTTCTTATTTCAACACACTGATCATTGTCCAAAAGTGATCCAAATGTTTCTAATGATTGTGATAAAAATTTAAATGAATCTACAAACCTTAGTTTTATAAATACTTTTCTCTTTTTTCCGTTACCATTAATATATTCACCAACGTGCACATTTTTTGTAAAAGTTATATACTTTTCTTTGTTTTGTGCAATAACATCAACATCTTCCTTGTTTAATGCAATATTTTTTACAAACATATGACTGTCATAATTTGAAAGATTATGAAAAAATATTGGAATATATTTTGGAATTTTATAATTAATATTGCAAACGGAATGGGCTGGGCCACGAAACTTTCCTGTTAAGTGATCATGATCATATACTTTATCATTTACTGACAATGTCCTTTCGCAAATATGACATACATTTCTTTCATATATTAGTTTTTCTTCCGGTGTTAATGGTAACATTTCTTTACGTACTCCTAAATAATTTTTATAAATAATTTTAATATCGTCTTCTAATTTGTTTACAAATTCTTGTGCAGCATTTTCTCCATTATATATATTAAACTTTGAAAGACTATCATCATATGAACATTTTATGTGGTATGCAAAAGCATAAGGTTCATGACGAAAACATTTAACTGTGTACGGTTTACTCGAATCTGTATAAGTAGTATTATTGTTAACATTTACTAACAATGCCTCAAAATCAGCATAAACTACAAAAGGAATTTTCATTTGTTTTTGATAATTTTCAAACTCTAATATATTTCCCAGAACTTCTTCACCCAATTTATTAATTTTTTTACTACAGTTCGGAAGAACAGCTTTTACATTTCCACAATCTTCTTCTTGATGTCTTTTTAATTCATCTTTTTTAGAAAAGTAAATTAAACAACCTTCGCATATAAATTTTTCATGACCATGTAATGATATTTGAGTTCCAATTAAACGCGACAAATTTTTAATCCAGCAATAATGATTCTGATTGTCTATTGAAATATACAACAAGTTTATATGAACTATTTTCTTATTCTTTGATATTCGTAATGGAACGAATTCATAGTCCATTTTATTTTCGTTAAAATATTCATTAGCGCCATAAACGTTTATTGAAATATTATTTTTACCTTCAAATATATTGATATCTTTTATTGTAACTGGAAATTGTAAATTTGAAAAGTCACATACTGTTGAGTAATGTGGATATGAAGATGGTCTCTGTGCCAGTCCTGTTGGAACCCGAAGTGCTGAAGTTATAGCCCAAGCAAAGCATGCATTGTCGGTATTGTAAACATTGATTACTGCACGTTTTGCCTTTATTGAAGCAGGTAACTCGATGTAACTAGATGCTCTCATTGGATTATATACATTGAAATTAAGTTCAATGCTTGTAATTTGAAATAATGTCCAACCTTAAAAAAAAGAAAAAAAAGAATAATTATAACATTAAAAATCACCAAGTTTCTAACTTTACCTGAATCTTTCTCCTGAAATTCTGACATCTTGGTTTTAATTTCGTCGAGGAAGTGTGCGTATGTCTCATATAGATTCGTTGCAGTGGTGATAATTTTGTTCGACGTGTTAAATGATTTTATTTCAACATTTTCTTTTGCTGTCAAAAAGTACAATGCAAAGGATTCCATGTTTAATTTAAAATTTCCAATAACCGCCAATTTACTTTCAATGAGAGTAATAATTTTCTCCCTCACTGAAATGGAAAACTTGTCTAAATCAACATAGTGTCCAGGTTCGGTGATTCGGTAACTTGTTATTTTGCCCCCATAAGCTGTAGATATTTCCTCTACTCCATCATCAACAATAATAAATGCATTACTTTTGTGTAAATTAGTTCTCAAATGGGCGGCAAAACATGAGCTATCTACTGTTATGTTACATACATCACATATTCTGTGTTTTGATGTTGATGCAAGTTTTTGTCGTTTATTTGGAATTTCACAAACTTGTTTCGATGTGGATGGATTTTCCAAAGATGTTGATGGAAGTGGATTTACCATTTTGATATCTCCCTGTTGTGCGGATCGGGGTAGAATAAGTTTGATTGTTGGCTTTTCTCCTCTATTGCTTACATATGAGTTTTGCTTGGAAACACACGAGTTTTTTTCGTGTCGTTTTAAGTTGTCTCTTCTTGTAAAATTTTTACCACAATATTCGCACAAAAACATGCTTTAAATGTAATAAAAGAGTAAGTTGCTTTACACGTCAACACACGATATGATGCTTGGGCCAATACGTTACCTTTATATAGTGAACTTAATCAAGAAAAGAAAAGGAGGAGGTTTAACTATGAGGAGGGGTAAATTTAATATGACGAAGAACAACACATTCACTCACACATGCACACACTCACACAGAGAAAAAAACATTTTACAATCATTTTAATCCTCTTCTTCATCCATGTCAGTCGATGTGTCCCACACTGATGAAGTAGAAGATGATGAAGATGAACTATCTGTTCGTTTACGTTTTACAGTATGTTTTGTTAGCTCGAATAACGGTGTGAAGAAACAAAATTCACAATAACGTTTTCGTTCTAATATCCATATATGCAATTTGTCTTTTCGAAATAAAATATTCTTTTCGTATTTTATCCTGAATAATTTTGTATTAGGTTCTAAATTGTAAATTTTTTTTCTACACCAACGGCAATATCTCTTTCCCTGTGTATCAATCCAAAATCTTTTTTTAACTAACACTAAAAATGGATTTTGTGGAATGTTCATAATTTTGGAAATATTACCATTAGGATTTAATAAAAAATCCACTATATATTTAGGTAATGGATTGTGACATGTAAATGGTCGGCATTTACAAAGAACCGAATACATATTTGCTTGTCGTAAATGTCCAAATGTCCAAACATAAAAACACCAGTTGTCAAAAATTGTCTTACCCAAACATTTTGGTATTTCTGCAAGGCGTACCATTTTTTTTACATCTAACCGATCTTCTATTACATTTAAACACACTTGTTTTAGAGCGATTGCTTGTAAAGTATTAACAAAACTCATTGTAGATAAACTTTAATTTGTGTTCTTATATTTGACAATGCAAAAATTGATTTGATCTATGGAAAAATAGCCGGTTATTTTATATTAATATTGTAACCTTATTGTAACGGTCAAAAGTATTGCAATTTAGCTCCGCCTTATAAATTTTCAAAAAGTGTTGCAATTTTTGCCCCGCCTTTTAATTTAACCACACCTTTATGAGTAAAGGTAATTTTAGTCCCACCTTTTAATTTTACCACACCTTTATGAGTAGAAGTTAACTCAAAATCTTTTAAGAGGTGTTTTACTTTAAACCCCTCCTCCTTATACATCCTCCTCGGTTTACAAGCTATTTAAGCACCAACACACTAAGTTGAGAGGAACAAACTGAACAGCGGTTTTAAAGTGTTAAAGTGAATCATGGGTGAGTAATTTATTTTAAATAAAACAACATTTAAAAAAATATGTTTTGTATTTATAAAGAAACATTTACATTTGTATTACATATATTTTATGTTTTATATTTTTTTATTACAGACCGCATACAAATCTATAACGAAATTAGAGAGGAATATTGCAGGCGATTCAACAACAAGCGAGTAAACAAGTTAATACGTACATGTAAATAAGAGAAAATTGAGATTATAATAATTTACAGGTAACCATAATCGAGCTGGATGACTCGATACCGCCAATTCCTCTACCCCGGGCAAATATCATCATCCAGAGGTCAGAGTATACGGCCATTATTTGCCCGGAGGATAACGCGCTCGTGTGGTTGCGAATCCATAACACATTATAATTTAATAAAAGACTAAATATTTATAAAACATTTTTATTTGATATCCATGAATTATGTGAATCATCCAAACCCAACCATTTTACTAAAACTTTATTCTTCATTCTTTTAATAACTTTTTCGACGAGATATACATCCTGATGTTGAACTTTTTTTAATTCTTCCTCATAGAATCCTCCAATTATGTCCTGGTTTTTTATATCTCGTAGTAGATATGTTCTGGGGTTCGTGTTTTGAACTTTGGATACTGTGAAGATTTCGTTGGACCAATTTGGGGTGTAATTTTTATCAAATGCTTGACGATGTTTGCTAATCCTTACGTGGTCACTAACTTTAAATTTCTTCCTAAATCCATCAAAAACTGTTACCGGCGTTTTACCGGAAACGCCGCAACTATGATTATTTCGGCGATTTAAATATTTTTATTCTTTCTCGCGATAACAACGGACCCCACATTGTTTTTAATCACCTTATTTTCACCTTCATAATCATTTAGTATCAAATGAATTAAGTTCGCTTACATATACGGAGTGTTCGGGTTTTTGTAAATATTATTTGTAAATATAGGATTAGTTTATTTTCATATTTTTATTAGGGTTTAGATTTTAGATTTATGACCTTACGCGGCACAAATCCCTTTTGGATCATAAAACGCAAAATTCCAAGCAGCGGCCCTAATCCGGGGAAATTTCACAATTAGGGCATTTCGTGATCACAACAAAAGCACAACAGATTTGCTCCCGAAATGCTCACAGCTAGGCACCGCCCTCCGGATTACGAAAGAGGCTGCATTTACAACCTAGCTGCTTGGAATTCGGATTAAGGGAAAATACCGAATATTTATTCATGTTTATTTTTCTTTTCTTTTCGCGGATTGTTTTATTGATAGCTAAATCAATCACGTCACACATAGTAGATACGTAAATTATTGTACATATTTTATAACGGCCGATCATTTCACTTATGTAAACATACGATAATTTCTAAACTCACTAACAACAGAAATATGAAAACTTGCACACTTCAAAGTGACAACAACCATAAGATTTAGAACCAGGATATATATGGATATATGTATGTATATATATAATAATAATAATTAGCAGCATTAATTTAATATATAAAAGCTATGATTATTAAACAAATAATTAGCAATTCGGATGCCGATTGCATCATCCGTTTACGCCAAGGCGCGTAATGATCAAGCGCAACTCACTTGCGCACGGCACCCCTAACCGCTGAACCAATCAGAGGCAGGAGCCTTAACCACCTCCACCTCTCACATTCCTCCATGCGAGAATTACGGGAAGGGAGAAGGTGGTTAACAAAACTGTTGGTTCACGGGGGTGAAGAGCAATCGTCTCGAGTCTGGTGAATAGTGCGGTAACCAGTAAGTAGTGTTGCATAAATCATTTTCGTTTACGAAGTGGTCGAACCGTTAAGAAGTAGTCGCGTCGCGTAAGGTGTAGTTTTATTTAATTGTATATATATATTTCTCTGATTGTAAATTCGTTATTTTTATTTGTTTATTTGTAATAAACAACCTTTGTTAATGTTTTTCGGAAACCTTAATCTTTCATTTAACGAACCTTTTGCATTTACCTGAAAATACGAAATATATATATATACACAGTGAGTTGTTCCTGTAAATGCTGTTCCAGGACCTGATGTTTAGGGTGAGTTATTTATTATTATATTTTTCTCTTTCATTATATTTAAAGTAACTGTGTGGTACCTCTGCCTACGAGCTACTAGGTAATCGAGGGTGATCCGATTTTGAGAACAAGGTCAATAATTCAATATAAATTTCTCAAAATCGGGGTGATTGTCTCCCAGAAGGCAACACCTTAATTTCCCCCTTTGATAAATGGCGCCCAACGTTTAATTTTTATTTCAACTATTTATCCGTGATAAATGAGATCCATCGTACATAATTTTCTTTGATTATCTAACTGTGATAAATGTACCAACGATAATTAATTCATTTGTACTAATTATTCAATAGGTAAATTTCACATAACGTACATTAACCTTGTTCAATTTGGTTTATACATTTATCCCATTAGTGTCATTACTTATTAAATTTAATTTAATTTTTGTACTACAATTTTCTCATTTATCATTGTTTAGTTCATTGCTCACGGCCCTGAATAAAATTTGTATATTTATTACTTACAAAATTGTACTATTTGTTTCAATTAATGTGAACGATTACTTTTAAAGTTGATACATTTTTGGAACTGCTTTTCCTTTTAACTTAATATTCTTTTTAATCTCAATAATAAAATTCCTTACATTATTAATGTTATAATTGTTATTGTTGGTACACCAACACAAATTTGTAAAACTGTTGGTAATATAAATTTTATCAATTTTGGAATTATAATCGTTATACATTTAAACGTACAATTTTAGTTTCTCTCAAAGTAGTAAATATCACAACATTGGCCAAACATCCTTAATTCTCGTTGTTAAACTAATTAAAAGTTTCTTGCAGGAAGTGAAGTGTATATTTAAATGTTTATTTATATTTAATTATTCGAAGTAAACAACGAGAATTCATACACCCACAGTTACTAGATAGGTTTTACAGATTTATTACATTACGTACGTACGGTTTCATAGTGTTACGAGTTTATATATAAGTTCAATTAACTTAATTATATTTGCAAACAAATAAATAACTCAATGCACAGAGTACCCGAAATTCATTTTGTTTAAAAATTATTTGAAAACTCGACGGGGCCGAGTTATACATATTTATTTAAAGCTTTTGCTTATAATTTAATACAAAAACTCGTACATTAATGAACACGTACAATCTTCGCTCAAAAATGTCTGCGACTATGGAGGAGATTCTAAGCGACCACGACACCGTATTCGACAATACCATATCCGACAACACTACATCCGAATACGCCGCGTCAAACGGCACAGTAATGAACGCCGGAAACAGCCGTCAAGAGAGCCGCCCATCCTCAAGCGTTTCCAATGCACTAGAATTGTCATATGAAGCAATTAACAAAAGAATTGAAGAAACCGAGCGGGCTCATCAGGCTCAAATGGCGCGATTAGCCGCCGAAAAGGAGGAAATTCTGCGCCAACAGAGAGCGGAAGAAGAGCGTCCGCCCCCGTCGTGGAACGACTTCGAAGAATTGCGGAACTATTTCTTGAAAAGAGAAGAAAAGTTCACTAAGGAGGCGAAAGAAAATCGAGACCAGATAAACTTCCTCCAGGAGGAGCTGACAGAGCTTGAAGAACGCGTTCCATCACGCCTTTCAAACGCGAGTTCCGAAAACCTCCGTCGAAACCGCTTACCGACGCTACCGCGTAATCCTATTCAAGTCGAAGCCGACATCCACATAGCACCAGGACAAAGCAAGAATTCATATCCTCCTCAAACCGCGACTTTCTCCGACCCCACCACAACGAATTTATGGCCCAAACAGGTGCTTGAATTGCTTCGCGAATCAAACACCCACGCTGAAGAAGACAAGATTATGTTTAATGGCCGCAACCCCAGAAAATTCATTTCCCAGATGGAAATGGAGTTTAAAGGGCTTAACCTTAGAGATGAGGTGAAACACAGGAGAACTTTAGCAAGGATGGATACAGACGACAGGAAGAAATACGGAGAATACTTCACGGACGATGTCTCTTGGGACGAAGCGAAATCGTTATTTATTGACTCCATTGATCCAGTCTCAGCGGCGCTGGATGAAACTAAGGAAGTATTAATGAAGCCCCAAGGAAACACTTCACCGGGATTATTCGCCCTACGTAAACGAATCTTGTTCGACCGACATTTATCTTTCTGGGATGAAGAAATGAAGACCACCGTCATGTGGGAATTAGCATCGGATTCGTTGAAACAAGCGATGATTTTTATGCCAGCGAGCGTATCGGAATTTGTTGCTAAAGCTGCGAAACTTTCATCGAAAAAAAAAGAACACACATGTCGAACAAAGTAGGAAAACCGATCCGCCCCCGGCAAAAACCCAGGCCCCAATAAACCACAATGCGAACCAACAGAAGGAGAACTACACCAATTCGTCAAAAAGCCGCTATTATAACCACTATAATAAACGACCGCGCTCACCAAGATTTTATCGTCAGAATTACGAAAATAAGCAATTTGAACCAAAATCAACCAGCCCAAGCAGAATGCCAAATGACGATGAACAACTTCCGAGAGCGGCATCACCGCAGAAAATCGCTGCCACCACGTCGAACCGCCCCCGCAAGCCATCTCTCTGTCGAATTTGTAGAATCGGAAAACATTGGTATAACGAGTGCCCCAACAGGTCGGGAAACTACCAGGAGCGGCAGGATCAGAGATAAACACGGTTCAACACTCCCCTGCCGCCTCCGTACGCCGACAACGAAACGCTTCACTGACAAGATATACGCCCTATGACACAAATTCACGAAAAACTGCGACACGCATCCGGCACCTCCACCAGAACATAAATACACATTCGTGGAAAACTAACAGGTACGCCCGGCACATCCACCAGAATTTCGGCACAAACCCGAACAGCGAAAACGATACGAATCTCGACCAAACTGGCAACCGAGTCGAGCAACACCAGCAGAAAAATGCAAACTTATCGCGCGATATAAATCAGGAGGCCGGTCCATCATCATTAATAGCGCAGTGCCCATCAATTTCGAATAATACGTGCCCGCGAGATAACATACGCGAAATAGACAGTGATATAGACACTCAACCCTTATGTGCTTTTTCGTCAAATGTTACTAAACTCGTGTTATTGCCATTAATTATGCAAGATCGAACAATATCTTGCCTGCTTGACTTGGGAGCATGCCAAAATTATATTCAACCGGGAATCGCAAAATGTGTACGCGAAATACACATGAAGGCAAATTTGGCTGGAAAGGATATCACCGCAGATGTGACAGGGATAGCATCTTTTAATTTCCAACTTGGCACGCAACATTTTTCCGAGGATTTCCTTGTGTTTCCTGATCTTCGATACGAAGCAATTCTGGGAATCGGATTTTTCCTCAAGCACCACGCTGTGATTGATTGCAGTAAAGCATGCATTCATCTCGGCACCGGATTACGCCAGACAATCCGGTGGACCGAACAGCAAGATAAAATGGAATGTGTTCGAGTACCGGAATTTGATTGCGACTTTACAGGAAAAGCAGCGCATGATTTCAAAGAATTGATCGAAAGATTTGCGCGCATTTTCCAGCCCAAGGATCAATTCGCTCACCGCCCACGAACATCAGAGCACAAAATACAACTGACATCCAACAAACCAATCCGGATTCGACCGTACCGGGTAAATACACTGCGAAAACAAGAAATCGACCGACAAGTAGATGACCTCCTCGCACAAGGAATTATCGAGCCAAGCACAAGCCCATACGCGTCCCCCATTGTCTTAGTACAGAAAAAAAGATGGTAATAGCCGATTCTGTATGGATTACAGAAAAATCAATGCGGTGACAATATCGGAACCGACCCCTATGCCCGTGATACAGGAAACGCTAAGAGATCTCGGAGATGCTAGTATCTTCTCTACGTTAGATTTAAAGAGCGGGTATTGGCAAATCCCAATGGAAGAAAACTCCAAACAATTTACAGCGTTTTCAACACCGGATGGAGGGCATTATCAATTCCGCGTAATGCCCTTCGGGCTCAAAAATGCTCCAGCAACATTTCAGCGCTTGATGTCCCAGGAAGTCCTCGCTGGAATGATACATGATTTCACAATGGTGTACCTGGATGATATAATTATATTTTCCAGGACACCAGACGAGCATATCAGACACCTCGCATTAGTGTTTGAGAGATTGGATCAATTTGACCTCCGCTTAAGCGTAGATAAATGCTCGTTTGGAAGAAGTTCGCTGGAGTATTTAGGACACATCGTCGATACGGACCTGACACGACCTTTGCAAAAACACCTGACGCAAATTAAAGATCATCCCATTCCGAAAACACGCCGCCAACTAAGAAAATATCTAGGTCTTTGCAACTGGGTCCGACAATACATTGTTAATTATGCTGATATTACCGCTCCATTAAACAATCTACTTGCCACAACACGCCCGTTTAAGTGGACACCCTCTGCAACAGCAGCTATGGAGATGCTGCGCGAACGCGTTCAACAACCACTTAAACTTCACCGGCCGTTACCCGATTTACCTTACACCGTGCAAACCGACGCGTCGATGATAGGAATTTCCGCCGTTCTGTTCCAGACGACCCCCGCCGGCGAAAAAAGAATAGTTTCGTTCGATTCACGTAAGTTAAACGATGCAGAGACGCGTTATCACATAAATGAACAGGAATGTCTCGCACTTGTGTTTGCCCTGCAAAAATATCGCCCACTCCTCGAAGGACAGCATTTCAGTGTCGTCACAGACAGCAAGGCACTAACATGGCTTGCGAAATTTAAGGACGTAAAATCAAAACTTACGAAGTGGGCGTTACAACTACAGAGTTTTGATTTCGAAATTATTCATTGCGCGGGAGAAGAAAATCAGCTTGCTGACCTTCTCAGCCGCGATCCGGAACATTTACCTGTAGACCCATTACCGGAATTAGAATCGTTTTTACCACCGCAGGTAAACGTGATAGAACAACCTATAGTTTTCTTTGTTCTAGAAGCGCAGACATTGGACGAAGAAATTCAAGATAAAATACAACTTCTTGCTGACCCAGACCACCCAGAATTCGCTAAATACAGCGAAACGATGGAAGTCATAGACGGACATCTCTTCCACCGCCCGATGTATGGCCGCGACCGAGCCATTTACGTTCCTGCTACAGCAGTTCCTCGAGTCTTACACGCGATGCACGATGAGGCTATTCACCCAGGACGTGACGAAACCTTACGCAGTATTCGAAATCGCTATTATTGGCCCACTCTGCCTAGTGATATTCGAAACTACGTAAAGAATTGCCTCATCTGCATTGCCACGAAGCGTGGAAAGAATCAGAAACGCGCACCAATGAGAGCGCGCATTCCCATCGCACCGTTTGACACCGTCGCCGTGGATTTGATGGGACCTTATCCTGCTAGCACCGCGAAGAAAAGATTTATACTTGTGGTAACCGACCTTTTTACGAAATGGGTTGAGGCCTTTACGATCGGTCAAGCACGTTCCGGTAACATATTAAAATTACTAGAGGAACAAGTATTCCATAGGTTCGGTTACCCAAGAGTTATAATCAGCGACAACGGACCGCAGTTTACTGCAAATCGCTGGCGAGATCAACTGCAAAGTTGGGGAGTGGAAGCATACTACACTCCCGTGTATCACCCACAGGCAAATCCGACAGAACGAAGAAACCAGGAGCTGAAGAAATGTTTGAGGATTCGTATGCAAGGCCAGCCTGGAAATAAATGGGCTCGGTACATTCCAGAAATCCTGTACGAGCTGCGTTCAAGAAGTAATGCCGCAACAGGATTCACGCCTGCCGCCGCGCTGTTAGGCTATAACTTACCTCGCCCAGCAGAACGAGAAATCCCGCCCACCCAACCGCCACTCCAGGACGACGAGAGAGAAAGAAGATGGGAAAATATAAGAAACAGCCACCGGCGATATGTACAGCGATATGACGAACCAGATGAACAATCACAATTCACTATCGGACAGCAGGTTGTCATCCGAAACCATCCCATAAGCGACGCGAAAAATCCAGCCGGATTCGCACCGAAGTGGTTAGGACCGTACACGGTCCGAGATCGATTCGCCGGACGCGTTTATCTCATCGAACGTGACGGCTACAACGTCAGAATACACGCGGACGACATACGGCCAGCGCCACAAGAACCTGTCCCACCAGCCCAGATTCAGGATGACATCTCTCTCCCCGGAGCCATCGCCCAAGATGCCACCGAAGAAGACGAAGTTGCCGAAGAAGCCGAGGAACGCGCCGAAGAAGAAGACGTGGCCGAGGAGGACATCGACGACCCAATTCCAGGGCCATCCACTGCAGCATGTGGTCGTTTCTAAAGTGATTAGTTTTCCAGCGACTTGAAAGTTTTTCCCGGAAAATTAAAACACTTTTCCCGCAACGCAAGGTTCACTTGCGAATTCTTGTTAGTTTCCCAGGAAGTGAGAGGACATTTCTAAAGTGACAATGTAGATACTCATAGGATACTTAGTGTAAATAGTTTCATTCGTATCGACATCACACTTCCGACTTCACAGACTTTAAGAGTGTTTTAAGACTGTTTTACTACACCCTACCAGAAAAGAGTGAAACAAACTATTTTCCATTTACCGCCTCCAGAAACTATCGGAGAAGGGAAGCGACGCCGATCCCGCTTCCGTAGTGGAGAGAACATTTTCGTTTGGAAAAGAATCGAAGCAAAAGGTGCGAACGACCCGCGCCATAACACTAAATCCGCGGAATCCGCGGCTACACGACATATCCGGACACCACCACGACGCATCAGTACTGACAATGGGCAGTTATCCCATTGTGGCGCCCACACAATCAAACAGGAAACCAGGAACCATTAGGCAGAAAGCCGAAGAAATTAGCGCTATTCTTTTTCGCGCTACCCCGAATTTATCAAGCGAACCGAACACCAGTGTATGTACTTCTTCTTTCTAATATATATATTTTTTTGTCTTTCTTTTCAGATTTACTTCTTTTATGTATTGTTAACGAACTTAACTCATTTCACGGGGCCGAATTGTTACCGGCGTTTTACCGGAAACGCCGCAACTATGATTATTTCGGCGATTTAAATATTTTTATTCTTTCTCGCGATAACAACGGACCCCACATTGTTTTTAATCACCTTATTTTCACCTTCATAATCATTTAGTATCAAATGAATTAAGTTCGCTTACATATACGGAGTGTTCGGGTTTTTGTAAATATTATTTGTAAATATAGGATTAGTTTATTTTCATATTTTTATTAGGGTTTAGATTTTAGATTTATGACCTTACGCGGCACAAATCCCTTTTGGATCATAAAACGCAAAATTCCAAGCAGCGGCCCTAATCCGGGGAAATTTCACAATTAGGGCATTTCGTGATCACAACAAAAGCACAACAGATTTGCTCCCGAAATGCTCACAGCTAGGCACCGCCCTCCGGATTACGAAAGAGGCTGCATTTACAACCTAGCTGCTTGGAATTCGGATTAAGGGAAAATACCGAATATTTATTCATGTTTATTTTTCTTTTCTTTTCGCGGATTGTTTTATTGATAGCTAAATCAATCACGTCACACATAGTAGATACGTAAATTATTGTACATATTTTATAACGGCCGATCATTTCACTTATGTAAACATACGATAATTTCTAAACTCACTAACAACAGAAATATGAAAACTTGCACACTTCAAAGTGACAACAACCATAAGATTTAGAACCAGGATATATATGGATATATGTATGTATATATATAATAATAATAATTAGCAGCATTAATTTAATATATAAAAGCTATGATTATTAAACAAATAATTAGCAATTCGGATGCCGATTGCATCATCCGTTTACGCCAAGGCGCGTAATGATCAAGCGCAACTCACTTGCGCACGGCACCCCTAACCGCTGAACCAATCAGAGGCAGGAGCCTTAACCACCTCCACCTCTCACATTCCTCCATGCGAGAATTACGGGAAGGGAGAAGGTGGTTAACAAAACTGTTGGTTCACGGGGGTGAAGAGCAATCGTCTCGAGTCTGGTGAATAGTGCGGTAACCAGTAAGTAGTGTTGCATAAATCATTTTTGTTTACGAAGTGGTCGAACCGTTAAGAAGTAGTCGCGTCGCGTAAGGTGTAGTTTTATTTAATTGTATATATATATTTCTCTGATTGTAAATTCGTTATTTTTATTTGTTTATTTGTAATAAACAACCTTTGTTAATGTTTTTCGGAAACCTTAATCTTTCATTTAACGAACCTTTTGCATTTACCTGAAAATACGAAATATATATATATACACAGTGAGTTGTTCCTGTAAATGCTGTTCCAGGACCTGATGTTTAGGGTGAGTTATTTATTATTATATTTTTCTCTTTCATTATATTTAAAGTAACTGTGTGGTACCTCTGCCTACGAGCTACTAGGTAATCGAGGGTGATCCGATTTTGAGAACAAGGTCAATAATTCAATATAAATTTCTCAAAATCGGGGTGATTGTCTCCCAGAAGGCAACACCTTAATTTCCCCCTTTGATAAAACTTTTTAATTACTGTACACAGAATTTAACAATAATTTTTCCTTATTTTTATTTACTTGTTTTGGTTTCATACCAATTGTTCTATGTTTTGTATTATTATATTTATTAATTATATTTTGTAGAATACTAATCCAATTATAATTGCCTTGCATGCTAAATTCCTTCCACATCAGTTCTTTAATAGTTCTATTGTACCGTTCAACAATTGAACTTTTTAAAGATGAAAATGTGCTGTAATGATTAATTCCATATTTTCCACATAGTTTTTTAAAATTGTTGTTGTAAAACTCAGTACCATTGTCTGTTTGAATATTTGCAGGTATCTGCCTCTTTTTCAACAATTTTTCCATTTGTAAGGCAACTTCTTTTCCAGTTTTTGTTTTTAACGGTAAAGCCCACCCAAATTTAGAAAAAGCATTTATAACCATCAATATATATTTGTATCCTTTATTTTCCTTGGCATAAGGTATCATTTCAACTAAATCCGCTTGGTATAAATCATTTAAACTCTTCAAGATTACTCGACGTCTACGAAAATGTTTCCGAACTGGGGCGTGAATTTCATCAATTACATCGCGTTTAATGTTGGGTTTCATTAGTATTTTGTTCGATTAATATCTCAATGCAAAACTTCTTATCGACACCTTCTGGAGTCGCTGCAAATCTGCGCTTAATTTGTATTGTATCATTCAATTTAAGGTTTGTTAATTCAGACAATACATACTTTTCATTAATAAATAGAATTACATTTCCCAGGTAATTTGTTTTGAGAACTTTTCCAGTGTATAATGTGTTTTTATATAATATATCACCCCCCTTATTATCAATTGTATAGAATCCATCGGAAGATACGTTTCCGTTGCCGGCAAGTGTCAAAATTAACCTATATCTTCTATCTTTATCTGTTTCATCGAATTTAAAATACCTCTGAATTATCTTGTCTAAATTGTTAGATTTTTTAATATAGCTCGAGACACTATGCCCATGTACATGTTTTCCAAATTTGTCAACAGTCATTGCACCAAAAATAGAATTTCCAAATTTGTCTAAACTCATTTTATACACCGGTTGCTCGTCTGGTGTCTAATGAGATAATAACATATGTTTATTTCAGGAGCCACACTTATATTACTTTATAATGTTTGCTTCCTTCAATTCTTCAATTATTGAAATTATTTCATTTGTATGCGCATTATTGCCAGCACTTTGTGAAGCTAATAATAAGCGTAATCTATCTACAAGTTCATTCGGATTATCCCAATATTGCAATTCTAAGGAAGAATTGGGATTAATTTTTTTTTGCAAACCGCGTCCAACTTTCCATTTTTTAGTCCACCACACTTTTGGAGGTTGCCCATTTAAAATTGGCTTAATAATGTTTACATATTTCAAAGCTTTACTACCAATACGTTTTCCGCTTGGATCATAATTAAATCGCGTCGCAGATGTTTGCTCTAAAATACGTTTATAATTTCGAACATCGTCAGGTTTAAAAGTGTAAGGGTCCTTTTTGAAAAGTAATTCGTATAGACCGGTAGTGCCCTTATATGGCACATCGTTAATAACAACATTTGCTCCATCAAACTTAAGTACCGCGTTTCCGATATACAAAACACCATCAAATGTTTGACGAACTCCATAACGAGTATCGAATTTATCTCCACGATCTAATTTAAAGTCAATCAAATATGCGCGAGGTATATGATGAAATTGTTTCAGGGTTTGTTGTAGGACTGACGAAGTATTAAGTTCGTCTACCAGTCTATCATGAGCTTCATCTAAACGTGTGGTAGCAGTCCGTAGGACTGTAGCGTCATCATCAGAATCTACGATCTCTTCATCATCATCATCATCATCATCATCGTCATCATGTGTGACGTTTCCTGTTCTTGGCGGTGAAGTTTGATAAACTTCTTCAGTGTATCCTGTTGCAGTATCCTCAATCGGTGTTGATGTAATAATATCTTTTTTCAAATGCAATTGATGTCTCGGTCTTCTGGGTGTTGATGATGACGTTTTAATGGGTGTAAATATTCGTTTGTGTACTTTAATTTTCAACGGACGTTTTCTAATAGTTTCCTCAGATGAGGTTCCATAGGATTGCGGTGTAGTAAATATTTTTCTGCGTATTTGCGATTTTCTACTTGAACCAAATCCCGTTTCTTTTTCTTTAACATAACTAGAATCAATAGGAACAAATTCTTCATTGAATTTACTAGCGATTTGTTTCAGTGGTTCACTCAAGGGTAATAACGTTGCGGCAAGATGTTCTTTTGAGTCTGCAATATCTGTTTTTAACGATCGAATTTTATCACGCAAAGCACTACGTGCTTCCACGAGTTGCTTTGCAATGTCTTTATCCATGTTAAGAACGCAAAGTGTCTGTAAACACTGATAACATCTGCATCGTTACAGCGCTTTTTAAATAGTCAGAAATTTATCGAAACCTTTTCGATAACGACCATTCGTTACAGGACAATCTAAATCAATTACGAATGGAGAATAAGGTTGCTTACAACATTCTGTGCAAGTTTCTAGAAATGTATTCAATGTCATGTCACCTATTACGTGATCATTGAAAATATGCTTTAAATTTGTTGCATCTTGCTTAAATATTACCAATAAATTACAATTGTCTCGAACCAATTGCTTTTGAATGGCACTGTAACTTTGGCATATTTTAAAACAATCAACATTTTTGTGCCGACCGTATGAAAAAAATTCCTTAATTACATTATGACCGGTCGGTGGAATATCATCAAATATAACAATGGAATATTCTTTAATATTTTCAGGCGGTCCAAGTGATTCAACATCCGAAAACTCAAAATAACCACATTCTGGCACGTCTTTTACTATTGATCGTAGATACGCGTATTTATTTTGAAATAATGATTTTGAACACAAGTATATGTTTTTAAAACGTAAACCGTTGGTTGCAAGTAATAATGGTAGCATTGCATTTGTTTTACCGCAGCCAGAAGGGCCTATAATAAGACCTCTTTTGCAATTTCCTCCAAATAGATCACTATGTCGTTTATATCGAAACTCGTTAAGATCAAAACTTATTATTGGTAATGACAAGCAGTGATTTTCAACATTTTCCGACATAATAATGCTATAAAAAACCCAACCCTGCGTACAACTTAATTTTTGAAGGGTGAATGAAAATAAATTGAATTGTCAACAGTTATATATTACAAATAATATTAATAATTAAATATAAAAACTAATACTAAATAAAAACTATAAAAAAACTAATACTAAATAAGAACTATAAAATAATTCCCTGACAGATGGTAACACACATCCAAATGACTAGGAGCGACACACATCAACCACACACGACTAGCAACAGACAATGACCACAAAAGCAGATGTAGCAATCAAACACCTCATTACAATTGTTTGAAAAGAATTAGACTTGAAACAAATTGACAAATTTAAAATATAGTTACAAAAATGTAATGTGCTTTCACAATTAAATTTCTTTTAAACGTTTTTTTAAACTTGTCAATGAATAATGCTCCTCTCGTAGCTGATTTCGTTTTGCAGCTAAGTAATTACTAACGTCAGGAGTGTTAGAATTAGTAGATTGCACAACGAACTCAACCACATCAGGCTTTGAAAAACTATTCAAATTATCGATTATACTATCAATTCTTTCCAATCGATCATCAATGGATGTCATGAAAGAGTCTTTGCGAGCTTGCATAGAACGAATTGTTCCTTTATCACAAATGATGGCTCGCATAAACTCTTCGAAATTGTTAGTAGTAGTGGTTAAGGGAGGAATCTGGTTGGGTGGTATAATTGTCGGTGGAGGAGCGTTAAGATTGGGGTTAGTTGCTCTTACTACATCTGCTGATGAAGATCTTCCAGGTAAAACTGTATTGGTTATTTGCAATTCACGGACAGAAGATCGAACAGCACCGTTATCTTGAGAAAGTGTAATTTCTTGTGATAACCGCACTGATTTAAACAAGCCACCCAGCTCACTGTCTCCCATATCCGAAACTGCAAATCGACCATCAGTATTATTTTCCGACTCGACTTGGCTGGAAGATCTTTGGCACCCACCTGCAGGCCACAATCGCAACGGAGACTGAGTCATTTGAGCTGATTGCTGTGGCCCAGGTGTGCTCGATTTTGTCCCTGCAATTAAACAAAAAACATTGGAATTAATAAATATCATTAAATATTACAAAAAATACAGGACTTACCTCTCACGTCATTGGTTGCAAGTGATGCATCAAAACCTGGCTGGGAAACCACCAAGTTTACCAATGACTGAGGAAATGTATAATTTTGCCCAGTCGGTACCGCGACATAATTTTGTCCAGTCGGCATCGCGTAATACGTGGAATCGTTTTGCACGATGACAAACTGGTTTGAGGGTTGAGGTTGTGCAATAATTTGGAATGAGGATTGTTGTGGTGGTTGGATTTGCATATTTTGTTGGATTTGGAATGAAGGATTTTTTGTTTGCGGTTCGACTAGGTGTATGCTCTGAGGGCGTTGTGGTTGATGTGTGCTGCTGCTGTATTTGTTTTTTTGGCCCTGCTTGGATAATGTCGAAGGTTGGTGGTTAGAAGGCGATCCAACAAGTAACGGCATTGAACACATAGGATTCGTTCGCCCTGTACACAATAATTATGCATTAAAATTATAATTAGGAATAGAAAATAATGCATAATAAAATATCTAATCAACCCGGAAATAACCTTTAGTCTTTCGTTCCTTTTTCGCTTTCAACGCCTTTCTCCTTCGAAAGCAATTTATTTGATGAATCATCTGCCACTGATTTCTTTTTGTCATTTGTAAACAAATCAAAATCATCCCATGATTCATCAAATGAAACTGAAAACAATAACAATAGATAATCTAGAAACATTTAAATAACACGTGTTTTAAATACTTTTTACATCAGGTCCAATTATGTTAGGATGTGCATCTGAGTTGGTGGTGCTCGTTTTCTCAACTTCACCTTAAAACAATAGACAATAAATAAGATACATTTGATTAAATAGAATTAAAGAAAAACAAAATACCTAACATATTCCCATCCATGCTGGAGTTCAGAAAATCGTCGATACAAATGATCTTGTTACCTAAAAGCAAAAACAAACACACAAAATAAGAATATCCAAAATATGTTAAAAATATTCAATCACCAAAATATAAATAAAGACCACTTACCTTCCATTTTAGAGTGGAGATGTTGTTCGTTCCAAAACTTGCACTGGATGTGATTTCTTGGTTTGTTCTGACTTCTTTTATACCCAATTTTGAGGTCAGTAAACGGTAGCGAAAGTAAAACAAGTGAGGGGGAATCGAGGTTACATTTTTTTTCGGGGGGTGGGCGGAGAAGCCAACTGGGGCGTGGGGGAGGAGCCAAGGAGGGGGCGGGGCGGGGAGTGGCCAAGGGGGCGTGGCGTGGGAGGAGCCAAGGAGGGGGCGTGGCAATGGGCGTAACTGGAGGGGGTAATTTTATTTTGACGCCTCCCCGGTGCCGAAGGGGGGGGGGGACGTATTTTTAGACATTTTCCCCACTCCTACCCCCACTCTTCCCTCTCTCTTTGTGGGAGGAAAGTAGGAGGAGAGTAGGAGGAGACTAGGAGGAGATTCCTTCTAACCATCATTCTCTTTTTTTTTTTTTTTCTCTTTCTTTTTTTTCTCTTTCTTTTTTTCTCTTTCTTTTTTTTTCTCTTTCTTTTTTTTCTCTTTCTTTTTTGTTTATTTTTTTAGTTGCCGCAATTAAAACAAGTTATATTATAAAAAACATTTTTTATTTCTTAATCATGGATACATTGAATATTTATTAAACAATATACATTGAACAATAACAATAACAGCAATCACAATTTACGATACTCTTGCAAAAGAAACAATCCTTCTTCATTGGTGGTGGTCTATCGACATGTGTCATCCAATTAGCCGTGTTGAAATGTTCATTGCATGGCAATCTTCCTTGTAAACATTTCATTGTGCGTATGTGATCCGGTAATATGGGCCATAAAGTAGCGAGTTCCAATGGTTTCATTCGTTTCAGCAAATAAATTAATGTAGAATTAGTAGCACGTTGATCTTCTAGAAATGGTGTCCCGTCTCTACCGATATATTTTGATAATGCATTGTTAATCCTTCTTAAATAATAAATAACATAATACTTTAAGTTACAAGTATACTGTCGAACTGTTTCCATGTTAACACAGTTGTGAACCAATGCCGTCTGATATTATTTCACTTTCCGACTCAATTATATGCATTCAAGTTTGCTGTACATTTGTTCTTTTTTCTGTTCTACTCCATTTGCTGAAGGTTGTTTCGTCGCAACCTCTTTTATAAAATTGTTTCTTCTTCTTCTTCATCTTGCATGTAATAATTGATAGGATTTGACATTTTATCGTAGATATAATACACATTTGTTAATGCACACATTGTATAATCTGTATCTTTGTGATACATACACTTTGGGTGAGACGCTGACAACTTTATATCCAATCTTTTAATGTCCTCAATTGGCCGATCCAATATTTTCTGTAGATATTGTGATTTTTGCTCACCTCTCACATAAATGTTTTTAGCTTTTTTACTAAACACTCGAATAATTTTATCAATTTTATTGAGTGGTACATTTCCACTAGTCCATTCCAAATGGTGGAAGTTTGAAGTTAACCAATGTGCTGTTCGACGTTGCTTAGCAGGTAAACAATTTACAGAATGGGGAGCCTCAAACAAATAATGGCTAATTCGACGTTCGCTATCACATATAGCCACTTCTTTCGGTAGTAATTTATCATTACTATCGTAAAAACCTTGAATGTCGATTATGATATAGTCCAATGTATCCATAATTTGTTTGTGTACTTCTTAATTCATTCACTTCTTGTACTTGACTGATGTGTAAAGCAAATTACACTACTTTTATAATGACAATCGCCCCTCCTTGTTTTATAGCAACAGGGAATTGCAGCAGGACGGGTAACACCTCTTTTACAACAATTCTTTTACCACTTTTGTTAGTGGTGCATAATAAAACGCCTTATCGTGCAAAATTAAACAGTATGCTGTTGTATTAGCCGGAACTGGTTCTTTTGAAGTAAATTCAATTTTAATTTCAACGCCACTTTTGTGAATAGTGTCTGCCTGATACGTACAATCGATTCCTACTAATGGAATTTTCTCTTTAAATTCTGCTGGTGAAAACATTGGTTCACTTTCTGGCACATAGTAGTATGATTGTTGGAATCTGCTATACATATCGTACACAATAGCATATTTATTGATATCAAAATCAATATTTAAATTATCATACGGAAATCTTGTACCGTTCAAAAATACACTTAGGTTTGTCAACTTTATATTATCAAATAGAGCCATTGAAGACTTCATCTGGCCTTTTCGATTGGTTTGAAAACCGAAAATAATGTATCTTGGCGTTTCAAGTTGCGGCGCCGTCTTTACGGCCCATGTATGTCTTGTTGTTTGCGGCAATGACGGATACTCATGAATCTCCCAACTTCTAAACCATAAATTGATATTTTGATTTTTGTCAGTTAATTTTGTCAAGGCTAACTGTTCTCGTAGACCGACTGCAATTTGAGGTATTCTCCAAATAATTTTATCTATTGTCAATTTTACTTTTTCTTTTTCAGCTTCACTTTGAACAATTACATCGTTATCATCGTTATTCCGAATGAGTACCAACTCTTGTCTACAGTTTAATACAACTTTCTTAAAATCTTCCGCAAATCCTAAAATACTTTTAAGCGGTACACTAATTGCAAAATGTCCATTGTCATCGACTATATCGCAAAAACCTTTTTTCTCAATGTCCCACCCTGCATTTTGTAATTTAATCATTTCATTTTTATTATACGAAAAATATCCTTTCATACATGATGTCACTCCCACGTTTCTAACGGAATCCACTTGAACACCATTCATTAAATACCGAAGATCGCTAACCATAAAGCCTGCTGGGTTGTTGACTAATTTTGAATTCTTACTAGCCTCGTTTTTAACATTCCCATCCTCACCAACTTTCCGTAGAGTACCCTCTACATATAAATAACTCTCTCCTGGTAATGTATAATTGTCAGTTTCAGGAACCGTTATCCTAATTTCATCATTATTATCAAAACTTGCCGATCCATAAGGTTGGTATGAATGATACTCGTAACTTACTATTGCATTGTTAGATTTAACTTTGTCGGTAACATTTAAAATGTCCATTATTTTAGTAGTTTATAGCCCAAATCTTTTAAGAATATACGATTTTCTGTTGTTAACTTCTTCACTTTTTTTAGGCTACTGCACACATTTTTCATATCGCTACCCAATTTATAGGCTGACCGGTTTGCTGTGTTCTTCTTCTTCTTCTTCTTAACAATATGGTTCCTCTTTCGATTCGACGTTTTTGAGTTATATAACTTCATCTCATTCAACCTTACGCAAGTGTAATCGTGTCGTTACTTCTTCACCTCTAAAATTGATCAATTTCCCTGATTGATCCAACACTCTTACCACAATTGTACTGATAATATCTCCAGTAACAGATAAATATATAGGTAAATGTGGCGATTCTACCATCTTATATCCGGCCGGCACTTTAGGAAAAAAATGATAAAGCACGTGTACCGGTTCACCGTTATTATAAGAACCGCTCACTAAATTGCAATAAATTTGAATTGCATTGACTGTGTGGATATTAACAATATTTTCTGCTTCATAACTCTTCCCGCCCATTAGTACTTTCTTATCAAATCCCAATAAGGTTCCTATACTTTTTTCAGCTGTAAAATCGATTTCTACATCGGTTTTTATGTGCACTTTCTGAGTATTATTATTACCGCGTATACGGACCAATGCCGTATTGTCAATGTCCCCTTCTATTTTAGTCTCTATAAAATCAGAAATATCATCTAAACCGTAAATTCCAACGGGTAATTCTACTATTTTTTTGTTGTTTCCTATTTTGTAGTGAAATAAATTATTTGATATGTCAACGTTTGGAATTGAATTGAATGACTCAAAATTGAGTAAAGCCAACTCATATTCTTCATCTTCATCTTTGCTCAAATAAATCGGTGGATTAAAATTGCAACTTAACTCGGAACTGATTCCGGTCAACGTAAACGTAAGCGAATGAGAAGTTTTCACCATTGCGTTTAGTCTTCGACTGATGTTTAAATTGTTTTCTTAATTATTTATTAAAAACATTAAACACAATTGTCCACAGTTTAAATCATCGATTGTCTGGTAGCGTTCATAGTTATAACTTATAACATTATTCTTATCATCTGATCTTAAATATTTTTCAATTTCAATGGAAGGTTTTAAATCACCGAAACTGTCAAAGTATTTTACTCTACTGCCACTTTTTTTATAAGCAACCCAATGCGTTCCTTCACTTTCTTTATTGTCTAAATTGATAACTGCACTTTCATTTTTTTAAATTTTTTTCGGTAATGCATTTCTCATATAGACACCTCTAAACGATGGTATTTTCAATAATTTTGCTATTTTTAAAATTTCCAAATTATTTAGAGGTCTTTTATGAAGGAACATTATTTTCAGTTTTTTGAATATTCGGGAAAATATAAACCACATCCTCTTTTATATGGTTTTATGTAATAACCAGAACCCACTGATTTGGCTTCCATAGCTCTATTGTGTCGCTCAGCTTCTTTTTGTTGTTCTTTAGCTGATTTTGCACTGTTTACTGCTTTCGCTATAGCGGCTGCCCCTCCTCCAAGGGAACCCAATGCACCTAAAGCTGCAAATAATGGAATCAACGGAAGAAATCCTCCTTGTTTCGGTATAGGAATGACTCTACGTTTTGGAAATTAAATGTTTCTCTTATATTTTTTCAAAACATTATATGCAGCTTTTGTAGCATCAAATACACTTTTATGTTTTCTTCTACTGATAGCGTTTCTGGCCAGTCGAACTGCCTTGTTAAACGTTAAAGTACCACCCCGACTCATTCTTTTGCGATTTCTACCCTTGCTTTTTCTCTTTTTTAGACCCATTCCAAATGAAGTTTTCCCTTTCATTGCTGCTGCAACTCCTGCCGATGCAATCTTTTCTCCGGCACTTGGACCAACCTTCTGAATTATTTTTTTTGCAGTTTTGAGTAACCTATGATCGGCTATATGCCTTTCTTTTAAATTATTTGTATTATCATACACTATATCGTGCTCTTTACAAGCTTCGTCGAGTTCGTTTATTCCTTTATCGCCTCGCGCTAATCTCTTTTCTAATTTTGTTCCAGGCCCACAATAATTATATCCAGGTAAATGAATTTCAAAAGGCAGCTTGTTTATTAATTTATTTAGTAGCCCCCGACCGATCCATTTGATAGTTCTTTTACGACTGACGGGATAATAGACATACATTTTATTTTAAAGGTATACAAATAAACTGTGGCAACTTAAAAACTGTTTATTGATTTTTATAATTTAATTTTAACAAACATTTACCACTTCACCTAATACTAACACATATACTAACTATGTTCTACTTAAACCTTGAGTTATATACATTCTCCCTAAAACTACTTTGTAAACAAAAACTTATTGCTAATTCGATTCTTTTCATTTTTTCTTTGAATCTTAAAGAATCATAATAATATATATGCCATGCACCTTTCCTAGCTTCTTTATACGCAAATTTCCATACATACAAATTATGAATAATATTTTTACTTTCACACATTACTACTTTCTTTTTACTTCCCATTATTATAAGAATCTAACATTATATGTTGCATATCAAAATCGAACAATAACTTATCATTACCATAAAGTAACAATTCATCAATCATACAAGCATATTCATTACATTCGCCTTGCATTATTTTCGAAAAACGAGTTTTCATATCCCCATCCAGTTCATTTAATAAACCCAAGCAAGAATAGTAATATTCACTAAACTTAAGATTTTTTAAATATTCCAAACGAGACGAAACAACATCAACAAGTTTCCACAATTCACGAAGACCTTCATACGATAAAAATACGTGATTTCCACCGATATCAATTCTTGCAACTTTACGACAATTATTCATTAAACTAAATGAAATGTTTACTCCATTAAAGCTGATTGTTTGATCCGTATCTACATAAAAAAATGTTTGGTTGATATTCACTTTTTGTTCTAAAAATACTGTCCACATCTGTTCATTCAAAGAAATTCCTTGCCCACCCTTACCCAATATTCTAATAACTGGTTCAAGATTAAGATCTATGTCCAAACCTACCGACACCCATTTAGAATTACTTTTATTTAAAAAATACGTATTCGACGACAATAAATTTTTCATAGCGTTCTTCTTTTGTTTTACAAGTTGATTGTTGTGGTTGGCATCATCGTTGGTATCGTTGATATTCCATGGAACATCAACAGTAGTAGTCTCACCATGATTCGGTAGATTTATATTCGAAAAAGGTTCTTCACCCTCTTCAAAAAATCCCGAGTCATTTGCTGAATTCGCATTATCAATTGGCCCATTATTTCGAATATGTGCTCTAATAATTTGTTTATTACTCGGGTTTTGTCGTTTCACTAAAATTTCACTTCAATCAATAAATTAATTTATTTTCAAAATAATTACAAATACTTACTTATTATTCAATTTATTATTGACAACAACACTAATTAGTGACACAGTTCTGGCAGATGTATTCTTGACAACAACACGTGTACTGTAATAAGTTACACCCATCCGGCAGATCTTATATAGTCCCATAATATTATGTTGGGGGGAGGTTCTGTATATATTTTTACATCACAACGACCTCACATACTTCTCCTCTGAAAAGGACTAACTACTTTATGATTTTCCCGCCTAAAGGAGGTCGTTTACCCACTCATTAGAATCCAATTGAAGGCATTCAATACCTTCAATCATCGATGTTGCTAACAACACTTTAACCGCATTGACAATATTTATTAATAGATTCATATATGACATCTTATGTATTATTCATCAGTCGCCCTTGAACCATCGAGATGAACACATCTTGTCTTGTGCATGGTCCGCCTATAGCGATACAGCGCATAAAAGCTGTAATGTATCGGGTGAAAATCTTAAGGGGGTAAGGGCCCCTTTGGATTTTGATTAGACACATTATTTGTCTTTAATGGATGCTAGACAATACGTTAGACCGTGGACTGTAAGCACTCAAGGGTGATATTTTTAGCCGATTCTATGAACCCTACCTCTTCTATTTGGTGAAAACTATCTTAAAATTATTAAGAGTATATTGCCTCTTTAGAATCAATAAAACCGTAAAGTAACCTCCTCCTCCTCCTCCTCTTCATTTTATGAGGAGAAGGAAAGAAGGTTCTTTGGAGATTCTAAAAAGACACCTCCTCCCTACCAGGAGGTTTTAACTCTTTTAATCATTTTGAGGAGTTTCCTCTCAAATGAGGAGGAGGTTCTAGAATCGGCTGTAACCCTCTACTAGTGTGTGTCAAACTTTGGACTTGTCAGTTAATTGTCATTTAATGTGTCAAAACTGAAAATCCCTCTCTTTTCCTCTCATTTACATATTTTGTCACTCCATATTATAACCTTTTTTAAAAGAGCTGACTTAAACAGTATACATTTGGTTATTTTTGATATTACCTAATAGGCAGGGGTTAGAAGTTTTGAATGGGTGTGCAGATGGTGATTGGGAGGGAGTTGTGAATGGGTGATTTAGTTGGGAAAGAGGTCACTGTTCAGATAAACAATTTTAAAGTCGACGATTGGAGTGGATCAGACCACTTTTCAGTGTCAGTAAAGTAAGGGAAAAAGGAAAAGAAAACGGATGTGGAGGGAAGAGTTGATCAAATAGATTTTTTTGAATACGTCAATTTTTTATGTCTTATAATAGTCAAAAGTGACATAACTTTTAAAACCTGATTAAATGGCATTTTATTAATTTTTGCACATATTAAGATAAATTGATTGAAATTTTATAGGTTATTATTTTATGTTAATACTGCCCCAGTAGAAATAAATCTTGTAGTTACATTTCATATTGTATATATATTTATATCTTAAAGTTGTTAATCAATGTGCAGACAATATTATCCCAATATAGTTTACGGTTATTGCTACTATACAGGGTGACCGTATTTCAACAGAATGTATGGGGATCTTGGTTATTTGAAGAGATAGAGAGTCCCTTAAATTGCGGCATAGTTGCGTATTTTAGGGCCCAATAATAATCTAAAAACAAATTTAAAATATCTTCCTTCGTTTTTGAGATATTGTCAAAAAACGGATTTTTTGAAATTTATCTTTTATTTTTTTATTCAAAAACCATTAAATCCAGACATTTACAACTTTGACATTATAAGGCACTTTTTAACGAGAAATCTAGTAACATATTTTATTTTAAGATAACTATAACATTTACCCAGGGACTATAGCCAACTTTTGTTTTTTTTATGAGCGCTATTTTGGATTTTCATAGTTTTTGGAAGAATATTTTTTTTCTGAATTCAATTATGTATTAAACTTATAGTTTATTGTACATTTTTATGTAACATTTTATTCTTTTGTTTTTTGTAAAGAGTGCCTTGGAAACAGTTGGGTAACTAACTCATCTGTCAACTCCTAGGACCCATAATTGCTGTTAAAATACATCACTAGTTGTGATCTATTTTAAACTAACGAGTGTCTTTCACTCCCAGACTAAGCATGAAGTAAAATTTCGAGTTTAGAAAAGCCCCGCGTAGAAAATTTGTCGAGCATCGCGCAGCGACCCGAGACAAATTTTCACGGGGCTTTTCTAAACTCGAAATTTTAATTCCTGCGCCACGCGTATAAACCACGGATTTACAGTAAATTTAAAAATATACAACACTTACATGTGATGGCGATCAATATTTATTGAGATGTAGTGAAAATGGAATAATTACTTTTTTTGTGAATAGTTTTGGAATAATAATAATAAAAGTAGAATAAATTTAGTTTCTGCAATTTTTCCATACTGTTGATATTTAGGTCATCATATCTTTAAGAGGGAAAGTGCTATGATGGGCACATCAACAATTATTTTATTTATGTTTTATGTAATAATCGATACTTATTGTAATTATTACAAAAAATTGACAGTTATTAAATAATTTTGACTGCCAACAATGATTGACTGCTGTCAAGATTTTATTGATTAATAGATATAACGTCATTGTTTTGAAGGCACTCTTTGCAAAAAATAAAATATTATAATTTTAAATATCAAATCTAAAATAAATTATGAGTGTAAAATATAAAAATCCAAAATGGTGCCCACAAGAAAAACAAAAGTAGCTAACTTCCCGGGTAAATGTTATAGTTATCTTAAAAAAAAAATATGCTACTAGATTCCTCAATAAAAAGTGCCTGTTGTAACGGTTTTAACCCTCCTTTAGGGTACACTTAGGGTTAGTCCAGGTTCAGGTTTAATCAGAGTCTCTGTTAGTGCAGAAATAATGTAACAATATTTTGTAAAAAATAAAATTTATTCGTAAAATAATACAAAATAAAAATAATCTTAAAATAAACAAAACGCAACCCTATGTACATATAAATTCCAACTCTGGCTCGGTCTTCTCCTCGTACCGCTCCGGGTTCGGTTCTGGACCGTCAGGTGTCTCTATTAGGAGAAAATAAACCAATAAGGGGTCATTCAAAAAGTACGTACACGCTCCCGGGGGGGGAGGGGGTTGGTCACGGGTGTACGGAAACGGGGGGGAGGGGGCGAATGAAAAGTGTACATACACCTCGTTCCTTCTTAATAATTTGATTTTGATTCTAATTTGATATATTTCGATCTCTATCGATTCACTTGATGTATTCATCGTATTACATGTGAACTAAGCTTTATACGGGCGCGTTTTGAACAAGTTTCCAAGTGCTGCCATCTATACTTCCACGGTGAAATCCATTCGAACTCCAGGTCATAACCTAGAAAGGCTTCGTTCGAGATAACAATCTGAAGAAAACGTTCAAGATAAAATACGTGAAAGGAATGTAAGTGTTGCTACACAAAATCACTCATTGCGATAACCTAACAGATAATAACCAAATATCCATGAATGTCCGCCAAACGTAAATTGATATACAAAAGTAAGTAAAAATATTGTCATTTTCAGAAATGCAACATGGACCGGAACAAAAAGTTTCAAGAACTGTTTAAACAGTACAAAGAGGCCTATCCTGATATGCAACCTGCTAAATTGCAAAAGATCAGTACTGACTTTTGGAACGATGCGAAGTCAAAAGATGGTTTCGAGCAACGCATCGAGGAAAAGTTACGAGAGCTTTTCAAAATGGCGAGTACGAAGAAAGGCGCACTGATGTCATTTTGGATCAAGGTATTGTGTCATATATATTTATTGTTTTTACATTAATATTGTTATTATTCAATTATTAGCGGGTATATAATTCTAAGATAATCATGTGACTGAATGTCATTTTCAGAGTACGACAAATCCAACTGCGGTCGCAAGTAAAGCATCCACCTCCGGGTCTGATCTTGGTCCAGGTTCAGCAGCGAGTGATCCAGGAAACAAACCATCGACCAGTGGGACCGATCTCTCTCAAGAGGTCCAATCCGACGAGCCAGGCACAGCGAAGTACAAAACTCCAGCCCAAGACGCTGTGTCTAAAGAGATATTGCGTTTGGATTGTGACATTCAGGGATTAACCATAAAGAAAAATGCAAACTTACTCTCGGAGAAAGAAGAAAAATCTCTGAAAGACAAGAAACTGAAATTGGACGAGTGCAGACAAAAACTGGCAAAGTTGAAGAAAGAGCAAGAGCGATCAGTCAAAACCAGAGCTGTGTTCAAACGGAAACTACAGGAAATCGCCGAGAAGGATCCATCAAACTCTTGGATGACAAGAACGAAGAAAGGACGACCGACGATCGAAGCAGACCAGCCGGACCTTCTACAAACGATTGTCGACATCGTCACCTACGGAGGAGCGGCTGATTCCCGACGCAGAACCGACATGATACGTTCTGTGAAGACTTTGGATGAGCTGACAAACGCATTGAAGACTGAGTTCGGCTTCACTCTCAGCAGATGTAGCGTTTATTTGCGTTTACTACCTCGGCGAGCAGATTCTACAGAAGGCAAACGTCATATCCGGACAGTCCCAGTCAAACTCATCAAAGCACAAAACGAGACTCATCGAACTCACACTGATGGTAAATTTGCGGCCGCGACGATTGGAAATCTGGAGGTATTGGCATCGGTACTGGGACCAAAGGAAGTCTTCTTCATAAGCCAGGATGACAAAGTCCGCGTGCCCATCGGACTAACTGCAGCAAACAAACAGTCCCCGTTGCTGATGCACTTGGAGTACCGCGTCCAGCTACCAGACCACGATTGGGTGATAGCTCCATCGCACAAGTTAATACCCTCCGTTTATGCTCTGATTGAAGTCGACCAAAATAAAATTCAGAGGAAAGATGCGGTCTCCTATTCAGGACCAACGTACATAGCCATTCGATCAGCTAAACATTCATCGTCGACAGCCTTTTCCCACGCCACAGATGTCGACCACATTTTCGCGATGGATGAGTTCGCCGACGTGCTGAAACGGCCTGACGGTTTGGCTAAACCTGTCGGGATATTCACAGTTGATGGTGGTCCGGACGAGAACCCGAGGTACGTGAAAGTGATTCAAACTGCAATTCATCATTTTCTGGACCACGATCTGGATGCTCTGTTCATGGCCTGCAACGCCCCAGGACGAAGCGCATACAATCGCGTTAAAAGACGCATGGCTCCATTGAGTAGAGAGCTTAGTGGAGTTATACTTCCACACGACCACTTCGGAAACCACCTGAATTCCAGAGGTCAAACTGTTGATGCTGATCTGGAAAAGCAAAATTTCGCAAAGGCAGCAACTGTTTTGGCGGAAATTTGGTCGCAGGTAGAGATTGATCATTTCCCTGTGATAGCCGAATATATTGACCCAGAGAAATCGGAAATGAGTCCTACGCAGCTTCTCGAAAAAGATCTAGCTTGGGAAGCCAAACACGTGAGAAGCAGCCAGTACTGTCTGCAAATTGTGAAATGCAAAGATGAATCTTGTTGCTCTCAGTTCCGAAGCTCGATCCTGAAAGTTTTGCCGGAAAGATTTTTACCAGCGCCTGTACCCATAGCTCAAACTGACGAAGGACTGCAACTCAACGAACCGTCTGGTGAATTCCCATCACTGTTTCTGCTTCAAACCCTCCAACCGTCTATAAAAGCTGATCTCCAAGACCACTCTTCTGCTGATGTTGAATTGCCTTACGATACAGCATGCCCGTCAGTCAAGAAGGACTTGAAGCGAAAGATCTGTCCCAAATGCAAGTTGTACTTCGCTTCGTTAACTTGTCAGAAAAAGCACCAAGCCTTTTGCAAATCTGTTTGCGATTTGCCGAAAGTCCGACCCGTCCGGATAGCAGCTCGTCGTCAAAGGGAGGCTTTGGCCATCATCCGCAACATCGAAGAGCAGGAGGACGCAGAATGAATCGAAGAGGACTTCATCGACGCCGAAACACCGGAGGTGGTCACGGAGGGCTGTAACGAGAGTCTTGCGGCAGTTGTGTCGCTGAAGGAGCATATGCAATCTCCATGGGAATGATATAAATATCTATAAATGTTGTTTCGTAATCGTTATTGTAACCGTTTTTGCCCACTGATACGGCAGCTAATATTTTATTTGTGTTGGTTGTATATGAAAGGATATATTTGTGATCTCATTATGATATAAAGACAAATAAAACGAAATAAAATATGTTGTAAATTTATTGTGTTTTCCTTCAAGTAATTCAATTATTTTAGCGCTAGGGGGGGGGGGGGGTACTGATGTGTACGTACACGCAGGGGGGTAGCTGGTGATTGTACGGAAGTGTACAGAGGGGGGGGGGGGGGGGAGGGGTCAAAAAATGGAATTTTTGGTGTACGTACTTTTTGAATGACCCCTAATTAATTAGGCTGGTTAAGTTTAAATAAACACAATAAATAAATATCTACAATATATTTATATACAATTACAGGCCTCCCTACTGTAGCACTTATGCGTAGCAGCAGTAGTAGGAAGGTCTGCCAACTTCCAGTGTTGGTTAGCGGTCGCTTATGCGTAGCAGACGCGCAAACTAACACGTTTCCGCTGCGGTAACAGTGGCACACATATACGGGTAATACAGCTCAGAGTGGGATCCGGAGAGCGCTTATACGTAGCTGAACTCCGGCCACTTCTGATGCAAACGGGATAGAGAGAGAACGCTTATACCTAGCTGAACTCCTCTACTACAGGTATTTGAATTCAACAGAGAGAGAACGCTTATGCATAGCAGAACTCCTCTGTGATTCAACGGAACAGGTACGGGTATTTGAATTCAACAGAGAGAGAACGCTTATACGTAGCAGGACTCTCCTGGAATTCAACGGAACGGGTACAGGTAATGCTATGTTCTAACGAGGAGGAATCGCTTATACATAGCAGATACCTCTCGGTACTCTAGCCGGTCTAATTTGCACTCGCTTATGCATAGCAGAGATGCAATTAGGAGGCTACCCTGGAAGATCGCTTATGCTTAGCTGAAATCCCAGCGCAGTCTGATTTCTGAGCGCTCCGGCAACTATTTTTATAGCCGGACCCATAAATCTATTAAATTAAAGACAGGCAACAAAGTGTTGCCAACTTATTGTAAATTTCAGGCATTATCTGTGAAATAGATAAATTAAAATAAAGACGTACACTTTCATAAAGTTAATAATATATAGATGGACTAGCATCGATTGCCAACCCATAAATCTCACATTTATCAGCTGTGACAATCGATGCAAGTAAAGTTCGTTACACTGTATATTGTAAAAGTTCTAAATGTTCAGATTCAGTAGTTTTTGAATAAAAAAATTAAAACCACTTTTCAAAAAAACTCTATATCTCTTCTAATAACTGAGATTCCCATACATTCTGTCGAAATACGGACACCCTGTGTAAATATTTATTATAGATACAATATTGTGTAAATCCAGTAGAAAAATATTTAGTTTTAAATATTGTATTGATAATAAAACGCTATAATAGATATTCAGTTTTTGTACAATTTTGTACAATTTTGTGTCAATAATGAATATAATTGATCACTCAATAATGATATTCAATTTCTGTACAATATAGTATCAATAATGAATATCATTCATCATTCAATATAAACATTCAATATACGTGCAATGATATATGAATGGCATCATTCAATATAGATATTGAATACATATCAATATCGTGTCAATAACAAATAACATCAATCATTCAATAACGAATATTGGCCACGTTTGCGCAGTTGTGAGTTTGTTGATTCCTGCTGAGCTGACACGCTAACAAACGCCAGTTTTTTCTGCACCAATTCTTGTGTAACAATGATACTGTGCAATGAGCTAAGCATGATAGTATTTAGTAATTACCTGATTATTGACTATTTCAACATTGACTATAAGTCTTTAAGTAAGATAGGATTTTGTCATTAAATTACTCGATCGACTGTATATTGATATTTGTGACTTTCGGATCTTAATAAATTGCTTGACTGGACTATCATAGGATTTTGTCATGTTATATCTTTATTGACCATGTCTTGACTATTGTGACTGCAAGTCACTTGATTGACTGTCTTTTGACTATGCTAGCATGTTGTCTGATTATGTCTCTATGGACTGTATTTCGACTATTCATCTATTATGACTGTAAGTCACTTAAATCACTATATCAAATATACTTGTGACATATATACATACATTTGCGAGTTTGGAAAAGCCGAGTTTGGAAAAGCCCTGCGTAGATGCTCATGGGGCTTTTCTAAACTCGAAATTTTACTTAATGCGACACGAGTACAAAACACTGATTTACAGTAAAGTTAAAAATATATGACGCTTAGATGTGATGGTGATCAATATTTATCTAGGTGTAGCGAAAAAGTGCAAGAATAACTTTTTTTGTGAAAAGTTTTGGAATAATAATAACAAAAGTACAATAAATTCAGTTTGAGCAAGTTTTCCATATTGTTGATATTTAAATCATCATATCTTTAACGAGGAAAATTCTATGATGGACACATCACCATTTTTTTTTAAATGGAATCCATTTTTATTTTAGCTACTTTGGTAGAGCTCTTAATTCTCTTTACAGTCACATTTTTCTTTATATACGAGTCATTTAATCTAACAACGAGATAGACAAATTGGTGATATAGATCTACACAAAATTCATAATTGTTCTATCAAATATTTTTTTTAAAATCGTTAACTGCAAATGTATTGTTTTAATATTTGACATGTTCACAAGTTTTACACTTAAATTTAAGATCCACAGTAAGTAAATTACCATGAAATAGAAAGCACAAAAGAGCTAGTTAAAAATTATTACAGAATTTTCAACAAAAAAATATGTGACGAAAGAAAATTTAGAGATCTACAAAAGTTGCTAAATAAAACAAAAACAAATTCCATTTAAAACAATTGCCCAGGACTTCACACGTCAAACACTAGTGACGTCATAATATTTTTGAGCAGGCAATATATTTTTTTTTTTAATATTTTTACTGAGTGCTTTACTCGCACCCTGTATATGAGTCGCCCAGATGTAAAAGCAGCCATGCGTGTTTTGACAAACTTGTGGCAAAATGACAAATCCTGATTTTGCAGCGTCTTTTAAATAAATGAAAAGTGCTGAATGAACGTTGTATCGAATGGAGAAATGAAAAATTATGTAAAACTAAGTAAAAAGTTGGTGGGTTTTGCAACTAAAATAAAATTGATATGTCTATCATAGTACTTTACCCTATGTTAGATACTTAAAATCAATAGCTTTCACCGACCTTATTTTTCAACCAATGTTTTTTATTCCTGTTAAACTCTGTTCGTTAGCCTCGCTTATGTTTTCAGTTTTCCACAAAATATTAATCATGACAAGGTCAAACTAACGTCTTTATAGCAATAGCTAAATATAACGAAAAGAGCTACGACATAAAGTGCATATGCATTAAATGAACATTTTTTGATTATTTACAAGTTTTCTTAACAAGATTTTTTTATATGATCAATATTAAAGAAAAATCCAAAAAATGCTAATAGTAAACTACCACTTCAGACGGATTTGCGGTGACCAATTTTTGACTTCATAGCTACGCCGCTGTTTGTCCACCATTTTGGGTCAGAATAACTAACAACCAATCAAAAAGAATACTAAAGTTGTCGCCACTGTGTTTACTCAAGGTACTATAAGGTGTACTAGAAGGACTCATAAATTAAATTAAGCTTGTCAACATTATTTGCTGCGCCATAATATATATTGATTTGTTTGAACGGTTGAAACGTTTTTCGATATGATAAATATTTAATAAAATATCAAGACAAAAAGCTTTTCAGTTCCTAAGATTGCAATAAAAAGCTCAAGTTCAAAGTTTCATCTCAACATCACAACCGGTTTTGCTGTACCCTGCAAATAGACACACAGACAGACATTTTACAAAAATGTTCTTAATCTACTCAGGGGATCTCAAAACGGATATTTCCGAAAAAAAATATTTCGAAAATGTGCACGAAAACAATATTTTCTCTTTGTATTACATACAGGGAAAAGTCAAAAGCGTAATAAATGTAACACGAATAAGTTTAGACGTTTTCTTGTGTTTTATACTTGTTTATTCATACATTCATTTTATTATTATTTAAAAATATATTTACGTTTATTTTAAAACAAACAATTTTCATTACACGAATTCAAAAATATTCACGGCCTCGGCTACCCTTACTCCTCGCCCTCTTCCTTTTCTTCTGCGGCTTCCTCTTCTGATGTCCCTTTCTGTGCACCCTGGCTTTCGCCTTTGCCTTATAGTCCATCCTTTCATCTTCGCTCAATTTCCACCAGGCCTTGCCTCCTTCTTTAGCTATGTCCACCATACTTTTTCCAGCGGCATTTTTCCTGAAGTCGCGCAGGAAGTTAAGGAAGGGATTAGTTGTCACCGGGCCTGGTTTGTGGCATTTTGGAGCCTGGGCTTGCCTGGAATGCGTAGAGGACGGTTCCTTCATCGATCCTTCGCCCATGACACTAATCTATATTTACGGGATTTACTCCATTATTTGAAATTTGAACACATCATGTTTTAAACGGGAATTTGACAAAATAATAAATAAAAAGGAAATCGCTACAGTAACAAATGACACCTCATGGGTAGTTATTTTTTAATACCATATGTTCCAGAATTATTTAGATAAAGGGTGGATTTGAAATTCTAAACGCATGTTGTATGCTTAATTCATCGCAAATAATTTAAATTAAATAGGTTATGCACAGAAATTTGTCAACTAAAACAGAGAGTATATTGAATTTATCACAATAGATGTGGAAAGTGGCCACCATTCTTCTGCAAAGAATAAGAATAAATAGGCATTTATCTTCAATTTATTGCTGGAAAAATAAAAGATTTTTCTGCATCGCATTTATTGTTATTTGGAGACTAAATACAAAAAAATACAGCCGATTCGGACGGTAAATACCATCAGTATACGGCGAAGACGGAACCTCTTTTCGGAAAACATTGCCCCCTGGCGGAAGTTCTACAGATCGTAAGAATTGTCAGAAACAGTCCAGCATACACATTTTTTGCTAAGAATGAGTGCGATTCTAAAATAGACTAAAAGAAATTAACTTCAATAAAAATAACAAAACGGCGGCACTTAATTAAAAACAAAAAGTCAATTTTAACTAAACATTGCTGCTGGTTTTTTGTTGCTAAAAAAAACTATCATATCATATTAAAACAATTGTAGCCTATCATATGGAGAAAGCATTCACAATATTGATTGATTGAAATACATGTTTCAAAACATAAATTTTAATCAGAAGAGCACGAAACATTCTGAGTCAGAAATTCAAAAAACTTTCATGGAAATCTAACACAAACACACACACTTGTGTGCAAAATGATGTAATATGATGTAATATGCCCACTCAGCAAACACAGTTATGTTTCATCAACATTAAAATAACGTTTAATGTTGATGCAATGCTGATAAAACGTTATTTGTTTCTTTTTTGCTCAGTAGTACAGGGTGGTGCATTTTTTAGGTGCCACATATGGAAAACTTTTTTATTTGAAGAGATATTGAAAAACCGCTTTCGCGAGCCTGGGTCACTTTTTCCTAGTTTAGAAAATGGCGAAAAAAAAAGATCTGTTTTTAACTATTTCCGCTCTATAAGCGGAAGTTGATAAAATGTCGTTTTTTATGAAGTTACTGCAACTTATTTGTTCTAAAAGTTAAAACCAAACTGTAAAAGTATAAATGAAATTGCCAATTCTTGGTTGCAGAATACTTCAAACATTAAAAGTGCGATTCTTTTCGCAATCTACAACAAGTTAGTCTTACAAAGACTATATCAAACACTCATTGAAACAACTACTTCCCGGGCGAATACCCCGACGGACATTGAATTATACAACAAGTGTTTGCTGTTACATACAGTAACCTACTGCAAATGTAACAATTTGGGTCAAATTATTCAGGCCATCTATAGACGCGTTTCGAGATTTATCTCTCATCAGTATAGCTTTGCCATGACCGCCAGTCTAAGGTGTCAAATTGTTTAGAGGGAATGGCAAAGCTATACTGATGAGAGATAAATCTCGAAACGCGTCTATAGATGGCCTGAATAATTTGACCCAAATTGTTACATTTGCAGTAGGTTACTGTATGTAACAGCAAACACTTGTTGTATAATTCAATGTCCGTCGGGGTATTAGCCCGGGAAGTAGTTGTTTCAATGAGTGTTTGATATAGTCTTTGTAAGACTAACTTGTTGTAGATTGCGAAAAGAATCGCACTTTTAATGTTCAAACTGTAAAAACTTTCTTGTGGCAACTTTTTACGCCCAATAAAATTCCGTATCTGTTTTATTTCAAGAACATTTAGTTTTTGTTTTCCTACACTAAATTTACTTATTTCTTATAGGGACATATCGTTGAACAACATTTTTGATGCCGATTGCAACGATGTCAGACTTGTGCACCTTTGCGAAAAAAATATTTGTTGTCATATACGACAATCAAAGAAGCACTTTGTGCCAATCAAGAGTGCTTATTTATAAAACAAAATATATCACATCGATAGTGGTCATATTTTTAAACAAATTCCAAGCAAAATCTAGCAACGAAGTTGTTTACCGGTTCTCATAGCAACTTTGCCAATGACTTTTTTTAACAACAGTATGCATGTGTCACATCAATTTTTTTATATAAGAAAAAGTAAAACAAAAGGTCCTTGAAATAAAACAGGTACGTCATTTTAATGGGCGTAAAAAGTGGCCATAAGAAAATGTTTACATTTTGGTTATAACTTTAAAGAAAATGAACTTCATAAAAACGACATTTTATAAACTTCCGATTATAGAGCGGAAACGGTTAAAGACAAATCAATTTTCTTTTCGCCATAGATTAATACGCGAAAACGTGACCCTGGCTCGCGAAAACGGTTTTTAAATATCTCTTCAAATAAACAAGTTTTCCATATGTTTTTCCAAAATGCACATAGTGTATGCTAAGTAGTAGCTACTTATCAACAATGATGCCTATATTATATTACAATATTTATATAGCAGATATATTACCTATGCTACATAGTAGTTATATATTAATTGCCGGATTACCCACAATGCAAAGCGTCGCACATTCTTTCCGTCGGTATTTGTCTGTCTGCCATTAGTTTTGGTTTGTATTCTCGTGCTGCTAGGTTAGATCAAGATATTGCACTCTTTGACAATTTCTGAAATCAATTTATTTATTTGGTAGATCACAGGTTTACAACATATTTTAAGTTTCACGGCACATCATGATAGTGTAAGTTTGAGTTCTTCAATTAACGGCACGATAGATTTAGGTTAGGTATAAAAACAAGTTATTGGCCGTTACGAAAATCCGCTCATGGCCCGTATGTCTGAAATATACTTCCCACTGAGCAAAGAGACGTTGCATGACACGTTGCATCAATGTTTGTGCGCAAGTCCGCCTGCAGGAATGTTGCATGCTAACGTTCAAAGAAAAATGGTGCTGCACCGTTGACAAAGCAACGCCTATGCAACACGAGCGATTACTCTTATTTGTATGCAACGTATGTATGTTAAGTTGCATACGATAAATGCATAGAATCCGTATTGTATACAACTCGATGTGCAGCAATTAAGTGAACGTTATAGGAATGTTTCTCTCGTAATCTTAATGCAAAATTCATTTCTAGGTTTAAATGGGTCAAAAAATATAAATCTGTATTGGTAACATGTTCGAAATCCGATTAGAAAATTAACCGGCGCAGAGTGGTAAAGTAAGTGGACTGTATTTCAAACAATATTATTTTTATGACTGGATTTTAGCTTGGGAAAGATCTTAATTTAATGTCAGTGAATTGCACAATAATTACCAATTTCAAAGGGGATCAGTATTAGTGAAAGAAAGCACAGTAATTATAATTACAATTTAGCATTTATTTTACAAAAACATATTAAATAATTTACACACAGTTTACAAATGTTAACATTTACAAAACGCAAGACGCCTAACCATCAATACGGCATGTAAATTTAGCCGAAGAGCGCTAATGTGTGATTTGGTGTAATTATTTTAATTACTGGTAATGACTTATTTTACGTATGGTTAATATTATTTAATTTCATGAAAAATCTAGTTTTGTTAAATTAATGTAGAAACAAACTTTACTTGCACAGACACCATGTATAGTAAATTTGTGAAAACCCCGGCTGAACAAATGGGAAAGTTAAAAAACATATAAAGTAGAAAAGTAACAAGGATAAAATAAACTAACAATTACTTTCACAGACACCATGTATAGTAAGCTAGTAAACTTCCCGGTCTTGTACTGAGGGAGGAACTACAAAAGTAATAACTATGTTTACTTGCACAGACGCCATGTATAGTAAACCAGTTAATGCTCAAGAGTTTATTTTAAATTGATTTAATTGTTGTTATAGAGAAGTTATAATTAAATGCACTTTCAAATTTATAGTACAGTAACGATAACACTCTAATTCATAATTTTTATAAGTTTGAAATTAACCATACGTTTTAATTGATGGTAAGATCGTGAAAAATTTTCAGAAATAGGTGAAGAGTCTTTCGACTTTTTTTTTGTTTTCATCCTACGTACAAGTTTTCAGTTTCATCAGAAACTATGACTTGTGAGCATTTGGTGGATCTGATGAATAAGGGGTTCATCAGATTTTTTCTATTTCTCCTCTAGGGAATTTCTTTTGAATTAATTAATTAACCAATAATTTGATTAATTAATTACTTCGAAACTCTCGCCGATTTCTCTGTTCTCGTGTGCTTTCAGTCGCTCGATCGTCTCCGTTCTCCTTTTTCTAGCTGTCTCCACCGGATCTGTTGTGTTTATGTCGTGTTTCATGTTTTTGTTGGAAATGTTCTATTGAGTGTTCACGCAGTTTTTAGCCAAGAACTGGGTGAACATTTCTTGCATCATGTTTTGCAACAACATGCGTAAATTGTCGTCGATCACGACATTTTCTTTTTTGCTTGTTGTGGCGGCAAAGCTCACGCCCTGTTTGATGTTGCTGGCCTCGATTTTCCTTCGTTTTTCTTCTTTCCTGGCTCGGTTTATATTTAGCGGGTGCTTGGGGCATTTGTTGGAATATGCTGCATGGTCGCCGTGGCAGTTTATGCATTTCCGTGTTTTGTTTGGTTTTTCTGGGCAGCAGTGCGATGGGTGATTTTCAGCGCAAAGTGTGCATTTAATTTCGGCCGTGCACCGAAATTGAACGTGGCCGTATTGTTGGCAGCAGTAGCATTGTTGCTGCGTTGTGCCTCTCCTCTTTGGTTCAGCCGTAATTCTGTGCTGTATGATGCTAGTGAACTGGAATATCCGTTTTGCGTTGTCCTATTTCGGTAAATTGAGCAGAATGAGTTTACTAGGATTCCTCGCTCGCTCAAATCCTCAAGATTTTCTTCCATCGAGATTTCGACCGGGATTCCTCTTACGACGACTTTGAGCTCCTTTTCTTCTTCAAGTAAGAAGTGATGTTGCGCGGCTTTGAGATCCTCTAGGATTCGCACAGTCTTGCGAAAATCGTCGGGATTTGCCGTAAAGATATTAATTCCCTTGCACGCGACGCGTACTGGATTATTTCAATATTGTTGGTCTTTAGTGCTTCTTTGACAATGTTGATTTTTGACGTATCAGTCAAGACGATCGGTGGCGGTTTTTTCTCCTTTTTTTCCTGTTGGGGGGCGGGAGCTGGAAGCGGTGGTGACGGGGTGCGTGGTCATTCTGTATTGCCGTGCCTGTTTTGACGTGCTCGGGATAGTCGGACCGTTTCTACTGCCGTCCGCCGCGGGTTTTCCTGTTGCCAGTTCTGTTGGTTGGGGTGAACTTTTGTGGCTGCTCTCCTCTTTGAGATAAGGGTGCGGGTTTTTGAAAACCGCCCTTAACAGATGAGAGAGCAGTCAGCGATAGCACACGTTTATTTAACAGGGTGAATTTAGTAGTTCTGTTAAATAGGCAAGATAATTTCGTTTGAGCGTGAATTAAGTAGCGTTCAAACGAAATTATGATTTCGCAGCGAACCGGTAGCCCCGGATACTCCGTTTTGTACGAGGAGTCAGACGACAACGCGATGGAGACTCAAGCTCCGAGCAGTTCCAGCGACGAGCAAGAAGAAAGCGCAGAAGAGCTAAAAGCCCAACAGATTGCGGATATCAAAAGACAACTGCAAAGCTTGCAGAAACTACTCCAAGATCTGGAGAACGGCGAGGGGCCGTTCGTCGCGGTCCAAGCCAAGAGGAAGAAGAAGGACAAATCCTTAACGTCGATGAAACCGACCCAGAACACCACCCCAACGACAGCCGCTACGAAAGCGATCCCTCCGCTGGTGCCGTCGAGACTGGCCGCGGCAACAGAGCCGAAAAGGAGAAAACCACCTAGAGCGATCATTAAAAACATTCACCTGGCACTTCTAAGTGCTTCAAAATTGAAATCGACTACGCAATCAACTTCCACAGTTGCCCACCCCTACGAAAAAGAGGATTTCCCTGCTTTGAAAAATCCGAAAAACACCGAACTCGACTACACGACAACCGCCGCCCCGGCATTGCCGCCCACTACCAGCTCGGACGGCAGTAGTAACGGCCTCGCCTCGAGCGCTGCAGCCGCCACACCCACGACGAACACGTCAGAGACGAAGTTCAAAGAGATAAACGGACTGAGAATCCCGATCATGACAGCCCCACAGGAAATGGAGCTAGAGGCGCCGGAAGTTCAACCGTCGAAACCAAAAAGGCCACCACCGATAGTCCTGGTGGACAAGGATAAGATCCGCCTGGTGCAGGCTACCCTGAAGAAGAATAAAATCACCGCACGAATCGCCTCCCACGCAAAAGGGAGCAACATTTTTACCGAAAATTCGGACGATTTTCGCAAAACCGTCAGAATACTCGATGAACTGAATGCCGCCCAGCACCATTACATGCTGAGCGAGGATAAAGAGCTGAAAGTGGTGATCAGAAACATCCCACAGGAATTCACAACAGACGAAATCAAGGAAGAACTGCTCTTGCACGGCTTCCCGGCAAACTCCGTCAGCCGGCTACGAAAAGGGACGCGGGTTTACAGCCTAGCGCTGGTAAATCTACCTAAGACAGAGGAAGGGAAGACAATTTTTCAATTAAAATACCTGTTCGACCATGTAATCAGCGTTGAACCAAAACGCCGATCCACAACAAGCCAGCAGTGCTTCCGCTGCCAACAATACGGGCACGTGCAATTCCGTTGCACCGCAAAATACGTTTGCACCTTTTGCGCCGGCGATCACCCGTCGTTCGACTGCCAAAAGAAGGAGGAAGAATGCAGAAAATGCTTTAACTGCGGAGGAGAACACCCCGCTTATTCAACCAAATGCAGGAAACACCCGACGAACATAAAAAAAACGCGCGACGAAGAAAACAGAAGGAAGCTGGAGAACAGCCGCCTGAGAGAAGGAACGAGCTTCGCCCAGAGAGCAAAAAACAATGCACCACCGCCAAACGACAACAATCTGGAAATGTTAATTTCAAAAATCGTCCGCAACATGCTAATCCAACTTAGGGAAAACAACGAGCTGTAATGTTCAACGGAGAAACGGGAAATAAACCAATAAAGATAGCTACGTGGAATGCAAACGGGCTGGTGAAGAAAACAAACGAACTCAAGATCTTCGCTGAAAAACACGACATCTCGATATTCCTGATATCCGAAACACATTTAAAACCGGGGGTGAAAGCATTCGTGCCTGGTTTTAAATGTGTGAGAAACGACAGAGAAAGCAACCAAGGAGGAGGAGTGGCAGTTCTATACCGAAACAGCTTGTGCGCCAGCAAGCTAGAATTCACAACAAGTTCGATCGAGGCGACTGGGATCGAAACTATTGTGAACAACGTAAAAAAGCGCTTCGTAGCGGTATACAAAAGCCCCTCGAAAACGCTTCTAAAAACCGATCTGCTTGAAATTACCAAATTAGACAATTTAATAATCGGCGGCGACCTCAACGCCAAAAATCCTGCGTGGGGAAGCCGCGCAACAAACAATGCCGGAAAAACGCTAGCTGCTGTCTGGAAACAACAAACCGAAATGCGAGTATGGGGCCCGGAGGATGCAACTTCAACCTCGACCAGGCCAGGAGGAAGAGGAGACGTGATCGACTTATTCATCACTAACAAAACAACCGATCCGTGGGGAATTCAAACCTTACACGAACTTAACTCAGACCACTTCCCAGTCGTTATCAACTGGGGAGAATATTCGCAAAAATCAAATTTGCCGATAAAAACGGATTGGGTAAAGTTCGCGTACTGGAGCAGCAGACTACGCGCACCTGACGACGAAATCAACAAAGACGAAATCGAAACGGAAGCCGAAAAGTTCACAGCGGAAATCCAAGATGTGATTAAAATCTGCCAGTCGGAACAGAAAGCCAATTTTAACAATAAACACGGACTGAACTTCGCCGAAAAAGAGCTAATTAAAAACAAAAATGCAGTAAAACGCAAATACGCAAAATTCCACCGGAAAGAAGACAAACAAGAGATGAACCGACTGCAGAGAGAAATCACAAAAATGTTAGAAAACAAGAAAAACGAAAATTGGGACCACGCAATCCAAGAAGCGGACGAAGACCAGGGCCTCTTCTGGAAATTACTCAAAAGTTGCGGCAGGAGGAATAATCCCAATTCTCCGATTACCAAGAACGGCGTAAAATATTACGGAGATGAAGAACGTGCTGAATTGATTGCCGAACACTTCGAAATACAATTCAGCAACGAAGACAATTCGGACGCACAAACCGAATTCGCAGTTAATCACACGCTGCAGGTATTCAGAGCCGGCACAACAATGAAACCAGCACCCCTCGTGGAGGAAGACATCAATTTCGACGAAAAAAGCACCCGGTGAAGACAACATTCCAAACCAAGCGCTCAAATGCATGCATTCCAACGGCATTCAAAGGCTGACACGACTAATCAATGGAATCCGGAACTACGGAGTATTCCCGAAGATGTGGAAAAAAACAATATTAATCACGATCCCGAAGGGAAACAAAGACCCGACGAAAGTTGAAAACCGAAGACCGATTAGCCTGATTTCCAGTGTAGCGAAAATCGCCGAGAAACAAATTAAGAACGACATCGAGAAAGTATGCGAGGAAAAGCAACTGATAGCCCCGAATCAGTTTGGCTTTTGCAGCAAACTCGCAGCAGTGCAACAAGCAGCAAACCTGGTGGAAGAAATCAGGAGAAAAATGAAACCACGCATCACAGCAATGATTGCACTGCTGGATATCGAGAATGCCTACGACCGAGTTTGGAGAGCCGGACTCATTCACAAGCTGCTGCTCTTCGGCTTTCCGAAATGGCTAATCAGGCTAATCGACGATTGGCTACAAAACCGACAATTTCGAGTGAAATTTAACAACATTTTCTCGTCGTGGAAAACCGCCGAAGAAGGTCTCCCCCAGGGATCGCCGATTTCACCAAGCCTCTTCAACATCTTCGTGGCAGATATTCCAAAGTTCAATGAAAACAGATGGGTGTCGCTGTTCCAGTTTGCCGATGACACAGCAATTGTAGCCCACGGCAGAAATAAAAACACGACCGAACCAAAAATTACGAAAGCAATCCAAGAGATTAATAACTATGCCAAGCAGTGGAAAATAAAGCTGAACCAGGGAAAAACGGAAGTGATGCTGCTAGGAAAGAAACGACCAGACAAAAACTTCATAATAGTGGAGAAAAAGAAAATAAAACTAAAAAACAGCGTAACTTATCTTGGGATAACATTAGACAGACGGCTAACTCTAGCGAAACACGTTGCCAGAAGGGCGGCGCTGGCAAAATCAAGAGCAAGAAAGTTACGCTGCGTTTTACACGAAGGCAACCCACTCAGCACTCGAAACCGCGTGAAATTGTTAAAAACCGTGCTCATCCCGACGGCCATCTACGGGCAAGAAATATACATCAGCGGAGGAGAAACCGCACACAGAAAAGCGTGGAAAATCCACTCCACACTGGCAAGAAGAGCAATGAGCGCGCCATGGTTCATAAGAAATGAAAACATTCTAAAAGACCTGAAATTAAAAGATCCACTGGACACAGCGCAGGAAAGAAAACAAAATATGATTGACCGATTGAAAAATCACCCGGAGCTCGCCATTAGAAATTTAGGATTAAAACTAAATTAAAAGAAAACACCCTTTAAGGAAAAAAGATACTACTGGCTCCACACCTTTGAAGCCAGGACAAGAATGGAAACTTGGAGTAACCGAAAGGTTGAAACTTTTTACAACAGGAAGGACAAAAAAAAAAAAACATAGACAGAAAGTCATTCAGACTTGAGACGGCGAACAGTCAGGTTGTTCGTCTCTCCACTCTGAAGCCCTCTCCGTCGCTTTCGAGCTGCTCTCTCTGTTATTAATTATTCTTAAGCTATTCAGCTACTTTACAGTTAAAGGTGCTCTGAGGAAAATTGTTGTTCTTTTTAGAATAATAATTTTCTTTTCAGAACATCCAACACCCTTTTACCGTTGTCTGGCCGAGCTTTTTAGCTCGTTTTTGCCAGCGCGGAAAAGGAGCCGCCGGACCTGGTGTTTGGAGAGAACTGACCACTCTACTCCATTCACCCAACACCCTTTACCGGGTTTCACCGAGCTTCTTAGCTCGTATTTGTCAAACACGGAAAAGGCGCCATCCGCCCAGCTGTAATCTTTTTCCCTTTCAGTGTGGAGAACGTCTCTGTGGTTAGCGCGTATTTTATACTGCCCTGACACCGGAAGGCGCGAACGAGAAAATTTCTTACGACCTTTGCAGGGGGACCTGTTTAGGTTTTAAGAAATTATGCACGCTTATCATAGCACGCTAACCGAGAATCTGCCTTGATTTCCGCGAGGAACGCTCGGAGATTGTCGGGAGGCAGTCAAGTTTTAGAGTGTTGCACTCAGCATTTCTACTCTTGATACCGCTTAACAATAAGCAGGCCCGGGGGATTTTGAACCCGGTGCCTACCTAACACCCGTCTTCTACGCCATGGGTAAGTCCAGGCGTGGAAAGCGGTCCCAAGACCCCGAAGCCCACTTCGACCCTGTCTACCCCTCCGGGGAGAGATCCCGGCGTAAGCAACCCCAAGAGCAACCCCAAATGCTCCCCAACATAGACTTTCGTCTTTGCGAATTGCAAGACCAAATCGTCTCCCTTACCACCTCCCTTGCCACCCTCACCGAACAATCCCGCTCCAAGGACGCGCAACTCGCCGCCTTAGCCGAGCAACTCCGTATCTCTTCTGATGCAAATCAGAAGCTTCAGCAGCAGCTGAATAATTTCTTCCGCAACCCTCGTCCCGCTGATTACAGCGAGGAAATCGTGGACATTATGTCCCCGGCCTTCTCGCCTGCTCTAAGCGGGCCCCACACGCCCGAGCCGTCGCGCACGCCCTCAGTCTGCGACGAATCCTCCTCCGACGACGAAAATTTGTCTGAAATGACATTAGCCCCGGAACTAGCTCCGCTAGCGCCACCCCAGCAACCGGCCGCCGAAGCTACTGCTCGGCGAGCCAGCCCCTCCCCACCGGCTAAGAAAGCCAAAACTACTTCGGCCTCCAAGCCGATCTCCACCGCCACTCCGAATGGTTCCAACGATGAAGGCTTCCAAGTCTACATCGATCGGAACCACCGGAAGAAGGCGATGCCTTCAACCTCGATGGCTCCGGAAAAGCTTACGTCTCACGACCGCCGCAAAAATGACCTACGCCACCGATGCTCCATGGGGAGTGAAAACGATGCACCAACTGAACTCCGATCACTTCCCAGTGATTATAAACTGGGGAGCGAAAGAGGAAAATTGTACGCAAAAGTTCAAAACCGACTGGTTTAAATTTGCGTACAGAAGCAGCAGGATCGAAGCCCCAAGCACGGAGCTGAAAAAAGAAGAAGTCGAGCACGAAGCGACAAAACTCACTGAGGAAATTCAATCTCTCTTAAGCGAGTGTCGGACGGAAGTAAGATCGAGCCACCAGAACATTCTCGGACTGGACCACCACGAAAAAGACTTGATCAGACGCAAAAACGCACTAAAGAGAAAATTCACCAAATTCCACCAACCGGATGACAGGGAAAAGTTGGAAAAGCTCCAGAAAGAAGTGGCCGCGATGATTAAGAACAAAAAACAAGAATCCTGGCAAAGGTGCATCGAAGAAGCAGAGGAAAATTCGGAGAGTTTCTGGAAACTGCTGAAACGTTGCAACAGACGGAGCGATCCGAACGGACCGATCCACAAAGATGGAGAGAAATTTTTCAAAGACTCGGAAAAATGCGAAATTATCGCGGACCACTTCGAAAAGCAGTTCACGAACACGGACCAAACCGACACACGAACAGAACATGCCGTCACGGAAAGCCTACGGAACCTCCGGAGCGGTACCGGAAAATCGAAAATCCCACAACCGATTTCAACGGAATCAACGAAAAGGATGATCAAAAACTGCGCGACAAAGAAAGCCCCTGGAGAGGATGATATCCCGAATAAAGCACTAAAACTGTTACACGAAAACGGAGTAGCCAGGCTAACGAGATTGATCAACGCCGTAAGAATTCACGGAATTTTTCCAAACACGTGGAAAAAGGCGAGATTGATAACGATCCCGAAGGGCGACAAGGACCCGTCGAAAGCCGAAAACCGCCGACCCATCAGCCTGATTTCAGGACTTGCGAAAGTCGCGGAAAAACAGCTTAAAGAAGAAATTCAAATCATCTGCGAAGAGAAAAACATAATTACACCAAACCAGTTCGGTTTTAGAAGCAAACTAGCGGCGATTCAACAAGCAGCGAATTTAGTAAACACCGCTAAATCGCTGCTTGTTAAAGCTCGAAAAACCGGCATCATTGCACTACTCGATGTCGAAAAAGCATACGACCGGGTTTGGAGAGCCGGACTGGTTTATAAACTCATGAAGTTCGGATTCCCGCGATGGATTATCAGGCTGGTGGATAACTGGCTCCAGGACAGGCAGTTCCGAGTCAAACTGAACAGCTCCTTCTCAACGTGGAGAAATGCAGCGGAAGGTCTCCCCCAGAGATCACCACTCTCGCCTCTACTATACAATATTTTCGTGGCGGACATACCAACGTTTCCGGAGGATAAGCTCCTCAGCATATTCCAGTTCGCTGACGACATGGCGATCGTAGCCGGCGGAATAAACGTCGAGGGAGCGAGAAAAAGAGCCACGAAAACGCTGGAAAAAATCAACGAATTCGGGAAGAAATGGAAAATCCATATAAATGAAACAAAAACCGAGGCCTTACTCCTAGGAAGGAAAATGCCCCGCTACAACTTTATAACACTCGGCCAGAAGTGCATCAGATTGAAAAGCCAAGCCACCTACCTAGGAGTAACAATCGACAGGAAACTAAACTTCGTCAGGCACGTAAAAAGGAGAACCGGACTAGCGAAAACCCGAGCACGAAAACTCCACCGATTTCTGCACACGAACAGCAAGCTCAGCACCAAAAGCAGAAAAACGCTCCTAAACATGGTGCTGCTGCCAACAGCGACCTACGGCGAAGAAATCTACGCTACTGGAAGTAGCACAGCCAAGAAGGAAGAGAGAAAAGCCAACAGCGTTCTGATACGAAAAGCTCTAGCAGCACCATGGTTTACAAGAACAATAAACCTGCGAGCAGATTTACAGATTGAAGATCCGATAGAGAAAGCTACCAGAAGACGAGCTGAAATGATTCAGCGATTAATCGATCACCCGGACGAAAAAATACAAGAAATCGGCGAAACAATCGCTGACTGAAAAACACACACACACACACACCCATTGAGGAAAAACGATAACATCCCTAGTCACACCATTGACTATGGACAAAAAGGCAACTTGGCATAAGTCAGAAAGACTTCTCTACATTTTAAAACCAGGAGGAACAAAAAAAAAAAAAAAAAACCGCCGCAAAACCAGCTCCCCAACCCCACCCATCGCTGTTAAACCAGCAAAAGCAAAGGCTCCGGCGAAAGCTGAGCCTGCGCCACCAACTCCGGCTATTGTTTACCACACCACCGTGGTAAACAAAAAACAACCCCTTCCGATCGATAAGATCGACGAAATCGAGGGGCTAGAGAATTTCTCTAGCAATCCTCCGCCCATCCATATCCAAGATGTCCACAAATGGGACGATATTTCCGCCCACCTATATAAGCACCTGAGAATTCCCGTCCTCAAGGCCAAAAATCTATCCAACTCGGTTAGATTTTGCGTGCAATCCGCTGATAACTACCGAGTAGTTATCAAATACCTTCGGAGCATAAATGCTCAATTCTACACTTACACTCTTAACGAGGAGAAAGAGTTGAAAGTAGTTATCCGCGGAGTTGGCACGCATGTGACTGATGAATCCATCATCAGACAACTCAAAACCGAGAATTTCCCAGTCCTGTCTGTTCGCCGCATGGGCAACAGACACCGAAAATTCCCCCTGGTGGCTGTTCACCTAGAGAACACCCCCGAGGGGAAACGGATTTATAACTTAGAAACAATCAGTTTCGTTCCCGTCACTGTGGAGAAGCAAAAGCCTTCTAAACAGGTAATCCAATGCCACAAATGCCAACATTTTGGCCACAGCGCGCATAGATGCAACATTGCACCACGTTGTGTCAAATGCGCAGGCGATCACCAAACAGGCGATTGCACCCGTTCCGATCCCGATAACGATCCTCCACCAAAATGCTGTAATTGCGGCAGCGCCCACACCGCGAACTATCGAGGTTGTTCGCAATACAAAAAATCGAGCTACGCAAATGTAGCTCAACCAAAACCGGCCCCCAAACCGGCCCCACAACCGGCTCCCAAACCGGCCCCAAAACCGGCTCCCAAACCGGCTCCCAAACCGGCCCAACAACAGGGCCAAATGTCATATTACGATATGATGTTCGATGAGGAATTCATCCGAAGGGTAGAACGCCTTGAGCGTCTCGCCCCCCTAATGCGCCACTTAAACGCCCCACCGCTTTAAAATGGCTGCACAAAATTTACAAATTGCCACCGATCAGATGTGCAGAATATGCACCTGAATGCCAACGGGCTTCCATCCCAAACGTCTCAATTAGAGGAATTCATGCATCGCCACAACGTTCACATCATGCTAGTGAACGAATCACACGCCAAAAACCGTCGTGGCCTGTTTATTAACGGGTACCGACTATATCTTAATAGCCGCCCCATTGAAAAAGGCGGCGGCACAGCCATTTATATTCAAAATGGCATAGAACACACTGTTCTTCCAAATCCCCAATCAGAGCACTTAGAACATACCTCCATTTTAGCCCGTATAAACGGAGAAAAAATCAAAATTATGAGTTTATATCACTCACCTTCAAGACCATTCACTGAAAACGACTACAAAAACATCTTCTCCGAAGATGTCCCCACAATTATAGGCGGCGACTTTAATGCCAAGCATCCTAGCTGGCAAAGTCGGCTCACAAACCGGCGAGGCCGCGAGTTATTTAACTTTATAACTCAACACCCTTACGACATCAAAGCCGTAAGCCAACCCTCCCCAACCTTCTATAGCCATGCAGGCTACAGGCCCGATATTCTCGATTTCTTTCTGATAAACCGAATCGAGTGCGACCATGACATCTGGTCAATTTCCGAACTCCACTCCGATCACAATCCTGTGTTTCTGGATATTCATGTCACTACATCCAAAATGGAGAAAACTATAACCACGGTTAACTGGCAGCAGTTCAACCAAAAAATGCTCGAAAAACTCACTGCTATTCCGAAAATAAGGAATAAGGAGGAGATAAATGAGGCCATTACTTTCCTTACCAACTCAATCACGGATGCGGTTGAGACGGTTTCGAAAATCAAACCTGTCCCGAAAAACAGCCGCCCACTTCCAAATAACATCCTCGGTAAAATTCGAGAGAAAAACCGCATCCGCAGACAATGGCAACACACCCGTTGCCCGCAAATGAAAACAAACCTCAATAAACTCCAAGCAGAAATTCAGAAAGAAATCAAGTCATTTTCAAATTCCAACTGGAATCGAGTAATCGAGGATGCATCATTACACAAACCTCAAATGTGGAAACTCAATAAGAGATTCACAGCCAGACATCGAACGACCACTCCGGTTATTCACGGAAGAAACGGACTTGCCTTCCTTCCGGAGGACAAGGCCGGATCCTTCGCGGAAAGCCTAGAGTCACAGTTCTCCCCGAATCCGCTCACAACATGTGACGAATTACTCGACGAAGTTGAGGAAGCATTGGATCGCCTTGAGCGAACCCCAACCCATACTCCGAAACCAACATCTCCTGCAGAGATCCGCAAAATTATCAAATATGCGCCAAGTAAAAAGGCGCCAGGCCATGATAGTATAAGCTACACATGCTTAAAAAACCTCCCCAACAAAGGAATAGTTTTCCTAACTACCTTGTTCAATGCATGCCTAAGGATAGGTTATTTCCCAAAAGCGTGGAAACACGCAATTGTGATTTTAATCCCAAAGCCTGGAAAAGACATGAAATTTCCACAAAATCACCGGCCTATTTCCCTTCTGTGCACACTGGGAAAACTATTCGAAAAAATTATCCATGTCCGCCTCAGTGAATGGTCGAATGATCATATGATCATCCCCAAAACACAACACGGCTTCATAAAAGGCCTCTCATGCAACCACCAACTTGTTAGAACCAGCGATTACATAATCGAAGGCTTTAACAGAAAGCAGAGCACGTTAGCCATCTTCCTCGATGTTGCGAAAGCATTCGATCGAGTGTGGCACGAAGGCTTGTTATATAAACTCATGTCACTTAACTACCCCACATATCTAATACATCTGATCAGGGAATTCATACAAGACCGCACCTTTTCGGTTCGTTTCGAAAACGCCACATCTCCGCCACGCAAAATGACTGCTGGCGCCCCACAGGGCTCCGTACTTTCCCCACTCCTTTTCAATATATATGTTTATGACCTGCCAACATTAAACAATGTAATTACGGCCCAATATGCAGATGATACTGCTTATCTATATCGAGGCAAACATCTGCCCTTTATGATTCCGAAACTCCAGACCGCACTTAACCAACTGGAAGAGTGGACAAACGACTGGTGTATTGCTATAAATGCTGAAAAAAGCCAAGCAATTTACTTCACCCAATCTAATAGATCCCCCAAGAAAACCTCACCTTTGGAGGCACACCAATTCCATGGGTAAAACAAGTGAAATATCTTGGTTTACAAATGGATAACCACCTTAACTGGGCAAAACATGTTCAATCTGCGATCACTAAAGCTAATTCCGCCTTCGGGATTCTAAAATCATTGCTTTTAACAAAAAGCACCCTTTTCCTCGCCAGTAAAATTCACATTTACAATTCACATTTATTAGGTCAAAAATGACCTATGGTTGTCCGTCATGGATACACATCTCGAAAACGCAGATGAACAGACTGGAAGCCACGCAGAGCCGCATGATCCGCAGGATCGTAGGCGCTCCGTGGTTCGTCAGTAACGACCAAATCCGAAACGAAACGAAAGTACCAAAATTTCAGGATTTTATCCGTCAATTGGCAATTGCACATTCCTCTAAATTCGACGTCTCCCTTTTAAAAGATACCCTCGAAGTTCCTGAAAACTTCAGAACTAGGAAAAAACGGCCACTACAACTGGACGTTACCAATTATTTTTTTTAAAATGTTTCAGTAATGATTCTGACCCTTTTTTAAAAAGTATACCCCACCCACTCGCCACCAATAAATGCTACACATTTTGAGTAACAATAACAGTCACTTATCCAAAGTCACCAAACACACCAACATCACTACAAAGTAGTAAAAATTCCATTTCGAATTTGACCTATAAGAGGGGGTTTTTAGTCCGTGAGAGTCGGACATAACCTACTGTTATCCTTCCCATACGTGGGTGGGATAACAGAAGGTATGCATAATGCATTTTCCTCCTCTCTCCCGAAAAAAAAAAAGACAGAAAGTTTAGCAAGCGAGAGATAAATTTGTGACAAACAACATGAATAACGAGAAGGGAATGGGTATAAGGTTGAAATACAGTGGATTTTCTGCTGTCTCTGCAATATTTTGCAGTTTAATATTATTTTAAATCTTTTCAATTTAATAGATGTGAGGGAATGATCTCGGTTTTCTTTTTTTTAGGGCCTAGCCGAGGGTCGGCAACCTTTTTACCGCCAGAGTTGGGCATTTTTTAGTTGATTGATGACTACGACTAATGACTAATTTTGCATTTGTTAGTCATGACTAATGAGGAGTTTTTTAATCATTGGCCATGAATTTATTCTGTGAGTAATGACAAATGAATTATCAATCAACTAATGATTAAAATAATTAATAGTCATGGTTTAATATTTGACTTAATAAGTCGCGCGTGTTTTAAATATAATAAAGTGAAAAAAGGAATAACGGTATGAAATTAAAAAAAAAAATACTATTTCGAACAATGCTTGTCACGTTGATATATTTAAAACAAAAATGTTATTATTCATACATGTTATCAGTATACCGGGTGTTGACTTGGCGGACGCAACATAGGAAATCCCATGTAAATTTTGAAATATTCAAATGTTGGCTCCCCTTTTTATTTTAGAAACAAAATGTATTTACCTTTTTTGTAGAGGGAAAAATTCTGAATTCATTCGTGTTCATGTTTATCACTTTATGTTTCTCCAAGTTAATACAATTAAGAAAAAGTAATGTGATTTTATAAAAATAATGACATGCCATGGAATTGGAACAACAATTGCGGATGTCAAAATGACAAAAGATATCGCAGTCACTTGATTAAAGTAAATGCTTTCGAAATGATTTACACTATACAAGAAAAAATTCTCCCAATAAAGTGGTATTATGCAGACCACAGTTATCACTATGTTTGCGTTCTGTTTTTTTGTCGTTAATTAAGTAACAGCAATACTTTTTCTTAATTATTTTAGCTGTAAATGTTCTGACATTCGTTGATTTTTAAAAAAAGTTTAATTTAAAGCTTAAAACGAGTGTTTTCCACTCCCAGACTAAGCATGAAGTAAAATTTCGAGTTTAGAAAAGACCCGAGACAAATTTTCTGGGCTTTTCTAAACTCGAAATTCTACTTCATGCGCCACGCGTACAAAGCACAGATTTGAAGTGAAGTTCGAATATACATAAATTTGATAATATTATAGTGTTTAACACGCGTGGCGCATGAAGTAAAATTTCGAGTTTAGAAAGGCCCAGAAAATTTGTCTCGAGTCTCTGTGCGACCTTCGACAAATTTTCACGGGGCTTTTCTAAACTCGAAATTTTACTTCATGCTTAGTCTGGGAGTGGAAAACACTTGTTTAAAGCTTTGGATTGAACTTAAAAAAAAAACAGGGAATATCCGGAATTGTTGTATCAATTCCACGATTTGTCATTATTTTAGAAAATCACATTACTTTTTCTTAATTATTTTAACTTAGAGAAACGTAAAGTGTTAAGTGTGAACATTAATAAATTTAGAATTTTTCCCTCTACAAAAAAGTGACATACATTTTGTCTCTAAAATATGTAGGGAAGCCAATATTTGAACACTTTAAAATTAACATGCGATTTCCTATGTTGCGTCCGCCAAGTCAACACCCAGTAAATAATCGGTACTACAGGCCTTGAAGGCCCCGGATTTTTTTTGTTATTTTATGTCTTCCTCTTCATTATCTTCCTCCACTACTTCCGATTCTGTTGTGTTGCTGTTCTCCTCCAATTTGTATCGATTTCTCTTACTCACACACTTGTTCTCTTACGCACACACGCACACGCACACGCGCACGCACACGCACACGCACACGCACACCCACACGCACACTTCTAAAATATCGTTTTTTTTGTATGTAAAAGAGATTTGTTATGAACAGGTTAGCAAAAAATTTTTTCTTGGCTAATAAGACGGTGCTTTTGTTGACATGCAATATCTCTAATGCTAATACCGTCTCTAAGCGGGTCGTCATTATCGCTTTTACGTTTCAGTCAGTTAAGGCATGTCGACGTTAATTAAATTAAAATTTGACATTTTCGCAGATTTGTCAATTTAATTGAGAGTTTGAAAAATCAAAGTGAGTCCAGTTCACATATATTGCTGTATTAGTTTTTTGCTCTCGTAACTGTACTATCAGTGGAAATAAAATGCTGGGACACGTAAAATTTGTTTAGTGTGAGTAGAGAGAGATAGCCGATTCTAGAACCTCCTCCTCCTCGCGGAGGAGGAGGTTCTAGAATCGGCTATCTCGTGGGAGGAGGAGGAGGAGGAGAAGGATGAGGAGGATGAGGAGGACGATGGGGGGGGGGGCTTTGGGCTAACAAGGAAGAAGAGGGAGTACTTTTTTATATATTTTTTTTGATTGTAGAAATGTTTCATGAAATAAAAAAAAAAATATTTTAAATTAATTAAATCAGATATTTAAAAGCAGTTACCTGGGGAAATATTTATAATGGATAGTGGTTTTATAATAAAGTAGGCAAAAGTAATATTTGAAGCAATATATTTAAAATAATACAAATATACATAAAAATAGAATTGAAATTATAATTGTTCAGACATACATTTATTAAAGATACAAATAACCTTATAATAATTATAATTCAATTGTATCGAAAGAGTAAGTGTGTTTTTACCCACGTTTATGAAAAATCAAAATATATTTAAAAGTAATATTTAAAGCAATATTTAAATTATAATTGTTCAGACATACATTTATTAAAGATACAAATAACTTTATAATACTTATAATGTAATTGTATCGAAAGAGTAAGCGTTTCTTACCCAGGTTTATAAAAAATAAAAATATAATTGAATGTTTAATCAAGCTCTTGAATTGCATCGTTAATCATTTTATCCAACACCTTTTCGTTTTCAAAATCCGCTATACGTAAATGGCCCCATGCTAATGTATGATATTTATCATTTAAAATGTATCTTTTGTCGTCTTTTGAATTCAATGCAATTTTGTTTTGAAGTTCTGTAAACATATTATGATAACTGGATCTAAATTTGTACATTTTTTTATAAACTGCACCCCCATTCTCCACTACAGTAATGTAATCATTTACCGTTAAATGTTTTTTTATTACATATTTTTTAACACCTTTAGCTTTTTTAATCGAGCTTGAATTGAGTAAATTTACACAATACGCCTTAGCACCAGTTCCATAAAATGATTCAATGATCTGACCTTTAAATTCGTCTTTCATTTTTCCGATGTAAGATTTATTTGGAATGATGCAATGCTGATTGTCAACTGGATAGTTGGATGTATCAAACTTATCAATATTAATTTTAATATCATAGTAGACATTTTCTGTAAAAACTTGAAGAACTAACGAATCTGTATCTGTGTACAATAATGTTACGTTGTTATCGTACTTTCTCTTAAGGAAACTATAGAAAAAATCGTACATTACAGTTTTGGATAATTCTAAAATAGAAAATCCTACATACAGTGGTTTTGTGTACTGCACTTTGAGAACACCCATTTCCACAGCCACTAAATTATTACAAAATATTTTTGAAGATTTAAAATTTGGTTTCGATATATAAAATTCTGCACCAGGTTTCCTGAAATGAGAATCCCAATGCGTACATAATTTAATATCAACGCGATTTTCAACATTTTCCATCGTTTTTCCAAATACAACATTATTCATACTTTTGTAATGATTGCGTTCAAATTCATTTTTAGATTGTTCTCTCTTACTAGTATTGAAATCAATATATTTTTGCATCCAATTATCTTGTTTAAATTCTAAAATTCTATGTATCCGTCGCAATTTTAAGCCTTGTGTTAAACATTGTTTTAGATTTTTATTAATTTAATTAATTTAGAATATTTTGAATTTGGAGGTATTGCCGATTCTGGGCAAAAAGGAAAATCATTATGATAATCCTGTAAAGCTATTGGATATTTTAAATCAACTTCTAACACATAACCCATCTCACCATCATCTTCCAGTGATGCGATATCAAACTCGAGAATTTCATTTTGATCAAGCCAGCGAAACTTTCCAACAGGAAGCTTACATCTCATAGCATACCCATACAAATTTGTAGCATCTAAATAAAGAATATATGAAGTTGGTTCAGAAGCATTAAAATTTGGTAAAAACTTATTATTTGCTTCAGCTTTTCGTTGAGTGCACATACTTAATCCACCTCTGATACCCTTTTTAAAAAAATGTAACATGTCAATGTCTGTCAATAATTCCAATTTTACATTTGTCATCCTTAACAAAGCGTCCCAAGCAAATCCCGGCGCTGTGAAATAGTGTGCAGGGTCGAGTTTGTAGAAATCTAATGACATTTTTCGAAAATTTTCAAATACGTCAACAAGCAACAACACATCAGATGTCAAATAAGTGTTTACGTAATCACGTAATGAATTACAATTAAATACATCCCACACTTTACAAGCTCTCTCATAGTTTTTTCTGGATATTTTTTCATCCGTTAAATAATCATAAAACTCATCTTTACTTGGCAAATGATTGTAATTTAATATTTCAAATGAATTCATAAAACTATAAGGAAAAACGCCTTTCTGCCGTATTAGATTAAATTGTTCATCCTCCTGAAACCTTTTTCTTATTTCAACACACTGATCATTGTCCAAAAGTGATCCCAATGTTTCTAATGATTGTGATAAAAATTTAAATGAATCTACAAACCTTAGTTTTATAAATACTTTTCTCTTTTTTCCGTTACCATTAATATATTCACCAACGTGCACATTTTTTGTAAAAGTTATATACTTTTCTTTGTTTTGTGCAATAACATCAACATCTTCCTTGTTTAATGCAATATTTTTTACAAACATATGACTGTCATAATTTGAAAGATTATGAAAAAATATTGGAATATATTTTGGAATTTTATAATTAATATTGCAAACGGAATGGGCTGGGCCACGAAACTTTCCTGTTAAGTGATCATGATCATATACTTTATCATTTACTGACAATGTCCTTTCGCAAATATGACATACATTTCTTTCATATATTAGTTTTTCTTCCGGTGTTAATGGTAACATTTCTTTACGTACTCCTAAATAATTTTTATAAATAATTTTAATATCGTCTTCTAATTTGTTTACAAATTCTTGTGCAGCATTTTCTCCATTATATATATTAAACTTTGAAAGACTATCATCATATGAACATTTTATGTGGTATGCAAAAGCATAAGGTTCATGACGAAAACATTTAACTGTGTACGGTTTACTCGAATCTGTATAAGTAGTATTATTGTTAACATTTACTAACAATGCCTCAAAATCAGCATAAACTACAAAAGGAATTTTCATTTGTTTTTGATAATTTTCAAACTCTAATATATTTCCCAGAACTTCTTCACCCAATTTATTAATTTTTTTACTACAGTTCGGAAGAACAGCTTTTACATTTCCACAATCTTCTTCTTGATGTCTTTTTAATTCATCTTTTTTAGAAAAGTAAATTAAACAACCTTCGCATATAAATTTTTCATGACCATGTAATGATATTTGAGTTCCAATTAAACGCGACAAATTTTTAATCCAGCAATAATGATTCTGATTGTCTATTGAAATATACAACAAGTTTATATGAACTATTTTCTTATTCTTTGATATTCGTAATGGAACGAATTCATAGTCCATTTTATTTTCGTTAAAATATTCATTAGCGCCATAAACGTTTATTGAAATATTATTTTTACCTTCAAATATATTGATATCTTTTATTGTAACTGGAAATTGTAAATTTGAAAAGTCACATACTGTTGAGTAATGTGGATATGAAGATGGTCTCTGTGCCAGTCCTGTTGGAACCCGAAGTGCTGAAGTTATAGCCCAAGCAAAGCATGCATTGTCGGTATTGTAAACATTGATTACTGCACGTTTTGCCTTTATTGAAGCAGGTAACTCGATGTAACTAGATGCTCTCATTGGATTATATACATTGAAATTAAGTTCAATGCTTGTAATTTGAAATAATGTCCAACCTTAAAAAAAAGAAAAAAAAGAATAATTATAACATTAAAAATCACCAAGTTTCTAACTTTACCTGAATCTTTCTCCTGAAATTCTGACATCTTGGTTTTAATTTCGTCGAGGAAGTGTGCGTATGTCTCATATAGATTCGTTGCAGTGGTGATAATTTTGTTCGACGTGTTAAATGATTTTATTTCAACATTTTCTTTTGCTGTCAAAAAGTACAATGCAAAGGATTCCATGTTTAATTTAAAATTTCCAATAACCGCCAATTTACTTTCAATGAGAGTAATAATTTTCTCCCTCACTGAAATGGAAAACTTGTCTAAATCAACATAGTGTCCAGGTTCGGTGATTCGGTAACTTGTTATTTTGCCCCCATAAGCTGTAGATATTTCCTCTACTCCATCATCAACAATAATAAATGCATTACTTTTGTGTAAATTAGTTCTCAAATGGGCGGCAAAACATGAGCTATCTACTGTTATGTTACATACATCACATATTCTGTGTTTTGATGTTGATGCAAGTTTTTGTCGTTTATTTGGAATTTCACAAACTTGTTTCGATGTGGATGGATTTTCCAAAGATGTTGATGGAAGTGGATTTACCATTTTGATATCTCCCTGTTGTGCGGATCGGGGTAGAATAAGTTTGATTGTTGGCTTTTCTCCTCTATTGCTTACATATGAGTTTTGCTTGGAAACACACGAGTTTTTTTCGTGTCGTTTTAAGTTGTCTCTTCTTGTAAAATTTTTACCACAATATTCGCACAAAAACATGCTTTAAATGTAATAAAAGAGTAAGTTGCTTTACACGTCAACACACGATATGATGCTTGGGCCAATACGTTACCTTTATATAGTGAACTTAATCAAGAAAAGAAAAGGAGGAGGTTTAACTATGAGGAGGGGTAAATTTAATATGACGAAGAACAACACATTCACTCACACATGCACACACTCACACAGAGAAAAAAACATTTTACAATCATTTTAATCCTCTTCTTCATCCATGTCAGTCGATGTGTCCCACACTGATGAAGTAGAAGATGATGAAGATGAACTATCTGTTCGTTTACGTTTTACAGTATGTTTTGTTAGCTCGAATAACGGTGTGAAGAAACAAAATTCACAATAACGTTTTCGTTCTAATATCCATATATGCAATTTGTCTTTTCGAAATAAAATATTCTTTTCGTATTTTATCCTGAATAATTTTGTATTAGGTTCTAAATTGTAAATTTTTTTTCTACACCAACGGCAATATCTCTTTCCCTGTGTATCAATCCAAAATCTTTTTTTAACTAACACTAAAAATGGATTTTGTGGAATGTTCATAATTTTGGAAATATTACCATTAGGATTTAATAAAAAATCCACTATATATTTAGGTAATGGATTGTGACATGTAAATGGTCGGCATTTACAAAGAACCGAATACATATTTGCTTGTCGTAAATGTCCAAATGTCCAAACATAAAAACACCAGTTGTCAAAAATTGTCTTACCCAAACATTTTGGTATTTCTGCAAGGCGTACCATTTTTTTTACATCTAACCGATCTTCTATTACATTTAAACACACTTGTTTTAGAGCGATTGCTTGTAAAGTATTAACAAAACTCATTGTAGATAAACTTTAATTTGTGTTCTTATATTTGACAATGCAAAAATTGATTTGATCTATGGAAAAATAGCCGGTTATTTTATATTAATATTGTAACCTTATTGTAACGGTCAAAAGTATTGCAATTTAGCTCCGCCTTATAAATTTTCAAAAAGTGTTGCAATTTTTGCCCCGCCTTTTAATTTAACCACACCTTTATGAGTAAAGGTAATTTTAGTCCCACCTTTTAATTTTACCACACCTTTATGAGTAGAAGTTAACTCAAAATCTTTTAAGAGGTGTTTTACTTTAAACCCCTCCTCCTTATACATCCTCCTCGGTTTACAAGCTATTTAAGCACCAACACACTAAGTTGAGAGGAACAAACTGAACAGCGGTTTTAAAGTGTTAAAGTGAATCATGGGTGAGTAATTTATTTTAAATAAAACAACATTTAAAAAAATATGTTTTGTATTTATAAAGAAACATTTACATTTGTATTACATATATTTTATGTTTTATATTTTTTTATTACAGACCGCATACAAATCTATAACGAAATTAGAGAGGAATATTGCAGGCGATTCAACAACAAGCGAGTAAACAAGTTAATACGTACATGTAAATAAGAGAAAATTGAGATTATAATAATTTACAGGTAACCATAATCGAGCTGGATGACTCGATACCGCCAATTCCTCTACCCCGGGCAAATATCATCATCCAGAGGTCAGAGTATACGGCCATTATTTGCCCGGAGGATAACGCGCTCGTGTGGTTGCGAATCCATAACACATTATAATTTAATAAAAGACTAAATATTTATAAAACATTTTTATTTGATATCCATGAATTATGTGAATCATCCAAACCCAACCATTTTACTAAAACTTTATTCTTCATTCTTTTAATAACTTTTTCGACGAGATATACATCCTGATGTTGAACTTTTTTTAATTCTTCCTCATAGAATCCTCCAATTATGTCCTGGTTTTTTATATCTCGTAGTAGATATGTTCTGGGGTTCGTGTTTTGAACTTTGGATACTGTGAAGATTTCGTTGGACCAATTTGGGGTGTAATTTTTATCAAATGCTTGACGATGTTTGCTAATCCTTACGTGGTCACTAACTTTAAATTTCTTCCTAAATCCATCAAAAACTTTTAAATTACTGTACACAGAATTTAACAATAATTTTTCCTTATTTTTATTTACTTGTTTTGGTTTCATACCAATTGTTCTATGTTTTGTATTATTATATTTATTAATTATATTTTGTAGAATACTAATCCAATTATAATTGCCTTGCATGCTAAATTCCTTCCACATCAGTTCTTTAATAGTTCTATTGTACCGTTCAACAATTGAACTTTTTAAAGATGAAAATGTGCTGTAATGATTAATTCCATATTTTTCACATAGTTTTTTAAAATTGTTGTTGTAAAACTCAGTACCATTGTCTGTTTGAATATTTGCAGGTATCTGCCTCTTTTTCAACAATTTTTCCATTTGTAAGGCAACTTCTTTTCCAGTTTTTGTTTTTAACGGTAAAGCCCACCCAAATTTAGAAAAAGCATTTATAACCATCAATATATATTTGTATCCTTTATTTTCCTTGGCATAAGGTATCATTTCAACTAAATCCGCTTGGTATAAATCATTTAAACTCTTCAATATTACTCGACGTCTACGAAAATGTTTCCGAACTGGGGCGTGAATTTCATCAATTACATCGCGTTTAATGTTGGGTTTCATTAGTATTTTGTTCGATTAATATCTCAATGCAAAACTTCTTATCGACACCTTCTGGAGTCGCTGCAAATCTGCGCTTAATTTGTATTGTATCATTCAATTTAAGGTTTGTTAATTCAGACAATACATACTTTTCATTAATAAATAGAATTACATTTCCCAGGTAATTTGTTTTGAGAACTTTTCCAGTGTATAATGTGTTTTTATATAATATATCACCCCCCTTATTATCAATTGTATAGAATCCATCGGAAGATACGTTTCCGTTGCCGGCAAGTGTCAAAATTAACCTATATCTTCTATCTTTATCTGTTTCATCGAATTTAAAATACCTCTGAATTATCTTGTCTAAATTGTTAGATTTTTTAATATAGCTCGAGACACTATGCCCATGTACATGTTTTCCAAATTTGTCAACAGTCATTGCACCAAAAATAGAATTTCCAAATTTGTCTAAACTCATTTTATACACCGGTTGCTCGTCTGGTGTCTAATGAGATAATAACATATGTTTATTTCAGGAGCCACACTTATATTACTTTATAATGTTTGCTTCCTTCAATTCTTCAATTATTGAAATTATTTCATTTGTATGCGCATTATTGCCAGCACTTTGTGAAGCTAATAATAAGCGTAATCTATCTACAAGTTCATTCGGATTATCCCAATATTGCAATTCTAAGGAAGAATTGGGATTAATTTTTTTTTGCAAACCGCGTCCAACTTTCCATTTTTTAGTCCACCACACTTTTGGAGGTTGCCCATTTAAAATTGGCTTAATAATGTTTACATATTTCAAAGCTTTACTACCAATACGTTTTCCGCTTGGATCATAATTAAATCGCGTCGCAGATGTTTGCTCTAAAATACGTTTATAATTTCGAACATCGTCAGGTTTAAAAGTGTAAGGGTCCTTTTTGAAAAGTAATTCGTATAGACCGGTAGTGCCCTTATATGGCACATCGTTAATAACAACATTTGCTCCATCAAACTTAAGTACCGCGTTTCCGATATACAAAACACCATCAAATGTTTGACGAACTCCATAACGAGTATCGAATTTATCTCCACGATCTAATTTAAAGTCAATCAAATATGCGCGAGGTATATGATGAAATTGTTTCAGGGTTTGTTGTAGGACTGACGAAGTATTAAGTTCGTCTACCAGTCTATCATGAGCTTCATCTAAACGTGTGGTAGCAGTCCGTAGGACTGTAGCGTCATCATCAGAATCTACGATCTCTTCATCATCATCATCATCATCATCATCGTCATCATGTGTGACGTTTCCTGTTCTTGGCGGTGAAGTTTGATAAACTTCTTCAGTGTATCCTGTTGCAGTATCCTCAATCGGTGTTGATGTAATAATATCTTTTTTCAAATGCAATTGATGTCTCGGTCTTCTGGGTGTTGATGATGACGTTTTAATGGGTGTAAATATTCGTTTGTGTACTTTAATTTTCAACGGACGTTTTCTAATAGTTTCCTCAGATGAGGTTCCATAGGATTGCGGTGTAGTAAATATTTTTCTGCGTATTTGCGATTTTCTACTTGAACCAAATCCCGTTTCTTTTTCTTTAACATAACTAGAATCAATAGGAACAAATTCTTCATTGAATTTACTAGCGATTTGTTTCAGTGGTTCACTCAAGGGTAATAACGTTGCGGCAAGATGTTCTTTTGAGTCTGCAATATCTGTTTTTAACGATCGAATTTTATCACGCAAAGCACTACGTGCTTCCACGAGTTGCTTTGCAATGTCTTTATCCATGTTAAGAACGCAAAGTGTCTGTAAACACTGATAACATCTGCATCGTTACAGCGCTTTTTAAATAGTCAGAAATTTATCGAAACCTTTTCGATAACGACCATTCGTTACAGGACAATCTAAATCAATTACGAATGGAGAATAAGGTTGCTTACAACATTCTGTGCAAGTTTCTAGAAATGTATTCAATGTCATGTCACCTATTACGTGATCATTGAAAATATGCTTTAAATTTGTTGCATCTTGCTTAAATATTACCAATAAATTACAATTGTCTCGAACCAATTGCTTTTGAATGGCACTGTAACTTTGGCATATTTTAAAACAATCAACATTTTTGTGCCGACCGTATGAAAAAAATTCCTTAATTACATTATGACCGGTCGGTGGAATATCATCAAATATAACAATGGAATATTCTTTAATATTTTCAGGCGGTCCAAGTGATTCAACATCCGAAAACTCAAAATAACTACATTCTGGCACGTCTTTTACTATTGATCGTAGATACGCGTATTTATTTTGAAATAATGATTTTGAACACAAGTATATGTTTTTAAAACGTAAACCGTTGGTTGCAAGTAATAATGGTAGCATTGCATTTGTTTTACCGCAGCCAGAAGGGCCTATAATAAGACCTCTTTTGCAATTTCCTCCAAATAGATCACTATGTCGTTTATATCGAAACTCGTTAAGATCAAAACTTATTATTGGTAATGACAAGCAGTGATTTTCAACATTTTCCGACATAATAATGCTATAAAAAACCCAACCCTGCGTACAACTTAATTTTTGAAGGGTGAATGAAAAGAAATTGAATTGTCAACAGTTATATATTACAAATAATATTAATAATTAAATATAAAAACTAATACTAAATAAAAACTAAAAAAAAACTAATACTAAATAAGAACTATAAAATAATTCCCTGACAGATGGTAACACACATCCAAATGACTAGGAGCGACACACATCAACCACACACGACTAGCAACAGACAATGACCACAAAAGCAGATGTAGCAATCAAACACCTCATTACAATTGTTTGAAAAGAATTAGACTTGAAACAAATTGACAAATTTAAAAAATAGTTACAAAAATGTAATGTGCTTTCACAATTAAATTTCTTTTAAACGTTTTTTTAAACTTGTCAATGAATAATGCTCCTCTCGTAGCTGATTTCGTTTTGCAGCTAAGTAATTACTAACGTCAGGAGTGTTAGAATTAGTAGATTGCACAACGAACTCAACCACATCAGGCTTTGAAAAACTATTCAAATTATCGATTATACTATCAATTCTTTCCAATCGATCATCAATGGATGTCATGAAAGAGTCTTTGCGAGCTTGCATAGAACGAATTGTTCCTTTATCACAAATGATGGCTCGCATAAACTCTTCGAAATTGTTAGTAGTAGTGGTTAAGGGAGGAATCTGGTTGGGTGGTATAATTGTCGGTGGAGGAGCGTTAAGATTGGGGTTAGTTGCTCTTACTACATCTGCTGATGAAGATCTTCCAGGTAAAACTGTATTGGTTATTTGCAATTCACGGACAGAAGATCGAACAGCACCGTTATCTTGAGAAAGTGTAATTTCTTGTGATAACCGCACTGATTTAAACAAGCCACCCAGCTCACTGTCTCCCATATCCGAAACTGCAAATCGACCATCAGTATTATTTTCCGACTCGACTTGGCTGGAAGATCTTTGGCACCCACCTGCAGGCCACAATCGCAACGGAGACTGAGTCATTTGAGCTGATTGCTGTGGCCCAGGTGTGCTCGATTTTGTCCCTGCAATTAAACAAAAAACATTGGAATTAATAAATATCATTAAATATTACAAAAAATACAGGACTTACCTCTCACGTCATTGGTTGCAAGTGATGCATCAAAACCTGGCTGGGAAACCACCAAGTTTACCAATGACTGAGGAAATGTATAATTTTGCCCAGTCGGTACCGCGACATAATTTTGTCCAGTCGGCATCGCGTAATACGTGGAATCGTTTTGCACGATGACAAACTGGTTTGAGGGTTGAGGTTGTGCAATAATTTGGAATGAGGATTGTTGTGGTGGTTGGATTTGCATATTTTGTTGGATTTGGAATGAAGGATTTTTTGTTTGCGGTTCGACTAGGTGTATGCTCTGAGGGCGTTGTGGTTGATGTGTGCTGCTGCTGTATTTGTTTTTTTGGCCCTGCTTGGATAATGTCGAAGGTTGGTGGTTAGAAGGCGATCCAACAAGTAACGGCATTGAACACATAGGATTCGTTCGCCCTGTACACAATAATTATGCATTAAAATTATAATTAGGAATAGAAAATAATGCATAATAAAATATCTAATCAACCCGGAAATAACCTTTAGTCTTTCGTTCCTTTTTCGCTTTCAACGATCGATCAGTTGCCGGTTCGCCTTTCTCCTTCGAAAGCAATTTATTTGATGAATCATCTGCCACTGATTTCTTTTTGTCATTTGTAAACAAATCAAAATCATCCCATGATTCATCAAATGAAACTGAAAACAATAACAATAGATAATCTAGAAACATTTAAATAACACGTGTTTTAAATACTTTTTACATCAGGTCCAATTATGTTAGGATGTGCATCTGAGTTGGTGGTGCTCGTTTTCTCAACTTCACCTTAAAACAATAGACAATAAATAAGATACATTTGATTAAATAGAATTAAAGAAAAACAAAATACCTAACATATTCCCATCCATGCTGGAGTTCAGAAAATCGTCGATACAAATGATCTTGTTACCTAAAAGCAAAAACAAACACACAAAATAAGAATATCCAAAATATGTTAAAAATATTCAATCACCAAAATATAAATAAAGACCACTTACCTTCCATTTTAGAGTGGAGATGTTGTTCGTTCCAAAACTTGCACTGGATGTGATTTCTTGGTTTGTTCTGACTTCTTTTATACCCAATTTTGAGGTCAGTAAACGGTAGCGAAAGTAAAACAAGTGAGGGGGAATCGAGGTTACATTTTTTTTCGGGGGGTGGGCGGAGAAGCCAACTGGGGCGTGGGGGAGGAGCCAAGGAGGGGGCGGGGCGGGGAGTGGCCAAGGGGGCGTGGCGTGGGAGGAGCCAAGGAGGGGGCGTGGCAATGGGCGTAACTGGAGGGGGTAATTTTATTTTGACGCCTCCCCGGTGCCGAAGGGGGGGGGGGGACGTATTTTTAGACATTTTCCCCACTCCTACCCCCACTCTTCCCTCTCTCTTTGTGGGAGGAAAGTAGGAGGAGAGTAGGAGGAGACTAGGAGGAGATTCCTTCTAACCATCATTCTCTCTTTTTTTTTTTTTTTCTCTTTCTTTTTTTTCTCTTTCTTTTTTTCTCTTTCTTTTTTTTCTCTTTCTTTTTTTTCTCTTTCTTTTTTGTTTATTTTTTTAGTTGCCGCAATTAAAACAAGTTATATTATAAAAAACATTTTTTATTTCTTAATCATGGATACATTGAATATTTATTAAACAATATACATTGAACAATAACAATAACAGCAATCACAATTTACGATACTCTTGCAAAAGAAACAATCCTTCTTCATTGGTGGTGGTCTATCGCTATGTGTCATCCAATTAGCCGTGTTGAAATGTTCATTGCATGGCAATCTTCCTTGTAAACATTTCATTGTGCGTATGTGGTCCGGTAATATGGGCCATAAAGTAGCGAGTTCCAATGGTTTCATTCGTTTCAGCAAATAAATTAATGTAGAATTAGTAGCACGTTGATCTTCTAGAAATGGTGTCCCGTCTCTACCGATATATTTTGATAATGCATTGTTAATCCTTCTTAAATAATAAATAACATAATACTTTAAGTTACAAGTATACTGTCGAACTGTTTCCATGTTAACACAGTTGTGAACCAATGCCGTCTGATATTATTTCACTTTCCGACTCAATTATATGCATTCAAGTTTGCTGTACATTTGTTCTTTTTTCTGTTCTACTCCATTTGCTGAAGGTTGTTTCGTCGCAACCTCTTTTATAAAATTGTTTCTTCTTCTTCTTCATCTTGCATGTAATAATTGATAGGATTTGACATTTTATCGTAGATATAATACACATTTGTTAATGCACACATTGTATAATCTGTATCTTTGTGATACATACACTTTGGGTGAGACGCTGACAACTTTATATCCAATCTTTTAATGTCCTCAATTGGCCGATCCAATATTTTCTGTAGATATTGTGATTTTTGCTCACCTCTCACATAAATGTTTTTAGCTTTTTTACTAAACACTCGAATAATTTTATCAATTTTATTGAGTGGTACATTTCCACTAGTCCATTCCAAATGGTGGAAGTTTGAAGTTAACCAATGTGCTGTTCGACGTTGCTTAGCAGGTAAACAATTTACAGAATGGGGAGCCTCAAACAAATAATGGCTAATTCGACGTTCGCTATCACATATAGCCACTTCTTTCGGTAGTAATTTATCATTACTATCGTAAAAACCTTGAATGTCGATTATGATATAGTCCAATGTATCCATAATTTGTTTGTGTACTTCTTAATTCATTCACTTCTTGTACTTGACTGATGTGTAAAGCAAATTACACTACTTTTATAATGACAATCGCCCCTCCTTGTTTTATAGCAACAGGGAATTGCAGCAGGACGGGTAACACCTCTTTTACAACAATTCTTTTACCACTTTTGTTAGTGGTGCATAATAAAACGCCTTATCGTGCAAAATTAAACAGTATGCTGTTGTATTAGCCGGAACTGGTTCTTTTGAAGTAAATTCAATTTTAATTTCAACGCCACTTTTGTGAATAGTGTCTGCCTGATACGTACAATCGATTCCTACTAATGGAATTTTCTCTTTAAATTCTGCTGGTGAAAACATTGGTTCACTTTCTGGCACATAGTAGTATGATTGTTGGAATCTGCTATACATATCGTACACAATAGCATATTTATTGATATCAAAATCAATATTTAAATTATCATACGGAAATCTTGTACCGTTCAAAAATACACTTAGGTTTGTCAACTTTATATTATCAAATAGAGCCATTGAAGACTTCATCTGGCCTTTTCGATTGGTTTGAAAACCGAAAATAATGTATCTTGGCGTTTCAAGTTGCGGCGCCGTCTTTACGGCCCATGTATGTCTTGTTGTTTGCGGCAATGACGGATACTCATGAATCTCCCAACTTCTAAACCATAAATTGATATTTTGATTTTTGTCAGTTAATTTTGTTAAGGCTAACTGTTCTCGTAGACCGACTGCAATTTGAGGTATTCTCCAAATAATTTTATCTATTGTCAATTTTACTTTTTCTTTTTCAGCTTCACTTTGAACAATTACATCGTTATCATCGTTATTCCGAATGAGTACCAACTCTTGTCTACAGTTTAATACAACTTTCTTAAAATCTTCCGCAAATCCTAAAATACTTTTAAGCGGTACACTAATTGCAAAATGTCCATTGTCATCGACTATATCGCAAAAACCTTTTTTCTCAATGTCCCACCCTGCATTTTGTAATTTAATCATTTCATTTTTATTATACGAAAAATATCCTTTCATACATGATGTCACTCCCACGTTTCTAACGGAATCCACTTGAACACCATTCATTAAATACCGAAGATCGCTAACCATAAAGCCTGCTGGGTTGTTGACTAATTTTGAATTCTTACTAGCCTCGTTTTTAACATTCCCATCCTCACCAACTTTCCGTAGAGTACCCTCTACATATAAATAACTCTCTCCTGGTAATGTATAATTGTCAGTTTCAGGAACCGTTATCCTAATTTCATCATTATTATCAAAACTTGCCGATCCATAAGGTTGGTATGAATGATACTCGTAACTTACTATTGCATTGTTAGATTTAACTTTGTCGGTAACATTTAAAATGTCCATTATTTTAGTAGTTTATAGCCCAAATCTTTTAAGAATATACGATTTTCTGTTGTTAACTTCTTCACTTTTTTTAGGCTACTGCACACATTTTTCATATCGCTACCCAATTTATAGGCTGACCGGTTTGCTGTGTTCTTCTTCTTCTTCTTCTTAACAATATGGTTCCTCTTTCGATTCGACGTTTTTGAGTTATATAACTTCATCTCATTCAACCTTACGCAAGTGTAATCGTGTCGTTACTTCTTCACCTCTAAAATTGATCAATTTCCCTGATTGATCCAACACTCTTACCACAATTGTACTGATAATATCTCCAGTAACAGATAAATATATAGGTAAATGTGGCGATTCTACCATCTTATATCCGGCCGGCACTTTAGGAAAAAAATGATAAAGCACGTGTACCGGTTCACCGTTATTATAAGAACCGCTCACTAAATTGCAATAAATTTGAATTGCATTGACTGTGTGGATATTAACAATATTTTCTGCTTCATAACTCTTCCCGCCCATTAGTACTTTCTTATCAAATCCCAATAAGGTTCCTATACTTTTTTCAGCTGTAAAATCGATTTCTACATCGGTTTTTATGTGCACTTTCTGAGTATTATTATTACCGCGTATACGGACCAATGCCGTATTGTCAATGTCCCCTTCTATTTTAGTCTCTATAAAATCAGAAATATCATCTAAACCGTAAATTCCAACGGGTAATTCTACTATTTTTTTGTTGTTTCCTATTTTGTAGTGAAATAAATTATTTGATATGTCAACGTTTGGAATTGAATTGAATGACTCAAAATTGAGTAAAGCCAACTCATATTCTTCATCTTCATCTTTGCTCAAATAAATCGGTGGATTAAAATTGCAACTTAACTCGGAACTGATTCCGGTCAACGTAAACGTAAGCGAATGAGAAGTTTTCACCATTGCGTTTAGTCTTCGACTGATGTTTAAATTGTTTTCTTAATTATTTATTAAAAACATTAAACACAATTGTCCACAGTTTAAATCATCGATTGTCTGGTAGCGTTCATAGTTATAACTTATAACATTATTCTTATCATCTGATCTTAAATATTTTTCAATTTCAATGGAAGGTTTTAAATCACCGAAACTGTCAAAGTATTTTACTCTACTGCCACTTTTTTTATAAGCAACCCAATGCGTTCCTTCACTTTCTTTATTGTCTAAATTGATAACTGCACTTTCATTTTTTTAAATTTTTTTCGGTAATGCATTTCTCATATAGACACCTCTAAACGATGGTATTTTCAATAATTTTGCTATTTTTAAAATTTCCAAATTATTTAGAGGTCTTTTATGAAGGAACATTATTTTCAGTTTTTTGAATATTCGGGAAAATATAAACCACATCCTCTTTTATATGGTTTTATGTAATAACCAGAACCCACTGATTTGGCTTCCATAGCTCTATTGTGTCGCTCAGCTTCTTTTTGTTGTTCTTTAGCTGATTTTGCACTGTTTACTGCTTTCGCTATAGCGGCTGCCCCTCCTCCAAGGGAACCCAATGCACCTAAAGCTGCAAATAATGGAATCAACGGAAGAAATCCTCCTTGTTTCGGTATAGGAATGACTCTACGTTTTGGAAATTAAATGTTTCTCTTATATTTTTTCAAAACATTATATGCAGCTTTTGTAGCATCAAATACACTTTTATGTTTTCTTCTACTGATAGCGTTTCTGGTCAGTCGAACTGCCGTGTTAAACGTTAAAGTACCACCCCGACTCATTCTTTTGCGATTTCTACCCTTGCTTTTTCTCTTTTTTAGACCCATTCCAAATGAAGTTTTCCCTTTCATTGCTGCTGCAACTCCTGCCGATGCAATCTTTTCTCCGGCACTTGGACCAACCTTCTGAATTATTTGTTTTGCAGTTTTGAGTAACCTATGATCGGCTATATGCCTTTCTTTTAAATTATTTGTATTATCATACACTATATCGTGCTCTTTACAAGCTTCGTCGAGTTCGTTTATTCCTTTATCGCCTCGCGCTAATCTCTTTTCTAATTTTGTTCCAGGCCCACAATAATTATATCCAGGTAAATGAATTTCAAAAGGCAGCTTGTTTATTAATTTATTTAGTAGCCCCCGACCGATCCATTTGATAGTTCTTTTACGACTGACGGGATAATAGACATACATTTTATTTTAAAGGTATACAAATAAACTGTGGCAACTTAAAAACTGTTTATTGATTTTTATAATTTAATTTTAACAAACATTTACCACTTCACCTAATACTAACACATATACTAACTATGTTCTACTTAAACCTTGAGTTATATACATTCTCCCTAAAACTACTTTGTAAACAAAAACTTATTGCTAATTCGATTCTTTTCATTTTTTCTTTGAATCTTAAAGAATCATAATAATATATATGCCATGCACCTTTCCTAGCTTCTTTATACGCAAATTTCCATACATACAAATTATGAATAATATTTTTACTTTCACACATTACTACTTTCTTTTTACTTCCCATTATTATAAGAATCTAACATTATATGTTGCATATCAAAATCGAACAATAACTTATCATTACCATAAAGTAACAATTCATCAATCATACAAGCATATTCATTACATTCGCCTTGCATTATTTTCGAAAAACGAGTTTTCATATCCCCATCCAGTTCATTTAATAAACCCAAGCAAGAATAGTAATATTCACTAAACTTAAGATTTTTTAAATATTCCAAACGAGACGAAACAACATCAACAAGTTTCCACAATTCACGAAGACCTTCATACGATAAAAATACGTGATTTCCACCGATATCAATTCTTGCAACTTTACGACAATTATTCATTAAACTAAATGAAATGTTTACTCCATTAAAGCTGATTGTTTGATCCGTATCTACATAAAAAAATGTTTGGTTGATATTCACTTTTTGTTCTAAAAATACTGTCCACATCTGTTCATTCAAAGAAATTCCTTGCCCACCCTTACCCAATATTCTAATAACTGGTTCAAGATTAAGATCTATGTCCAAACCTACCGACACCCATTTAGAATTACTTTTATTTAAAAAATACGTATTCGACGACAATAAATTTTTCATAGCGTTCTTCTTTTGTTTTACAAGTTGATTGTTGTGGTTGGCATCATCGTTGGTATCGTTGATATTCCATGGAACATCAACAGTAGTAGTCTCACCATGATTCGGTAGATTTATATTCGAAAAAGGTTCTTCACCCTCTTCAAAAAATCCCGAGTCATTTGCTGAATTCGCATTATCAATTGGCCCATTATTTCGAATATGTGCTCTAATAATTTGTTTATTACTCGGGTTTTGTCGTTTCACTAAAATTTCACTTCAATCAATAAATTAATTTATTTTCAAAATAATTACAAATACTTACTTATTATTCAATTTATTATTGACAACAACACTAATTAGTGACACAGTTCTGGCAGATGTATTCTTGACAACAACACGTGTACTGTAATAAGTTACACCCATCCGGCAGATCTTATATAGTCCCATAATATTATGTTGGGGGGAGGTTCTGTATATATTTTTACATCACAACGACCTCACATACTTCTCCTCTGAAAAGGACTAACTACTTTATGATTTTCCCGCCTAAAGGAGGTCGTTTACCCACTCATTAGAATCCAATTGAAGGCATTCAATACCTTCAATCATCGATGTTGCTAACAACACTTTAACCGCATTGACAATATTTATTAATAGATTCATATATGACATCTTATGTATTATTCATCAGTCGCCCTTGAACCATCGAGATGAACACATCTTGTCTTGTGCATGGTCCGCCTATAGCGATACAGCGCATAAAAGCTGTAATGTATCGGGTGAAAATCTTAAGGGGGTAAGGGCCCCTTTGGATTTTGATTAGACACATTATTTGTCTTTAATGGATGCTAGACAATACGTTAGACCGTGGACTGTAAGCACTCAAGGGTGATATTTTTAGCCGATTCTATGAACCCTACCTCTTCTATTTGGTGAAAACTATCTTAAAATTATTAAGAGTATATTGCCTCTTTAGAATCAATAAAACCGTAAAGTAACCTCCTCCTCCTCCTCCTCTTCATTTTATGAGGAGAAGGAAAGAAGGTTCTTTGGAGATTCTAAAAAGACACCTCCTCCCTACCAGGAGGTTTTAACTCTTTTAATCATTTTGAGGAGTTTCCTCTCAAATGAGGAGGAGGTTCTAGAATCGGCTGTAACCCTCTACTAGTGTGTGTCAAACTTTGGACTTGTCAGTTAATTGTCATTTAATGTGTCAAAACTGAAAATCCCTCTCTTTTCCTCTCATTTACATATTTTGTCACTCCATATTATAACCTTTTTTAAAAGAGCTGACTTAAACAGTATACATTTGGTTATTTTTGATATTACCTAATAGGCAGGGGTTAGAAGTTTTGAATGGGTGTGCAGATGGTGATTGGGAGGGAGTTGTGAATGGGTGATTTAGTTGGGAAAGAGGTCACTGTTCAGATAAACAATTTTAAAGTCGACGATTGGAGTGGATCAGACCACTTTTCAGTGTCAGTAAAGTAAGGGAAAAAGGAAAAGAAAACGGATGTGGAGGGAAGAGTTGATCAAATAGATTTTTTTGAATACGTCAATTTTTTATGTCTTATAATAGTCAAAAGTGACATAACTTTTAAAACCTGATTAAATGGCATTTTATTAATTTTTGCACATATTAAGATAAATTGATTGAAATTTTATAGGTTATTATTTTATGTTAATACTGCCCCAGTAGAAATAAATCTTGTAGTTACATTTCATATTGTATATATATTTATATCTTAAAGTTGTTAATCAATGTGCAGACAATATTATCCCAATATAGTTTACGGTTATTGCTACTATACAGGGTGACCGTATTTCAACAGAATGTATGGGGATCTTGGTTATTTGAAGAGATAGAGAGTCCCTTAAATTGCGGCATAGTTGCGTATTTTAGGGCCCAATAATAATCTAAAAACAAATTTAAAATATCTTCCTTCGTTTTTGAGATATTGTCAAAAAACGGATTTTTTGAAATTTATCTTTTATTTTTTTATTCAAAAACCATTAAATCCAGACATTTACAACTTTGACATTATAAGGCACTTTTTAACGAGAAATCTAGTAACATATTTTATTTTAAGATAACTATAACATTTACCCAGGGACTATAGCCAACTTTTGTTTTTTTTATGAGCGCTATTTTGGATTTTCATAGTTTTTGGAAGAATATTTTTTTTCTGAATTCAATTATGTATTAAACTTATAGTTTATTGTACATTTTTATGTAACATTTTATTCTTTTGTTTTTTGTAAAGAGTGCCTTGGAAACAGTTGGGTAACTAACTCATCTGTCAACTCCTAGGACCCATAATTGCTGTTAAAATACATCACTAGTTGTGATCTATTTTAAACTAACGAGTGTCTTTCACTCCCAGACTAAGCATGAAGTAAAATTTCGAGTTTAGAAAAGCCCCGCGTAGAAAATTTGTCGAGCATCGCGCAGCGACCCGAGACAAATTTTCACGGGGCTTTTCTAAACTCGAAATTTTAATTCCTGCGCCACGCGTATAAACCACGGATTTACAGTAAATTTAAAAATATACAACACTTACATGTGATGGCGATCAATATTTATTGAGATGTAGTGAAAATGGAATAATTACTTTTTTTGTGAATAGTTTTGGAATAATAATAATAAAAGTAGAATAAATTTAGTTTCTGCAATTTTTCCATACTGTTGATATTTAGGTCATCATATCTTTAAGAGGGAAAGTGCTATGATGGGCACATCAACAATTATTTTATTTATGTTTTATGTAATAATCGATACTTATTGTAATTATTACAAAAAATTGACAGTTATTAAATAATTTTGACTGCCAACAATGATTGACTGCTGTCAAGATTTTATTGATTAATAGATATAACGTCATTGTTTTGAAGGCACTCTTTGCAAAAAATAAAATATTATAATTTTAAATATCAAATCTAAAATAAATTATGAGTGTAAAATATAAAAATCCAAAATGGTGCCCACAAGAAAAACAAAAGTAGCTAACTTCCCGGGTAAATGTTATAGTTATCTTAAAAAAAAAATATGCTACTAGATTCCTCAATAAAAAGTGCCTGTTGTAACGGTTTTAACCCTCCTTTAGGGTACACTTAGGGTTAGTCCAGGTTCAGGTTTAATCAGAGTCTCTGTTAGTGCAGAAATAATGTAACAATATTTTGTAAAAAATAAAATTTATTCGTAAAATAATACAAAATAAAAATAATCTTAAAATAAACAAAACGCAACCCTATGTACATATAAATTCCAACTCTGGCTCGGTCTTCTCCTCGTACCGCTCCGGGTTCGGTTCTGGACCGTCAGGTGTCTCTATTAGGAGAAAATAAACCAATAAGGGGTCATTCAAAAAGTACGTACACGCTTCCGGGGGGGGGGGGGGGGTTGGTCACGGGTGTACGGAAACGGGGGGGAGGGGGCGAATGAAAAGTGTACATACACCTCGTTCCTTCTGAATAATTTGATTTTGATTCTAATTTGATATATTTCGATCTCTATCGATTCACTTGATGTATTCATCGTATTACATGTGAACTAAGCTTTATACGGGCGCGTTTTGAACAAGTTTCCAAGTGCTGCCATCTATACTTCCACGGTGAAATCCATTCGAACTCCAGGTCATAACCTAGAAAGGCTTCGTTCGAGATAACAATCTGAAGAAAACGTTCAAGATAAAATACGTGAAAGGAATGTAAGTGTTGCTACACAAAATCACTCATTGCGATAACCTAACAGATAATAACCAAATATCCATGAATGTCCGCCAAACGTAAATTGATATACAAAAGTAAGTAAAAATATTGTCATTTTCAGAAATGCAACATGGACCGGAACAAAAAGTTTCAAGAACTGTTTAAACAGTACAAAGAGGCCTATCCTGATATGCAACCTGCTAAATTGCAAAAGATCAGTACTGACTTTTGGAACGATGCGAAGTCAAAAGATGGTTTCGAGCAACGCATCGAGGAAAAGTTACGAGAGCTTTTCAAAATGGCGAGTACGAAGAAAGGCGCACTGATGTCATTTTGGATCAAGGTATTGTGTCATATATATTTATTGTTTTTACATTAATATTGTTATTATTCAATTATTAGCGGGTATATAATTCTAAGATAATCATGTGACTGAATGTCATTTTCAGAGTACGACAAATCCAACTGCGGTCGCAAGTAAAGCATCCACCTCCGGGTCTGATCTTGGTCCAGGTTCAGCAGCGAGTGATCCAGGAAACAAACCATCGACCAGTGGGACCGATCTCTCTCAAGAGGTCCAATCCGACGAGCCAGGCACAGCGAAGTACAAAACTCCAGCCCAAGACGCTGTGTCTAAAGAGATATTGCGTTTGGATTGTGACATTCAGGGATTAACCATAAAGAAAAATGCAAACTTACTCTCGGAGAAAGAAGAAAAATCTCTGAAAGACAAGAAACTGAAATTGGACGAGTGCAGACAAAAACTGGCAAAGTTGAAGAAAGAGCAAGAGCGATCAGTCAAAACCAGAGCTGTGTTCAAACGGAAACTACAGGAAATCGCCGAGAAGGATCCATCAAACTCTTGGATGACAAGAACGAAGAAAGGACGACCGACGATCGAAGCAGACCAGCCGGACCTTCTACAAACGATTGTCGACATCGTCACCTACGGAGGAGCGGCTGATTCCCGACGCAGAACCGACATGATACGTTCTGTGAAGACTTTGGATGAGCTGACAAACGCATTGAAGACTGAGTTCGGCTTCACTCTCAGCAGATGTAGCGTTTATTTGCGTTTACTACCTCGGCGAGCAGATTCTACAGAAGGCAAACGTCATATCCGGACAGTCCCAGTCAAACTCATCAAAGCACAAAACGAGACTCATCGAACTCACACTGATGGTAAATTTGCGGCCGCGACGATTGGAAATCTGGAGGTATTGGCATCGGTACTGGGACCAAAGGAAGTCTTCTTCATAAGCCAGGATGACAAAGTCCGCGTGCCCATCGGACTAACTGCAGCAAACAAACAGTCCCCGTTGCTGATGCACTTGGAGTACCGCGTCCAGCTACCAGACCACGATTGGGTGATAGCTCCATCGCACAAGTTAATACCCTCCGTTTATGCTCTGATTGAAGTCGACCAAAATAAAATTCAGAGGAAAGATGCGGTCTCCTATTCAGGACCAACGTACATAGCCATTCGATCAGCTAAACATTCATCGTCGACAGCCTTTTCCCACGCCACAGATGTCGACCACATTTTCGCGATGGATGAGTTCGCCGACGTGCTGAAACGGCCTGACGGTTTGGCTAAACCTGTCGGGATATTCACAGTTGATGGTGGTCCGGACGAGAACCCGAGGTACGTGAAAGTGATTCAAACTGCAATTCATCATTTTCTGGACCACGATCTGGATGCTCTGTTCATGGCCTGCAACGCCCCAGGACGAAGCGCATACAATCGCGTTGAAAGACGCATGGCTCCATTGAGTAGAGAGCTTAGTGGAGTTATACTTCCACACGACCACTTCGGAAACCACCTGAATTCCAGAGGTCAAACTGTTGATGCTGATCTGGAAAAGCAAAATTTCGCAAAGGCAGCAACTGTTTTGGCGGAAATTTGGTCGCAGGTAGAGATTGATCATTTCCCTGTGATAGCCGAATATATTGACCCAGAGAAATCGGAAATGAGTCCTACGCAGCTTCTCGAAAAAGATCTAGCTTGGGAAGCCAAACACGTGAGAAGCAGCCAGTACTGTCTGCAAATTGTGAAATGCAAAGATGAATCTTGTTGCTCTCAGTTCCGAAGCTCGATCCTGAAAGTTTTGCCGGAAAGATTTTTACCAGCGCCTGTACCCATAGCTCAAACTGACGAAGGACTGCAACTCAACGAACCGTCTGGTGAATTCCCATCACTGTTTCTGCTTCAAACCCTCCAACCGTCTATAAAAGCTGATCTCCAAGACCACTCTTCTGCTGATGTTGAATTGCCTTACGATACAGCATGCCCGTCAGTCAAGAAGGACTTGAAGCGAAAGATCTGTCCCAAATGCAAGTTGTACTTCGCTTCGTTAACTTGTCAGAAAAAGCACCAAGCCTTTTGCAAATCTGTTTGCGATTTGCCGAAAGTCCGACCCGTCCGGATAGCAGCTCGTCGTCAAAGGGAGGCTTTGGCCATCATCCGCAACATCGAAGAGCAGGAGGACGCAGAATGAATCGAAGAGGACTTCATCGACGCCGAAACACCGGAGGTGGTCACGGAGGGCTGTAACGAGAGTCTTGCGGCAGTTGTGTCGCTGAAGGAGCATATGCAATCTCCATGGGAATGATATAAATATCTATAAATGTTGTTTCGTAATCGTTATTGTAACCGTTTTTGCCCACTGATACGGCAGCTAATATTTTATTTGTGTTGGTTGTATATGAAAGGATATATTTGTGATCTCATTATGATATAAAGACAAATAAAACGAAATAAAATATGTTGTAAATTTATTGTGTTTTCCTTCAAGTAATTCAATTATTTCAGCGCTAGGGGGGGGGGGGGGGGTACTGATGTGTACGTACACGCAGGGGGGTAGCTGGTGATTGTACGGAAGTGTACAGAGGGGGTGGGGGAGGGGTCAAAAAATGGAATTTTTGGTGTACGTACTTTTTGAATGACCCCTAATTAATTAGGCTGGTTAAGTTTAAATAAACACAATAAATAAATATCTACAATATATTTATATACAATTACAGGCCTCCCTACTGTAGCACTTATGCGTAGCAGCAGTAGTAGGAAGGTCTGCCAACTTCCAGTGTTGGTTAGCGGTCGCTTATGCGTAGCAGACGCGCAAACTAACACGTTTCCGCTGCGGTAACAGTGGCACACATATACGGGTAATACAGCTCAGAGTGGGATCCGGAGAGCGCTTATACGTAGCTGAACTCCGGCCACTTCTGATGCAAACGGGATAGAGAGAGAACGCTTATACGTAGCTGAACTCCTCTACTACAGGTATTTGAATTCAACAGAGAGAGAACGCTTATGCATAGCAGAACTCCTCTGTGATTCAACGGAACAGGTACGGGTATTTGAATTCAACAGAGAGAGAACGCTTATACGTAGCAGGACTCTCCTGGAATTCAACGGAACGGGTACAGGTAATGCTATGTTCTAACGAGGAGGAATCGCTTATACATAGCAGATACCTCTCGGTACTCTAGCCGGTCTAATTTGCACTCGCTTATGCATAGCAGAGATGCAATTAGGAGGCTACCCTGGAAGATCGCTTATGCTTAGCTGAAATCCCAGCGCAGTCTGATTTCTGAGCGCTCCGGCAACTATTTTTATAGCCGGACCCATAAATCTATTAAATTAAAGACAGGCAACAAAGTGTTGCCAACTTATTGTAAATTTCAGGCATTATCTGTGAAATAGATAAATTAAAATAAAGACGTACACTTTCATAAAGTTAATAATATATAGATGGACTAGCATCGATTGCCAACCCATAAATCTCACATTTATCAGCTGTGACAATCGATGCAAGTAAAGTTCGTTACACTGTATATTGTAAAAGTTCTAAATGTTCAGATTCAGTAGTTTTTGAATAAAAAAATTAAAACCACTTTTCAAAAAAACTCTATATCTCTTCTAATAACTGAGATTCCCATACATTCTGTCGAAATACGGACACCCTGTGTAAATATTTATTATAGATACAATATTGTGTAAATCCAGTAGAAAAATATTTAGTTTTAAATATTGTATTGATAATAAAACGCTATAATAGATATTCAGTTTTTGTACAATTTTGTACAATTTTGTGTCAATAATGAATATAATTGATCACTCAATAATGATATTCAATTTCTGTACAATATAGTATCAATAATGAATATCATTCATCATTCAATATAAACATTCAATATACGTGCAATGATATATGAATGGCATCATTCAATATAGATATTGAATACATATCAATATCGTGTCAATAACAAATAACATCAATCATTCAATAACGAATATTGGCCACGTTTGCGCAGTTGTGAGTTTGTTGATTCCTGCTGAGCTGACACGCTAACAAACGCCAGTTTTTTCTGCACCAATTCTTGTGTAACAATGATACTGTGCAATGAGCTAAGCATGATAGTATTTAGTAATTACCTGATTATTGACTATTTCAACATTGACTATAAGTCTTTAAGTAAGATAGGATTTTGTCATTAAATTACTCGATCGACTGTATATTGATATTTGTGACTTTCGGATCTTAATAAATTGCTTGACTGGACTATCATAGGATTTTGTCATGTTATATCTTTATTGACCATGTCTTGACTATTGTGACTGCAAGTCACTTGATTGACTGTCTTTTGACTATGCTAGCATGTTGTCTGATTATGTCTCTATGGACTGTATTTCGACTATTCATCTATTATGACTGTAAGTCACTTAAATCACTATATCAAATATACTTGTGACATATATACATACATTTGCGAGTTTGGAAAAGCCGAGTTTGGAAAAGCCCTGCGTAGATGCTCATGGGGCTTTTCTAAACTCGAAATTTTACTTAATGCGACACGAGTACAAAACACTGATTTACAGTAAAGTTAAAAATATATGACGCTTAGATGTGATGGTGATCAATATTTATCTAGGTGTAGCGAAAAAGTGCAAGAATAACTTTTTTTGTGAAAAGTTTTGGAATAATAATAACAAAAGTACAATAAATTCAGTTTGAGCAAGTTTTCCATATTGTTGATATTTAAATCATCATATCTTTAACGAGGAAAATTCTATGATGGACACATCACCATTTTTTTTTAAATGGAATCCATTTTTATTTTAGCTACTTTGGTAGAGCTCTTAATTCTCTTTACAGTCACATTTTTCTTTATATACGAGTCATTTAATCTAACAACGAGATAGACAAATTGGTGATATAGATCTACACAAAATTCATAATTGTTCTATCAAATATTTTTTTTAAAATCGTTAACTGCAAATGTATTGTTTTAATATTTGACATGTTCACAAGTTTTACACTTAAATTTAAGATCCACAGTAAGTAAATTACCATGAAATAGAAAGCACAAAAGAGCTAGTTAAAAATTATTACAGAATTTTCAACAAAAAAATATGTGACGAAAGAAAATTTAGAGATCTACAAAAGTTGCTAAATAAAACAAAAACAAATTCCATTTAAAACAATTGCCCAGGACTTCACACGTCAAACACTAGTGACGTCATAATATTTTTGAGCAGGCAATATATTTTTTTTTTTAATATTTTTACTGAGTACTTTACTCGCACCCTGTATATGAGTCGCCCAGATGTAAAAGCAGCCATGCGTGTTTTGACAAACTTGTGGCAAAATGACAAATCCTGATTTTGCAGCGTCTTTTAAATAAATGAAAAGTGCTGAATGAACGTTGTATCGAATGGAGAAATGAAAAATTATGTAAAACTAAGTAAAAAGTTGGTGGGTTTTGCAACTAAAATAAAATTGATATGTCTATCATAGTACTTTACCCTATGTTAGATACTTAAAATCAATAGCTTTCACCGACCTTATTTTTCAACCAATGTTTTTTATTCCTGTTAAACTCTGTTCGTTAGCCTCGCTTATGTTTTCAGTTTTCCACAAAATATTAATCATGACAAGGTCAAACTAACGTCTTTATAGCAATAGCTAAATATAACGAAAAGAGCTACGACATAAAGTGCATATGCATTAAATGAACATTTTTTGATTATTTACAAGTTTTCTTAACAAGATTTTTTTATATGATCAATATTAAAGAAAAATCCAAAAACATGCTAATAGTAAACTACCACTTCAGACGGATTTGCGGTGACCAATTTTAGACTTCATAGCTACGCCGCTGTTTGTCCACCATTTTGGGTCAGAATAACTAACAACCAATCAAAAAGAATACTAAAGTTGTCGCCACTGTGTTTACTCAAGGTACTATAAGGTGTACTAGAAGGACTCATAAATTAAATTAAGCTTGTCAACATTATTTGCTGCGCCATAATATATATTGATTTGTTTGAACGGTTGAAACGTTTTTCGATATGATAAATATTTAATAAAATATCAAGACAAAAAGCTTTTCAGTTCCTAAGATTGCAATAAAAAGCTCAAGTTCAAAGTTTCATCTCAACATCACAACCGGTTTTGCTGTACCCTGCAAATAGACACACAGACAGACATTTTACAAAAATGTTCTTAATCTACTCAGGGGATCTCAAAACGGATATTTCCGAAAAAAAATATTTCGAAAATGTGCACGAAAACAATATTTTCTCTTTGTATTACATACAGGGAAAAGTCAAAAGCGTAATAAATGTAACACGAATAAGTTTAGACGTTTTCTTGTGTTTTATACTTGTTTATTCATACATTCATTTTATTATTATTTAAAAATATATTTACGTTTATTTTAAAACAAACAATTTTCATTACACGAATTCAAAAATATTCACGGCCTCGGCTACCCTTACTCCTCGCCCTCTTCCTTTTCTTCTGCGGCTTCCTCTTCTGATGTCCCTTTCTGTGCACCCTGGCTTTCGCCTTTGCCTTATAGTCCATCCTTTCATCTTCGCTCAATTTCCACCAGGCCTTGCCTCCTTCTTTAGCTATGTCCACCATACTTTTTCCAGCGGCATTTTTCCTGAAGTCGCGCAGGAAGTTAAGGAAGGGATTAGTTGTCACCGGGCCTGGTTTGTGGCATTTTGGAGCCTGGGCTTGCCTGGAATGCGTAGAGGACGGTTCCTTCATCGATCCTTCGCCCATGACACTAATCTATATTTACGGGATTTACTCCATTATTTGAAATTTGAACACATCATGTTTTAAACGGGAATTTGACAAAATAATAAATAAAAAGGAAATCGCTACAGTAACAAATGACACCTCATGGGTAGTTATTTTTTAATACCATATGTTCCAGAATTATTTAGATAAAGGGTGGATTTGAAATTCTAAACGCATGTTGTATGCTTAATTCATCGCAAATAATTTAAATTAAATAGGTTATGCACAGAAATTTGTCAACTAAAACAGAGAGTATATTGAATTTATCACAATAGATGTGGAAAGTGGCCACCATTCTTCTGCAAAGAATAAGAATAAATAGGCATTTATCTTCAATTTATTGCTGGAAAAATAAAAGATTTTTCTGCATCGCATTTATTGTTATTTGGAGACTAAATACAAAAAAATACAGCCGATTCGGACGGTAAATACCATCAGTATACGGCGAAGACGGAACCTCTTTTCGGAAAACATTGCCCCCTGGCGGAAGTTCTACAGATCGTAAGAATTGTCAGAAACAGTCCAGCATACACATTTTTTGCTAAGAATGAGTGCGATTCTAAAATAGACTAAAAGAAATTAACTTCAATAAAAATAACAAAACGGCGGCACTTAATTAAAAACAAAAAGTCAATTTTAACTAAACATTGCTGCTGGTTTTTTGTTGCTAAAAAAAACTATCATATCATATTAAAACAATTGTAGCCTATCATATGGAGAAAGCATTCACAATATTGATTGATTGAAATACATGTTTCAAAACATAAATTTTAATCAGAAGAGCACGAAACATTCTGAGTCAGAAATTCAAAAAACTTTCATGGAAATCTAACACAAACACACACACTTGTGTGCAAAATGATGTAATATGATGTAATATGCCCACTCAGCAAACACAGTTATGTTTCATCAACATTAAAATAACGTTTAATGTTGATGCAATGCTGATAAAACGTTATTTGTTTCTTTTTTGCTCAGTAGTACAGGGTGGTGCATTTTTTAGGTGCCACATATGGAAAACTTTTTTATTTGAAGAGATATTGAAAAACCGCTTTCGCGAGCCTGGGTCACTTTTTCCTAGTTTAGAAAATGGCAAAAAAAAAAGATCTGTTTTTAACTATTTCCGCTCTATAAGCGGAAGTTGATAAAATGTCGTTTTTTATGAAGTTACTGCAACTTATTTGTTCTAAAAGTTAAAACCAAACTGTAAAAGTATAAATGAAATTGCCAATTCTTGGTTGCAGAATACTTCAAACATTAAAAGTGCGATTCTTTTCGCAATCTACAACAAGTTAGTCTTACAAAGACTATATCAAACACTCATTGAAACAACTACTTCCCGGGCGAATACCCCGACGGACATTGAATTATACAACAAGTGTTTGCTGTTACATACAGTAACCTACTGCAAATGTAACAATTTGGGTCAAATTATTCAGGCCATCTATAGACGCGTTTCGAGATTTATCTCTCATCAGTATAGCTTTGCCATGACCGCCAGTCTAAGGTGTCAAATTGTTTAGAGGGAATGGCAAAGCTATACTGATGAAAGATAAATCTCGAAACGCGTCTATAGATGGCCTGAATAATTTGACCCAAATTGTTACATTTGCAGTAGGTTACTGTATGTAACAGCAAACACTTGTTGTATAATTCAATGTCCGTCGGGTATTAGCCCGGGAAGTAGTTGTTTCAATGAGTGTTTGATATAGTCTTTGTAAGACTAACTTGTTGTAGATTGCGAAAAGAATCGCACTTTTAATGTTCAAACTGTAAAAACTTTCTTGTGGCAACTTTTTACGCCCAATAAAATTCCGTATCTGTTTTATTTCAAGAACATTTAGTTTTTGTTTTCCTACACTAAATTTACTTATTTCTTATAGGGACATATCGTTGAACAACATTTTTGATGCCGATTGCAACGATGTCAGACTTGTGCACCTTTGCGAAAAAAATATTTGTTGTCATATACGACAATCAAAGAAGCACTTTGTGCCAATCAAGAGTGCTTATTTATAAAACAAAATATATCACATCGATAGTGGTCATATTTTTAAACAAATTCCAAGCAAAATCTAGCAACGAAGTTGTTTACCGGTTCTCATAGCAACTTTGCCAATGACTTTTTTTAACAACAGTATGCATGTGTCACATCAATTTTTTTATATAAGAAAAAGTAAAACAAAAGGTCCTTGAAATAAAACAGGTACGTCATTTTAATGGGCGTAAAAAGTGGCCATAAGAAAATGTTTACATTTTGGTTATAACTTTAAAGAAAATGAACTTCATAAAAACGACATTTTATAAACTTCCGATTATAGAGCGGAAACGGTTAAAGACAAATCAATTTTCTTTTCGCCATAGATTAATACGCGAAAACGTGACCCTGGCTCGCGAAAACGGTTTTTAAATATCTCTTCAAATAAACAAGTTTTCCATATGTTTTTCCAAAATGCACATAGTGTATGCTAAGTAGTAGCTACTTATCAACAATGATGCCTATATTATATTACAATATTTATATAGCAGATATATTACCTATGCTACATAGTAGTTATATATTAATTGCCGGATTACCCACAATGCAAAGCGTCGCACATTCTTTCCGTCGGTATTTGTCTGTCTGCCATTAGTTTTGGTTTGTATTCTCGTGCTGCTAGGTTAGATCAAGATATTGCACTCTTTGACAATTTCTGAAATCAATTTATTTATTTGGTAGATCACAGGTTTACAACATATTTTAAGTTTCACGGCACATCATGATAGTGTAAGTTTGAGTTCTTCAATTAACGGCACGATAGATTTAGGTTAGGTATAAAAACAAGTTATTGGCCGTTACGAAAATCCGCTCATGGCCCGTATGTCTGAAATATACTTCCCACTGAGCAAAGAGACGTTGCATGACACGTTGCATCAATGTTTCCGCGCAAGTCCGCCTGCAGGAACGTTGCATGCTAACGTTCAAAGAAAAATGGTGCTGCACCGTTGACAAAGCAACGCCTATGCAACACGAGCGATTACTCTTATTTGTATGCAACGTATGTATGTTAAGTTGCATACGATAAATGCATAGAATCCGTATTGTATACAACTCGATGTGCAGCAATTAAGTGAACGTTATAGGAATGTTTCTCTCGTAATCTTAATGCAAAATTCATTTCTAGGTTTAAATGGGTCAAAAAATATAAATCTGTATTGGTAACATGTTCGAAATCCGATTAGAAAATTAACCGGCGCAGAGTGGTAAAGTAAGTGGACTGTATTTCAAACAATATTATTTTTATGACTGGATTTTAGCTTGGGAAAGATCTTAATTTAATGTCAGTGAATTGCACAATAATTACCAATTTCAAAGGGGATCAGTATTAGTGAAAGAAAGCACAGTAATTATAATTACAATTTAGCATTTATTTTACAAAAACATATTAAATAATTTACACACAGTTTACAAATGTTAACATTTACAAAACGCAAGACGCCTAACCATCAATACGGCATGTAAATTTAGCCGAAGAGCGCTAATGTGTGATTTGGTGTAATTATTTTAATTACTGGTAATGACTTATTTTACGTATGGTTAATATTATTTAATTTCATGAAAAATCTAGTTTTGTTAAATTAATGTAGAAACAAACTTTACTTGCACAGACACCATGTATAGTAAATTTGTGAAAACCCCGGCTGAACAAATGGGAAAGTTAAAAAACATATAAAGTAGAAAAGTAACAAGGATAAAATAAACTAACAATTACTTTCACAGACACCATGTATAGTAAGCTAGTAAACTTCCCGGTCTTGTACTGAGGGAGGAACTACAAAAGTAATAACTATGTTTACTTGCACAGACGCCATGTATAGTAAACCAGTTAATGCTCAAGAGTTTATTTTAAATTGATTTAATTGTTGTTATAGAGAAGTTATAATTAAATGCACTTTCAAATTTATAGTACAGTAACGATAACACTCTAATTCATAATTTTTATAAGTTTGAAATTAACCATACGTTTTAATTGATGGTAAGATCGTGAAAAATTTTCAGAAATAGGTGAAGAGTCTTTCGACTTTTTTTTTGTTTTCATCCTACGTACAAGTTTTCAGTTTCATCAGAAACTATGACTTGTGAGCATTTGGTGGATCTGATGAATAAGGGGTTCATCAGATTTTTTCTATTTCTCCTCTAGGGAATTTCTTTTGAATTAATTAATTAACCAATAATTTGATTAATTAATTACTTCGAAACTCTCGCCGATTTCTCTGTTCTCGTGTGCTTTCAGTCGCTCGATCGTCTCCGTTCTCCTTTTTCTAGCTGTCTCCACCGGATCTGTTGTGTTTATGTCGTGTTTCATGTTTTTGTTGGAAATGTTCTATTGAGTGTTCACGCAGTTTTTAGCCAAGAACTGGGTGAACATTTCTTGCATCATGTTTTGCAACAACATGCGTAAATTGTCGTCGATCACGACATTTTCTTTTTTGCTTGTTGTGGCGGCAAAGCTCACGCCCTGTTTGATGTTGCTGGCCTCGATTTTCCTTCGTTTTTCTTCTTTCCTGGCTCGGTTTATATTTAGCGGGTGCTTGGGGCATTTGTTGGAATATGCTGCATGGTCGCCGTGGCAGTTTATGCATTTCCGTGTTTTGTTTGGTTTTTCTGGGCAGCAGTGCGATGGGTGATTTTCAGCGCAAAGTGTGCATTTAATTTCGGCCGTGCACCGAAATTGAACGTGGCCGTATTGTTGGCAGCAGTAGCATTGTTGCTGCGTTGTGCCTCTCCTCTTTGGTTCAGCCGTAATTCTGTGCTGTATGATGCTAGTGAACTGGAATATCCGTTTTGCGTTGTCCTATTTCGGTAAATTGAGCAGAATGAGTTTACTAGGATTCCTCGCTCGCTCAAATCCTCAAGATTTTCTTCCATCGAGATTTCGACCGGGATTCCTCTTACGACGACTTTGAGCTCCTTTTCTTCTTCAAGTAAGAAGTGATGTTGCGCGGCTTTGAGATCCTCTAGGATTCGCACAGTCTTGCGAAAATCGTCGGGATTTGCCGTAAAGATATTAATTCCCTTGCACGCGACGCGTACTGGATTATTTCAATATTGTTGGTCTTTAGTGCTTCTTTGACAATGTTGATTTTTGACGTATCAGTCAAGACGATCGGTGGCGGTTTTTTCTCCTTTTTTTCCTGTTGGGGGGCGGGAGCTGGAAGCGGTGGTGACGGGGTGCGTGGTCATTCTGTATTGCCGTGCCTGTTTTGACGTGCTCGGGATAGTCGGACCGTTTCTACTGCCGTCCGCCGCGGGTTTTCCTGTTGCCAGTTCTGTTGGTTGGGGTGAACTTTTGTGGCTGCTCTCCTCTTTGAGATAAGGGTGCGGGTTTTTGAAAACCGCCCTTAACAGATGAGAGAGCAGTCAGCGATAGCACACGTTTATTTAACAGGGTGAATTTAGTAGTTCTGTTAAATAGGCAAGATAATTTCGTTTGATCGTGAATTAAGTAGCGTTCAAACGAAATTATGATTTCGCAGCGAACCGGTAGCCCCGGATACTCCGTTTTGTACGAGGAGTCAGACGACAACGCGATGGAGACTCAAGCTCCGAGCAGTTCCAGCGACGAGCAAGAAGAAAGCGCAGAAGAGCTAAAAGCCCAACAGATTGCGGATATCAAAAGACAACTGCAAAGCTTGCAGAAACTACTCCAAGATCTGGAGAACGGCGAGGGGCCGTTCGTCGCGGTCCAAGCCAAGAGGAAGAAGAAGGACAAATCCTTAACGTCGATGAAACCGACCCAGAACACCACCCCAACGACAGCCGCTACGAAAGCGATCCCTCCGCTGGTGCCGTCGAGACTGGCCGCGGCAACAGAGCCGAAAAGGAGAAAACCACCTAGAGCGATCATTAAAAACATTCACCCGGCACTTCTAAGTGCTTCAAAATTGAAATCGACTACGCAATCAACTTCCACAGTTGCCCACCCCTACGAAAAAGAGGATTTCCCTGCTTTGAAAAATCCGAAAAACACCGAACTCGACTACACGACAACCGCCGCCCCGGCATTGCCGCCCACTACCAGCTCGGACGGCAGTAGTAACGGCCTCGCCTCGAGCGCTGCAGCCGCCACACCCACGACGAACACGTCAGAGACGAAGTTCAAAGAGATAAACGGACTGAGAATCCCGATCATGACAGCCCCACAGGAAATGGAGCTAGAGGCGCCGGAAGTTCAACCGTCGAAACCAAAAAGGCCACCACCGATAGTCCTGGTGGACAAGGATAAGATCCGCCTGGTGCAGGCTACCCTGAAGAAGAATAAAATCACCGCACGAATCGCCTCCCACGCAAAAGGGAGCAACATTTTTACCGAAAATTCGGACGATTTTCGCAAAACCGTCAGAATACTCGATGAACTGAATGCCGCCCAGCACCATTACATGCTGAGCGAGGATAAAGAGCTGAAAGTGGTGATCAGAAACATCCCACAGGAATTCACAACAGACGAAATCAAGGAAGAACTGCTCTTGCACGGCTTCCCGGCAAACTCCGTCAGCCGGCTACGAAAAGGGACGCGGGTTTACAGCCTAGCGCTGGTAAATCTACCTAAGACAGAGGAAGGGAAGACAATTTTTCAATTAAAATACCTGTTCGACCATGTAATCAGCGTTGAACCAAAACGCCGATCCACAACAAGCCAGCAGTGCTTCCGCTGCCAACAATACGGGCACGTGCAATTCCGTTGCACCGCAAAATACGTTTGCACCTTTTGCGCCGGCGATCACCCGTCGTTCGACTGCCAAAAGAAGGAGGAAGAATGCAGAAAATGCTTTAACTGCGGAGGAGAACACCCCGCTTATTCAACCAAATGCAGGAAACACCCGACGAACATAAAAAAAACGCGCGACGAAGAAAACAGAAGGAAGCTGGAGAACAGCCGCCTGAGAGAAGGAACGAGCTTCGCCCAGAGAGCAAAAAACAATGCACCACCGCCAAACGACAACAATCTGGAAATGTTAATTTCAAAAATCGTCCGCAACATGCTAATCCAACTTAGGGAAAACAACGAGCTGTAATGTTCAACGGAGAAACGGGAAATAAACCAATAAAGATAGCTACGTGGAATGCAAACGGGCTGGTGAAGAAAACAAACGAACTCAAGATCTTCGCTGAAAAACACGACATCTCGATATTCCTGATATCCGAAACACATTTAAAACCGGGGGTGAAAGCATTCGTGCCTGGTTTTAAATGTGTGAGAAACGACAGAGAAAGCAACCAAGGAGGAGGAGTGGCAGTTCTATACCGAAACAGCTTGTGCGCCAGCAAGCTAGAATTCACAACAAGTTCGATCGAGGCGACTGGGATCGAAACTATTGTGAACAACGTAAAAAAGCGCTTCGTAGCGGTATACAAAAGCCCCTCGAAAACGCTTCTAAAAACCGATCTGCTTGAAATTACCAAATTAGACAATTTAATAATCGGCGGCGACCTCAACGCCAAAAATCCTGCGTGGGGAAGCCGCGCAACAAACAATGCCGGAAAAACGCTAGCTGCTGTCTGGAAACAACAAACCGAAATGCGAGTATGGGGCCCGGAGGATGCAACTTCAACCTCGACCAGGCCAGGAGGAAGAGGAGACGTGATCGACTTATTCATCACTAACAAAACAACCGATCCGTGGGGAATTCAAACCTTACACGAACTTAACTCAGACCACTTCCCAGTCGTTATCAACTGGGGAGAATATTCGCAAAAATCAAATTTGCCGATAAAAACGGATTGGGTAAAGTTCGCGTACTGGAGCAGCAGACTACGCGCACCTGACGACGAAATCAACAAAGACGAAATCGAAACGGAAGCCGAAAAGTTCACAGCGGAAATCCAAGATGTGATTAAAATCTGCCAGTCGGAACAGAAAGCCAATTTTAACAATAAACACGGACTGAACTTCGCCGAAAAAGAGCTAATTAAAAACAAAAATGCAGTAAAACGCAAATACGCAAAATTCCACCGGAAAGAAGACAAACAAGAGATGAACCGACTGCAGAGAGAAATCACAAAAATGTTAGAAAACAAGAAAAACGAAAATTGGGACCACGCAATCCAAGAAGCGGACGAAGACCAGGGCCTCTTCTGGAAATTACTCAAAAGTTGCGGCAGGAGGAATAATCCCAATTCTCCGATTACCAAGAACGGCGTAAAATATTACGGAGATGAAGAACGTGCTGAATTGATTGCCGAACACTTCGAAATACAATTCAGCAACGAAGACAATTCGGACGCACAAACCGAATTCGCAGTTAATCACACGCTGCAGGTATTCAGAGCCGGCACAACAATGAAACCAGCACCCCTCGTGGAGGAAGACATCAATTTCGACGAAAAAAGCACCCGGTGAAGACAACATTCCAAACCAAGCGCTCAAATGCATGCATTCCAACGGCATTCAAAGGCTGACACGACTAATCAATGGAATCCGGAACTACGGAGTATTCCCGAAGATGTGGAAAAAAACAATATTAATCACGATCCCGAAGGGAAACAAAGACCCGACGAAAGTTGAAAACCGAAGACCGATTAGCCTGATTTCCAGTGTAGCGAAAATCGCCGAGAAACAAATTAAGAACGACATCGAGAAAGTATGCGAGGAAAAGCAACTGATAGCCCCGAATCAGTTTGGCTTTTGCAGCAAACTCGCAGCAGTGCAACAAGCAGCAAACCTGGTGGAAGAAATCAGGAGAAAAATGAAACCACGCATCACAGCAATGATTGCACTGCTGGATATCGAGAATGCCTACGACCGAGTTTGGAGAGCCGGACTCATTCACAAGCTGCTGCTCTTCGGCTTTCCGAAATGGCTAATCAGGCTAATCGACGATTGGCTACAAAACCGACAATTTCGAGTGAAATTTAACAACATTTTCTCGTCGTGGAAAACCGCCGAAGAAGGTCTCCCCCAGGGATCGCCGATTTCACCAAGCCTCTTCAACATCTTCGTGGCAGATATTCCAAAGTTCAATGAAAACAGATGGGTGTCGCTGTTCCAGTTTGCCGATGACACAGCAATTGTAGCCCACGGCAGAAATAAAAACACGACCGAACCAAAAATTACGAAAGCAATCCAAGAGATTAATAACTATGCCAAGCAGTGGAAAATAAAGCTGAACCAGGGAAAAACGGAAGTGATGCTGCTAGGAAAGAAACGACCAGACAAAAACTTCATAATAGTGGAGAAAAAGAAAATAAAACTAAAAAACAGCGTAACTTATCTTGGGATAACATTAGACAGACGGCTAACTCTAGCGAAACACGTTGCCAGAAGGGCGGCGCTGGCAAAATCAAGAGCAAGAAAGTTACGCTGCGTTTTACACGAAGGCAACCCACTCAGCACTCGAAACCGCGTGAAATTGTTAAAAACCGTGCTCATCCCGACGGCCACCTACGGGCAAGAAATATACATCAGCGGAGGAGAAACCGCACACAGAAAAGCGTGGAAAATCCACTCCACACTGGCAAGAAGAGCAATGAGCGCGCCATGGTTCATAAGAAATGAAAACATTCTAAAAGACCTGAAATTAAAAGATCCACTGGACACAGCGCAGGAGAGAAAACAAAATATGATTGACCGATTGAAAAATCACCCGGACCTCGCCCTTAGAAATTTAAGATTAAAACTAAATTAAAAGAAAACACCCTTTAAGGAAAAAAGATACTACTGGCTCCACACCTTTGAAGCCAGGACAAGAATGGAAACTTGGAGTAACCGAAAGGTTGAAACTTTTTACAACAGGAAGGACAAAAAGAAAAAAAAACATAGACAGAAAGTCATTCAGACTTGAGACGGCGAACAGTCAGGTTGTTCGTCTCTCCACTCTGAAGCCCTCTCCGTCGCTTTCGAGCTGCTCTCTCTGTTATTAATTATTCTTAAGCTATTCAGCTACTTTACAGTTAAAGGTGCTCTGAGGAAAATTGTTGTTCTTTTTAGAATAATAATTTTCTTTTCAGAACATCCAACACCCTTTTACCGTTGTCTGGCCGAGCTTTTTAGCTCGTTTTTGCCAGCGCGGAAAAGGAGCCGCCGGACCTGGTGTTTGGAGAGAACTGACCACTCTACTCCATTCACCCAACACCCTTTACCGGGTTTCACCGAGCTTCTTAGCTCGTATTTGTCAAACACGGAAAAGGCGCCATCCGCCCAGCTGTAATCTTTTTCCCTTTCAGTGTGGAGAACGTCTCTGTGGTTAGCGCGTATTTTATACTGCCCTGACACCGGAAGGCGCGAACGAGAAAATTTCTTACGACCTTTGCAGGGGGACCTGTTTAGGTTTTAAGAAATTATGCACGCTTATCATAGCACGCTAACCGAGAATCTGCCTTGATTTCCGCGAGGAACGCTCGGAGATTGTCGGGAGGCAGTCAAGTTTTAGAGTGTTGCACTCAGCATTTCTACTCTTGATACCGCTTAACAATAAGCAGGCCCGGGGGATTTTGAACCCGGTGCCTACCTAACACCCGTCTTCTACGCCATGGGTAAGTCCAGGCGTGGAAAGCGGTCCCAAGACCCCGAAGCCCACTTCGACCCTGTCTACCCCTCCGGGGAGAGATCCCGGCGTAAGCAACCCCAAGAGCAACCCCAAATGCTCCCCAACATAGACTTTCGTCTTTGCGAATTGCAAGACCAAATCGTCTCCCTTACCACCTCCCTTGCCACCCTCACCGAACAATCCCGCTCCAAGGACGCGCAACTCGCCGCCTTAGCCGAGCAACTCCGTATCTCTTCTGATGCAAATCAGAAGCTTCAGCAGCAGCTGAATAATTTCTTCCGCAACCCTCGTCCCGCTGATTACAGCGAGGAAATCGTGGACATTATGTCCCCGGCCTTCTCGCCTGCTCTAAGCGGGCCCCACACGCCCGAGCCGTCGCGCACGCCCTCAGTCTGCGACGAATCCTCCTCCGACGACGAAAATTTGTCTGAAATGACATTAGCCCCGGAACTAGCTCCGCTAGCGCCACCCCAGCAACCGGCCGCCGAAGCTACTGCTCGGCGAGCCAGCCCCTCCCCACCGGCTAAGAAAGCCAAAACTACTTCGGCCTCCAAGCCGATCTCCACCGCCACTCCGAATGGTTCCAACGATGAAGGCTTCCAAGTCTACATCGATCGGAACCACCGGAAGAAGGCGATGCCTTCAACCTCGATGGCTCCGGAAAAGCTTACGTCTCACGACCGCCGCAAAAATGACCTACGCCACCGATGCTCCATGGGGAGTGAAAACGATGCACCAACTGAACTCCGATCACTTCCCAGTGATTATAAACTGGGGAGCGAAAGAGGAAAATTGTACGCAAAAGTTCAAAACCGACTGGTTTAAATTTGCGTACAGAAGCAGCAGGATCGAAGCCCCAAGCACGGAGCTGAAAAAAGAAGAAGTCGAGCACGAAGCGACAAAACTCACTGAGGAAATTCAATCTCTCTTAAGCGAGTGTCGGACGGAAGTAAGATCGAGCCACCAGAACATTCTCGGACTGGACCACCACGAAAAAGACTTGATCAGACGCAAAAACGCACTAAAGAGAAAATTCACCAAATTCCACCAACCGGATGACAGGGAAAAGTTGGAAAAGCTCCAGAAAGAAGTGGCCGCGATGATTAAGAACAAAAAACAAGAATCCTGGCAAAGGTGCATCGAAGAAGCAGAGGAAAATTCGGAGAGTTTCTGGAAACTGCTGAAACGTTGCAACAGACGGAGCGATCCGAACGGACCGATCCACAAAGATGGAGAGAAATTTTTCAAAGACTCGGAAAAATGCGAAATTATCGCGGACCACTTCGAAAAGCAGTTCACGAACACGGACCAAACCGACACACGAACAGAACATGCCGTCACGGAAAGCCTACGGAACCTCCGGAGCGGTACCGGAAAATCGAAAATCCCACAACCGATTTCAACGGAATCAACGAAAAGGATGATCAAAAACTGCGCGACAAAGAAAGCCCCTGGAGAGGATGATATCCCGAATAAAGCACTAAAACTGTTACACGAAAACGGAGTAGCCAGGCTAACGAGATTGATCAACGCCGTAAGAATTCACGGAATTTTTCCAAACACGTGGAAAAAGGCGAGATTGATAACGATCCCGAAGGGCGACAAGGACCCGTCGAAAGCCGAAAACCGCCGACCCATCAGCCTGATTTCAGGACTTGCGAAAGTCGCGGAAAAACAGCTTAAAGAAGAAATTCAAATCATCTGCGAAGAGAAAAACATAATTACACCAAACCAGTTCGGCTTTAGAAGCAAACTAGCGGCGATTCAACAAGCAGCGAATTTAGTAAACACCGCTAAATCGCTGCTTGTTAAAGCTCGAAAAACCGGCATCATTGCACTACTCGATGTCGAAAAAGCATACGACCGGGTTTGGAGAGCCGGACTGGTTTATAAACTCATGAAGTTCAGATTCCCGCGATGGATTATCAGGCTGGTGGATAACTGGCTCCAGGACAGGCAGTTCCGAGTCAAACTGAACAGCTCCTTCTCAACGTGGAGAAATGCAGCGGAAGGTCTCCCCCAGGGATCACCACTCTCGCCTCTACTATACAATATTTTCGTGGCGGACATACCAACGTTTCCGGAGGATAAGCTCCTCAGCATATTCCAGTTCGCTGACGACATGGCGATCGTAGCCGGCGGAATAAACGTCGAGGGAGCGAGAAAAAGAGCCACGAAAACGCTGGAAAAAATCAACGAATTCGGGAAGAAATGGAAAATCCATATAAATGAAACAAAAACCGAGGCCTTACTCCTAGGAAGGAAAATGCCCCGCTACAACTTTATAACACTCGGCCAGAAGTGCATCAGATTGAAAAGCCAAGCCACCTACCTAGGAGTAACAATCGACAGGAAACTAAACTTCGTCAGGCACGTAAAAAGGAGAACCGGACTAGCGAAAACCCGAGCACGAAAACTCCACCGATTTCTGCACACGAACAGCAAGCTCAGCACCAAAAGCAGAAAAACGCTCCTAAACATGGTGCTGCTGCCAACAGCGACCTACGGCGAAGAAATCTACGCTACTGGAAGTAGCACAGCCAAGAAGGAAGCGAGAAAAGCCAACAGCGTTCTGATACGAAAAGCTCTAGCAGCACCATGGTTTACAAGAACAATAAACCTGCGAGCAGATTTACAGATTGAAGATCCGATAGAGAAAGCTACCAGAAGACGAGCTGAAATGATTCAGCGATTAATCGATCACCCGGACGAAAAAATACAAGAAATCGGCGAAACAATCGCTGACTGAAAAACACACACACACACACACCCATTGAGGAAAAACGATAACATCCCTAGTCACACCATTGACTATGGACAAAAAGGCAACTTGGCATAAGTCAGAAAGACTTCTCTACATTTTAAAACCAGGAGGAAAAAAAAAAAAAAAAAAAAACCGCCGCAAAACCAGCTCCCCAACCCCACCCATCGCTGTTAAACCAGCAAAAGCAAAGGCTCCGGCGAAAGCTGAGCCTGCGCCACCAACTCCGGCTATTGTTTACCACACCACCGTGGTAAACAAAAAACAACCCCTTCCGATCGATAAGATCGACGAAATCGAGGGGCTAGAGAATTTCTCTAGCAATCCTCCGCCCATCCATATCCAAGATGTCCACAAATGGGACGATATTTCCGCCCACCTATATAAGCACCTGAGAATTCCCGTCCTCAAGGCCAAAAATCTATCCAACTCGGTTAGATTTTGCGTGCAATCCGCTGATAACTACCGAGTAGTTATCAAATACCTTCGGAGCATAAATGCTCAATTCTACACTTACACTCTTAACGAGGAGAAAGAGTTGAAAGTAGTTATCCGCGGAGTTGGCACGCATGTGACTGATGAATCCATCATCAGACAACTCAAAACCGAGAATTTCCCAGTCCTGTCTGTTCGCCGCATGGGCAACAGACACCGAAAATTCCCCCTGGTGGCTGTTCACCTAGAGAACACCCCCGAGGGGAAACGGATTTATAACTTAGAAACAATCAGTTTCGTTCCCGTCACTGTGGAGAAGCAAAAGCCTTCTAAACAGGTAATCCAATGCCACAAATGCCAACATTTTGGCCACAGCGCGCATAGATGCAACATTGCACCACGTTGTGTCAAATGCGCAGGCGATCACCAAACAGGCGATTGCACCCGTTCCGATCCCGATAACGATCCTCCACCAAAATGCTGTAATTGCGGCAGCGCCCACACCGCGAACTATCGAGGTTGTTCGCAATACAAAAAATCGAGCTACGCAAATGTAGCTCAACCAAAACCGGCCCCCAAACCGGCCCCACAACCGGCTCCCAAACCGGCCCCAAAACCGGCTCCCAAACCGGCTCCCAAACCGGCCCAACAACAGGGCCAAATGTCATATTACGATATGATGTTCGATGAGGAATTCATCCGAAGGGTAGAACGCCTTGAGCGTCTCGCCCCCCTAATGCGCCACTTAAACGCCCCACCGCTTTAAAATGGCTGCACAAAATTTACAAATTGCCACCGATCAGATGTGCAGAATATGCACCTGAATGCCAACGGGCTTCCATCCCAAACGTCTCAATTAGAGGAATTCATGCATCGCCACAACGTTCACATCATGCTAGTGAACGAATCACACGCCAAAAACCGTCGTGGCCTGTTTATTAACGGGTACCGACTATATCTTAATAGCCGCCCCATTGAAAAAGGCGGCGGCACAGCCATTTATATTCAAAATGGCATAGAACACACTGTTCTTCCAAATCCCCAATCAGAGCACTTAGAACATACCTCCATTTTAGCCCGTATAAACGGAGAAAAAATCAAAATTATGAGTTTATATCACTCACCTTCAAGACCATTCACTGAAAACGACTACAAAAACATCTTCTCCGAAGATGTCCCCACAATTATAGGCGGCGACTTTAATGCCAAGCATCCTAGCTGGCAAAGTCGGCTCACAAACCGGCGAGGCCGCGAGTTATTTAACTTTATAACTCAACACCCTTACGACATCAAAGCCGTAAGCCAACCCTCCCCAACCTTCTATAGCCATGCAGGCTACAGGCCCGATATTCTCGATTTCTTTCTGATAAACCGAATCGAGTGCGACCATGACATCTGGTCAATTTCCGAACTCCACTCCGATCACAATCCTGTGTTTCTGGATATTCATGTCACTACATCCAAAATGGAGAAAACTATAACCACGGTTAACTGGCAGCAGTTCAACCAAAAAATGCTCGAAAAACTCACTGCTATTCCGAAAATAAGGAATAAGGAGGAGATAAATGAGGCCATTACTTTCCTTACCAACTCAATCACGGATGCGGTTGAGACGGTTTCGAAAATCAAACCTGTCCCGAAAAACAGCCGCCCACTTCCAAATAACATCCTCGGTAAAATTCGAGAGAAAAACCGCATCCGCAGACAATGGCAACACACCCGTTGCCCGCAAATGAAAACAAACCTCAATAAACTCCAAGCAGAAATTCAGAAAGAAATCAAGTCATTTTCAAATTCCAACTGGAATCGAGTAATCGAGGATGCATCATTACACAAACCTCAAATGTGGAAACTCAATAAGAGATTCACAGCCAGACATCGAACGACCACTCCGGTTATTCACGGAAGAAACGGACTTGCCTTCCTTCCGGAGGACAAGGCCGGATCCTTCGCGGAAAGCCTAGAGTCACAGTTCTCCCCGAATCCGCTCACAACATGTGACGAATTACTCGACGAAGTTGAGGAAGCATTGGATCGCCTTGAGCGAACCCCAACCCATACTCCGAAACCAACATCTCCTGCAGAGATCCGCAAAATTATCAAATATGCGCCAAGTAAAAAGGCGCCAGGCCATGATAGTATAAGCTACACATGCTTAAAAAACCTCCCCAACAAAGGAATAGTTTTCCTAACTACCTTGTTCAATGCATGCCTAAGGATAGGTTATTTCCCAAAAGCGTGGAAACACGCAATTGTGATTTTAATCCCAAAGCCTGGAAAAGACATGAAATTTCCACAAAATCACCGGCCTATTTCCCTTCTGTGCACACTGGGAAAACTATTCGAAAAAATTATCCATGTCCGCCTCAGTGAATGGTCGAATGATCATATGATCATCCCCAAAACACAACACGGCTTCATAAAAGGCCTCTCATGCAACCACCAACTTGTTAGAACCAGCGATTACATAATCGAAGGCTTTAACAGAAAGCAGAGCACGTTAGCCATCTTCCTCGATGTTGCGAAAGCATTCGATCGAGTGTGGCACGAAGGCTTGTTATATAAACTCATGTCATTTAACTACCCCACATATCTAATACATCTGATCAGGGAATTCATACAAGACCGCACCTTTTCGGTTCGTTTCGAAAACGCCACATCTCCGCCACGCAAAATGACTGCTGGCGCCCCACAGGGGTCCGTACTTTCCCCACTCCTTTTCAATATATATGTTTATGACCTGCCAACATTAAACAATGTAATTACGGCCCAATATGCAGATGATACTGCTTATCTATATCGAGGCAAACATCTGCCCTTTATGATTCCGAAACTCCAGACCGCACTTAACCAACTGGAAGAGTGGACAAACGACTGGTGTATTGCTATAAATGCTGAAAAAAGCCAAGCAATTTACTTCACCCAATCTAATAGATCCCCCCAAGAAAACCTCACCTTTGGAGGCACACCAATTCCATGGGTAAAACAAGTGAAATATCTTGGTTTACAAATGGATAACCACCTTAACTGGGCAAAACATGTTCAATCTGCGATCACTAAAGCTAATTCCGCCTTCGGGATTCTAAAATCATTGCTTTTAACAAAAAGCACCCTTTTCCTCGCCAGTAAAATTCACATTTACAATTCACATTTATTAGGTCAAAAATGACCTATGGTTGTCCGTCATGGATACACATCTCGAAAACGCAGATGAACAGACTGGAAGCCACGCAGAGCCGCATGATCCGCAGGATCGTAGGCGCTCCGTGGTTCGTCAGTAACGACCAAATCCGAAACGAAACGAAAGTACCAAAATTACAGGATTTTATCCGTCAATTGGCAATTGCACATTCCTCTAAATTCGACGTCTCCCTTTTAAAAGATACCCTCGAAGTTCCTGAAAACTTCAGAACTAGGAAAAAACGGCCACTACAACTGGACGTTACCAATTAATTTTTTTAAAATGTTTCAGTAATGATTCTGACCCTTTTTTAAAAAGTATACCCCACCCACTCGCCACCAATAAATGCTACACATTTTGAGTAACAATAACAGTCACTTATCCAAAGTCACCAAACACACCAACATCACTACAAAGTAGTAAAAATTCCATTTCGAATTTGACCTATAAGAGGGGGTTTTTAGTCCGTGAGAGTCGGACATAACCTACTGTTATCCTTCCCATACGTGGGTGGGATAACAGAAGGTATGCATAATGCATTTTCCTCCTCTCTCCCGAAAAAAAAAAGACAGAAAGTTTAGCAAGCGAGAGATAAATTTGTGACAAACAACATGAATAACGAGAAGGGAATGGGTATAAGGTTGAAATACAGTGGATTTTCTGCTGTCTCTGCAATATTTTGCAGTTTAATATTATTTTAAATCTTTTCAATTTAATAGATGTGAGGGAATGATCTCGGTTTTCTTTTTTTTAGGGCCTAGCCGAGGGTCGGCAACCTTTTTACCGCCAGAGTTGGGCATTTTTTAGTTGATTGATGACTACGACTAATGACTAATTTTGCATTTGTTAGTCATGACTAATGAGGAGTTTTTTAATCATTGGCCATGAATTTATTCTGTGAGTAATGACAAATGAATTATCAATCAACTAATGATTAAAATAATTAATAGTCATGGTTTAATATTTGACTTAATAAGTCGCGCGTGTTTTAAATATAATAAAGTGAAAAAAGGAATAACGGTATGAAATTAAAAAAAAAAATTGATATATTTAAAACAAAAATGTTATTATTCATACATGTTATCAGTATACCGGGTGTTGACTTGGCGGACGCAACATAGGAAATCCCATGTAAATTTTGAAATATTCAAATGTTGGCTCCCCTTTTTATTTTAGAAACAAAATGTATTTACCTTTTTTGTAGAGGGAAAAATTCTGAATTCATTCGTGTTCATGTTTATCACTTTATGTTTCTCCAAGTTAAAACAATTAAGAAAAAGTAATGTGATTTTATAAAAATAATGACATGCCATGGAATTGGAACAACAATTGCGGATGTCAAAATGACAAAAGATATCGCAGTCACTTGATTAAAGTAAATGCTTTCGAAATGATTTACACTATACAAGAACAAATTCTCCCAATAAAGTGGTATTATGCAGACCACAGTTATCACTATGTTTGCGTTCTGTTTTTTGTCGTTAATTAAGTAACAGCAATACTTTTTCTTAATTATTTTAGCTGTAAATGTTCTGAGATTCGTTGATTTTTAAAAAAGTTTAATTTAAAGCTTAAAACGAGTGTTTTCCACTCCCAGACTAAGCATGAAGTAAATAATAAAAAAAAAACAGGGAATATCCGGAATTGTTGTATCAATTCCACGATTTGTCATTATTTTAGAAAATCACATTACTTTTTCTTAATTATTTTAACTTAGAGAAACGTAAAGTGTTAAGTGTGAACATTAATAAATTTAGAATTTTTCCCTCTACAAAAAAGTGAAATACATTTTGTCTCTAAAATATGTAGGGAAGCCAATATTTGAACACTTTAAAATTAACATGCGATTTCCTATGTTGCGTCCGCCAAGTCAACACCCAGTAAATAATCGGTACTACAGGCCTTGAAGGCCCCGGATTTTTTTTGTTATTTTATGTCTTCCTCTTCATTATCTTCCTCCACTACTTCCGATTCTGTTGTGTTGCTGTTCTCCTCCAATTTGTATCGATTTCTCTTACTCACACACTTGTTCTCTTACGCACACACGCACACGCACACGCGCACGCACACGCACACGCACACGCACACCCACACGCACACTTCTAAAATACCGTCTCTAAGCGGGTCGTCATTATCGCTTTTACGTTTCAGTCAGTTAAGGCATGTCGACGTTAATTAAATTAAAATTTGACATTTTCGCAGATTTGTCAATTTAATTGAGAGTTCGAAAAATCAAAGTGAGTCCAGTTCACATATATTGCTGTATTAGTTTTTTGCTCTCGTAACTGTACTATCAGTGGAAATAAAATGCTGGGACACGTAAAATTTGTTTAGTGTGTGTCAAACTTTGGACTTGTCAGTTAATTGTCATTTAATGTGTCAAAACTGAAAATCCCTCTCTTTTCCTCTCATTTACATATTTTGTCACTCCATATTATAACCTTTTTTAAAAGAGCTGACTTAAACAGTATACATTTGGTTATTTTTGATATTACCTAATAGGCAGGGGTTAGAAGTTTTGAATGGGTGTGCAGATGGTGATTGGGAGGGAGTTGTGAATGGGTGATTTAGTTGGGAAAGAGGTCACTGTTCAGATAAACAATTTTAAAGTCGACGATTGGAGTGGATCAGACCACTTTTCAGTGTCAGTAAAGTAAGGGAAAAAGGAAAAGAAAACGGATGTGGAGGGAAGAGTTGATCAAATAGATTTTTTTGAATACGTCAATTTTTTATGTCTTATAATAGTCAAAAGTGACATAACTTTTAAAACCTGATTAAATGGCATTTTATTAATTTTTGCACATATTAAGATAAATTGATTGAAATTTTATAGGTTATTATTTTATGTTAATACTGCCCCAGTAGAAATAAATCTTGTAGTTACATTTCATATTGTATATATATTTATATCTTAAAGTTGTTAATCAATGTGCAGACAATATTATCCCAATATAGTTTACGGTTATTGCTACTATACAGGGTGACCGTATTTCAACAGAATGTATGGGGATCATGGTTATTTGAAGAGATAGAGAGTCCCTTAAATTGCGGCATAGTTGCGTATTTTAGGGCCCAATAATAATCTAAAAACAAATTTAAAATATCTTCCTTCGTTTTTGAGATATTGTCAAAAAACGGATTTTTTGAAATTTATCTTTTATTTTTTTATTCAAAAACCATTAAATCCAGACATTTACAACTTTGACATTATAAGGCACTTTTTAACGAGAAATCTAGTAACATATTTTATTTTAAGATAACTATAACATTTACCCAGGGACTATAGCCAACTTTTGTTTTTCTTATGAGCGCTATTTTGGATTTTCATAGTTTTTGGAAGAATATTTTTTTTCTGAATTCAATTATGTATTAAACTTATAGTTTATTGTACATTTTTATGTAACATTTTATTCTTTTGTTTTTTGTAAAGAGTGCCTTGGAAACAGTTGGGTAACTAACTCATCTGTCAACTCCTAGGACCCATAATTGCTGTTAAAATACATCACTAGTTGTGATCTATTTTAAACTAACGAGTGTCTTTCACTCCCAGACTAAGCATGAAGTAAAATTTCGAGTTTAGAAAAGCCCCGCGTAGAAAATTTGTCGAGCATCGCGCAGCGACCCGAGACAAATTTTCACGGGGCTTTTCTAAACTCGAAATTTTAATTCCTGCGCCACGCGTATAAACCACGGATTTACAGTAAATTTAAAAATATACAACACTTACATGTGATGGCGATCAATATTTATTGAGATGTAGTGAAAATGGAATAATTACTTTTTTTGTGAATAGTTTTGGAATAATAATAATAAAAGTAGAATAAATTTAGTTTCTGCAATTTTTCCATACTGTTGATATTTAGGTCATCATATCTTTAAGAGGGAAAGTGCTATGATGGGCACATCAACAATTATTTTATTTATGTTTTATGTAATAATCGATACTTATTGTAATTATTACAAAAAATTGACAGTTATTAAATAATTTTGACTGCCAACAATGATTGACTGCTGTCAAGATTTTATTGATTAATAGATATAACGTCATTGTTTTGAAGGCACTCTTTGCAAAAAATAAAATATTATAATTTTAAATATCAAATCTAAAATAAATTATGAGTGTAAAATATAAAAATCCAAAATGGTGCCCACAAGAAAAACAAAAGTAGCTAACTTCCCGGGTAAATGTTATAGTTATCTTAAAAAAAAAATATGCTACTAGATTCCTCAATAAAAAGTGCCTGTTGTAACGGTTTTAACCCTCCTTTAGGGTACACTTAGGGTTAGTCCAGGTTCAGGTTTAATCAGAGTCTCTGTTAGTGCAGAAATAATGTAACAATATTTTGTAAAAAATAAAATTTATTCGTAAAATAATACAAAATAAAAATAATCTTAAAATAAACAAAACGCAACCCTATGTACATATAAATTCCAACTCTGGCTCGGTCTTCTCCTCGTACCGCTCCGGGTTCGGTTCTGGACCGTCAGGTGTCTCTATTAGGAGAAAATAAACCAATAAGGGGTCATTCAAAAAGTACGTACACGCTCCCGGGGGGGAGGGGGTTGGTCACGGGTGTACGGAAACGGGGGGGAGGGGGCGAATGAAAAGTGTACATACACCTCGTTCCTTCTTAATAATTTGATTTTGATTCTAATTTGATATATTTCGATCTCTATCGATTCACTTGATGTATTCATCGTATTACATGTGAACTAAGCTTTATACGGGCGCGTTTTGAACAAGTTTCCAAGTGCTGCCATCTATACTTCCACGGTGAAATCCATTCGAACTCCAGGTCATAACCTAGAAAGGCTTCGTTCGAGATAACAATCTGAAGAAAACGTTCAAGATAAAATACGTGAAAGGAATGTAAGTGTTGCTACACAAAATCACTCATTGCGATAACCTAACAGATAATAACCAAATATCCATGAATGTCCGCCAAACGTAAATTGATATACAAAAGTAAGTAAAAATATTGTCATTTTCAGAAATGCAACATGGACCGGAACAAAAAGTTTCAAGAACTGTTTAAACAGTACAAAGAGGCCTATCCTGATATGCAACCTGCTAAATTGCAAAAGATCAGTACTGACTTTTGGAACGATGCGAAGTCAAAAGATGGTTTCGAGCAACGCATCGAGGAAAAGTTACGAGAGCTTTTCAAAATGGCGAGTACGAAGAAAGGCGCACTGATGTCATTTTGGATCAAGGTATTGTGTCATATATATTTATTGTTTTTACATTAATATTGTTATTATTCAATTATTAGCGGGTATATAATTCTAAGATAATCATGTGACTGAATGTCATTTTCAGAGTACGACAAATCCAACTGCGGTCGCAAGTAAAGCATCCACCTCCGGGTCTGATCTTGGTCCAGGTTCAGCAGCGAGTGATCCAGGAAACAAACCATCGACCAGTGGGACCGATCTCTCTCAAGAGGTCCAATCCGACGAGCCAGGCACAGCGAAGTACAAAACTCCAGCCCAAGACGCTGTGTCTAAAGAGATATTGCGTTTGGATTGTGACATTCAGGGATTAACCATAAAGAAAAATGCAAACTTACTCTCGGAGAAAGAAGAAAAATCTCTGAAAGACAAGAAACTGAAATTGGACGAGTGCAGACAAAAACTGGCAAAGTTGAAGAAAGAGCAAGAGCGATCAGTCAAAACCAGAGCTGTGTTCAAACGGAAACTACAGGAAATCGCCGAGAAGGATCCATCAAACTCTTGGATGACAAGAACGAAGAAAGGACGACCGACGATCGAAGCAGACCAGCCGGACCTTCTACAAACGATTGTCGACATCGTCACCTACGGAGGAGCGGCTGATTCCCGACGCAGAACCGACATGATACGTTCTGTGAAGACTTTGGATGAGCTGACAAACGCATTGAAGACTGAGTTCGGCTTCACTCTCAGCAGATGTAGCGTTTATTTGCGTTTACTACCTCGGCGAGCAGATTCTACAGAAGGCAAACGTCATATCCGGACAGTCCCAGTCAAACTCATCAAAGCACAAAACGAGACTCATCGAACTCACACTGATGGTAAATTTGCGGCCGCGACGATTGGAAATCTGGAGGTATTGGCATCGGTACTGGGACCAAAGGAAGTCTTCTTCATAAGCCAGGATGACAAAGTCCGCGTGCCCATCGGACTAACTGCAGCAAACAAACAGTCCCCGTTGCTGATGCACTTGGAGTACCGCGTCCAGCTACCAGACCACGATTGGGTGATAGCTCCATCGCACAAGTTAATACCCTCCGTTTATGCTCTGATTGAAGTCGACCAAAATAAAATTCAGAGGAAAGATGCGGTCTCCTATTCAGGACCAACGTACATAGCCATTCGATCAGCTAAACATTCATCGTCGACAGCCTTTTCCCACGCCACAGATGTCGACCACATTTTCGCGATGGATGAGTTCGCCGACGTGCTGAAACGGCCTGACGGTTTGGCTAAACCTGTCGGGATATTCACAGTTGATGGTGGTCCGGACGAGAACCCGAGGTACGTGAAAGTGATTCAAACTGCAATTCATCATTTTCTGGACCACGATCTGGATGCTCTGTTCATGGCCTGCAACGCCCCAGGACGAAGCGCATACAATCGCGTTGAAAGACGCATGGTTCCATTGAGTAGAGAGCTTAGTGGAGTTATACTTCCACACGACCACTTCGGAAACCACCTGAATTCCAGAGGTCAAACTGTTGATGCTGATCTGGAAAAGCAAAATTTCGCAAAGGCAGCAACTGTTTTGGCGGAAATTTGGTCGCAGGTAGAGATTGATCATTTCCCTGTGATAGCCGAATATATTGACCCAGAGAAATCGGAAATGAGTCCTACGCAGCTTCTCGAAAAAGATCTAGCTTGGGAAGCCAAACACGTGAGAAGCAGCCAGTACTGTCTGCAAATTGTGAAATGCAAAGATGAATCTTGTTGCTCTCAGTTCCGAAGCTCGATCCTGAAAGTTTTGCCGGAAAGATTTTTACCAGCGCCTGTACCCATAGCTCAAACTGACGAAGGACTGCAACTCAACGAACCGTCTGGTGAATTCCCATCACTGTTTCTGCTTCAAACCCTCCAACCGTCTATAAAAGCTGATCTCCAAGACCACTCTTCTGCTGATGTTGAATTGCCTTACGATACAGCATGCCCGTCAGTCAAGAAGGACTTGAAGCGAAAGATCTGTCCCAAATGCAAGTTGTACTTCGCTTCGTTAACTTGTCTGAAAAAGCACCAAGCCTTTTGCAAATCTGTTTGCGATTTGCCGAAAGTCCGACCCGTCCGGATAGCAGCTCGTCGTCAAAGGGAGGCTTTGGCCATCATCCGCAACATCGAAGAGCAGGAGGACGCAGAATGAATCGAAGAGGACTTCATCGACGCCGAAACACCGGAGGTGGTCACGGAGGGCTGTAACGAGAGTCTTGCGGCAGTTGTGTCGCTGAAGGAGCATATGCAATCTCCATGGGAATGATATAAATATCTATAAATGTTGTTTCGTAATCGTTATTGTAACCGTTTTTGCCCACTGATACGGCAGCTAATATTTTATTTGTGTTGGTTGTATATGAAAGGATATATTTGTGATCTCATTATGATATAAAGACAAATAAAACGAAATAAAATATGTTGTAAATTTATTGTGTTTTCCTTCAAGTAATTCAATTATTTCAGCGCTAGGGGGGGGGGGGTACTGATGTGTACGTACACGCAGGGGGGTAGCTGGTGATTGTACGGAAGTGTACAGAGGGGGGGGGGGGGGAGGGGTCAAAAAATGGAATTTTTGGTGTACGTACTTTTTGAATGACCCCTAATTAATTAGGCTGGTTAAGTTTAAATAAACACAATAAATAAATATCTACAATATATTTATATACAATTACAGGCCTCCCTACTGTAGCACTTATGCGTAGCAGCAGTAGTAGGAAGGTCTGCCAACTTCCAGTGTTGGTTAGCGGTCGCTTATGCGTAGCAGACGCGCAAACTAACACGTTTCCGCTGCGGTAACAGTGGCACACATATACGGGTAATACAGCTCAGAGTGGGATCCGGAGAGCGCTTATACGTAGCTGAACTCCGGCCACTTCTGATGCAAACGGGATGGAGAGAGAACGCTTATACGTAGCTGAACTCCTCTACTACAGGTATTTGAATTCAACAGAGAGAGAACGCTTATGCATAGCAGAACTCCTCTGTGATTCAACGGAACAGGTACGGGTATTTGAATTCAACAGAGAGAGAACGCTTATACGTAGCAGGACTCTCCTGGAATTCAACGGAACGGGTACAGGTAATGCTATGTTCTAACGAGGAGGAATCGCTTATACATAGCAGATACCTCTCGGTACTCTAGCCGGTCTAATTTGCACTCGCTTATGCATAGCAGAGATGCAATTAGGAGGCTACCCTGGAAGATCGCTTATGCTTAGCTGAAATCCCAGCGCAGTCTGATTTCTGAGCGCTCCGGCAACTATTTTTATAGCCGGACCCATAAATCTATTAAATTAAAGACAGGCAACAAAGTGTTGCCAACTTATTGTAAATTTCAGGCATTATCTGTGAAATAGATAAATTAAAATAAAGACGTACACTTTCATAAAGTTAATAATATATAGATGGACTAGCATCGATTGCCAACCCATAAATCTCACATTTATCAGCTGTGACAATCGATGCAAGTAAAGTTCGTTACACTGTATATTGTAAAAGTTCTAAATGTTCAGATTCAGTAGTTTTTGAATAAAAAAATTAAAACCACTTTTCAAAAAAACTCTATATCTCTTCTAATAACTGAGATTCCCATACATTCTGTCGAAATACGGACACCCTGTGTAAATATTTATTATAGATACAATATTGTGTAAATCCAGTAGAAAAATATTTAGTTTTAAATATTGTATTGATAATAAAACGCTATAATAGATATTCAGTTTTTGTACAATTTTGTACAATTTTGTGTCAATAATGAATATAATTGATCACTCAATAATGATATTCAATTTCTGTACAATATAGTATCAATAATGAATATCATTCATCATTCAATATAAACATTCAATATACGTGCAATGATATATGAATGGCATCATTCAATATAGATATTGAATACATATCAATATCGTGTCAATAACAAATAACATCAATCATTCAATAACGAATATTGGCCACGTTTGCGCAGTTGTGAGTTTGTTGATTCCTGCTGAGCTGACACGCTAACAAACGCCAGTTTTTTCTGCACCAATTCTTGTGTAACAATGATACTGTGCAATGAGCTAAGCATGATAGTATTTAGTAATTACCTGATTATTGACTATTTCAACATTGACTATAAGTCTTTAAGTAAGATAGGATTTTGTCATTAAATTACTCGATCGACTGTATATTGATATTTGTGACTTTCGGATCTTAATAAATTGCTTGACTGGACTATCATAGGATTTTGTCATGTTATATCTTTATTGACCATGTCTTGACTATTGTGACTGCAAGTCACTTGATTGACTGTCTTTTGACTATGCTAGCATGTTGTCTGATTATGTCTCTATGGACTGTATTTCGACTATTCATCTATTATGACTGTAAGTCACTTAAATCACTATATCAAATATACTTGTGACATATATACATACATTTGCGAGTTTGGAAAAGCCGAGTTTGGAAAAGCCCTGCGTAGATGCTCATGGGGCTTTTCTAAACTCGAAATTTTACTTAATGCGACACGAGTACAAAACACTGATTTACAGTAAAGTTAAAAATATATGACGCTTAGATGTGATGGTGATCAATATTTATCTAGGTGTAGCGAAAAAGTGCAAGAATAACTTTTTTTGTGAAAAGTTTTGGAATAATAATAACAAAAGTACAATAAATTCAGTTTGAGCAAGTTTTCCATATTGTTGATATTTAAATCATCATATCTTTAACGAGGAAAATTCTATGATGGACACATCACCATTTTTTTTTAAATGGAATCCATTTTTATTTTAGCTACTTTGGTAGAGCTCTTAATTCTCTTTACAGTCACATTTTTCTTTATATACGAGTCATTTAATCTAACAACGAGATAGACAAATTGGTGATATAGATCTACACAAAATTCATAATTGTTCTATCAAATATTTTTTTTAAAATCGTTAACTGCAAATGTATTGTTTTAATATTTGACATGTTCACAAGTTTTACACTTAAATTTAAGATCCACAGTAAGTAAATTACCATGAAATAGAAAGCACAAAAGAGCTAGTTAAAAATTATTACAGAATTTTCAACAAAAAAATATGTGACGAAAGAAAATTTAGAGATCTACAAAAGTTGCTAAATAAAACAAAAACAAATTCCATTTAAAACAATTGCCCAGGACTTCACACGTCAAACACTAGTGACGTCATAATATTTTTGAGCAGGCAATATATTTTTTTTTTTAATATTTTTACTGAGTACTTTACTCGCACCCTGTATATGAGTCGCCCAGATGTAAAAGCAGCCATGCGTGTTTTGACAAACTTGTGGCAAAATGACAAATCCTGATTTTGCAGCGTCTTTTAAATAAATGAAAAGTGCTGAATGAACGTTGTATCGAATGGAGAAATGAAAAATTATGTAAAACTAAGTAAAAAGTTGGTGGGTTTTGCAACTAAAATAAAATTGATATGTCTATCATAGTACTTTACCCTATGTTAGATACTTAAAATCAATAGCTTTCACCGACCTTATTTTTCAACCAATGTTTTTTATTCCTGTTAAACTCTGTTCGTTAGCCTCGCTTATGTTTTCAGTTTTCCACAAAATATTAATCATGACAAGGTCAAACTAACGTCTTTATAGCAATAGCTAAATATAACGAAAAGAGCTACGACATAAAGTGCATATGCATTAAATGAACATTTTTTGATTATTTACAAGTTTTCTTAACAAGATTTTTTTATATGATCAATATTAAAGAAAAATCCAAAAACATGCTAATAGTAAACTACCACTTCAGACGGATTTGCGGTGACCAATTTTAGACTTCATAGCTACGCCGCTGTTTGTCCACCATTTTGGGTCAGAATAACTAACAACCAATCAAAAAGAATACTAAAGTTGTCGCCACTGTGTTTACTCAAGGTACTATAAGGTGTACTAGAAGGACTCATAAATTAAATTAAGCTTGTCAACATTATTTGCTGCGCCATAATATATATTGATTTGTTTGAACGGTTGAAACGTTTTTCGATATGATAAATATTTAATAAAATATCAAGACAAAAAGCTTTTCAGTTCCTAAGATTGCAATAAAAAGCTCAAGTTCAAAGTTTCATCTCAACATCACAACCGGTTTTGCTGTACCCTGCAAATAGACACACAGACAGACATTTTACAAAAATGTTCTTAATCTACTCAGGGGATCTCAAAACGGATATTTCCGAAAAAAAATATTTCGAAAATGTGCACGAAAACAATATTTTCTCTTTGTATTACATACAGGGAAAAGTCAAAAGCGTAATAAATGTAACACGAATAAGTTTAGACGTTTTCTTGTGTTTTATACTTGTTTATTCATACATTCATTTTATTATTATTTAAAAATATATTTACGTTTATTTTAAAACAAACAATTTTCATTACACGAATTCAAAAATATTCACGGCCTCGGCTACCCTTACTCCTCGCCCTCTTCCTTTTCTTCTGCGGCTTCCTCTTCTGATGTCCCTTTCTGTGCACCCTGGCTTTCGCCTTTGCCTTATAGTCCATCCTTTCATCTTCGCTCAATTTCCACCAGGCCTTGCCTCCTTCTTTAGCTATGTCCACCATACTTTTTCCAGCGGCATTTTTCCTGAAGTCGCGCAGGAAGTTAAGGAAGGGATTAGTTGTCACCGGGCCTGGTTTGTGGCATTTTGGAGCCTGGGCTTGCCTGGAATGCGTAGAGGACGGTTCCTTCATCGATCCTTCGCCCATGACACTAATCTATATTTACGGGATTTACTCCATTATTTGAAATTTGAACACATCATGTTTTAAACGGGAATTTGACAAAATAATAAATAAAAAGGAAATCGCTACAGTAACAAATGACACCTCATGGGTAGTTATTTTTTAATACCATATGTTCCAGAATTATTTAGATAAAGGGTGGATTTGAAATTCTAAACGCATGTTGTATGCTTAATTCATCGCAAATAATTTAAATTAAATAGGTTATGCACAGAAATTTGTCAACTAAAACAGAGAGTATATTGAATTTATCACAATAGATGTGGAAAGTGGCCACCATTCTTCTGCAAAGAATAAGAATAAATAGGCATTTATCTTCAATTTATTGCTGGAAAAATAAAAGATTTTTCTGCATCGCATTTATTGTTATTTGGAGACTAAATACAAAAAAATACAGCCGATTCGGACGGTAAATACCATCAGTATACGGCGAAGACGGAACCTCTTTTCGGAAAACATTGCCCCCTGGCGGAAGTTCTACAGATCGTAAGAATTGTCAGAAACAGTCCAGCATACACATTTTTTGCTAAGAATGAGTGCGATTCTAAAATAGACTAAAAGAAATTAACTTCAATAAAAATAACAAAACGGCGGCACTTAATTAAAAACAAAAAGTCAATTTTAACTAAACATTGCTGCTGGTTTTTTGTTGCTAAAAAAAACTATCATATCATATTAAAACAATTGTAGCCTATCATATGGAGAAAGCATTCACAATATTGATTGATTGAAATACATGTTTCAAAACATAAATTTTAATCAGAAGAGCACGAAACATTCTGAGTCAGAAATTCAAAAAACTTTCATGGAAATCTAACACAAACACACACACTTGTGTGCAAAATGATGTAATATGATGTAATATGCCCACTCAGCAAACACAGTTATGTTTCATCAACATTAAAATAACGTTTAATGTTGATGCAATGCTGATAAAACGTTATTTGTTTCTTTTTTGCTCAGTAGTACAGGGTGGTGCATTTTTTAGGTGCCACATATGGAAAACTTTTTTATTTGAAGAGATATTGAAAAACCGCTTTCGCGAGCCTGGGTCACTTTTTCCTAGTTTAGAAAATGGCGAAAAAAAAAGATCTGTTTTTAACTATTTCCGCTCTATAAGCGGAAGTTGATAAAATGTCGTTTTTTATGAAGTTACTGCAACTTATTTGTTCTAAAAGTTAAAACCAAACTGTAAAAGTATAAATGAAATTGCCAATTCTTGGTTGCAGAATACTTCAAACATTAAAAGTGCGATTCTTTTCGCAATCTACAACAAGTTAGTCTTACAAAGACTATATCAAACACTCATTGAAACAACTACTTCCCGGGCGAATACCCCGACGGACATTGAATTATACAACAAGTGTTTGCTGTTACATACAGTAACCTACTGCAAATGTAACAATTTGGGTCAAATTATTCAGGCCATCTATAGACACGTTTCGAGATTTATCTCTCATCAGTATAGCTTTGCCATGACCGCCAGTCTAAGGTGTCAAATTGTTTAGAGGGAATGGCAAAGCTATACTGATGAGAGATAAATCTCGAAACGCGTCTATAGATGGCCTGAATAATTTGACCCAAATTGTTACATTTGCAGTAGGTTACTGTATGTAACAGCAAACACTTGTTGTATAATTCAATGTCCGTCGGGGTATTAGCCCGGGAAGTAGTTGTTTCAATGAGTGTTTGATATAGTCTTTGTAAGACTAACTTGTTGTAGATTGCGAAAAGAATCGCACTTTTAATGTTCAAACTGTAAAAACTTTCTTGTGGCAACTTTTTACGCCCAATAAAATTCCGTATCTGTTTTATTTCAAGAACATTTAGTTTTTGTTTTCCTACACTAAATTTACTTATTTCTTATAGGGACATATCGTTGAACAACATTTTTGATGCCGATTGCAACGATGTCAGACTTGTGCACCTTTGCGAAAAAAATATTTGTTGTCATATACGACAATCAAAGAAGCACTTTGTGCCAATCAAGAGTGCTTATTTATAAAACAAAATATATCACATCGATAGTGGTCATATTTTTAAACAAATTCCAAGCAAAATCTAGCAACGAAGTTGTTTACCGGTTCTCATAGCAACTTTGCCAATGACTTTTTTTAACAACAGTATGCATGTGTCACATCAATTTTTTTATATAAGAAAAAGTAAAACAAAAGGTCCTTGAAATAAAACAGGTACGTCATTTTAATGGGCGTAAAAAGTGGCCATAAGAAAATGTTTACATTTTGGTTATAACTTTAAAGAAAATGAACTTCATAAAAACGACATTTTATAAACTTCCGATTATAGAGCGGAAACGGTTAAAGACAAATCAATTTTCTTTTCGCCATAGATTAATACGCGAAAACGTGACCCTGGCTCGCGAAAACGGTTTTTAAATATCTCTTCAAATAAACAAGTTTTCCATATGTTTTTCCAAAATGCACATAGTGTATGCTAAGTAGTAGCTACTTATCAACAATGATGCCTATATTATATTACAATATTTATATAGCAGATATATTACCTATGCTACATAGTAGTTATATATTAATTGCCGGATTACCCACAATGCAAAGCGTCGCACATTCTTTCCGTCGGTATTTGTCTGTCTGCCATTAGTTTTGGTTTGTATTCTCGTGCTGCTAGGTTAGATCAAGATATTGCACTCTTTGACAATTTCTGAAATCAATTTATTTATTTGGTAGATCACAGGTTTACAACATATTTTAAGTTTCACGGCACATCATGATAGTGTAAGTTTGAGTTCTTCAATTAACGGCACGATAGATTTAGGTTAGGTATAAAATCAAGTTATTGGCCGTTACGAAAATCCGCTCATGGCCCGTATGTCTGAAATATACTTCCCACTGAGCAAAGAGACGTTGCATGACACGTTGCATCAATGTTTGTGCGCAAGTCCGCCTGCAGGAATGTTGCATGCTAACGTTCAAAGAAAAATGGTGCTGCACCGTTGACAAAGCAACGCCTATGCAACACGAGCGATTACTCTTATTTGTATGCAACGTATGTATGTTAAGTTGCATACGATAAATGCATAGAATCCGTATTGTATACAACTCGATGTGCAGCAATTAAGTGAACGTTATAGGAATGTTTCTCTCGTAATCTTAATGCAAAATTCATTTCTAGGTTTAAATGGGTCAAAAAATATAAATCTGTATTGGTAACATGTTCGAAATCCGATTAGAAAATTAACCGGCGCAGAGTGGTAAAGTAAGTGGACTGTATTTCAAACAATATTATTTTTATGACTGGATTTTAGCTTGGGAAAGATCTTAATTTAATGTCAGTGAATTGCACAATAATTACCAATTTCAAAGGGGATCAGTATTAGTGAAAGAAAGCACAGTAATTATAATTACAATTTAGCATTTATTTTACAAAAACATATTAAATAATTTACACACAGTTTACAAATGTTAACATTTACAAAACGCAAGACGCCTAACCATCAATACGGCATGTAAATTTAGCCGAAGAGCGCTAATGTGTGATTTGGTGTAATTATTTTAATTACTGGTAATGACTTATTTTACGTATGGTTAATATTATTTAATTTCATGAAAAATCTAGTTTTGTTAAATTAATGTAGAAACAAACTTTACTTGCACAGACACCATGTATAGTAAATTTGTGAAAACCCCGGCTGAACAAATGGGAAAGTTAAAAAACATATAAAGTAGAAAAGTAACAAGGATAAAATAAACTAACAATTACTTTCACAGACACCATGTATAGTAAGCTAGTAAACTTCCCGGTCTTGTACTGAGGGAGGAACTACAAAAGTAATAACTATGTTTACTTGCACAGACGCCATGTATAGTAAACCAGTTAATGCTCAAGAGTTTATTTTAAATTGATTTAATTGTTGTTATAGAGAAGTTATAATTAAATGCACTTTCAAATTTATAGTACAGTAACGATAACACTCTAATTCATAATTTTTATAAGTTTGAAATTAACCATACGTTTTAATTGATGGTAAGATCGTGAAAAATTTTCAGAAATAGGTGAAGAGTCTTTCGACTTTTTTTTTGTTTTCATCCTACGTACAAGTTTTCAGTTTCATCAGAAACTATGACTTGTGAGCATTTGGTGGATCTGATGAATAAGGGGTTCATCAGATTTTTTCTATTTCTCCTCTAGGGAATTTCTTTTGAATTAATTAATTAACCAATAATTTGATTAATTAATTACTTCGAAACTCTCGCCGATTTCTCTGTTCTCGTGTGCTTTCAGTCGCTCGATCGTCTCCGTTCTCCTTTTTCTAGCTGTCTCCACCGGATCTGTTGTGTTTATGTCGTGTTTCATGTTTTTGTTGGAAATGTTCTATTGAGTGTTCACGCAGTTTTTAGCCAAGAACTGGGTGAACATTTCTTGCATCATGTTTTGCAACAACATGCGTAAATTGTCGTCGATCACGACATTTTCTTTTTTGCTTGTTGTGGCGGCAAAGCTCACGCCCTGTTTGATGTTGCTGGCCTCGATTTTCCTTCGTTTTTCTTCTTTCCTGGCTCGGTTTATATTTAGCGGGTGCTTGGGGCATTTGTTGGAATATGCTGCATGGTCGCCGTGGCAGTTTATGCATTTCCGTGTTTTGTTTGGTTTTTCTGGGCAGCAGTGCGATGGGTGATTTTCAGCGCAAAGTGTGCATTTAATTTCGGCCGTGCACCGAAATTGAACGTGGCCGTATTGTTGGCAGCAGTAGCATTGTTGCTGCGTTGTGCCTCTCCTCTTTGGTTCAGCCGTAATTCTGTGCTGTATGATGCTAGTGAACTGGAATATCCGTTTTGCGTTGTCCTATTTCGGTAAATTGAGCAGAATGAGTTTACTAGGATTCCTCGCTCGCTCAAATCCTCAAGATTTTCTTCCATCGAGATTTCGACCGGGATTCCTCTTACGACGACTTTGAGCTCCTTTTCTTCTTCAAGTAAGAAGTGATGTTGCGCGGCTTTGAGATCCTCTAGGATTCGCACAGTCTTGCGAAAATCGTCGGGATTTGCCGTAAAGATATTAATTCCCTTGCACGCGACGCGTACTGGATTATTTCAATATTGTTGGTCTTTAGTGCTTCTTTGACAATGTTGATTTTTGACGTATCAGTCAAGACGATCGGTGGCGGTTTTTTCTCCTTTTTTTCCTGTTGGGGGGCGGGAGCTGGAAGCGGTGGTGACGGGGTGCGTGGTCATTCTGTATTGCCGTGCCTGTTTTGACGTGCTCGGGATAGTCGGACCGTTTCTACTGCCGTCCGCCGCGGGTTTTCCTGTTGCCAGTTCTGTTGGTTGGGGTGAACTTTTGTGGCTGCTCTCCTCTTTGAGATAAGGGTGCGGGTTTTTGAAAACCGCCCTTAACAGATGAGAGAGCAGTCAGCGATAGCACACGTTTATTTAACAGGGTGAATTTAGTAGTTCTGTTAAATAGGCAAGATAATTTCGTTTGAGCGTGAATTAAGTAGCGTTCAAACGAAATTATGATTTCGCAGCGAACCGGTAGCCCCGGATACTCCGTTTTGTACGAGGAGTCAGACGACAACGCGATGGAGACTCAAGCTCCGAGCAGTTCCAGCGACGAGCAAGAAGAAAGCGCAGAAGAGCTAAAAGCCCAACAGATTGCGGATATCAAAAGACAACTGCAAAGCTTGCAGAAACTACTCCAAGATCTGGAGAACGGCGAGGGGCCGTTCGTCGCGGTCCAAGCCAAGAGGAAGAAGAAGGACAAATCCTTAACGTCGATGAAACCGACCCAGAACACCACCCCAACGACAGCCGCTACGAAAGCGATCCCTCCGCTGGTGCCGTCGAGACTGGCCGCGGCAACAGAGCCGAAAAGGAGAAAACCACCTAGAGCGATCATTAAAAACATTCACCCGGCACTTCTAAGTGCTTCAAAATTGAAATCGACTACGCAATCAACTTCCACAGTTGCCCATCCCTACGAAAAAGAGGATTTCCCTGCTTTGAAAAATCCGAAAAACACCGAACTCGACTACACGACAACCGCCGCCCCGGCATTGCCGCCCACTACCAGCTCGGACGGCAGTAGTAACGGCCTCGCCTCGAGCGCTGCAGCCGCCACACCCACGACGAACACGTCAGAGACGAAGTTCAAAGAGATAAACGGACTGAGAATCCCGATCATGACAGCCCCACAGGAAATGGAGCTAGAGGCGCCGGAAGTTCAACCGTCGAAACCAAAAAGGCCACCACCGATAGTCCTGGTGGACAAGGATAAGATCCGCCTGGTGCAGGCTACCCTGAAGGAGAATAAAATCACCGCACGAATCTCCTCCCACGCAAAAGGGAGCAACATTTTTACCGAAAATTGGGACGATTTTCGCAAAACCGTCAGAATACTCGATGAACTGAATGCCGCCCAGCACCATTACATGCTGAGCGAGGATAAAGAGCTGAAAGTGGTGATCAGAAACATCCCACAGGAATTCACAACAGACGAAATCAAGGAAGAACTGCTCTTGCACGGCTTCCCGGCAAACTCCGTCAGCCGGCTACGAAAAGGGACGCGGGTTTACAGCCTAGCGCTGGTAAATCTACCTAAGACAGAGGAAGGGAAGACAATTTTTCAATTAAAATACCTGTTCGACCATGTAATCAGCGTTGAACCAAAACGCCGATCCACAACAAGCCAGCAGTGCTTCCGCTGCCAACAATACGGGCACGTGCAATTCCGTTGCACCGCAAAATACGTTTGCACCTTTTGCGCCGGCGATCACCCGTCGTTCGACTGCCAAAAGAAGGAGGAAGAATGCAGAAAATGCTTTAACTGCGGAGGAGAACACCCCGCTTATTCAACCAAATGCAGGAAACACCCGACGAACATAAAAAAAACGCGCGACGAAGAAAACAGAAGGAAGCTGGAGAACAGCCGCCTGAGAGAAGGAACGAGCTTCGCCCAGAAAGCAAAAAACAATGCACCACCGCCAAACGACAACAATCTGGAAATGTTAATTTCAAAAATCGTCCGCAACATGCTAATCCAACTTAGGGAAAACAACGAGCTGTAATGTTCAACGGAGAAACGGGAAATAAACCAATAAAGATAGCTACGTGGAATGCAAACGGGCTGGTGAAGAAAACAAACGAACTCAAGATCTTCGCTGAAAAACACGACATCTCGATATTCCTGATATCCGAAACACATTTAAAACCGGGGGTGAAAGCATTCGTGCCTGGTTTTAAATGTGTGAGAAACGACAGAGAAAGCAACCAAGGAGGAGGAGTGGCAGTTCTATACCGAAACAGCTTGTGCGCCAGCAAGCTAGAATTCACAACAAGTTCGATAGCGGTAGCGGTATACAAAAGCCCCTCGAAAACGCTTCTAAAAACCGATCTGCTTGAAATTACCAAATTAGACAATTTAATAATCGGCGGCGACCTCAACGCCAAAAATCCTGCGTGGGGAAGCCGCGCAACAAACAATGCCGGAAAAACGCTAGCTGCTGTCTGGAAACAACAAACCGAAATGCGAGTATGGGGCCCGGAGGATGCAACTTCAACCTCGACCAGGCCAGGAGGAAGAGGAGACGTGATCGACTTATTCATCACTAACAAAACAACCGATCCGTGGGGAATTCAAACCTTACACGAACTTAACTCAGACCACTTCCCAGTCGTTATCAACTGGGGAGAATATTCGCAAAAATCAAATTTGCCGATAAAAACGGATTGGGTAAAGTTCGCGTACTGGAGCAGCAGACTATGCGCACCTGACGACGAAATCAACAAAGACGAAATCGAAACGGAAGCCGAAAAGTTCACAGCGGAAATCCAAGATGTGATTAAAATCTGCCAGTCGGAACAGAAAGCCAATTTTAACAATAAACACGGACTGAACTTCGCCGAAAAAGAGCTAATTAAAAACAAAAATGCAGTAAAACGCAAATACGCAAAATTCCACCGGAAAGAAGACAAACAAGAGATGAACCGACTGCAGAGAGAAATCACAAAAATGTTAGAAAACAAGAAAAACGAAAATTGGGACCACGCAATCCAAGAAGCGGACGAAGACCAGGGCCTCTTCTGGAAATTACTCAAAAGTTGCGGCAGGAGGAATAATCCCAATTCTCCGATTACCAAGAACGGCGTAAAATATTACGGAGATGAAGAACGTGCTGAATTGATTGCCGAACACTTCGAAATACAATTCAGCAACGAAGACAATTCGGACGCACAAACCGAATTCGCAGTTAATCACACGCTGCAGGTATTCAGAGCCGGCACAACAATGAAACCAGCACCCCTCGTGGAGGAAGACATCAATTTCGACGAAAAAAGCACCCGGTGAAGACAACATTCCAAACCAAGCGCTCAAATGCATGCATTCCAACGGCATTCAAAGGCTGACACGACTAATCAATGGAATCCGGAACTACGGAGTATTCCCGAAGATGTGGAAAAAAACAATATTAATCACGATCCCGAAGGGAAACAAAGACCCGACGAAAGTTGAAAACCGAAGACCGATTAGCCTGATTTCCAGTGTAGCGAAAATCGCCGAGAAACAAATTAAGAACGACATCGAGAAAGTATGCGAGGAAAAGCAACTGATAGCCCCGAATCAGTTTGGCTTTTGCAGCAAACTCGCAGCAGTGCAACAAGCAGCAAACCTGGTGGAAGAAATCAGGAGAAAAATGAAACCACGCATCACAGCAATGATTGCACTGCTGGATATCGAGAATGCCTACGACCGAGTTTGGAGAGCCGGACTCATTCACAAGCTGCTGCTCTTCGGCTTTCCGAAATGGCTAATCAGGCTAATCGACGATTGGCTACAAAACCGACAATTTCGAGTGAAATTTAACAACATTTTCTCGTCGTGGAAAACCGCCGAAGAAGGTCTCCCCCAGGGATCGCCGATTTCACCAAGCCTCTTCAACATCTTCGTGGCAGATATTCCAAAGTTCAATGAAAACAGATGGGTGTCGCTGTTCCAGTTTGCCGATGACACAGCAATTGTAGCCCACGGCAGAAATAAAAACACGACCGAACCAAAAATTACGAAAGCAATCCAAGAGATTAATAACTATGCCAAGCAGTGGAAAATAAAGCTGAACCAGGGAAAAACGGAAGTGATGCTGCTAGGAAAGAAACGACCAGACAAAAACTTCATAATAGTGGAGAAAAAGAAAATAAAACTAAAAAACAGCGTAACTTATCTTGGGATAACATTAGACAGACGGCTAACTCTAGCGAAACACGTTGCCAGAAGGGCGGCGCTGGCAAAATCAAGAGCAAGAAAGTTACGCTGCGTTTTACACGAAGGCAACCCACTCAGCACTCGAAACCGCGTGAAATTGTTAAAAACCGTGCTCATCCCGACGGCCACCTACGGGCAAGAAATATACATCAGCGGAGGAGAAACCGCACACAGAAAAGCGTGGAAAATCCACTCCACACTGGCAAGAAGAGCAATGAGCGCGCCATGGTTCATAAGAAATGAAAACATTCTAAAAGACCTGAAATTAAAAGATCCACTGGACACAGCGCAGGAGAGAAAACAAAATATGATTGACCGATTGAAAAATCACCCGGACCTCGCCCTTAGAAATTTAAGATTAAAACTAAATTAAAAGAAAACACCCTTTAAGGAAAAAAGATACTACTGGCTCCACACCTTTGAAGCCAGGACAAGAATGGAAACTTGGAGTAACCGAAACATTGAAACTTTTTACAACAGGAAGGACAAAAAGAAAAAAAAACATAGACAGAAAGTCATTCAGACTTGAGACGGCGAACAGTCAGGTTGTTCGTCTCTCCACTCTGAAGCCCTCTCCGTCGCTTTCGAGCTGCTCTCTCTGTTATTAATTATTCTTAAGCTATTCAGCTACTTTACAGTTAAAGGTGCTCTGAGGAAAATTGTTGTTCTTTTTAGAATAATAATTTTCTTTTCAGAACATCCAACACCCTTTTACCGTTGTCTGGCCGAGCTTTTTAGCTCGTTTTTGCCAGCGCGGAAAAGGAGCCGCCGGACCTGGTGTTTGGAGAGAACTGACCACTCTACTCCATTCACCCAACACCCTTTACCGGGTTTCACCGAGCTTCTTAGCTCGTATTTGTCAAACACGGAAAAGGCGCCATCCGCCCAGCTGTAATCTTTTTCCCTTTCAGTGTGGAGAACGTCTCTGTGGTTAGCGCGTATTTTATACTGCCCTGACACCGGAAGGCGCGAACGAGAAAATTTCTTACGACCTTTGCAGGGGGACCTGTTTAGGTTTTAAGAAATTATGCACGCTTATCATAGCACGCTAACCGAGAATCTGCCTTGATTTCCGCGAGGAACGCTCGGAGATTGTCGGGAGGCAGTCAAGTTTTAGAGTGTTGCACTCAGCATTTCTACTCTTGATACCGCTTAACAATAAGCAGGCCCGGGGGATTTTGAACCCGGTGCCTACCTAACACCCGTCTTCTACGCCATGGGTAAGTCCAGGCGTGGAAAGCGGTCCCAAGACCCCGAAGCCCACTTCGACCCTGTCTACCCCTCCGGGGAGAGATCCCGGCGTAAGCAACCCCAAGAGCAACCCCAAATGCTCCCCAACATAGACTTTCGTCTTTGCGAATTGCAAGACCAAATCGTCTCCCTTACCACCTCCCTTGCCACCCTCACCGAACAATCCCGCTCCAAGGACGCGCAACTCGCCGCCTTAGCCGAGCAACTCCGTATCTCTTCTGATGCAAATCAGAAGCTTCAGCAGCAGCTGAATAATTTCTTCCGCAACCCTCGTCCCGCTGATTACAGCGAGGAAATCGTGGACATTATGTCCCCGGCCTTCTCGCCTGCTCTAAGCGGGCCCCACACGCCCGAGCCGTCGCGCACGCCCTCAGTCTGCGACGAATCCTCCTCCGACGACGAAAATTTGTCTGAAATGACATTAGCCCCGGAACTAGCTCCGCTAGCGCCACCCCAGCAACCGGCCGCCGAAGCTACTGCTCGGCGAGCCAGCCCCTCCCCACCGGCTAAGAAAGCCAAAACTACTTCGGCCTCCAAGCCGATCTCCACCGCCACTCCGAATGGTTCCAACGATGAAGGCTTCCAAGTCTACATCGATCGGAACCACCGGAAGAAGGCGATGCCTTCAACCTCGATGGCTCCGGAAAAGCTTACGTCTCACGACCGCCGCAAAAATGACCTACGCCACCGATGCTCCATGGGGAGTGAAAACGATGCACCAACTGAACTCCGATCACTTCCCAGTGATTATAAACTGGGGAGCGAAAGAGGAAAATTGTACGCAAAAGTTCAAAACCGACTGGTTTAAATTTGCGTACAGAAGCAGCAGGATCGAAGCCCCAAGCACGGAGCTGAAAAAAGAAGAAGTCGAGCACGAAGCGACAAAACTCACTGAGGAAATTCAATCTCTCTTAAGCGAGTGTCGGACGGAAGTAAGATCGAGCCACCAGAACATTCTCGGACTGGACCACCACGAAAAAGACTTGATCAGACGCAAAAACGCACTAAAGAGAAAATTCACCAAATTCCACCAACCGGATGACAGGGAAAAGTTGGAAAAGCTCCAGAAAGAAGTGGCCGCGATGATTAAGAACAAAAAACAAGAATCCTGGCAAAGGTGCATCGAAGAAGCAGAGGAAAATTCGGAGAGTTTCTGGAAACTGCTGAAACGTTGCAACAGACGGAGCGATCCGAACGGACCGATCCACAAAGATGGAGAGAAATTTTTCAAAGACTCGGAAAAATGCGAAATTATCGCGGACCACTTCGAAAAGCAGTTCACGAACACGGACCAAACCGACACACGAACAGAACATGCCGTCACGGAAAGCCTACGGAACCTCCGGAGCGGTACCGGAAAATCGAAAATCCCACAACCGATTTCAACGGAATCAACGAAAAGGATAATCAAAAACTGCGCGACAAAGAAAGCCCCTGGAGAGGATGATATCCCGAATAAAGCACTAAAACTGTTACACGAAAACGGAGTAGCCAGGCTAACGAGATTGATCAACGCCGTAAGAATTCACGGAATTTTTCCAAACACGTGGAAAAAGGCGAGATTGATAACGATCCCGAAGGGCGACAAGGACCCGTCGAAAGCCGAAAACCGCCGACCCATCAGCCTGATTTCAGGACTTGCGAAAGTCGCGGAAAAACAGCTTAAAGAAGAAATTCAAATCATCTGCGAAGAGAAAAACATAATTACACCAAACCAGTTCGGTTTTAGAAGCAAACTAGCGGCGATTCAACAAGCAGCGAATTTAGTAAACACCGCTAAATCGCTGCTTGTTAAAGCTCGAAAAACCGGCATCATTGCACTACTCGATGTCGAAAAAGCATACGACCGGGTTTGGAGAGCCGGACTGGTTTATAAACTCATGAAGTTCGGATTCCCGCGATGGATTATCAGGCTGGTGGATAACTGGCTCCAGGACAGGCAGTTCCGAGTCAAACTGAACAGCTCCTTCTCAACGTGGAGAAATGCAGCGGAAGGTCTCCCCCAGAGATCACCACTCTCGCCTCTACTATACAATATTTTCGTGGCGGACATACCAACGTTTCCGGAGGATAAGCTCCTCAGCATATTCCAGTTCGCCACGAAAACGCTGGAAAAAATCAACGAATTCGGGAAGAAATGGAAAATCCATATAAATGAAACAAAAACCGAGGCCTTACTCCTAGGAAGGAAAATGCCCCGCTACAACTTTATAACACTCGGCCAGAAGTGCATCAGATTGAAAAGCCAAGCCACCTACCTAGGAGTAACAATCGACAGGAAACTAAACTTCGTCAGGCACGTAAAAAGGAGAACCGGACTAGCGAAAACCCGAGCACGAAAACTCCACCGATTTCTGCACACGAACAGCAAGCTCAGCACCAAAAGCAGAAAAACGCTCCTAAACATGGTGCTGCTGCCAACAGCGACCTACGGCGAAGAAATCTACGCTACTGGAAGTAGCACAGCCAAGAAGGAAGAGAGAAAAGCCAACAGCGTTCTGATACGAAAAGCTCTAGCAGCACCATGGTTTACAAGAACAATAAACCTGCGAGCAGATTTACAGATTGAAGATCCGATAGAGAAAGCTACCAGAAGACGAGCTGAAATGATTCAGCGATTAATCGATCACCCGGACGAAAAAATACAAGAAATCGGCGAAACAATCGCTGACTGAAAAACACACACACACACACACCCATTGAGGAAAAACGATAACATCCCTAGTCACACCATTGACTATGGACAAAAAGGCAACTTGGCATAAGTCAGAAAGACTTCTCTACATTTTAAAACCAGGAGGAACAAAAAAAAAAAAAAAACCGCCGCAAAACCAGCTCCCCAACCCCACCCATCGCTGTTAAACCAGCAAAAGCAAAGGCTCCGGCGAAAGCTGAGCCTGCGCCACCAACTCCGGCTATTGTTTACCACACCACCGTGGTAAACAAAAAACAACCCCTTCCGATCGATAAGATCGACGAAATCGAGGGGCTAGAGAATTTCTCTAGCAATCCTCCGCCCATCCATATCCAAGATGTCCACAAATGGGACGATATTTCCGCCCACCTATATAAGCACCTGAGAATTCCCGTCCTCAAGGCCAAAAATCTATCCAACTCGGTTAGATTTTGCGTGCAATCCGCTGATAACTACCGAGTAGTTATCAAATACCTTCGGAGCATAAATGCTCAATTCTACACTTACACTCTTAACGAGGAGAAAGAGTTGAAAGTAGTTATCCGCGGAGTTGGCACGCATGTGACTGATGAATCCATCATCAGACAACTCAAAACCGAGAATTTCCCAGTCCTGTCTGTTCGCCGCATGGGCAACAGACACCGAAAATTCCCCCTGGTGGCTGTTCACCTAGAGAACACCCCCGAGGGGAAACGGATTTATAACTTAGAAACAATCAGTTTCGTTCCCGTCACTGTGGAGAAGCAAAAGCCTTCTAAACAGGTAATCCAATGCCACAAATGCCAACATTTTGGCCACAGCGCGCATAGATGCAACATTGCACCACGTTGTGTCAAATGCGCAGGCGATCACCAAACAGGCGATTGCACCCGTTCCGATCCCGATAACGATCCTCCACCAAAATGCTGTAATTGCGGCAGCGCCCACACCGCGAACTATCGAGGTTGTTCGCAATACAAAAAATCGAGCTACGCAAATGTGGCTCAACCAAAACCGGCCCCCAAACCGGCCCCACAACCGGCTCCCAAACCGGCCCCAAAACCGGCTCCCAAACCGGCACCCAAACCGGCCCAACAACAGGCCCAAATGTCATATTACGATATGATGTTCGATGAGGAATTCATCCGAAGGGTAGAACGCCTTGAGCGTCTCGCCCCCCTAATGCGCCACTTAAACGCCTCACCGCTTTAAAATGGCTGCACAAAATTTACAAATTGCCACCGATCAGATGTGCAGAATATGCACCTGGAATGCCAACGGGCTTCCATCCCAAACGTCTCAATTAGAGGAATTCATGCATCGCCACAACGTTCACATCATGCTAGTGAACGAATCACACGCCAAAAACCGTCGTGGCCTGTTTATTAACGGGTACCGACTATATCTTAATAGCCGCCCCATTGAAAAAGGCGGCGGCACAGCCATTTATATTCAAAATGGCATAGAACACACTGTTCTTCCAAATCCCCAATCAGAGCACTTAGAACATACCTCCATTTTAGCCCGTATAAACGGAGAAAAAATCAAAATTATGAGTTTATATCACTCACCTTCAAGACCATTCACTGAAAACGACTACAAAAACATCTTCTCCGAAGATGTCCCCACAATTATAGGCGGCGACTTTAATGCCAAGCATCCTAGCTGGCAAAGTCGGCTCACAAACCGGCGAGGCCGCGAGTTATTTAACTTTATAACTCAACACCCTTACGACATCAAAGCCGTAAGCCAACCCTCCCCAACCTTCTATAGCCATGCAGGCTACAGGCCCGATATTCTCGATTTCTTTCTGATAAACCGAATCGAGTGCGACCATGACATCTGGTCAATTTCCGAACTCCACTCCGATCACAATCCTGTGTTTCTGGATATTCATGTCACTACATCCAAAGTGGAAAAAACTATAACCACGGTTAACTGGCAGCAGTTCAACCAAAAAATGCTCGAAAAACTCACTGCTATTCCGAAAATAAGGAATAAGGAGGAGATAAATGAGGCCATTACTTTCCTTACCAACTCAATCACGGATGCGGTTGAGACGGTTTCGAAAATCAAACCTGTCCCGAAAAACAGCCGCCCACTTCCAAATAACATCCTCGGTAAAATTCGAGAGAAAAACCGCATCCGCAGACAATGGCAACACACCCGTTGCCCGCAAATGAAAACAAACCTCAATAAACTCCAAGCAGAAATTCAGAAAGAAATCAAGTCATTTTCAAATTCCAACTGGAATCGAGTAATCGAGGATGCATCATTACACAAACCTCAAATGTGGAAACTCAATAAGAGATTCACAGCCAGACATCGAACGACCACTCCGGTTATTCACGGAAGAAACGGACTTGCCTTCCTTCCGGAGGACAAGGCCGGATCCTTCGCGGAAAGCCTAGAGTCACAGTTCTCCCCGAATCCGCTCACAACATGTGACGAATTACTCGACGAAGTTGAGGAAGCATTGGATCGCCTTGAGCGAACCCCAACCCATACTCCGAAACCAACATCTCCTGCAGAGATCCGCAAAATTATCAAATATGCGCCAAGTAAAAAGGCGCCAGGCCATGATAGTATAAGCTACACATGCTTAAAAAACCTCCCCAACAAAGGAATAGTTTTCCTAACTACCTTGTTCAATGCATGCCTAAGGATAGGTTATTTCCCAAAAGCGTGGAAACACGCAATTGTGATTTTAATCCCAAAGCCTGGAAAAGACATGAAATTTCCACAAAATCACCGGCCTATTTCCCTTCTGTGCACACTGGGAAAACTATTCGAAAAAATTATCCATGTCCGCCTCAGTGAATGGTCGAATGATCATATGATCATCCCCAAAACACAACACGGCTTCATAAAAGGCCTCTCATGCAACCACCAACTTGTTAGAACCAGCGATTACATAATCGAAGGCTTTAACAGAAAGCAGAGCACGTTAGCCATCTTCCTCGATGTTGCGAAAGCATTCGATCGAGTGTGGCACGAAGGCTTGTTATATAAACTCATGTCACTTAACTACCCCACATATCTAATACATCTGATCAGGGAATTCATACAAGACCGCACCTTTTCGGTTCGTTTCGAAAACGCCACATCTCCGCCACGCAAAATGACTACTGGCGCCCCACAGGGGTCCGTACTTTCCCCACTCCTTTTCAATATATATGTTTATGACCTGCCAACATTAAACAATGTAATTACGGCCCAATATGCAGATGATACTGCTTATCTATATCGAGGCAAACATCTGCCCTTTATGATTCCGAAACTCCAGACCGCACTTAACCAACTGGAAGAGTGGACAAACGACTGGTGTATTGCTATAAATGCTGAAAAAAGCCAAGCAATTTACTTCACCCAATCTAATAGATCCCCCCAAGAAAACCTCACCTTTGGAGGCACACCAATTCCATGGGTAAAACAAGTGAAATATCTTGGTTTACAAATGGATAACCACCTTAACTGGGCAAAACATGTTCAATCTGCGATCACTAAAGCTAATTCCGCCTTCGGGATTCTAAAATCATTGCTTTTAACAAAAAGCACCCTTTTCCTCGCCAGTAAAATTCACATTTACAATTCACATTTATTAGGTCAAAAATGACCTATGGTTGTCCGTCATGGATACACATCTCGAAAACGCATATGAACAGACTGGAAGCCACGCAGAGCCGCATGATCCGCAGGATCGTAGGCGCTCCGTGGTTCGTCAGTAACGACCAAATCCGTAACGAAACGAAAGTACCAAAATTACAGGATTTTATCCGTCAATTGGCAATTGCACATTCCTCTAAATTCGACGTCTCCCTTTTAAAAGATACCCTCGAAGTTCCTGAAAACTTCAGAACTAGGAAAAAACGGCCACTACAACTGGACGTTACCAATTAATTTTTTTAAAATGTTTCAGTAATGATTCTGACCCTTTTTTAAAAAGTATACCCCACCCACTCGCCACCAATAAATGCTACACATTTTGAGTAACAATAACAGTCACTTATCCAAAGTCACCAAACACACCAACATCACTACAAAGTAGTAAAAATTCCATTTCGAATTTGACCTATAAGAGGGGGTTTTTAGTCCGTGAGAGTCGGACATAACCTACTGTTATCCTTCCCATACGTGGGTGGGATAACAGAAGCTATGCATAATGCATTTTCCTCCTCTCTCCCGAAAAAAAAAAAGACAGAAAGTTTAGCAAGCGAGAGATAAATTTGTGACAAACAACATGAATAACGAGAAGGGAATGGGTATAAGGTTGAAATACAGTGGATTTTCTGCTGTCTCTGCAATATTTTGCAGTTTAATATTATTTTAAATCTTTTCAATTTAATAGATGTGAGGGAGTGATCTCGGTTTTCTTTTTTTTAGGGCCTAGCCGAGGGTCGGCAACCTTTTTACCGCCAGAGTTGGGCATTTTTTAGTTGATTGATGACTACGACTAATGACTAATTTTGCATTTGTTAGTCATGACTAATGAGGAGTTTTTTAATCATTGGCCATGAATTTATTCTGTGAGTAATGACAAATGAATTATCAATCAACTAATGATTAAAATAATTAATAGTCATGGTTTAATATTTGACTTAATAAGTCGCGCGTGTTGTAAATATAATAAAGTGAAAAAAGGAATAACGGTATGAAATTAAAAAAAAAATACTATTTCGAACAATGCTTGTCACGTTGATATATTTAAAACAAAAATGTTATTATTCATACATGTTATCAGTATACCGGGTGTTGACTTGGCGGACGCAACATAGGAAATCCCATGTAAATTTTGAAATATTCAAATGTTGGCTCCCCTTTTTATTTTAGAAACAAAATGTATTTACCTTTTTTGTAGAGGGAAAAATTCTGAATTCATTCGTGTTCATGTTTATCACTTTATGTTTCTCCAAGTTAATACAATTAAGAAAAAGTAATGTGATTTTATAAAAATAATGACATGCCATGGAATTGGAACAACAATTGCGGATGTCAAAATGACAAAAGATATCGCAGTCACTTGATTAAAGTAAATGCTTTCGAAATGATTTACACTATACAAGAAAAAATTCTCCCAATAAAGTGGTATTATGCAGACCACAGTTATCACTATGTTTGCGTTCTGTTTTTTTGTCGTTAATTAAGTAACAGCAATACTTTTTCTTAATTATTTTAGCTGTAAATGTTCTGACATTCGTTGATTTTTAAAAAAAGTTTAATTTAAAGCTTAAAACGAGTGTTTTCCACTCCCAGACTAAGCATGAAGTAAAATTTCGAGTTTAGAAAAGACCCGAGACAAATTTTCTGGGCTTTTCTAAACTCGAAATTCTACTTCATGCGCCACGCGTACAAAGCACAGATTTGAAGTGAAGTTCGAATATACATAAATTTGATAATATTATAGTGTTTAACACGCGTGGCGCATGAAGTAAAATTTCGAGTTTAGAAAGGCCCAGAAAATTTGTCTCGAGTCTCTGTGCGACCTTCGACAAATTTTCACGGGGCTTTTCTAAACTCGAAATTTTACTTCATGCTTAGTCTGGGAGTGGAAAACACTTGTTTAAAGCTTTGGATTGAACTTAAAAAAAAAACAGGGAATATCCGGAATTGTTGTATCAATTCCACGATTTGTCATTATTTTAGAAAATCACATTACTTTTTCTTAATTATTTTAACTTAGAGAAACGTAAAGTGTTAAGTGTGAACATTAATAAATTTAGAATTTTTCCCTCTACAAAAAAGTGACATACATTTTGTCTCTAAAATATGTAGGGAAGCCAATATTTGAACACTTTAAAATTAACATGCGATTTCCTATGTTGCGTCCGCCAAGTCAACACCCAGTAAATAATCGGTACTACAGGCCTTGAAGGCCCCGGATTTTATTTGTTATTTTATGTCTTCCTCTTCATTATCTTCCTCCACTACTTCCGATTCTGTTGTGTTGCTGTTCTCCTCCAATTTGTATCGATTTCTCTTACTCACACACTTGTTCTCTTACGCACACACGCACACGCACACGTGCACGCACACGCACACGCACACCCACACGCACACTTCTAAAATATCGTTTTTTTTGTATGTAAAAGAGATTTGTTATGAACAGGTTAGCAAAAAATTTTTTCTTGGCTAATAAGACGGTGCTTTTGTTGACATGCAATATCTCTAATGCTAATACCGTCTCTAAGCGGGTCGTCATTATCGCTTTTACGTTTCAGTCAGTTAAGGCATGTCGACGTTAATTAAATTAAAATTTGACATTTTCGCAGATTTGTCAATTTAATTGAGAGTTTGAAAAATCAAAGTGAGTCCAGTTCACATATATTGCTGTATTAGTTTTTTGCTCTCGTAACTGTACTATCAGTGGAAATAAAATGCTGGGACACGTAAAATTTGTTTAGTGTGAGTAGGGAGAGATAGCCGATTCTAGAACCTCCTCCTCCTCGCGGAGGAGGAGGTTCTAGAATCGGCTATCTCGTGGGAGGAGGAGGAGGAGGAGAAGGATGAGGAGGATGAGGAGGACGATGGGGGGGGGGGGGCTTTGGGCTAACAAGGAAGAAGAGGGAGTACTTTTTTATATATTTTTTTTGATTGTAGAAATGTTTCATGAAATAAAAAAAAAAATATTTTAAATTAATTAAATCAGATATTTAAAAGCAGTTACCTGGGGAAATATTTATAATGGATAGTGGTTTTATAATAAAGTAGGCAAAAGTAATATTTGAAGCAATATATTTAAAATAATACAAATATACATAAAAATAGAATTGAAATTATAATTGTTCAGACATACATTTATTAAAGATACAAATAACCTTATAATAATTATAATTCAATTGTATCGAAAGAGTAAGTGTGTTTTTACCCACGTTTATGAAAAATCAAAATATATTTAAAAGTAATATTTAAAGCAATATTTAAATTATAATTGTTCAGACATACATTTATTAAAGATACAAATAACTTTATAATACTTATAATGTAATTGTATCGAAAGAGTAAGCGTTTCTTACCCAGGTTTATAAAAAATAAAAATATAATTGAATGTTTAATCAAGCTCTTGAATTGCATCGTTAATCATTTTATCCAACACCTTTTCGTTTTCAAAATCCGCTATACGTAAATGGCCCCATGCTAATGTATGATATTTATCATTTAAAATGTATCTTTTGTCGTCTTTTGAATTCAATGCAATTTTGTTTTGAAGTTCTGTAAACATATTATGATAACTGGATCTAAATTTGTACATTTTTTTATAAACTGCACCCCCATTCTCCACTACAGTAATGTAATCATTTACCGTTAAATGTTTTTTTATTACATATTTTTTAACACCTTTAGCTTTTTTAATCGAGCTTGAATTGAGTAAATTTACACAATACGCCTTAGCACCAGTTCCATAAAATGATTCAATGATCTGACCTTTAAATTCGTCTTTCATTTTTCCGATGTAAGATTTATTTGGAATGATGCAATGCTGATTGTCAACTGGATAGTTGGATGTATCAAACTTATCAATATTAATTTTAATATCATAGTAGACATTTTCTGTAAAAACTTGAAGAACTAACGAATCTGTATCTGTGTACAATAATGTTACGTTGTTATCGTACTTTCTCTTAAGGAAACTATAGAAAAAATCGTACATTACAGTTTTGGATAATTCTAAAATAGAAAATCCTACATACAGTGGTTTTGTGTACTGCACTTTGAGAACACCCATTTCCACAGCCACTAAATTATTACAAAATATTTTTGAAGATTTAAAATTTGGTTTCGATATATAAAATTCTGCACCAGGTTTCCTGAAATGAGAATCCCAATGCGTACATAATTTAATATCAACGCGATTTTCAACATTTTCCATCGTTTTTCCAAATACAACATTATTCATACTTTTGTAATGATTGCGTTCAAATTCATTTTTAGATTGTTCTCTCTTACTAGTATTGAAATCAATATATTTTTGCATCCAATTATCTTGTTTAAATTCTAAAATTCTATGTATCCGTCGCAATTTTAAGCCTTGTGTTAAACATTGTTTTAGATTTTTATAATGAATAATATATTTTTCTTTGTCATATAAGGTAGGAATTAATTTAGAATATATTGAATTTGGAGGTATTGCCGATTCTGGGCAAAAAGGAAAATCATTATGATAATCCTGTAAAGCTATTGGATATTTTAAATCAACTTCTAACACATAACCCATCTCACCATCATCTTCCAGTGATGCGATATCAAACTCGAGAATTTCATTTTGATCAAGCCAGCGAAACTTTCCAACAGGAAGCTTACATCTCATAGCATACCCATACAAATTTGTAGCATCTAAATAAAGAATATATGAAGTTGGTTCAGAAGCATTAAAATTTGGTAAAAACTTATTATTTGCTTCAGCTTTTCGTTGAGTGCACATACTTAATCCACCTCTGATACCCTTTTTAAAAAAATGTAACATGTCAATGTCTGTCAATAATTCCAATTTTACATTTGTCATCCTTAACAAAGCGTCCCAAGCAAATCCCGGCGCTGTGAAATAGTGTGCAGGGTCGAGTTTGTAGAAATCTAATGACATTTTTCGAAAATTTTCAAATACGTCAACAAGCAACAACACATCAGATGTCAAATAAGTGTTTACGTAATCACGTAATGAATTACAATTAAATACATCCCACACTTTACAAGCTCTCTCATAGTTTTTTCTGGATATTTTTTCATCCGTTAAATGATCATAAAACTCATCTTCATATGGCAAATGATTGTAATTTAATTTTTCAAATGAATTCATAAAACTATAAGGAAAAACGCCTTTCTGCCGTATTAGATTAAATTGTTCATCCTCCTGAAACCTTTTTCTTATTTCAACACACTGATCATTGTCCAAAAGTGATCCCAATGTTTCTAATGATTGTGATAAAAATTTAAATGAATCTACAAACCTTAGTTTTATAAATACTTTTCTCTTTTTTCCGTTACCATTAATATATTCACCAACGTGCACATTTTTTGTAAAAGTTATATACTTTTCTTTGTTTTGTGCAATAACATCAACATCTTCCTTGTTTAATGCAATATTTTTTACAAACATATGACTGTCATAATTTGAAAGATTATGAAAAAATATTGGAATATATTTTGGAATTTTATAATTAATATTGCAAACGGAATGGGCTGGGCCACGAAACTTTCCTGTTAAGTGATCATGATCATATACTTTATCATTTACTGACAATGTCCTTTCGCAAATATGACATACATTTCTTTCATATATTAGTTTTTCTTCCGGTGTTAATGGTAACATTTCTTTACGTACTCCTAAATAATTTTTATAAATAATTTTAATATCGTCTTCTAATTTGTTTACAAATTCTTGTGCAGCATTTTCTCCATTATATATATTAAACTTTGAAAGACTATCATCATATGAACATTTTATGTGGTATGCAAAAGCATAAGGTTCATGACGAAAACATTTAACTGTGTACGGTTTACTCGAATCTGTATAAGTAGTATTATTGTTAACATTTACTAACAATGCCTCAAAATCAGCATAAACTACAAAAGGAATTTTCATTTGTTTTTGATAATTTTCAAACTCTAATATATTTCCCAGAACTTCTTCACCCAATTTATTAATTTTTTTACTACAGTTCGGAAGAACAGCTTTTACATTTCCACAATCTTCTTCTTGATGTCTTTTTAATTCATCTTTTTTAGAAAAGTAAATTAAACAACCTTCGCATATAAATTTTTCATGACCATGTAATGATATTTGAGTTCCAATTAAACGCGACAAATTTTTAATCCAGCAATAATGATTCTGATTGTCTATTGAAATATACAACAAGTTTATATGAACTATTTTCTTATTCTTTGATATTCGTAATGGAACGAATTCATAGTCCATTTTATTTTCGTTAAAATATTCATTAGCGCCATAAACGTTTATTGAAATATTATTTTTACCTTCAAATATATTGATATCTTTTATTGTAACTGGAAATTGTAAATTTGAAAAGTCACATACTGTTGAGTAATGTGGATATGAAGATGGTCTCTGTGCCAGTCCTGTTGGAACCCGAAGTGCTGAAGTTATAGCCCAAGCAAAGCATGCATTGTCGGTATTGTAAACATTGATTACTGCACGTTTTGCCTTTATTGAAGCAGGTAACTCGATGTAACTAGATGCTCTCATTGGATTATATACATTGAAATTAAGTTCAATGCTTGTAATTTGAAATAATGTCCAACCTTAAAAAAAAGAAAAAAAAGAATAATTATAACATTAAAAATCACCAAGTTTCTAACTTTACCTGAATCTTTCTCCTGAAATTCTGACATCTTGGTTTTAATTTCGTCGAGGAAGTGTGCGTATGTCTCATATAGATTCGTTGCAGTGGTGATAATTTTGTTCGACGTGTTAAATGATTTTATTTCAACATTTTCTTTTGCTGTCAAAAAGTACAATGCAAAGGATTCCATGTTTAATTTAAAATTTCCAATAACCGCCAATTTACTTTCAATGAGAGTAATAATTTTCTCCCTCACTGAAATGGAAAACTTGTCTAAATCAACATAGTGTCCAGGTTCGGTGATTCGGTAACTTGTTATTTTGCCCCCATAAGCTGTAGATATTTCCTCTACTCCATCATCAACAATAATAAATGCATTACTTTTGTGTAAATTAGTTCTCAAATGGGCGGCAAAACATGAGCTATCTACTGTTATGTTACATACATCACATATTCTGTGTTTTGATGTTGATGCAAGTTTTTGTCGTTTATTTGGAATTTCACAAACTTGTTTCGATGTGGATGGATTTTCCAAAGATGTTGATGGAAGTGGATTTACCATTTTGATATCTCCCTGTTGTGCGGATCGGGGTAGAATAAGTTTGATTGTTGGCTTTTCTCCTCTATTGCTTACATATGAGTTTTGCTTGGAAACACACGAGTTTTTTTCGTGTCGTTTTAAGTTGTCTCTTCTTGTAAAATTTTTACCACAATATTCGCACAAAAACATGCTTTAAATGTAATAAAAGAGTAAGTTGCTTTACACGTCAACACACGATATGATGCTTGGGCCAATACGTTACCTTTATATAGTGAACTTAATCAAGAAAAGAAAAGGAGGAGGTTTAACTATGAGGAGGGGTAAATTTAATATGACGAAGAACAACACATTCACTCACACATGCACACACTCACACAGAGAAAAAAACATTTTACAATCATTTTAATCCTCTTCTTCATCCATGTCAGTCGATGTGTCCCACACTGATGAAGTAGAAGATGATGAAGATGAACTATCTGTTCGTTTACGTTTTACAGTATGTTTTGTTAGCTCGAATAACGGTGTGAAGAAACAAAATTCACAATAACGTTTTCGTTCTAATATCCATATATGCAATTTGTCTTTTCGAAATAAAATATTCTTTTCGTATTTTATCCTGAATAATTTTGTATTAGGTTCTAAATTGTAAATTTTTTTTCTACACCAACGGCAATATCTCTTTCCCTGTGTATCAATCCAAAATCTTTTTTTAACTAACACTAAAAATGGATTTTGTGGAATGTTCATAATTTTGGAAATATTACCATTAGGATTTAATAAAAAATCCACTATATATTTAGGTAATGGATTGTGACATGTAAATGGTCGGCATTTACAAAGAACCGAATACATATTTGCTTGTCGTAAATGTCCAAATGTCCAAACATAAAAACACCAGTTGTCAAAAATTGTCTTACCCAAACATTTTGGTATTTCTGCAAGGCGTACCATTTTTTTTACATCTAACCGATCTTCTATTACATTTAAACACACTTGTTTTAGAGCGATTGCTTGTAAAGTATTAACAAAACTCATTGTAGATAAACTTTAATTTGTGTTCTTATATTTGACAATGCAAAAATTGATTTGATCTATGGAAAAATAGCCGGTTATTTTATATTAATATTGTAACCTTATTGTAACGGTCAAAAGTATTGCAATTTAGCTCCGCCTTATAAATTTTCAAAAAGTGTTGCAATTTTTGCCCCGCCTTTTAATTTAACCACACCTTTATGAGTAAAGGTAATTTTAGTCCCACCTTTTAATTTTACCACACCTTTATGAGTAGAAGTTAACTCAAAATCTTTTAAGAGGTGTTTTACTTTAAACCCCTCCTCCTTATACATCCTCCTCGGTTTACAAGCTATTTAAGCACCAACACACTAAGTTGAGAGGAACAAACTGAACAGCGGTTTTAAAGTGTTAAAGTGAATCATGGGTGAGTAATTTATTTTAAATAAAACAACATTTAAAAAAATATGTTTTGTATTTATAAAGAAACATTTACATTTGTATTACATATATTTTATGTTTTATATTTTTTTATTACAGACCGCATACGAAATTAGAGAGGAATATTGCAGGCGATTCAACAACAAGCGAGTAAACAAGTTAATACGTACATGTAAATAAGAGAAAATTGAGATTATAATAATTTACAGGTAACCATAATCGAGCTGGATGACTCGATACCGCCAATTCCTCTACCCCGGGCAAATATCATCATCCAGAGGTCAGAGTATACGGCCATTATTTGCCCGGAGGATAACGCGCTCGTGTGGTTGCGAATCCATAACACATTATAATTTAATAAAAGACTAAATATTTATAAAACATTTTTATTTGATATCCATGAATTATGTGAATCATCCAAACCCAACCATTTTACTAAAACTTTATTCTTCATTCTTTTAATAACTTTTTCGACGAGATATACATCCTGATGTTGAACTTTTTTTAATTCTTCCTCATAGAATCCTCCAATTATGTCCTGGTTTTTTATATCTCGTAGTAGATATGTTCTGGGGTTCGTGTTTTGAACTTTGGATACTGTGAAGATTTCGTTGGACCAATTTGGGGTGTAATTTTTATCAAATGCTTGACGATGTTTGCTAATCCTTACGTGGTCACTAACTTTAAATTTCTTCCTAAATCCATCAAAAACTGTTACCGGCGTTTTACCGGAAACGCCGCAACTATGATTATTTCGGCGATTTAAATATTTTTATTCTTTCTCGCGATAACAACGGACCCCACATTGTTTTTAATCACCTTATTTTCACCTTCATAATCATTTAGTATCAAATGAATTAAGTTCGCTTACATATACGGAGTGTTCGGGTTTTTGTAAATATTATTTGTAAATATAGGATTAGTTTATTTTCATATTTTTATTAGGGTTTAGATTTTAGATTTATGACCTTACGCGGCACAAATCCCTTTTGGATCATAAAACGCAAAATTCCAAGCAGCGGCCCTAATCCGGGGAAATTTCACAATTAGGGCATTTCGTGATCACAACAAAAGCACAACAGATTTGCTCCCGAAATGCTCACAGCTAGGCACCGCCCTCCGGATTACGAAAGAGGCTGCATTTACAACCTAGCTGCTTGGAATTCGGATTAAGGGAAAATACCGAATATTTATTCATGTTTATTTTTCTTTTCTTTTCGCGGATTGTTTTATTGATAGCTAAATCAATCACGTCACACATAGTAGATACGTAAATTATTGTACATATTTTATAACGGCCGATCATTTCACTTATGTAAACATACGATAATTTCTAAACTCACTAACAACAGAAATATGAAAACTTGCACACTTCAAAGTGACAACAACCATAAGATTTAGAACCAGGATATATATGGATATATGTATGTATATATATAATAATAATAATTAGCAGCATTAATTTAATATATAAAAGCTATGATTATTAAACAAATAATTAGCAATTCGGATGCCGATTGCATCATCCGTTTACGCCAAGGCGCGTAATGATCAAGCGCAACTCACTTGCGCACGGCACCCCTAACCGCTGAACCAATCAGAGGCAGGAGCCTTAACCACCTCCACCTCTCACATTCCTCCATGCGAGAATTACGGGAAGGGAGAAGGTGGTTAACAAAACTGTTGGTTCACGGGGGTGAAGAGCAATCGTCTCGAGTCTGGTGAATAGTGCGGTAACCAGTAAGTAGTGTTGCATAAATCATTTTCGTTTACGAAGTGGTCGAACCGTTAAGAAGTAGTCGCGTCGCGTAAGGTGTAGTTTTATTTAATTGTATATATATATTTCTCTGATTGTAAATTCGTTATTTTTATTTGTTTATTTGTAATAAACAACCTTTGTTAATGTTTTTCGGAAACCTTAATCTTTCATTTAACGAACCTTTTGCATTTACCTGAAAATACGAAATATATATATATACACAGTGAGTTGTTCCTGTAAATGCTGTTCCAGGACCTGATGTTTAGGGTGAGTTATTTATTATTATATTTTTCTCTTTCATTATATTTAAAGTAACTGTGTGGTACCTCTGCCTACGAGCTACTAGGTAATCGAGGGTGATCCGATTTTGAGAACAAGGTCAATAATTCAATATAAATTTCTCAAAATCGGGGTGATTGTCTCCCAGAAGGCAACACCTTAATTTCCCCCTTTGATAAATGGCGCCCAACGTTTAATTTTTATTTCAACTATTTATCCGTGATAAATGAGATCCATCGTACATAATTTTCTTTGATTATCTAACTGTGATAAATGTACCAACGATAATTAATTCATTTGTACTAATTATTCAATAGGTAAATTTCACATAACGTACATTAACCTTGTTCAATTTGGTTTATACATTTATCCCATTAGTGTCATTACTTATTAAATTTAATTTAATTTTTGTACTACAATTTTCTCATTTATCATTGTTTAGTTCATTGCTCACGGCCCTGAATAAAATTTGTATATTTATTACTTACAAAATTGTACTATTTGTTTCAATTAATGTGAACGATTACTTTTAAAGTTGATACATTTTTGGAACTGCTTTTCCTTTTAACTTAATATTCTTTTTAATCTCAATAATAAAATTCCTTACATTATTAATGTTATAATTGTTATTGTTGGTACACCAACACAAATTTGTAAAACTGTTGGTAATATAAATTTTATCAATTTTGGAATTATAATCGTTATACATTTAAACGTACAATTTTAGTTTCTCTCAAAGTAGTAAATATCACAACATTGGCCAAACATCCTTAATTCTCGTTGTTAAACTAATTAAAAGTTTCTTGCAGGAAGTGAAGTGTATATTTAAATGTTTATTTATATTTAATTATTCGAAGTAAACAACGAGAATTCATACACCCACAGTTACTAGATAGGTTTTACAGATTTATTACATTACGTACGTACGGTTTCATAGTGTTACGAGTTTATATATAAGTTCAATTAACTTAATTATATTTGCAAACAAATAAATAACTCAATGCACAGAGTACCCGAAATTCATTTTGTTTAAAAATTATTTGAAAACTCGACGGGGCCGAGTTATACATATTTATTTAAAGCTTTTGCTTATAATTTAATACAAAAACTCGTACATTAATGAACACGTACAATCTTCGCTCAAAAATGTCTGCGACTATGGAGGAGATTCTAAGCGACCACGACACCGTATTCGACAATACCATATCCGACAACACTACATCCGAATACGCCGCGTCAAACGGCACAGTAATGAACGCCGGAAACAGCCGTCAAGAGAGCCGCCCATCCTCAAGCGTTTCCAATGCACTAGAATTGTCATATGAAGCAATTAACAAAAGAATTGAAGAAACCGAGCGGGCTCATCAGGCTCAAATGGCGCGATTAGCCGCCGAAAAGGAGGAAATTCTGCGCCAACAGAGAGCGGAAGAAGAGCGTCCGCCCCCGTCGTGGAACGACTTCGAAGAATTGCGGAACTATTTCTTGAAAAGAGAAGAAAAGTTCACTAAGGAGGCGAAAGAAAATCGAGACCAGATAAACTTCCTCCAGGAGGAGCTGACAGAGCTTGAAGAACGCGTTCCATCACGCCTTTCAAACGCGAGTTCCGAAAACCTCCGTCGAAACCGCTTACCGACGCTACCGCGTAATCCTATTCAAGTCGAAGCCGACATCCACATAGCACCAGGACAAAGCAAGAATTCATATCCTCCTCAAACCGCGACTTTCTCCGACCCCACCACAACGAATTTATGGCCCAAACAGGTGCTTGAATTGCTTCGCGAATCAAACACCCACGCTGAAGAAGACAAGATTATGTTTAATGGCCGCAACCCCAGAAAATTCATTTCCCAGATGGAAATGGAGTTTAAAGGGCTTAACCTTAGAGATGAGGTGAAACACAGGAGAACTTTAGCAAGGATGGATACAGACGACAGGAAGAAATACGGAGAATACTTCACGGACGATGTCTCTTGGGACGAAGCGAAATCGTTATTTATTGACTCCATTGATCCAGTCTCAGCGGCGCTGGATGAAACTAAGGAAGTATTAATGAAGCCCCAAGGAAACACTTCACCGGGATTATTCGCCCTACGTAAACGAATCTTGTTCGACCGACATTTATCTTTCTGGGATGAAGAAATGAAGACCACCGTCATGTGGGAATTAGCATCGGATTCGTTGAAACAAGCGATGATTTTTATGCCAGCGAGCGTATCGGAATTTGTTGCTAAAGCTGCGAAACTTTCATCGAAAAAAAAAGAACACACATGTCGAACAAAGTAGGAAAACCGATCCGCCCCCGGCAAAAACCCAGGCCCCAATAAACCACAATGCGAACCAACAGAAGGAGAACTACACCAATTCGTCAAAAAGCCGCTATTATAACCACTATAATAAACGACCGCGCTCACCAAGATTTTATCGTCAGAATTACGAAAATAAGCAATTTGAACCAAAATCAACCAGCCCAAGCAGAATGCCAAATGACGATGAACAACTTCCGAGAGCGGCATCACCGCAGAAAATCGCTGCCACCACGTCGAACCGCCCCCGCAAGCCATCTCTCTGTCGAATTTGTAGAATCGGAAAACATTGGTATAACGAGTGCCCCAACAGGTCGGGAAACTACCAGGAGCGGCAGGATCAGAGATAAACACGGTTCAACACTCCCCTGCCGCCTCCGTACGCCGACAACGAAACGCTTCACTGACAAGATATACGCCCTATGACACAAATTCACGAAAAACTGCGACACGCATCCGGCACCTCCACCAGAACATAAATACACATTCGTGGAAAACTAACAGGTACGCCCGGCACATCCACCAGAATTTCGGCACAAACCCGAACAGCGAAAACGATACGAATCTCGACCAAACTGGCAACCGAGTCGAGCAACACCAGCAGAAAAATGCAAACTTATCGCGCGATATAAATCAGGAGGCCGGTCCATCATCATTAATAGCGCAGTGCCCATCAATTTCGAATAATACGTGCCCGCGAGATAACATACGCGAAATAGACAGTGATATAGACACTCAACCCTTATGTGCTTTTTCGTCAAATGTTACTAAACTCGTGTTATTGCCATTAATTATGCAAGATCGAACAATATCTTGCCTGCTTGACTTGGGAGCATGCCAAAATTATATTCAACCGGGAATCGCAAAATGTGTACGCGAAATACACATGAAGGCAAATTTGGCTGGAAAGGATATCACCGCAGATGTGACAGGGATAGCATCTTTTAATTTCCAACTTGGCACGCAACATTTTTCCGAGGATTTCCTTGTGTTTCCTGATCTTCGATACGAAGCAATTCTGGGAATCGGATTTTTCCTCAAGCACCACGCTGTGATTGATTGCAGTAAAGCATGCATTCATCTCGGCACCGGATTACGCCAGACAATCCGGTGGACCGAACAGCAAGATAAAATGGAATGTGTTCGAGTACCGGAATTTGATTGCGACTTTACAGGAAAAGCAGCGCATGATTTCAAAGAATTGATCGAAAGATTTGCGCGCATTTTCCAGCCCAAGGATCAATTCGCTCACCGCCCACGAACATCAGAGCACAAAATACAACTGACATCCAACAAACCAATCCGGATTCGACCGTACCGGGTAAATACACTGCGAAAACAAGAAATCGACCGACAAGTAGATGACCTCCTCGCACAAGGAATTATCGAGCCAAGCACAAGCCCACACGCGTCCCCCATTGTCTTAGTACAGAAAAAAAGATGGTAATAGCCGATTCTGTATGGATTACAGAAAAATCAATGCGGTGACAATATCGGAACCGACCCCTATGCCCGTGATACAGGAAACGCTAAGAGATCTCGGAGATGCTAGTATCTTCTCTACGTTAGATTTAAAGAGCGGGTATTGGCAAATCCCAATGGAAGAAAACTCCAAACAATTTACAGCGTTTTCAACACCGGATGGAGGGCATTATCAATTCCGCGTAATGCCCTTCGGGCTCAAAAATGCTCCAGCAACATTTCAGCGCTTGATGTCCCAGGAAGTCCTCGCTGGAATGATACATGATTTCACAATGGTGTACCTGGATGATATAATTATATTTTCCAGGACACCAGACGAGCATATCAGACACCTCGCATTAGTGTTTGAGAGATTGGATCAATTTGACCTCCGCTTAAGCGTAGATAAATGCTCGTTTGGAAGAAGTTCGCTGGAGTATTTAGGACACATCGTCGATACGGACCTGACACGACCTTTGCAAAAACACCTGACGCAAATTAAAGATCATCCCATTCCGAAAACACGCCGCCAACTAAGAAAATATCTAGGTCTTTGCAACTGGGTCCGACAATACATTGTTAATTATGCTGATATTACCGCTCCATTAAACAATCTACTTGCCACAACACGCCCGTTTAAGTGGACACCCTCTGCAACAGCAGCTATGGAGATGCTGCGCGAACGCGTTCAACAACCACTTAAACTTCACCGGCCGTTACCCGATTTACCTTACACCGTGCAAACCGACGCGTCGATGATAGGAATTTCCGCCGTTCTGTTCCAGACGACCCCCGCCGGCGAAAAAAGAATAGTTTCGTTCGATTCACGTAAGTTAAACGATGCAGAGACGCGTTATCACATAAATGAACAGGAATGTCTCGCACTTGTGTTTGCCCTGCAAAAATATCGCCCACTCCTCGAAGGACAGCATTTCAGTGTCGTCACAGACAGCAAGGCACTAACATGGCTTGCGAAATTTAAGGACGTAAAATCAAAACTTACGAAGTGGGCGTTACAACTACAGAGTTTTGATTTCGAAATTATTCATTGCGCGGGAGAAGAAAATCAGCTTGCTGACCTTCTCAGCCGCGATCCGGAACATTTACCTGTAGACCCATTACCGGAATTAGAATCGTTTTTACCACCGCAGGTAAACGTGATAGAACAACCTATAGTTTTCTTTGTTCTAGAAGCGCAGACATTGGACGAAGAAATTCAAGATAAAATACAACTTCTTGCTGACCCAGACCACCCAGAATTCGCTAAATACAGCGAAACGATGGAAGTCATAGACGGACATCTCTTCCACCGCCCGATGTATGGCCGCGACCGAGCCATTTACGTTCCTGCTACAGCAGTTCCTCGAGTCTTACACGCGATGCACGATGAGGCTATTCACCCAGGACGTGACGAAACCTTACGCAGTATTCGAAATCGCTATTATTGGCCCACTCTGCCTAGTGATATTCGAAACTACGTAAAGAATTGCCTCATCTGCATTGCCACGAAGCGTGGAAAGAATCAGAAACGCGCACCAATGAGAGCGCGCATTCCCATCGCACCGTTTGACACCGTCGCCGTGGATTTGATGGGACCTTATCCTGCTAGCACCGCGAAGAAAAGATTTATACTTGTGGTAACCGACCTTTTTACGAAATGGGTTGAGGCCTTTACGATCGGTCAAGCACGTTCCGGTAACATATTAAAATTACTAGAGGAACAAGTATTCCATAGGTTCGGTTACCCAAGAGTTATAATCAGCGACAACGGACCGCAGTTTACTGCAAATCGCTGGCGAGATCAACTGCAAAGTTGGGGAGTGGAAGCATACTACACTCCCGTGTATCACCCACAGGCAAATCCGACAGAACGAAGAAACCAGGAGCTGAAGAAATGTTTGAGGATTCGTATGCAAGGCCAGCCTGGAAATAAATGGGCTCGGTACATTCCAGAAATCCTGTACGAGCTGCGTTCAAGAAGTAATGCCGCAACAGGATTCACGCCTGCCGCCGCGCTGTTAGGCTATAACTTACCTCGCCCAGCAGAACGAGAAATCCCGCCCACCCAACCGCCACTCCAGGACGACGAGAGAGAAAGAAGATGGGAAAATATAAGAAACAGCCACCGGCGATATGTACAGCGATATGACGAACCAGATGAACAATCACAATTCACTATCGGACAGCAGGTTGTCATCCGAAACCATCCCATAAGCGACGCGAAAAATCCAGCCGGATTCGCACCGAAGTGGTTAGGACCGTACACGGTCCGAGATCGATTCGCCGGACGCGTTTATCTCATCGAACGTGACGGCTACAACGTCAGAATACACGCGGACGACATACGGCCAGCGCCACAAGAACCTGTCCCACCAGCCCAGATTCAGGATGACATCTCTCTCCCCGGAGCCATCGCCCAAGATGCCACCGAAGAAGACGAAGTTGCCGAAGAAGCCGAGGAACGCGCCGAAGAAGAAGACGTGGCCGAGGAGGACATCGACGACCCAATTCCAGGGCCATCCACTGCAGCATGTGGTCGTTTCTAAAGTGATTAGTTTTCCAGCGACTTGAAAGTTTTTCCCGGAAAATTAAAACACTTTTCCCGCAACGCAAGGTTCACTTGCGAATTCTTGTTAGTTTCCCAGGAAGTGAGAGGACATTTCTAAAGTGACAATGTAGATACTCATAGGATACTTAGTGTAAATAGTTTCATTCGTATCGACATCACACTTCCGACTTCACAGACTTTAAGAGTGTTTTAAGACTGTTTTACTACACCCTACCAGAAAAGAGTGAAACAAACTATTTTCCATTTACCGCCTCCAGAAACTATCGGAGAAGGGAAGCGACGCCGATCCCGCTTCCGTAGTGGAGAGAACATTTTCGTTTGGAAAAGAATCGAAGCAAAAGGTGCGAACGACCCGCGCCATAACACTAAATCCGCGGAATCCGCGGCTACACGACATATCCGGACACCACCACGACGCATCAGTACTGACAATGGGCAGTTATCCCATTGTGGCGCCCACACAATCAAACAGGAAACCAGGAACCATTAGGCAGAAAGCCGAAGAAATTAGCGCTATTCTTTTTCGCGCTACCCCGAATTTATCAAGCGAACCGAACACCAGTGTATGTACTTCTTCTTTCTAATATATATATTTTTTTGTCTTTCTTTTCAGATGTACTTCTTTTATGTATTGTTAACGAACTTAACTCATTTCACGGGGCCGAATTGTTACCGGCGTTTTACCGGAAACGCCGCAACTATGATTATTTCGGCGATTTAAATATTTTTATTCTTTCTCGCGATAACAACGGACCCCACATTGTTTTTAATCACCTTATTTTCACCTTCATAATCATTTAGTATCAAATGAATTAAGTTCGCTTACATATACGGAGTGTTCGGGTTTTTGTAAATATTATTTGTAAATATAGGATTAGTTTATTTTCATATTTTTATTAGGGTTTAGATTTTAGATTTATGACCTTACGCGGCACAAATCCCTTTTGGATCATAAAACGCAAAATTCCAAGCAGCGGCCCTAATCCGGGGAAATTTCACAATTAGGGCATTTCGTGATCACAACAAAAGCACAACAGATTTGCTCCCGAAATGCTCACAGCTAGGCACCGCCCTCCGGATTACGAAAGAGGCTGCATTTACAACCTAGCTGCTTGGAATTCGGATTAAGGGAAAATACCGAATATTTATTCATGTTTATTTTTCTTTTCTTTTCGCGGATTGTTTTATTGATAGCTAAATCAATCACGTCACACATAGTAGATACGTAAATTATTGTACATATTTTATAACGGCCGATCATTTCACTTATGTAAACATACGATAATTTCTAAACTCACTAACAACAGAAATATGAAAACTTGCACACTTCAAAGTGACAACAACCATAAGATTTAGAACCAGGATATATATGGATATATGTATGTATATATATAATAATAATAATTAGCAGCATTAATTTAATATATAAAAGCTATGATTATTAAACAAATAATTAGCAATTCGGATGCCGATTGCATCATCCGTTTACGCCAAGGCGCGTAATGATCAAGCGCAACTCACTTGCGCACGGCACCCCTAACCGCTGAACCAATCAGAGGCAGGAGCCTTAACCACCTCCACCTCTCACATTCCTCCATGCGAGAATTACGGGAAGGGAGAAGGTGGTTAACAAAACTGTTGGTTCACGGGGGTGAAGAGCAATCGTCTCGAGTCTGGTGAATAGTGCGGTAACCAGTAAGTAGTGTTGCATAAATCATTTTTGTTTACGAAGTGGTCGAACCGTTAAGAAGTAGTCGCGTCGCGTAAGGTGTAGTTTTATTTAATTGTATATATATATTTCTCTGATTGTAAATTCGTTATTTTTATTTGTTTATTTGTAATAAACAACCTTTGTTAATGTTTTTCGGAAACCTTAATCTTTCATTTAACGAACCTTTTGCATTTACCTGAAAATACGAAATATATATATATACACAGTGAGTTGTTCCTGTAAATGCTGTTCCAGGACCTGATGTTTAGGGTGAGTTATTTATTATTATATTTTTCTCTTTCATTATATTTAAAGTAACTGTGTGGTACCTCTGCCTACGAGCTACTAGGTAATCGAGGGTGATCCGATTTTGAGAACAAGGTCAATAATTCAATATAAATTTCTCAAAATCGGGGTGATTGTCTCCCAGAAGGCAACACCTTAATTTCCCCCTTTGATAAAACTTTTAAATTACTGTACACAGAATTTAACAATAATTTTTCCTTATTTTTATTTACTTGTTTTGGTTTCATACCAATTGTTCTATGTTTTGTATTATTATATTTATTAATTATATTTTGTAGAATACTAATCCAATTATAATTGCCTTGCATGCTAAATTCCTTCCACATCAGTTCTTTAATAGTTCTATTGTACCGTTCAACAATTGAACTTTTTAAAGATGAAAATGTGCTGTAATGATTAATTCCATATTTTTCACATAGTTTTTTAAAATTGTTGTTGTAAAACTCAGTACCATTGTCTGTTTGAATATTTGCAGGTATCTGCCTCTTTTTCAACAATTTTTCCATTTGTAAGGCAACTTCTTTTCCAGTTTTTGTTTTTAACGGTAAAGCCCACCCAAATTTAGAAAAAGCATTTATAACCATCAATATATATTTGTATCCTTTATTTTCCTTGGCATAAGGTATCATTTCAACTAAATCCGCTTGGTATAAATCATTTAAACTCTTCAATATTACTCGACGTCTACGAAAATGTTTCCGAACTGGGGCGTGAATTTCATCAATTACATCGCGTTTAATGTTGGGTTTCATTAGTATTTTGTTCGATTAATATCTCAATGCAAAACTTCTTATCGACACCTTCTGGAGTCGCTGCAAATCTGCGCTTAATTTGTATTGTATCATTCAATTTAAGGTTTGTTAATTCAGACAATACATACTTTTCATTAATAAATAGAATTACATTTCCCAGGTAATTTGTTTTGAGAACTTTTCCAGTGTATAATGTGTTTTTATATAATATATCACCCCCCTTATTATCAATTGTATAGAATCCATCGGAAGATACGTTTCCGTTGCCGGCAAGTGTCAAAATTAACCTATATCTTCTATCTTTATCTGTTTCATCGAATTTAAAATACCTCTGAATTATCTTGTCTAAATTGTTAGATTTTTTAATATAGCTCGAGACACTATGCCCATGTACATGTTTTCCAAATTTGTCAACAGTCATTGCACCAAAAATAGAATTTCCAAATTTGTCTAAACTCATTTTATACACCGGTTGCTCGTCTGGTGTCTAATGAGATAATAACATATGTTTATTTCAGGAGCCACACTTATATTACTTTATAATGTTTGCTTCCTTCAATTCTTCAATTATTGAAATTATTTCATTTGTATGCGCATTATTGCCAGCACTTTGTGAAGCTAATAATAAGCGTAATCTATCTACAAGTTTATTCGGATTATCCCAATATTGCAATTCTAAGGAAGAATTGGGATTAATTTTTTTTTGCAAACCGCGTCCAACTTTCCATTTTTTAGTCCACCACACTTTTGGAGGTTGCCCATTTAAAATTGGCTTAATAATGTTTACATATTTCAAAGCTTTACTACCAATACGTTTTCCGCTTGGATCATAATTAAATCGCGTCGCAGATGTTTGCTCTAAAATACGTTTATAATTTCGAACATCGTCAGGTTTAAAAGTGTAAGGGTCCTTTTTGAAAAGTAATTCGTATAGACCGGTAGTGCCCTTATATGGCACATCGTTAATAACAACATTTGCTCCATCAAACTTAAGTACCGCGTTTCCGATATACAAAACACCATCAAATGTTTGACGAACTCCATAACGAGTATCGAATTTATCTCCACGATCTAATTTAAAGTCAATCAAATATGCGCGAGGTATATGATGAAATTGTTTCAGGGTTTGTTGTAGGACTGACGAAGTATTAAGTTCGTCTACCAGTCTATCATGAGCTTCATCTAAACGTGTGGTAGCAGTCCGTAGGACTGTAGCGTCATCATCAGAATCTACGATCTCTTCATCATCATCATCATCATCATCATCGTCATCATGTGTGACGTTTCCTGTTCTTGGCGGTGAAGTTTGATAAACTTCTTCAGTGTATCCTGTTGCAGTATCCTCAATCGGTGTTGATGTAATAATATCTTTTTTCAAATGCAATTGATGTCTCGGTCTTCTGGGTGTTGATGATGACGTTTTAATGGGTGTAAATATTCGTTTGTGTACTTTAATTTTCAACGGACGTTTTCTAATAGTTTCCTCAGATGAGGTTCCATAGGATTGCGGTGTAGTAAATATTTTTCTGCGTATTTGCGATTTTCTACTTGAACCAAATCCCGTTTCTTTTTCTTTAACATAACTAGAATCAATAGGAACAAATTCTTCATTGAATTTACTAGCGATTTGTTTCAGTGGTTCACTCAAGGGTAATAACGTTGCGGCAAGATGTTCTTTTGAGTCTGCAATATCTGTTTTTAACGATCGAATTTTATCACGCAAAGCACTACGTGCTTCCACGAGTTGCTTTGCAATGTCTTTATCCATGTTAAGAACGCAAAGTGTCTGTAAACACTGATAACATCTGCATCGTTACAGCGCTTTTTAAATAGTCAGAAATTTATCGAAACCTTTTCGATAACGACCATTCGTTACAGGACAATCTAAATCAATTACGAATGGAGAATAAGGTTGCTTACAACATTCTGTGCAAGTTTCTAGAAATGTATTCAATGTCATGTCACCTATTACGTGATCATTGAAAATATGCTTTAAATTTGTTGCATCTTGCTTAAATATTACCAATAAATTACAATTGTCTCGAACCAATTGCTTTTGAATGGCACTGTAACTTTGGCATATTTTAAAACAATCAACATTTTTGTGCCGACCGTATGAAAAAAATTCCTTAATTACATTATGACCGGTCGGTGGAATATCATCAAATATAACAATGGAATATTCTTTAATATTTTCAGGCGGTCCAAGTGATTCAACATCCGAAAACTCAAAATAACCACATTCTGGCACGTCTTTTACTATTGATCGTAGATACGCGTATTTATTTTGAAATAATGATTTTGAACACAAGTATATGTTTTTAAAACGTAAACCGTTGGTTGCAAGTAATAATGGTAGCATTGCATTTGTTTTACCGCAGCCAGAAGGGCCTATAATAAGACCTCTTTTGCAATTTCCTCCAAATAGATCACTATGTCGTTTATATCGAAACTCGTTAAGATCAAAACTTATTATTGGTAATGACAAGCAGTGATTTTCAACATTTTCCGACATAATAATGCTATAAAAAACCCAACCCTGCGTACAACTTAATTTTTGAAGGGTGAATGAAAATAAATTGAATTGTCAACAGTTATATATTACAAATAATATTAATAATTAAATATAAAAACTAATACTAAATAAAAACTATAAAAAAACTAATACTAAATAAGAACTATAAAATAATTCCCTGACAGATGGTAACACACATCCAAATGACTAGGAGCGACACACATCAACCACACACGACTAGCAACAGACAATGACCACAAAAGCAGATGTAGCAATCAAACACCTCATTACAATTGTTTGAAAAGAATTAGACTTGAAACAAATTGACAAATTTAAAATATAGTTACAAAAATGTAATGTGCTTTCACAATTAAATTTCTTTTAAACGTTTTTTTAAACTTGTCAATGAATAATGCTCCTCTCGTAGCTGATTTCGTTTTGCAGCTAAGTAATTACTAACGTCAGGAGTGTTAGAATTAGTAGATTGCACAACGAACTCAACCACATCAGGCTTTGAAAAACTATTCAAATTATCGATTATACTATCAATTCTTTCCAATCGATCATCAATGGATGTCATGAAAGAGTCTTTGCGAGCTTGCATAGAACGAATTGTTCCTTTATCACAAATGATGGCTCGCATAAACTCTTCGAAATTGTTAGTAGTAGTGGTTAAGGGAGGAATCTGGTTGGGTGGTATAATTGTCGGTGGAGGAGCGTTAAGATTGGGGTTAGTTGCTCTTACTACATCTGCTGATGAAGATCTTCCAGGTAAAACTGTATTGGTTATTTGCAATTCACGGACAGAAGATCGAACAGCACCGTTATCTTGAGAAAGTGTAATTTCTTGTGATAACCGCACTGATTTAAACAAGCCACCCAGCTCACTGTCTCCCATATCCGAAACTGCAAATCGACCATCAGTATTATTTTCCGACTCGACTTGGCTGGAAGATCTTTGGCACCCACCTGCAGGCCACAATCGCAACGGAGACTGAGTCATTTGAGCTGATTGCTGTGGCCCAGGTGTGCTCGATTTTGTCCCTGCAATTAAACAAAAAACATTGGAATTAATAAATATCATTAAATATTACAAAAAATACAGGACTTACCTCTCACGTCATTGGTTGCAAGTGATGCATCAAAACCTGGCTGGGAAACCACCAAGTTTACCAATGACTGAGGAAATGTATAATTTTGCCCAGTCGGTACCGCGACATAATTTTGTCCAGTCGGCATCGCGTAATACGTGGAATCGTTTTGCACGATGACAAACTGGTTTGAGGGTTGAGGTTGTGCAATAATTTGGAATGAGGATTGTTGTGGTGGTTGGATTTGCATATTTTGTTGGATTTGGAATGAAGGATTTTTTGTTTGCGGTTCGACTAGGTGTATGCTCTGAGGGCGTTGTGGTTGATGTGTGCTGCTGCTGTATTTGTTTTTTTGGCCCTGCTTGGATAATGTCGAAGGTTGGTGGTTAGAAGGCGATCCAACAAGTAACGGCATTGAACACATAGGATTCGTTCGCCCTGTACACAATAATTATGCATTAAAATTATAATTAGGAATAGAAAATAATGCATAATAAAATATCTAATCAACCCGGAAATAACCTTTAGTCTTTCGTTCCTTTTTCGCTTTCAACGCCTTTCTCCTTCGAAAGCAATTTATTTGATGAATCATCTGCCACTGATTTCTTTTTGTCATTTGTAAACAAATCAAAATCATCCCATGATTCATCAAATGAAACTGAAAACAATAACAATAGATAATCTAGAAACATTTAAATAACACGTGTTTTAAATACTTTTTACATCAGGTCCAATTATGTTAGGATGTGCATCTGAGTTGGTGGTGCTCGTTTTCTCAACTTCACCTTAAAACAATAGACAATAAATAAGATACATTTGATTAAATAGAATTAAAGAAAAACAAAATACCTAACATATTCCCATCCATGCTGGAGTTCAGAAAATCGTCGATACAAATGATCTTGTTACCTAAAAGCAAAAACAAACACACAAAATAAGAATATCCAAAATATGTTAAAAATATTCAATCACCAAAATATAAATAAAGACCACTTACCTTCCATTTTAGAGTGGAGATGTTGTTCGTTCCAAAACTTGCACTGGATGTGATTTCTTGGTTTGTTCTGACTTCTTTTATACCCAATTTTGAGGTCAGTAAACGGTAGCGAAAGTAAAACAAGTGAGGGGGAATCGAGGTTACATTTTTTTTCGGGGGGTGGGCGGAGAAGCCAACTGGGGCGTGGGGGAGGAGCCAAGGAGGGGGCGGGGCGGGGAGTGGCCAAGGGGGCGTGGCGTGGGAGGAGCCAAGGAGGGGGCGTGGCAATGGGCGTAACTGGAGGGGGTAATTTTTATTTTGACGCCTCCCCGGTGCCGAAGGGGGGGGGGGGACGTATTTTTAGACATTTTCCCCACTCCTACCCCCACTCTTCCCTCTCTCTTTGTGGGAGGAAAGTAGGAGGAGAGTAGGAGGAGACTAGGAGGAGATTCCTTCTAACCATCATTCTCTTTTTTTTTTTTTTTCTCTTTCTTTTTTTTCTCTTTCTTTTTTTCTCTTTCTTTTTTTTTCTCTTTCTTTTTTTTTCTCTTTCTTTTTTGTTTATTTTTTTAGTTGCCGCAATTAAAACAAGTTATATTATAAAAAACATTTTTTATTTCTTAATCATGGATACATTGAATATTTATTAAACAATATACATTGAACAATAACAATAACAGCAATCACAATTTACGATACTCTTGCAAAAGAAACAATCCTTCTTCATTGGTGGTGGTCTATCGCTATGTGTCATCCAATTAGCCGTGTTGAAATGTTCATTGCATGGCAATCTTCCTTGTAAACATTTCATTGTGCGTATGTGGTCCGGTAATATGGGCCATAAAGTAGCGAGTTCCAATGGTTTCATTCGTTTCAGCAAATAAATTAATGTAGAATTAGTAGCACGTTGATCTTCTAGAAATGGTGTCCCGTCTCTACCGATATATTTTGATAATGCATTGTTAATCCTTCTTAAATAATAAATAACATAATACTTTAAGTTACAAGTATACTGTCGAACTGTTTCCATGTTAACACAGTTGTGAACCAATGCCGTCTGATATTATTTCACTTTCCGACTCAATTATATGCATTCAAGTTTGCTGTACATTTGTTCTTTTTTCTGTTCTACTCCATTTGCTGAAGGTTGTTTCGTCGCAACCTCTTTTATAAAATTGTTTCTTCTTCTTCTTCATCTTGCATGTAATAATTGATAGGATTTGACATTTTATCGTAGATATAATACACATTTGTTAATGCACACATTGTATAATCTGTATCTTTGTGATACATACACTTTGGGTGAGACGCTGACAACTTTATATCCAATCTTTTAATGTCCTCAATTGGCCGATCCAATATTTTCTGTAGATATTGTGATTTTTGCTCACCTCTCACATAAATGTTTTTAGCTTTTTTACTAAACACTCGAATAATTTTATCAATTTTATTGAGTGGTACATTTCCACTAGTCCATTCCAAATGGTGGAAGTTTGAAGTTAACCAATGTGCTGTTCGACGTTGCTTAGCAGGTAAACAATTTACAGAATGGGGAGCCTCAAACAAATAATGGCTAATTCGACGTTCGCTATCACATATAGCCACTTCTTTCGGTAGTAATTTATCATTACTATCGTAAAAACCTTGAATGTCGATTATGATATAGTCCAATGTATCCATAATTTGTTTGTGTACTTCTTAATTCATTCACTTCTTGTACTTGACTGATGTGTAAAGCAAATTACACTACTTTTATAATGACAATCGCCCCTCCTTGTTTTATAGCAACAGGGAATTGCAGCAGGACGGGTAACACCTCTTTTACAACAATTCTTTTACCACTTTTGTTAGTGGTGCATAATAAAACGCCTTATCGTGCAAAATTAAACAGTATGCTGTTGTATTAGCCGGAACTGGTTCTTTTGAAGTAAATTCAATTTTAATTTCAACGCCACTTTTGTGAATAGTGTCTGCCTGATACGTACAATCGATTCCTACTAATGGAATTTTCTCTTTAAATTCTGCTGGTGAAAACATTGGTTCACTTTCTGGCACATAGTAGTATGATTGTTGGAATCTGCTATACATATCGTACACAATAGCATATTTATTGATATCAAAATCAATATTTAAATTATCATACGGAAATCTTGTACCGTTCAAAAATACACTTAGGTTTGTCAACTTTATATTATCAAATAGAGCCATTGAAGACTTCATCTGGCCTTTTCGATTGGTTTGAAAACCGAAAATAATGTATCTTGGCGTTTCAAGTTGCGGCGCCGTCTTTACGGCCCATGTATGTCTTGTTGTTTGCGGCAATGACGGATACTCATGAATCTCCCAACTTCTAAACCATAAATTGATATTTTGATTTTTGTCAGTTAATTTTGTTAAGGCTAACTGTTCTCGTAGACCGACTGCAATTTGAGGTATTCTCCAAATAATTTTATCTATTGTCAATTTTACTTTTTCTTTTTCAGCTTCACTTTGAACAATTACATCGTTATCATCGTTATTCCGAATGAGTACCAACTCTTGTCTACAGTTTAATACAACTTTCTTAAAATCTTCCGCAAATCCTAAAATACTTTTAAGCGGTACACTAATTGCAAAATGTCCATTGTCATCGACTATATCGCAAAAACCTTTTTTCTCAATGTCCCACCCTGCATTTTGTAATTTAATCATTTCATTTTTATTATACGAAAAATATCCTTTCATACATGATGTCACTCCCACGTTTCTAACGGAATCCACTTGAACACCATTCATTAAATACCGAAGATCGCTAACCATAAAGCCTGCTGGGTTGTTGACTAATTTTGAATTCTTACTAGCCTCGTTTTTAACATTCCCATCCTCACCAACTTTCCGTAGAGTACCCTCTACATATAAATAACTCTCTCCTGGTAATGTATAATTGTCAGTTTCAGGAACCGTTATCCTAATTTCATCATTATTATCAAAACTTGCCGATCCATAAGGTTGGTATGAATGATACTCGTAACTTACTATTGCATTGTTAGATTTAACTTTGTCGGTAACATTTAAAATGTCCATTATTTTAGTAGTTTATAGCCCAAATCTTTTAAGAATATACGATTTTCTGTTGTTAACTTCTTCACTTTTTTTAGGCTACTGCACACATTTTTCATATCGCTACCCAATTTATAGGCTGACCGGTTTGCTGTGTTCTTCTTCTTCTTCTTCTTAACAATATGGTTCCTCTTTCGATTCGACGTTTTTGAGTTATATAACTTCATCTCATTCAACCTTACGCAAGTGTAATCGTGTCGTTACTTCTTCACCTCTAAAATTGATCAATTTCCCTGATTGATCCAACACTCTTACCACAATTGTACTGATAATATCTCCAGTAACAGATAAATATATAGGTAAATGTGGCGATTCTACCATCTTATATCCGGCCGGCACTTTAGGAAAAAAATGATAAAGCACGTGTACCGGTTCACCGTTATTATAAGAACCGCTCACTAAATTGCAATAAATTTGAATTGCATTGACTGTGTGGATATTAACAATATTTTCTGCTTCATAACTCTTCCCGCCCATTAGTACTTTCTTATCAAATCCCAATAAGGTTCCTATACTTTTTTCAGCTGTAAAATCGATTTCTACATCGGTTTTTATGTGCACTTTCTGAGTATTATTATTACCGCGTATACGGACCAATGCCGTATTGTCAATGTCCCCTTCTATTTTAGTCTCTATAAAATCAGAAATATCATCTAAACCGTAAATTCCAACGGGTAATTCTACTATTTTTTTGTTGTTTCCTATTTTGTAGTGAAATAAATTATTTGATATGTCAACGTTTGGAATTGAATTGAATGACTCAAAATTGAGTAAAGCCAACTCATATTCTTCATCTTCATCTTTGCTCAAATAAATCGGTGGATTAAAATTGCAACTTAACTCGGAACTGATTCCGGTCAACGTAAACGTAAGCGAATGAGAAGTTTTCACCATTGCGTTTAGTCTTCGACTGATGTTTAAATTGTTTTCTTAATTATTTATTAAAAACATTAAACACAATTGTCCACAGTTTAAATCATCGATTGTCTGGTAGCGTTCATAGTTATAACTTATAACATTATTCTTATCATCTGATCTTAAATATTTTTCAATTTCAATGGAAGGTTTTAAATCACCGAAACTGTCAAAGTATTTTACTCTACTGCCACTTTTTTTATAAGCAACCCAATGCGTTCCTTCACTTTCTTTATTGTCTAAATTGATAACTGCACTTTCATTTTTTTAAATTTTTTTCGGTAATGCATTTCTCATATAGACACCTCTAAACGATGGTATTTTCAATAATTTTGCTATTTTTAAAATTTCCAAATTATTTAGAGGTCTTTTATGAAGGAACATTATTTTCAGTTTTTTGAATATTCGGGAAAATATAAACCACATCCTCTTTTATATGGTTTTATGTAATAACCAGAACCCACTGATTTGGCTTCCATAGCTCTATTGTGTCGCTCAGCTTCTTTTTGTTGTTCTTTAGCTGATTTTGCACTGTTTACTGCTTTCGCTATAGCGGCTGCCCCTCCTCCAAGGGAACCCAATGCACCTAAAGCTGCAAATAATGGAATCAACGGAAGAAATCCTCCTTGTTTCGGTATAGGAATGACTCTACGTTTTGGAAATTAAATGTTTCTCTTATATTTTTTCAAAACATTATATGCAGCTTTTGTAGCATCAAATACACTTTTATGTTTTCTTCTACTGATAGCGTTTCTGGCCAGTCGAACTGCCTTGTTAAACGTTAAAGTACCACCCCGACTCATTCTTTTGCGATTTCTACCCTTGCTTTTTCTCTTTTTTAGACCCATTCCAAATGAAGTTTTCCCTTTCATTGCTGCTGCAACTCCTGCCGATGCAATCTTTTCTCCGGCACTTGGACCAACCTTCTGAATTATTTTTTTTGCAGTTTTGAGTAACCTATGATCGGCTATATGCCTTTCTTTTAAATTATTTGTATTATCATACACTATATCGTGCTCTTTACAAGCTTCGTCGAGTTCGTTTATTCCTTTATCGCCTCGCGCTAATCTCTTTTCTAATTTTGTTCCAGGCCCACAATAATTATATCCAGGTAAATGAATTTCAAAAGGCAGCTTGTTTATTAATTTATTTAGTAGCCCCCGACCGATCCATTTGATAGTTCTTTTACGACTGACGGGATAATAGACATACATTTTATTTTAAAGGTATACAAATAAACTGTGGCAACTTAAAAACTGTTTATTGATTTTTATAATTTAATTTTAACAAACATTTACCACTTCACCTAATACTAACACATATACTAACTATGTTCTACTTAAACCTTGAGTTATATACATTCTCCCTAAAACTACTTTGTAAACAAAAACTTATTGCTAATTCGATTCTTTTCATTTTTTCTTTGAATCTTAAAGAATCATAATAATATATATGCCATGCACCTTTCCTAGCTTCTTTATACGCAAATTTCCATACATACAAATTATGAATAATATTTTTACTTTCACACATTACTACTTTCTTTTTACTTCCCATTATTATAAGAATCTAACATTATATGTTGCATATCAAAATCGAACAATAACTTATCATTACCATAAAGTAACAATTCATCAATCATACAAGCATATTCATTACATTCGCCTTGCATTATTTTCGAAAAACGAGTTTTCATATCCCCATCCAGTTCATTTAATAAACCCAAGCAAGAATAGTAATATTCACTAAACTTAAGATTTTTTAAATATTCCAAACGAGACGAAACAACATCAACAAGTTTCCACAATTCACGAAGACCTTCATACGATAAAAATACGTGATTTCCACCGATATCAATTCTTGCAACTTTACGACAATTATTCATTAAACTAAATGAAATGTTTACTCCATTAAAGCTGATTGTTTGATCCGTATCTACATAAAAAAATGTTTGGTTGATATTCACTTTTTGTTCTAAAAATACTGTCCACATCTGTTCATTCAAAGAAATTCCTTGCCCACCCTTACCCAATATTCTAATAACTGGTTCAAGATTAAGATCTATGTCCAAACCTACCGACACCCATTTAGAATTACTTTTATTTAAAAAATACGTATTCGACGACAATAAATTTTTCATAGCGTTCTTCTTTTGTTTTACAAGTTGATTGTTGTGGTTGGCATCATCGTTGGTATCGTTGATATTCCATGGAACATCAACAGTAGTAGTCTCACCATGATTCGGTAGATTTATATTCGAAAAAGGTTCTTTACCCTCTTCAAAAAATCCCGAGTCATTTGCTGAATTCGCATTATCAATTGGCCCATTATTTCGAATATGTGCTCTAATAATTTGTTTATTACTCGGGTTTTGTCGTTTCACTAAAATTTCACTTCAATCAATAAATTAATTTATTTTCAAAATAATTACAAATACTTACTTATTATTCAATTTATTATTGACAACAACACTAATTAGTGACACAGTTCTGGCAGATGTATTCTTGACAACAACACGTGTACTGTAATAAGTTACACCCATCCGGCAGATCTTATATAGTCCCATAATATTATGTTGGGGGGAGGTTCTGTATATATTTTTACATCACAACGACCTCACATACTTCTCCTCTGAAAAGGACTAACTACTTTATGATTTTCCCGCCTAAAGGAGGTCGTTTACCCACTCATTAGAATCCAATTGAAGGCATTCAATACCTTCAATCATCGATGTTGCTAACAACACTTTAACCGCATTGACAATATTTATTAATAGATTCATATATGACATCTTATGTATTATTCATCAGTCGCCCTTGAACCATCGAGATGAACACATCTTGTCTTGTGCATGGTCCGCCTATAGCGATACAGCGCATAAAAGCTGTAATGTATCGGGTGAAAATCTTAAGGGGGTAAGGGCCCCTTTGGATTTTGATTAGACACATTATTTGTCTTTAATGGATGCTAGACAATACGTTAGACCGTGGACTGTAAGCACTCAAGGGTGATATTTTTAGCCGATTCTATGAACCCTACCTCTTCTATTTGGTGAAAACTATCTTAAAATTATTAAGAGTATATTGCCTCTTTAGAATCAATAAAACCGTAAAGTAACCTCCTCCTCCTCCTCCTCTTCATTTTATGAGGAGAAGGAAAGAAGGTTCTTTGGAGATTCTAAAAAGACACCTCCTCCCTACCAGGAGGTTTTAACTCTTTTAATCATTTTGAGGAGTTTCCTCTCAAATGAGGAGGAGGTTCTAGAATCGGCTGTAACCCTCTACTAGTGTGTGTCAAACTTTGGACTTGTCAGTTAATTGTCATTTAATGTGTCAAAACTGAAAATCCCTCTCTTTTCCTCTCATTTACATATTTTGTCACTCCATATTATAACCTTTTTTAAAAGAGCTGACTTAAACAGTATACATTTGGTTATTTTTGATATTACCTAATAGGCAGGGGTTAGAAGTTTTGAATGGGTGTGCAGATGGTGATTGGGAGGGAGTTGTGAATGGGTGATTTAGTTGGGAAAGAGGTCACTGTTCAGATAAACAATTTTAAAGTCGACGATTGGAGTGGATCAGACCACTTTTCAGTGTCAGTAAAGTAAGGGAAAAAGGAAAAGAAAACGGATGTGGAGGGAAGAGTTGATCAAATAGATTTTTTTGAATACGTCAATTTTTTATGTCTTATAATAGTCAAAAGTGACATAACTTTTAAAACCTGATTAAATGGCATTTTATTAATTTTTGCACATATTAAGATAAATTGATTGAAATTTTATAGGTTATTATTTTATGTTAATACTGCCCCAGTAGAAATAAATCTTGTAGTTACATTTCATATTGTATATATATTTATATCTTAAAGTTGTTAATCAATGTGCAGACAATATTATCCCAATATAGTTTACGGTTATTGCTACTATACAGGGTGACCGTATTTCAACAGAATGTATGGGGATCTTGGTTATTTGAAGAGATAGAGAGTCCCTTAAATTGCGGCATAGTTGCGTATTTTAGGGCCCAATAATAATCTAAAAACAAATTTAAAATATCTTCCTTCGTTTTTGAGATATTGTCAAAAAACGGATTTTTTGAAATTTATCTTTTATTTTTTTATTCAAAAACCATTAAATCCAGACATTTACAACTTTGACATTATAAGGCACTTTTTAACGAGAAATCTAGTAACATATTTTATTTTAAGATAACTATAACATTTACCCAGGGACTATAGCCAACTTTTGTTTTTTTTATGAGCGCTATTTTGGATTTTCATAGTTTTTGGAAGAATATTTTTTTTCTGAATTCAATTATGTATTAAACTTATAGTTTACATTTTTATGTAACATTTTATTCTTTTGTTTTTTGTAAAGAGTGCCTTGGAAACAGTTGGGTAACTAACTCATCTGTCAACTCCTAGGACCCATAATTGCTGTTAAAATACATCACTAGTTGTGATCTATTTTAAACTAACGAGTGTCTTTCACTCCCAGACTAAGCATGAAGTAAAATTTCGAGTTTAGAAAAGCCCCGCGTAGAAAATTTGTCGAGCATCGCGCAGCGACCCGAGACAAATTTTCACGGGGCTTTTCTAAACTCGAAATTTTAATTCCTGCGCCACGCGTATAAACCACGGATTTACAGTAAATTTAAAAATATACAACACTTACATGTGATGGCGATCAATATTTATTGAGATGTAGTGAAAATGGAATAATTACTTTTTTTGTGAATAGTTTTGGAATAATAATAATAAAAGTAGAATAAATTTAGTTTCTGCAATTTTTCCATACTGTTGATATTTAGGTCATCATATCTTTAAGAGGGAAAGTGCTATGATGGGCACATCAACAATTATTTTATTTATGTTTTATGTAATAATCGATACTTATTGTAATTATTACAAAAAATTGACAGTTATTAAATAATTTTGACTGCCAACAATGATTGACTGCTGTCAAGATTTTATTGATTAATAGATATAACGTCATTGTTTTGAAGGCACTCTTTGCAAAAAATAAAATATTATAATTTTAAATATCAAATCTAAAATAAATTATGAGTGTAAAATATAAAAATCCAAAATGGTGCCCACAAGAAAAACAAAAGTAGCTAACTTCCCGGGTAAATGTTATAGTTATCTTAAAAAAAAAATATGCTACTAGATTCCTCAATAAAAAGTGCCTGTTGTAACGGTTTTAACCCTCCTTTAGGGTACACTTAGGGTTAGTCCAGGTTCAGGTTTAATCAGAGTCTCTGTTAGTGCAGAAATAATGTAACAATATTTTGTAAAAAATAAAATTTATTCGTAAAATAATACAAAATAAAAATAATCTTAAAATAAACAAAACGCAACCCTATGTACATATAAATTCCAACTCTGGCTCGGTCTTCTCCTCGTACCGCTCCGGGTTCGGTTCTGGACCGTCAGGTGTCTCTATTAGGAGAAAATAAACCAATAAGGGGTCATTCAAAAAGTACGTACACGCTCCCGGGGGGGGAGGGGGTTGGTCACGGGTGTACGGAAACGGGGGGGAGGGGGCGAATGAAAAGTGTACATACACCTCGTTCCTTCTTAATAATTTGATTTTGATTCTAATTTGATATATTTCGATCTCTATCGATTCACTTGATGTATTCATCGTATTACATGTGAACTAAGCTTTATACGGGCGCGTTTTGAACAAGTTTCCAAGTGCTGCCATCTATACTTCCACGGTGAAATCCATTCGAACTCCAGGTCATAACCTAGAAAGGCTTCGTTCGAGATAACAATCTGAAGAAAACGTTCAAGATAAAATACGTGAAAGGAATGTAAGTGTTGCTACACAAAATCACTCATTGCGATAACCTAACAGATAATAACCAAATATCCATGAATGTCCGCCAAACGTAAATTGATATACAAAAGTAAGTAAAAATATTGTCATTTTCAGAAATGCAACATGGACCGGAACAAAAAGTTTCAAGAACTGTTTAAACAGTACAAAGAGGCCTATCCTGATATGCAACCTGCTAAATTGCAAAAGATCAGTACTGACTTTTGGAACGATGCGAAGTCAAAAGATGGTTTCGAGCAACGCATCGAGGAAAAGTTACGAGAGCTTTTCAAAATGGCGAGTACGAAGAAAGGCGCACTGATGTCATTTTGGATCAAGGTATTGTGTCATATATATTTATTGTTTTTACATTAATATTGTTATTATTCAATTATTAGCGGGTATATAATTCTAAGATAATCATGTGACTGAATGTCATTTTCAGAGTACGACAAATCCAACTGCGGTCGCAAGTAAAGCATCCACCTCCGGGTCTGATCTTGGTCCAGGTTCAGCAGCGAGTGATCCAGGAAACAAACCATCGACCAGTGGGACCGATCTCTCTCAAGAGGTCCAATCCGACGAGCCAGGCACAGCGAAGTACAAAACTCCAGCCCAAGACGCTGTGTCTAAAGAGATATTGCGTTTGGATTGTGACATTCAGGGATTAACCATAAAGAAAAATGCAAACTTACTCTCGGAGAAAGAAGAAAAATCTCTGAAAGACAAGAAACTGAAATTGGACGAGTGCAGACAAAAACTGGCAAAGTTGAAGAAAGAGCAAGAGCGATCAGTCAAAACCAGAGCTGTGTTCAAACGGAAACTACAGGAAATCGCCGAGAAGGATCCATCAAACTCTTGGATGACAAGAACGAAGAAAGGACGACCGACGATCGAAGCAGACCAGCCGGACCTTCTACAAACGATTGTCGACATCGTCACCTACGGAGGAGCGGCTGATTCCCGACGCAGAACCGACATGATACGTTCTGTGAAGACTTTGGATGAGCTGACAAACGCATTGAAGACTGAGTTCGGCTTCACTCTCAGCAGATGTAGCGTTTATTTGCGTTTACTACCTCGGCGAGCAGATTCTACAGAAGGCAAACGTCATATCCGGACAGTCCCAGTCAAACTCATCAAAGCACAAAACGAGACTCATCGAACTCACACTGATGGTAAATTTGCGGCCGCGACGATTGGAAATCTGGAGGTATTGGCATCGGTACTGGGACCAAAGGAAGTCTTCTTCATAAGCCAGGATGACAAAGTCCGCGTGCCCATCGGACTAACTGCAGCAAACAAACAGTCCCCGTTGCTGATGCACTTGGAGTACCGCGTCCAGCTACCAGACCACGATTGGGTGATAGCTCCATCGCACAAGTTAATACCCTCCGTTTATGCTCTGATTGAAGTCGACCAAAATAAAATTCAGAGGAAAGATGCGGTCTCCTATTCAGGACCAACGTACATAGCCATTCGATCAGCTAAACATTCATCGTCGACAGCCTTTTCCCACGCCACAGATGTCGACCACATTTTCGCGATGGATGAGTTCGCCGACGTGCTGAAACGGCCTGACGGTTTGGCTAAACCTGTCGGGATATTCACAGTTGATGGTGGTCCGGACGAGAACCCGAGGTACGTGAAAGTGATTCAAACTGCAATTCATCATTTTCTGGACCATGATCTGGATGCTCTGTTCATGGCCTGCAACGCCCCAGGACGAAGCGCATACAATCGCGTTGAAAGACGCATGGCTCCATTGAGTAGAGAGCTTAGTGGAGTTATACTTCCACACGACCACTTCGGAAACCACCTGAATTCCAGAGGTCAAACTGTTGATGCTGATCTGGAAAAGCAAAATTTCGCAAAGGCAGCAACTGTTTTGGCGGAAATTTGGTCGCAGGTAGAGATTGATCATTTCCCTGTGATAGCCGAATATATTGACCCAGAGAAATCGGAAATGAGTCCTACGCAGCTTCTCGAAAAAGATCTAGCTTGGGAAGCCAAACACGTGAGAAGCAGCCAGTACTGTCTGCAAATTGTGAAATGCAAAGATGAATCTTGTTGCTCTCAGTTCCGAAGCTCGATCCTGAAAGTTTTGCCGGAAAGATTTTTACCAGCGCCTGTACCCATAGCTCAAACTGACGAAGGACTGCAACTCAACGAACCGTCTGGTGAATTCCCATCACTGTTTCTGCTTCAAACCCTCCAACCGTCTATAAAAGCTGATCTCCAAGACCACTCTTCTGCTGATGTTGAATTGCCTTACGATACAGCATGCCCGTCAGTCAAGAAGGACTTGAAGCGAAAGATCTGTCCCAAATGCAAGTTGTACTTCGCTTCGTTAACTTGTCAGAAAAAGCACCAAGCCTTTTGCAAATCTGTTTGCGATTTGCCGAAAGTCCGACCCGTCCGGATAGCAGCTCGTCGTCAAAGGGAGGCTTTGGCCATCATCCGCAACATCGAAGAGCAGGAGGACGCAGAATGAATCGAAGAGGACTTCATCGACGCCGAAACACCGGAGGTGGTCACGGAGGGCTGTAACGAGAGTCTTGCGGCAGTTGTGTCGCTGAAGGAGCATATGCAATCTCCATGGGAATGATATAAATATCTATAAATGTTGTTTCGTAATCGTTATTGTAACCGTTTTTGCCCACTGATACGGCAGCTAATATTTTATTTGTGTTGGTTGTATATGAAAGGATATATTTGTGATCTCATTATGATATAAAGACAAATAAAACGAAATAAAATATGTTGTAAATTTATTGTGTTTTCCTTCAAGTAATTCAATTATTTTAGCGCTAGGGGGGGGGGGGGGGGTACTGATGTGTACGTACACGCAGGGGGGTAGCTGGTGATTGTACGGAAGTGTACAGAGGGGGGGGGGGGGAGGGGTCAAAAAATGGAATTTTTGGTGTACGTACTTTTTGAATGACCCCTAATTAATTAGGCTGGTTAAGTTTAAATAAACACAATAAATAAATATCTACAATATATTTATATACAATTACAGGCCTCCCTACTGTAGCACTTATGCGTAGCAGCAGTAGTAGGAAGGTCTGCCAACTTCCAGTGTTGGTTAGCGGTCGCTTATGCGTAGCAGACGCGCAAACTAACACGTTTCCGCTGCGGTAACAGTGGCACACATATACGGGTAATACAGCTCAGAGTGGGATCCGGAGAGCGCTTATACGTAGCTGAACTCCGGCCACTTCTGATGCAAACGGGATAGAGAGAGAACGCTTATACGTAGCTGAACTCCTCTACTACAGGTATTTGAATTCAACAGAGAGAGAACGCTTATGCATAGCAGAACTCCTCTGTGATTCAACGGAACAGGTACGGGTATTTGAATTCAACAGAGAGAGAACGCTTATACGTAGCAGGACTCTCCTGGAATTCAACGGAACGGGTACAGGTAATGCTATGTTCTAACGAGGAGGAATCGCTTATACATAGCAGATACCTCTCGGTACTCTAGCCGGTCTAATTTGCACTCGCTTATGCATAGCAGAGATGCAATTAGGAGGCTACCCTGGAAGATCGCTTATGCTTAGCTGAAATCCCAGCGCAGTCTGATTTCTGAGCGCTCCGGCAACTATTTTTATAGCCGGACCCATAAATCTATTAAATTAAAGACAGGCAACAAAGTGTTGCCAACTTATTGTAAATTTCAGGCATTATCTGTGAAATAGATAAATTAAAATAAAGACGTACACTTTCATAAAGTTAATAATATATAGATGGACTAGCATCGATTGCCAACCCATAAATCTCACATTTATCAGCTGTGACAATCGATGCAAGTAAAGTTCGTTACACTGTATATTGTAAAAGTTCTAAATGTTCAGATTCAGTAGTTTTTGAATAAAAAAATTAAAACCACTTTTCAAAAAAACTCTATATCTCTTCTAATAACTGAGATTCCCATACATTCTGTCGAAATACGGACACCCTGTGTAAATATTTATTATAGATACAATATTGTGTAAATCCAGTAGAAAAATATTTAGTTTTAAATATTGTATTGATAATAAAACGCTATAATAGATATTCAGTTTTTGTACAATTTTGTACAATTTTGTGTCAATAATGAATATAATTGATCACTCAATAATGATATTCAATTTCTGTACAATATAGTATCAATAATGAATATCATTCATCATTCAATATAAACATTCAATATACGTGCAATGATATATGAATGGCATCATTCAATATAGATATTGAATACATATCAATATCGTGTCAATAACAAATAACATCAATCATTCAATAACGAATATTGGCCACGTTTGCGCAGTTGTGAGTTTGTTGATTCCTGCTGAGCTGACACGCTAACAAACGCCAGTTTTTTCTGCACCAATTCTTGTGTAACAATGATACTGTGCAATGAGCTAAGCATGATAGTATTTAGTAATTACCTGATTATTGACTATTTCAACATTGACTATAAGTCTTTAAGTAAGATAGGATTTTGTCATTAAATTACTCGATCGACTGTATATTGATATTTGTGACTTTCGGATCTTAATAAATTGCTTGACTGGACTATCATAGGATTTTGTCATGTTATATCTTTATTGACCATGTCTTGACTATTGTGACTGCAAGTCACTTGATTGACTGTCTTTTGACTATGCTAGCATGTTGTCTGATTATGTCTCTATGGACTGTATTTCGACTATTCATCTATTATGACTGTAAGTCACTTAAATCACTATATCAAATATACTTGTGACATATATACATACATTTGCGAGTTTGGAAAAGCCGAGTTTGGAAAAGCCCTGCGTAGATGCTCATGGGGCTTTTCTAAACTCGAAATTTTACTTAATGCGACACGAGTACAAAACACTGATTTACAGTAAAGTTAAAAATATATGACGCTTAGATGTGATGGTGATCAATATTTATCTAGGTGTAGCGAAAAAGTGCAAGAATAACTTTTTTTGTGAAAAGTTTTGGAATAATAATAACAAAAGTACAATAAATTCAGTTTGAGCAAGTTTTCCATATTGTTGATATTTAAATCATCATATCTTTAACGAGGAAAATTCTATGATGGACACATCACCATTTTTTTTTAAATGGAATCCATTTTTATTTTAGCTACTTTGGTAGAGCTCTTAATTCTCTTTACAGTCACATTTTTCTTTATATACGAGTCATTTAATCTAACAACGAGATAGACAAATTGGTGATATAGATCTACACAAAATTCATAATTGTTCTATCAAATATTTTTTTTAAAATCGTTAACTGCAAATGTATTGTTTTAATATTTGACATGTTCACAAGTTTTACACTTAAATTTAAGATCCACAGTAAGTAAATTACCATGAAATAGAAAGCACAAAAGAGCTAGTTAAAAATTATTACAGAATTTTCAACAAAAAAATATGTGACGAAAGAAAATTTAGAGATCTACAAAAGTTGCTAAATAAAACAAAAACAAATTCCATTTAAAACAATTGCCCAGGACTTCACACGTCAAACACTAGTGACGTCATAATATTTTTGAGCAGGCAATATATTTTTTTTTTTAATATTTTTACTGAGTACTTTACTCGCACCCTGTATATGAGTCGCCCAGATGTAAAAGCAGCCATGCGTGTTTTGACAAACTTGTGGCAAAATGACAAATCCTGATTTTGCAGCGTCTTTTAAATAAATGAAAAGTGCTGAATGAACGTTGTATCGAATGGAGAAATGAAAAATTATGTAAAACTAAGTAAAAAGTTGGTGGGTTTTGCAACTAAAATAAAATTGATATGTCTATCATAGTACTTTACCCTATGTTAGATACTTAAAATCAATAGCTTTCACCGACCTTATTTTTCAACCAATGTTTTTTATTCCTGTTAAACTCTGTTCGTTAGCCTCGCTTATGTTTTCAGTTTTCCACAAAATATTAATCATGACAAGGTCAAACTAACGTCTTTATAGCAATAGCTAAATATAACGAAAAGAGCTACGACATAAAGTGCATATGCATTAAATGAACATTTTTTGATTATTTACAAGTTTTCTTAACAAGATTTTTTTATATGATCAATATTAAAGAAAAATCCAAAAAAATGCTAATAGTAAACTACCACTTCAGACGGATTTGCGGTGACCAATTTTTGACTTCATAGCTACGCCGCTGTTTGTCCACCATTTTGGGTCAGAATAACTAACAACCAATCAAAAAGAATACTAAAGTTGTCGCCACTGTGTTTACTCAAGGTACTATAAGGTGTACTAGAAGGACTCATAAATTAAATTAAGCTTGTCAACATTATTTGCTGCGCCATAATATATATTGATTTGTTTGAACGGTTGAAACGTTTTTCGATATGATAAATATTTAATAAAATATCAAGACAAAAAGCTTTTCAGTTCCTAAGATTGCAATAAAAAGCTCAAGTTCAAAGTTTCATCTCAACATCACAACCGGTTTTGCTGTACCCTGCAAATAGACACACAGACAGACATTTTACAAAAATGTTCTTAATCTACTCAGGGGATCTCAAAACGGATATTTCCGAAAAAAAATATTTCGAAAATGTGCACGAAAACAATATTTTCTCTTTGTATTACATACAGGGAAAAGTCAAAAGCGTAATAAATGTAACACGAATAAGTTTAGACGTTTTCTTGTGTTTTATACTTGTTTATTCATACATTCATTTTATTATTATTTAAAAATATATTTACGTTTATTTTAAAACAAACAATTTTCATTACACGAATTCAAAAATATTCACGGCCTCGGCTACCCTTACTCCTCGCCCTCTTCCTTTTCTTCTGCGGCTTCCTCTTCTGATGTCCCTTTCTGTGCACCCTGGCTTTCGCCTTTGCCTTATAGTCCATCCTTTCATCTTCGCTCAATTTCCACCAGGCCTTGCCTCCTTCTTTAGCTATGTCCACCATACTTTTTCCAGCGGCATTTTTCCTGAAGTCGCGCAGGAAGTTAAGGAAGGGATTAGTTGTCACCGGGCCTGGTTTGTGGCATTTTGGAGCCTGGGCTTGCCTGGAATGCGTAGAGGACGGTTCCTTCATCGATCCTTCGCCCATGACACTAATCTATATTTACGGGATTTACTCCATTATTTGAAATTTGAACACATCATGTTTTAAACGGGAATTTGACAAAATAATAAATAAAAAGGAAATCGCTACAGTAACAAATGACACCTCATGGGTAGTTATTTTTTAATACCATATGTTCCAGAATTATTTAGATAAAGGGTGGATTTGAAATTCTAAACGCATGTTGTATGCTTAATTCATCGCAAATAATTTAAATTAAATAGGTTATGCACAGAAATTTGTCAACTAAAACAGAGAGTATATTGAATTTATCACAATAGATGTGGAAAGTGGCCACCATTCTTCTGCAAAGAATAAGAATAAATAGGCATTTATCTTCAATTTATTGCTGGAAAAATAAAAGATTTTTCTGCATCGCATTTATTGTTATTTGGAGACTAAATACAAAAAAATACAGCCGATTCGGACGGTAAATACCATCAGTATACGGCGAAGACGGAACCTCTTTTCGGAAAACATTGCCCCCTGGCGGAAGTTCTACAGATCGTAAGAATTGTCAGAAACAGTCCAGCATACACATTTTTTGCTAAGAATGAGTGCGATTCTAAAATAGACTAAAAGAAATTAACTTCAATAAAAATAACAAAACGGCGGCACTTAATTAAAAACAAAAAGTCAATTTTAACTAAACATTGCTGCTGGTTTTTTGTTGCTAAAAAAAACTATCATATCATATTAAAACAATTGTAGCCTATCATATGGAGAAAGCATTCACAATATTGATTGATTGAAATACATGTTTCAAAACATAAATTTTAATCAGAAGAGCACGAAACATTCTGAGTCAGAAATTCAAAAAACTTTCATGGAAATCTAACACAAACACACACACTTGTGTGCAAAATGATGTAATATGATGTAATATGCCCACTCAGCAAACACAGTTATGTTTCATCAACATTAAAATAACGTTTAATGTTGATGCAATGCTGATAAAACGTTATTTGTTTCTTTTTTGCTCAGTAGTACAGGGTGGTGCATTTTTTAGGTGCCACATATGGAAAACTTTTTTATTTGAAGAGATATTGAAAAACCGCTTTCGCGAGCCTGGGTCACTTTTTCCTAGTTTAGAAAATGGCGAAAAAAAAAGATCTGTTTTTAACTATTTCCGCTCTATAAGCGGAAGTTGATAAAATGTCGTTTTTTATGAAGTTACTGCAACTTATTTGTTCTAAAAGTTAAAACCAAACTGTAAAAGTATAAATGAAATTGCCAATTCTTGGTTGCAGAATACTTCAAACATTAAAAGTGCGATTCTTTTCGCAATCTACAACAAGTTAGTCTTACAAAGACTATATCAAACACTCATTGAAACAACTACTTCCCGGGCGAATACCCCGACGGACATTGAATTATACAACAAGTGTTTGCTGTTACATACAGTAACCTACTGCAAATGTAACAATTTGGGTCAAATTATTCAGGCCATCTATAGACGCGTTTCGAGATTTATCTCTCATCAGTATAGCTTTGCCATGACCGCCAGTCTAAGGTGTCAAATTGTTTAGAGGGAATGGCAAAGCTATACTGATGAGAGATAAATCTCGAAACGCGTCTATAGATGGCCTGAATAATTTGACCCAAATTGTTACATTTGCAGTAGGTTACTGTATGTAACAGCAAACACTTGTTGTATAATTCAATGTCCGTCGGGGTATTAGCCCGGGAAGTAGTTGTTTCAATGAGTGTTTGATATAGTCTTTGTAAGACTAACTTGTTGTAGATTGCGAAAAGAATCGCACTTTTAATGTTCAAACTGTAAAAACTTTCTTGTGGCAACTTTTTACGCCCAATAAAATTCCGTATCTGTTTTATTTCAAGAACATTTAGTTTTTGTTTTCCTACACTAAATTTACTTATTTCTTATAGGGACATATCGTTGAACAACATTTTTGATGCCGATTGCAACGATGTCAGACTTGTGCACCTTTGCGAAAAAAATATTTGTTGTCATATACGACAATCAAAGAAGCACTTTGTGCCAATCAAGAGTGCTTATTTATAAAACAAAATATATCACATCGATAGTGGTCATATTTTTAAACAAATTCCAAGCAAAATCTAGCAACGAAGTTGTTTACCGGTTCTCATAGCAACTTTGCCAATGACTTTTTTTAACAACAGTATGCATGTGTCACATCAATTTTTTTATATAAGAAAAAGTAAAACAAAAGGTCCTTGAAATAAAACAGGTACGTCATTTTAATGGGCGTAAAAAGTGGCCATAAGAAAATGTTTACATTTTGGTTATAACTTTAAAGAAAATGAACTTCATAAAAACGACATTTTATAAACTTCCGATTATAGAGCGGAAACGGTTAAAGACAAATCAATTTTCTTTTCGCCATAGATTAATACGCGAAAACGTGACCCTGGCTCGCGAAAACGGTTTTTAAATATCTCTTCAAATAAACAAGTTTTCCATATGTTTTTCCAAAATGCACATAGTGTATGCTAAGTAGTAGCTACTTATCAACAATGATGCCTATATTATATTACAATATTTATATAGCAGATATATTACCTATGCTACATAGTAGTTATATATTAATTGCCGGATTACCCACAATGCAAAGCGTCGCACATTCTTTCCGTCGGTATTTGTCTGTCTGCCATTAGTTTTGGTTTGTATTCTCGTGCTGCTAGGTTAGATCAAGATATTGCACTCTTTGACAATTTCTGAAATCAATTTATTTATTTGGTAGATCACAGGTTTACAACATATTTTAAGTTTCACGGCACATCATGATAGTGTAAGTTTGAGTTCTTCAATTAACGGCACGATAGATTTAGGTTAGGTATAAAAACAAGTTATTGGCCGTTACGAAAATCCGCTCATGGCCCGTATGTCTGAAATATACTTCCCACTGAGCAAAGAGACGTTGCATGACACGTTGCATCAATGTTTGTGCGCAAGTCCGCCTGCAGGAATGTTGCATGCTAACGTTCAAAGAAAAATGGTGCTGCACCGTTGACAAAGCAACGCCTATGCAACACGAGCGATTACTCTTATTTGTATGCAACGTATGTATGTTAAGTTGCATACGATAAATGCATAGAATCCGTATTGTATACAACTCGATGTGCAGCAATTAAGTGAACGTTATAGGAATGTTTCTCTCGTAATCTTAATGCAAAATTCATTTCTAGGTTTAAATGGGTCAAAAAATATAAATCTGTATTGGTAACATGTTCGAAATCCGATTAGAAAATTAACCGGCGCAGAGTGGTAAAGTAAGTGGACTGTATTTCAAACAATATTATTTTTATGACTGGATTTTAGCTTGGGAAAGATCTTAATTTAATGTCAGTGAATTGCACAATAATTACCAATTTCAAAGGGGATCAGTATTAGTGAAAGAAAGCACAGTAATTATAATTACAATTTAGCATTTATTTTACAAAAACATATTAAATAATTTACACACAGTTTACAAATGTTAACATTTACAAAACGCAAGACGCCTAACCATCAATACGGCATGTAAATTTAGCCGAAGAGCGCTAATGTGTGATTTGGTGTAATTATTTTAATTACTGGTAATGACTTATTTTACGTATGGTTAATATTATTTAATTTCATGAAAAATCTAGTTTTGTTAAATTAATGTAGAAACAAACTTTACTTGCACAGACACCATGTATAGTAAATTTGTGAAAACCCCGGCTGAACAAATGGGAAAGTTAAAAAACATATAAAGTAGAAAAGTAACAAGGATAAAATAAACTAACAATTACTTTCACAGACACCATGTATAGTAAGCTAGTAAACTTCCCGGTCTTGTACTGAGGGAGGAACTACAAAAGTAATAACTATGTTTACTTGCACAGACGCCATGTATAGTAAACCAGTTAATGCTCAAGAGTTTATTTTAAATTGATTTAATTGTTGTTATAGAGAAGTTATAATTAAATGCACTTTCAAATTTATAGTACAGTAACGATAACACTCTAATTCATAATTTTTATAAGTTTGAAATTAACCATACGTTTTAATTGATGGTAAGATCGTGAAAAATTTTCAGAAATAGGTGAAGAGTCTTTCGACTTTTTTTTTGTTTTCATCCTACGTACAAGTTTTCAGTTTCATCAGAAACTATGACTTGTGAGCATTTGGTGGATCTGATGAATAAGGGGTTCATCAGATTTTTTCTATTTCTCCTCTAGGGAATTTCTTTTGAATTAATTAATTAACCAATAATTTGATTAATTAATTACTTCGAAACTCTCGCCGATTTCTCTGTTCTCGTGTGCTTTCAGTCGCTCGATCGTCTCCGTTCTCCTTTTTCTAGCTGTCTCCACCGGATCTGTTGTGTTTATGTCGTGTTTCATGTTTTTGTTGGAAATGTTCTATTGAGTGTTCACGCAGTTTTTAGCCAAGAACTGGGTGAACATTTCTTGCATCATGTTTTGCAACAACATGCGTAAATTGTCGTCGATCACGACATTTTCTTTTTTGCTTGTTGTGGCGGCAAAGCTCACGCCCTGTTTGATGTTGCTGGCCTCGATTTTCCTTCGTTTTTCTTCTTTCCTGGCTCGGTTTATATTTAGCGGGTGCTTGGGGCATTTGTTGGAATATGCTGCATGGTCGCCGTGGCAGTTTATGCATTTCCGTGTTTTGTTTGGTTTTTCTGGGCAGCAGTGCGATGGGTGATTTTCAGCGCAAAGTGTGCATTTAATTTCGGCCGTGCACCGAAATTGAACGTGGCCGTATTGTTGGCAGCAGTAGCATTGTTGCTGCGTTGTGCCTCTCCTCTTTGGTTCAGCCGTAATTCTGTGCTGTATGATGCTAGTGAACTGGAATATCCGTTTTGCGTTGTCCTATTTCGGTAAATTGAGCAGAATGAGTTTACTAGGATTCCTCGCTCGCTCAAATCCTCAAGATTTTCTTCCATCGAGATTTCGACCGGGATTCCTCTTACGACGACTTTGAGCTCCTTTTCTTCTTCAAGTAAGAAGTGATGTTGCGCGGCTTTGAGATCCTCTAGGATTCGCACAGTCTTGCGAAAATCGTCGGGATTTGCCGTAAAGATATTAATTCCCTTGCACGCGACGCGTACTGGATTATTTCAATATTGTTGGTCTTTAGTGCTTCTTTGACAATGTTGATTTTTGACGTATCAGTCAAGACGATCGGTGGCGGTTTTTTCTCCTTTTTTTCCTGTTGGGGGGCGGGAGCTGGAAGCGGTGGTGACGGGGTGCGTGGTCATTCTGTATTGCCGTGCCTGTTTTGACGTGCTCGGGATAGTCGGACCGTTTCTACTGCCGTCCGCCGCGGGTTTTCCTGTTGCCAGTTCTGTTGGTTGGGGTGAACTTTTGTGGCTGCTCTCCTCTTTGAGATAAGGGTGCGGGTTTTTGAAAACCGCCCTTAACAGATGAGAGAGCAGTCAGCGATAGCACACGTTTATTTAACAGGGTGAATTTAGTAGTTCTGTTAAATAGGCAAGATAATTTCGTTTGAGCGTGAATTAAGTAGCGTTCAAACGAAATTATGATTTCGCAGCGAACCGGTAGCCCCGGATACTCCGTTTTGTACGAGGAGTCAGACGACAACGCGATGGAGACTCAAGCTCCGAGCAGTTCCAGCGACGAGCAAGAAGAAAGCGCAGAAGAGCTAAAAGCCCAACAGATTGCGGATATCAAAAGACAACTGCAAAGCTTGCAGAAACTACTCCAAGATCTGGAGAACGGCGAGGGGCCGTTCGTCGCGGTCCAAGCCAAGAGGAAGAAGAAGGACAAATCCTTAACGTCGATGAAACCGACCCAGAACACCACCCCAACGACAGCCGCTACGAAAGCGATCCCTCCGCTGGTGCCGTCGAGACTGGCCGCGGCAACAGAGCCGAAAAGGAGAAAACCACCTAGAGCGATCATTAAAAACATTCACCTGGCACTTCTAAGTGCTTCAAAATTGAAATCGACTACGCAATCAACTTCCACAGTTGCCCACCCCTACGAAAAAGAGGATTTCCCTGCTTTGAAAAATCCGAAAAACACCGAACTCGACTACACGACAACCGCCGCCCCGGCATTGCCGCCCACTACCAGCTCGGACGGCAGTAGTAACGGCCTCGCCTCGAGCGCTGCAGCCGCCACACCCACGACGAACACGTCAGAGACGAAGTTCAAAGAGATAAACGGACTGAGAATCCCGATCATGACAGCCCCACAGGAAATGGAGCTAGAGGCGCCGGAAGTTCAACCGTCGAAACCAAAAAGGCCACCACCGATAGTCCTGGTGGACAAGGATAAGATCCGCCTGGTGCAGGCTACCCTGAAGAAGAATAAAATCACCGCACGAATCGCCTCCCACGCAAAAGGGAGCAACATTTTTACCGAAAATTCGGACGATTTTCGCAAAACCGTCAGAATACTCGATGAACTGAATGCCGCCCAGCACCATTACATGCTGAGCGAGGATAAAGAGCTGAAAGTGGTGATCAGAAACATCCCACAGGAATTCACAACAGACGAAATCAAGGAAGAACTGCTCTTGCACGGCTTCCCGGCAAACTCCGTCAGCCGGCTACGAAAAGGGACGCGGGTTTACAGCCTAGCGCTGGTAAATCTACCTAAGACAGAGGAAGGGAAGACAATTTTTCAATTAAAATACCTGTTCGACCATGTAATCAGCGTTGAACCAAAACGCCGATCCACAACAAGCCAGCAGTGCTTCCGCTGCCAACAATACGGGCACGTGCAATTCCGTTGCACCGCAAAATACGTTTGCACCTTTTGCGCCGGCGATCACCCGTCGTTCGACTGCCAAAAGAAGGAGGAAGAATGCAGAAAATGCTTTAACTGCGGAGGAGAACACCCCGCTTATTCAACCAAATGCAGGAAACACCCGACGAACATAAAAAAAACGCGCGACGAAGAAAACAGAAGGAAGCTGGAGAACAGCCGCCTGAGAGAAGGAACGAGCTTCGCCCAGAGAGCAAAAAACAATGCACCACCGCCAAACGACAACAATCTGGAAATGTTAATTTCAAAAATCGTCCGCAACATGCTAATCCAACTTAGGGAAAACAACGAGCTGTAATGTTCAACGGAGAAACGGGAAATAAACCAATAAAGATAGCTACGTGGAATGCAAACGGGCTGGTGAAGAAAACAAACGAACTCAAGATCTTCGCTGAAAAACACGACATCTCGATATTCCTGATATCCGAAACACATTTAAAACCGGGGGTGAAAGCATTCGTGCCTGGTTTTAAATGTGTGAGAAACGACAGAGAAAGCAACCAAGGAGGAGGAGTGGCAGTTCTATACCGAAACAGCTTGTGCGCCAGCAAGCTAGAATTCACAACAAGTTCGATCGAGGCGACTGGGATCGAAACTATTGTGAACAACGTAAAAAAGCGCTTCGTAGCGGTATACAAAAGCCCCTCGAAAACGCTTCTAAAAACCGATCTGCTTGAAATTACCAAATTAGACAATTTAATAATCGGCGGCGACCTCAACGCCAAAAATCCTGCGTGGGGAAGCCGCGCAACAAACAATGCCGGAAAAACGCTAGCTGCTGTCTGGAAACAACAAACCGAAATGCGAGTATGGGGCCCGGAGGATGCAACTTCAACCTCGACCAGGCCAGGAGGAAGAGGAGACGTGATCGACTTATTCATCACTAACAAAACAACCGATCCGTGGGGAATTCAAACCTTACACGAACTTAACTCAGACCACTTCCCAGTCGTTATCAACTGGGGAGAATATTCGCAAAAATCAAATTTGCCGATAAAAACGGATTGGGTAAAGTTCGCGTACTGGAGCAGCAGACTACGCGCACCTGACGACGAAATCAACAAAGACGAAATCGAAACGGAAGCCGAAAAGTTCACAGCGGAAATCCAAGATGTGATTAAAATCTGCCAGTCGGAACAGAAAGCCAATTTTAACAATAAACACGGACTGAACTTCGCCGAAAAAGAGCTAATTAAAAACAAAAATGCAGTAAAACGCAAATACGCAAAATTCCACCGGAAAGAAGACAAACAAGAGATGAACCGACTGCAGAGAGAAATCACAAAAATGTTAGAAAACAAGAAAAACGAAAATTGGGACCACGCAATCCAAGAAGCGGACGAAGACCAGGGCCTCTTCTGGAAATTACTCAAAAGTTGCGGCAGGAGGAATAATCCCAATTCTCCGATTACCAAGAACGGCGTAAAATATTACGGAGATGAAGAACGTGCTGAATTGATTGCCGAACACTTCGAAATACAATTCAGCAACGAAGACAATTCGGACGCACAAACCGAATTCGCAGTTAATCACACGCTGCAGGTATTCAGAGCCGGCACAACAATGAAACCAGCACCCCTCGTGGAGGAAGACATCAATTTCGACGAAAAAAGCACCCGGTGAAGACAACATTCCAAACCAAGCGCTCAAATGCATGCATTCCAACGGCATTCAAAGGCTGACACGACTAATCAATGGAATCCGGAACTACGGAGTATTCCCGAAGATGTGGAAAAAAACAATATTAATCACGATCCCGAAGGGAAACAAAGACCCGACGAAAGTTGAAAACCGAAGACCGATTAGCCTGATTTCCAGTGTAGCGAAAATCGCCGAGAAACAAATTAAGAACGACATCGAGAAAGTATGCGAGGAAAAGCAACTGATAGCCCCGAATCAGTTTGGCTTTTGCAGCAAACTCGCAGCAGTGCAACAAGCAGCAAACCTGGTGGAAGAAATCAGGAGAAAAATGAAACCACGCATCACAGCAATGATTGCACTGCTGGATATCGAGAATGCCTACGACCGAGTTTGGAGAGCCGGACTCATTCACAAGCTGCTGCTCTTCGGCTTTCCGAAATGGCTAATCAGGCTAATCGACGATTGGCTACAAAACCGACAATTTCGAGTGAAATTTAACAACATTTTCTCGTCGTGGAAAACCGCCGAAGAAGGTCTCCCCCAGGGATCGCCGATTTCACCAAGCCTCTTCAACATCTTCGTGGCAGATATTCCAAAGTTCAATGAAAACAGATGGGTGTCGCTGTTCCAGTTTGCCGATGACACAGCAATTGTAGCCCACGGCAGAAATAAAAACACGACCGAACCAAAAATTACGAAAGCAATCCAAGAGATTAATAACTATGCCAAGCAGTGGAAAATAAAGCTGAACCAGGGAAAAACGGAAGTGATGCTGCTAGGAAAGAAACGACCAGACAAAAACTTCATAATAGCGGAGAAAAAGAAAATAAAACTAAAAAACAGCGTAACTTATCTTGGGATAACATTAGACAGACGGCTAACTCTAGCGAAACACGTTGCCAGAAGGGCGGCGCTGGCAAAATCAAGAGCAAGAAAGTTACGCTGCGTTTTACACGAAGGCAACCCACTCAGCACTCGAAACCGCGTGAAATTGTTAAAAACCGTGCTCATCCCGACGGCCACCTACGGGCAAGAAATATACATCAGCGGAGGAGAAACCGCACACAGAAAAGCGTGGAAAATCCACTCCACACTGGCAAGAAGAGCAATGAGCGCGCCATGGTTCATAAGAAATGAAAACATTCTAAAAGACCTGAAATTAAAAGATCCACTGGACACAGCGCAGGAAAGAAAACAAAATATGATTGACCGATTGAAAAATCACCCGGAGCTCGCCATTAGAAATTTAGGATTAAAACTAAATTAAAAGAAAACACCCTTTAAGGAAAAAAGATACTACTGGCTCCACACCTTTGAAGCCAGGACAAGAATGGAAACTTGGAGTAACCGAAAGGTTGAAACTTTTTACAACAGGAAGGACAAAAAAAAAAAAACATAGACAGAAAGTCATTCAGACTTGAGACGGCGAACAGTCAGGTTGTTCGTCTCTCCACTCTGAAGCCCTCTCCGTCGCTTTCGAGCTGCTCTCTCTGTTATTAATTATTCTTAAGCTATTCAGCTACTTTACAGTTAAAGGTGCTCTGAGGAAAATTGTTGTTCTTTTTAGAATAATAATTTTCTTTTCAGAACATCCAACACCCTTTTACCGTTGTCTGGCCGAGCTTTTTAGCTCGTTTTTGCCAGCGCGGAAAAGGAGCCGCCGGACCTGGTGTTTGGAGAGAACTGACCACTCTACTCCATTCACCCAACACCCTTTACCGGGTTTCACCGAGCTTCTTAGCTCGTATTTGTCAAACACGGAAAAGGCGCCATCCGCCCAGCTGTAATCTTTTTCCCTTTCAGTGTGGAGAACGTCTCTGTGGTTAGCGCGTATTTTATACTGCCCTGACACCGGAAGGCGCGAACGAGAAAATTTCTTACGACCTTTGCAGGGGGACCTGTTTAGGTTTTAAGAAATTATGCACGCTTATCATAGCACGCTAACCGAGAATCTGCCTTGATTTCCGCGAGGAACGCTCGGAGATTGTCGGGAGGCAGTCAAGTTTTAGAGTGTTGCACTCAGCATTTCTACTCTTGATACCGCTTAACAATAAGCAGGCCCGGGGGATTTTGAACCCGGTGCCTACCTAACACCCGTCTTCTACGCCATGGGTAAGTCCAGGCGTGGAAAGCGGTCCCAAGACCCCGAAGCCCACTTCGACCCTGTCTACCCCTCCGGGGAGAGATCCCGGCGTAAGCAACCCCAAGAGCAACCCCAAATGCTCCCCAACATAGACTTTCGTCTTTGCGAATTGCAAGACCAAATCGTCTCCCTTACCACCTCCCTTGCCACCCTCACCGAACAATCCCGCTCCAAGGACGCGCAACTCGCCGCCTTAGCCGAGCAACTCCGTATCTCTTCTGATGCAAATCAGAAGCTTCAGCAGCAGCTGAATAATTTCTTCCGCAACCCTCGTCCCGCTGATTACAGCGAGGAAATCGTGGACATTATGTCCCCGGCCTTCTCGCCTGCTCTAAGCGGGCCCCACACGCCCGAGCCGTCGCGCACGCCCTCAGTCTGCGACGAATCCTCCTCCGACGACGAAAATTTGTCTGAAATGACATTAGCCCCGGAACTAGCTCCGCTAGCGCCACCCCAGCAACCGGCCGCCGAAGCTACTGCTCGGCGAGCCAGCCCCTCCCCACCGGCTAAGAAAGCCAAAACTACTTCGGCCTCCAAGCCGATCTCCACCGCCACTCCGAATGGTTCCAACGATGAAGGCTTCCAAGTCTACATCGATCGGAACCACCGGAAGAAGGCGATGCCTTCAACCTCGATGGCTCCGGAAAAGCTTACGTCTCACGACCGCCGCAAAAATGACCTACGCCACCGATGCTCCATGGGGAGTGAAAACGATGCACCAACTGAACTCCGATCACTTCCCAGTGATTATAAACTGGGGAGCGAAAGAGGAAAATTGTACGCAAAAGTTCAAAACCGACTGGTTTAAATTTGCGTACAGAAGCAGCAGGATCGAAGCCCCAAGCACGGAGCTGAAAAAAGAAGAAGTCGAGCACGAAGCGACAAAACTCACTGAGGAAATTCAATCTCTCTTAAGCGAGTGTCGGACGGAAGTAAGATCGAGCCACCAGAACATTCTCGGACTGGACCACCACGAAAAAGACTTGATCAGACGCAAAAACGCACTAAAGAGAAAATTCACCAAATTCCACCAACCGGATGACAGGGAAAAGTTGGAAAAGCTCCAGAAAGAAGTGGCCGCGATGATTAAGAACAAAAAACAAGAATCCTGGCAAAGGTGCATCGAAGAAGCAGAGGAAAATTCGGAGAGTTTCTGGAAACTGCTGAAACGTTGCAACAGACGGAGCGATCCGAACGGACCGATCCACAAAGATGGAGAGAAATTTTTCAAAGACTCGGAAAAATGCGAAATTATCGCGGACCACTTCGAAAAGCAGTTCACGAACACGGACCAAACCGACACACGAACAGAACATGCCGTCACGGAAAGCCTACGGAACCTCCGGAGCGGTACCGGAAAATCGAAAATCCCACAACCGATTTCAACGGAATCAACGAAAAGGATGATCAAAAACTGCGCGACAAAGAAAGCCCCTGGAGAGGATGATATCCCGAATAAAGCACTAAAACTGTTACACGAAAACGGAGTAGCCAGGCTAACGAGATTGATCAACGCCGTAAGAATTCACGGAATTTTTCCAAACACGTGGAAAAAGGCGAGATTGATAACGATCCCGAAGGGCGACAAGGACCCGTCGAAAGCCGAAAACCGCCGACCCATCAGCCTGATTTCAGGACTTGCGAAAGTCGCGGAAAAACAGCTTAAAGAAGAAATTCAAATCATCTGCGAAGAGAAAAACATAATTACACCAAACCAGTTCGGCTTTAGAAGCAAACTAGCGGCGATTCAACAAGCAGCGAATTTAGTAAACACCGCTAAATCGCTGCTTGTTAAAGCTCGAAAAACCGGCATCATTGCACTACTCGATGTCGAAAAAGCATACGACCGGGTTTGGAGAGCCGGACTGGTTTATAAACTCATGAAGTTCGGATTCCCGCGATGGATTATCAGGCTGGTGGATAACTGGCTCCAGGACAGGCAGTTCCGAGTCAAACTGAACAGCTCCTTCTCAACGTGGAGAAATGCAGCGGAAGGTCTCCCCCAGGGATCACCACTCTCGCCTCTACTATACAATATTTTCGTGGCGGACATACCAACGTTTCCGGAGGATAAGCTCCTCAGCATATTCCAGTTCGCTGACGACATGGCGATCGTAGCCGGCGGAATAAACGTCGAGGGAGCGAGAAAAAGAGCCACGAAAACGCTGGAAAAAATCAACGAATTCGGGAAGAAATGGAAAATCCATATAAATGAAACAAAAACCGAGGCCTTACTCCTAGGAAGGAAAATGCCCCGCTACAACTTTATAACACTCGGCCAGAAGTGCATCAGATTGAAAAGCCAAGCCACCTACCTAGGAGTAACAATCGACAGGAAACTAAACTTCGTCAGGCACGTAAAAAGGAGAACCGGACTAGCGAAAACCCGAGCACGAAAACTCCACCGATTTCTGCACACGAACAGCAAGCTCAGCACCAAAAGCAGAAAAACGCTCCTAAACATGGTGCTGCTGCCAACAGCGACCTACGGCGAAGAAATCTACGCTACTGGAAGTAGCACAGCCAAGAAGGAAGAGAGAAAAGCCAACAGCGTTCTGATACGAAAAGCTCTAGCAGCACCATGGTTTACAAGAACAATAAACCTGCGAGCAGATTTACAGATTGAAGATCCGATAGAGAAAGCTACCAGAAGACGAGCTGAAATGATTCAGCGATTAATCGATCACCCGGACGAAAAAATACAAGAAATCGGCGAAACAATCGCTGACTGAAAAACACACACACACACACACCCATTGAGGAAAAACGATAACATCCCTAGTCACACCATTGACTATGGACAAAAAGGCAACTTGGCATAAGTCAGAAAGACTTCTCTACATTTTAAAACCAGGAGGAACAAAAAAAAAAAAAAAAACCGCCGCAAAACCAGCTCCCCAACCCCACCCATCGCTGTTAAACCAGCAAAAGCAAAGGCTCCGGCGAAAGCTGAGCCTGCGCCACCAACTCCGGCTATTGTTTACCACACCACCGTGGTAAACAAAAAACAACCCCTTCCGATCGATAAGATCGACGAAATCGAGGGGCTAGAGAATTTCTCTAGCAATCCTCCGCCCATCCATATCCAAGATGTCCACAAATGGGACGATATTTCCGCCCACCTATATAAGCACCTGAGAATTCCCGTCCTCAAGGCCAAAAATCTATCCAACTCGGTTAGATTTTGCGTGCAATCCGCTGATAACTACCGAGTAGTTATCAAATACCTTCGGAGCATAAATGCTCAATTCTACACTTACACTCTTAACGAGGAGAAAGAGTTGAAAGTAGTTATCCGCGGAGTTGGCACGCATGTGACTGATGAATCCATCATCAGACAACTCAAAACCGAGAATTTCCCAGTCCTGTCTGTTCGCCGCATGGGCAACAGACACCGAAAATTCCCCCTGGTGGCTGTTCACCTAGAGAACACCCCCGAGGGGAAACGGATTTATAACTTAGAAACAATCAGTTTCGTTCCCGTCACTGTGGAGAAGCAAAAGCCTTCTAAACAGGTAATCCAATGCCACAAATGCCAACATTTTGGCCACAGCGCGCATAGATGCAACATTGCACCACGTTGTGTCAAATGCGCAGGCGATCACCAAACAGGCGATTGCACCCGTTCCGATCCCGATAACGATCCTCCACCAAAATGCTGTAATTGCGGCAGCGCCCACACCGCGAACTATCGAGGTTGTTCGCAATACAAAAAATCGAGCTACGCAAATGTAGCTCAACCAAAACCGGCCCCCAAACCGGCCCCACAACCGGCTCCCAAACCGGCCCCAAAACCGGCTCCCAAACCGGCTCCCAAACCGGCTCCCAAACCGGCCCAACAACAGGCCCAAATGTCATATTACGATATGATGTTCGATGAGGAATTCATCCGAAGGGTAGAACGCCTTGAGCGTCTCGCCCCCCTAATGCGCCACTTAAACGCCTCACCGCTTTAAAATGGCTGCACAAAATTTACAAATTGCCACCGATCAGATGTGCAGAATATGCACCTGGAATGCCAACGGGCTTCCATCCCAAACGTCTCAATTAGAGGAATTCATGCATCGCCACAACGTTCACATCATGCTAGTGAACGAATCACACGCCAAAAACCGTCGTGGCCTGTTTATTAACGGGTACCGACTATATCTTAATAGCCGCCCCATTGAAAAAGGCGGCGGCACAGCCATTTATATTCAAAATGGCATAGAACACACTGTTCTTCCAAATCCCCAATCAGAGCACTTAGAACATACCTCCATTTTAGCCCGTATAAACGGAGAAAAAATCAAAATTATGAGTTTATATCACTCACCTTCAAGACCATTCACTGAAAACGACTACAAAAACATCTTCTCCGAAGATGTCCCCACAATTATAGGCGGCGACTTTAATGCCAAGCATCCTAGCTGGCAAAGTCGGCTCACAAACCGGCGAGGCCGCGAGTTATTTAACTTTATAACTCAACACCCTTACGACATCAAAGCCGTAAGCCAACCCTCCCCAACCTTCTATAGCCATGCAGGCTACAGGCCCGATATTCTCGATTTCTTTCTGATAAACCGAATCGAGTGCGACCATGACATCTGGTCAATTTCCGAACTCCACTCCGATCACAATCCTGTGTTTCTGGATATTCATGTCACTACATCCAAAATGGAGAAAACTATAACCACGGTTAACTGGCAGCAGTTCAACCAAAAAATGCTCGAAAAACTCACTGCTATTCCGAAAATAAGGAATAAGGAGGAGATAAATGAGGCCATTACTTTCCTTACCAACTCAATCACGGATGCGGTTGAGACGGTTTCGAAAATCAAACCTGTCCCGAAAAACAGCCGCCCACTTCCAAATAACATCCTCGGTAAAATTCGAGAGAAAAACCGCATCCGCAGACAATGGCAACACACCCGTTGCCCGCAAATGAAAACAAACCTCAATAAACTCCAAGCAGAAATTCAGAAAGAAATCAAGTCATTTTCAAATTCCAACTGGAATCGAGTAATCGAGGATGCATCATTACACAAACCTCAAATGTGGAAACTCAATAAGAGATTCACAGCCAGACATCGAACGACCACTCCGGTTATTCACGGAAGAAACGGACTTGCCTTCCTTCCGGAGGACAAGGCCGGATCCTTCGCGGAAAGCCTAGAGTCACAGTTCTCCCCGAATCCGCTCACAACATGTGACGAATTACTCGACGAAGTTGAGGAAGCATTGGATCGCCTTGAGCGAACCCCAACCCATACTCCGAAACCAACATCTCCTGCAGAGATCCGCAAAATTATCAAATATGCGCCAAGTAAAAAGGCGCCAGGCCATGATAGTATAAGCTACACATGCTTAAAAAACCTCCCCAACAAAGGAATAGTTTTCCTAACTACCTTGTTCAATGCATGCCTAAGGATAGGTTATTTCCCAAAAGCGTGGAAACACGCAATTGTGATTTTAATCCCAAAGCCTGGAAAAGACATGAAATTTCCACAAAATCACCGGCCTATTTCCCTTCTGTGCACACTGGGAAAACTATTCGAAAAAATTATCCATGTCCGCCTCAGTGAATGGTCGAATGATCATATGATCATCCCCAAAACACAACACGGCTTCATAAAAGGCCTCTCATGCAACCACCAACTTGTTAGAACCAGCGATTACATAATCGAAGGCTTTAACAGAAAGCAGAGCACGTTAGCCATCTTCCTCGATGTTGCGAAAGCATTCGATCGAGTGTGGCACGAAGGCTTGTTATATAAACTCATGTCACTTAACTACCCCACATATCTAATACATCTGATCAGGGAATTCATACAAGACCGCACCTTTTCGGTTCGTTTCGAAAACGCCACATCTCCGCCACGCAAAATGACTGCTGGCGCCCCACAGGGGTCCGTACTTTCCCCACTCCTTTTCAATATATATGTTTATGACCTGCCAACATTAAACAATGTAATTACGGCCCAATATGCAGATGATACTGCTTATCTATATCGAGGCAAACATCTGCCCTTTATGATTCCGAAACTCCAGACCGCACTTAACCAACTGGAAGAGTGGACAAACGACTGGTGTATTGCTATAAATGCTGAAAAAAGCCAAGCAATTTACTTCACCCAATCTAATAGATCCCCCAAGAAAACCTCACCTTTGGAGGCACACCAATTCCATGGGTAAAACAAGTGAAATATCTTGGTTTACAAATGGATAACCACCTTAACTGGGCAAAACATGTTCAATCTGCGATCACTAAAGCTAATTCCGCCTTCGGGATTCTAAAATCATTGCTTTTAACAAAAAGCACCCTTTTCCTCGCCAGTAAAATTCACATTTACAATTCACATTTATTAGGTCAAAAATGACCTATGGTTGTCCGTCATGGATACACATCTCGAAAACGCAGATGAACAGACTGGAAGCCACGCAGAGCCGCATGATCCGCAGGATCGTAGGCGCTCCGTGGTTCGTCAGTAACGACCAAATCCGAAACGAAACGAAAGTACCAAAATTTCAGGATTTTATCCGTCAATTGGCAATTGCACATTCCTCTAAATTCGACGTCTCCCTTTTAAAAGATACCCTCGAAGTTCCTGAAAACTTCAGAACTAGGAAAAAACGGCCACTACAACTGGACGTTACCAATTATTTTTTTTAAAATGTTTCAGTAATGATTCTGACCCTTTTTTAAAAAGTATACCCCACCCACTCGCCACCAATAAATGCTACACATTTTGAGTAACAATAACAGTCACTTATCCAAAGTCACCAAACACACCAACATCACTACAAAGTAGTAAAAATTCCATTTCGAATTTGACCTATAAGAGGGGGTTTTTAGTCCGTGAGAGTCGGACATAACCTACTGTTATCCTTCCCATACGTGGGTGGGATAACAGAAGGTATGCATAATGCATTTTCCTCCTCTCTCCCGAAAAAAAAAAAGACAGAAAGTTTAGCAAGCGAGAGATAAATTTGTGACAAACAACATGAATAACGAGAAGGGAATGGGTATAAGGTTGAAATACAGTGGATTTTCTGCTGTCTCTGCAATATTTTGCAGTTTAATATTATTTTAAATCTTTTCAATTTAATAGATGTGAGGGAATGATCTCGGTTTTCTTTTTTTTAGGGCCTAGCCGAGGGTCGGCAACCTTTTTACCGCCAGAGTTGGGCATTTTTTAGTTGATTGATGACTACGACTAATGACTAATTTTGCATTTGTTAGTCATGACTAATGAGGAGTTTTTTAATCATTGGCCATGAATTTATTCTGTGAGTAATGACAAATGAATTATCAATCAACTAATGATTAAAATAATTAATAGTCATGGTTTAATATTTGACTTAATAAGTCGCGCGTGTTTTAAATATAATAAAGTGAAAAAAGGAATAACGGTATGAAATTAAAAAAAAAAATACTATTTCGAACAATGCTTGTCACGTTGATATATTTAAAACAAAAATGTTATTATTCATACATGTTATCAGTATACCGGGTGTTGACTTGGCGGACGCAACATAGGAAATCCCATGTAAATTTTGAAATATTCAAATGTTGGCTCCCCTTTTTATTTTAGAAACAAAATGTATTTACCTTTTTTGTAGAGGGAAAAATTCTGAATTCATTCGTGTTCATGTTTATCACTTTATGTTTCTCCAAGTTAATACAATTAAGAAAAAGTAATGTGATTTTATAAAAATAATGACATGCCATGGAATTGGAACAACAATTGCGGATGTCAAAATGACAAAAGATATCGCAGTCACTTGATTAAAGTAAATGCTTTCGAAATGATTTACACTATACAAGAAAAAATTCTCCCAATAAAGTGGTATTATGCAGACCACAGTTATCACTATGTTTGCGTTCTGTTTTTTTGTCGTTAATTAAGTAACAGCAATACTTTTTCTTAATTATTTTAGCTGTAAATGTTCTGACATTCGTTGATTTTTAAAAAAAGTTTAATTTAAAGCTTAAAACGAGTGTTTTCCACTCCCAGACTAAGCATGAAGTAAAATTTCGAGTTTAGAAAAGACCCGAGACAAATTTTCTGGGCTTTTCTAAACTCGAAATTCTACTTCATGCGCCACGCGTACAAAGCACAGATTTGAAGTGAAGTTCGAATATACATAAATTTGATAATATTATAGTGTTTAACACGCGTGGCGCATGAAGTAAAATTTCGAGTTTAGAAAGGCCCAGAAAATTTGTCTCGAGTCTCTGTGCGACCTTCGACAAATTTTCACGGGGCTTTTCTAAACTCGAAATTTTACTTCATGCTTAGTCTGGGAGTGGAAAACACTTGTTTAAAGCTTTGGATTGAACTTAAAAAAAAAACAGGGAATATCCGGAATTGTTGTATCAATTCCACGATTTGTCATTATTTTAGAAAATCACATTACTTTTTCTTAATTATTTTAACTTAGAGAAACGTAAAGTGTTAAGTGTGAACATTAATAAATTTAGAATTTTTCCCTCTACAAAAAAGTGACATACATTTTGTCTCTAAAATATGTAGGGAAGCCAATATTTGAACACTTTAAAATTAACATGCGATTTCCTATGTTGCGTCCGCCAAGTCAACACCCAGTAAATAATCGGTACTACAGGCCTTGAAGGCCCCGGATTTTTTTTGTTATTTTATGTCTTCCTCTTCATTATCTTCCTCCACTACTTCCGATTCTGTTGTGTTGCTGTTCTCCTCCAATTTGTATCGATTTCTCTTACTCACACACTTGTTCTCTTACGCACACACGCACACGCACACGCGCACGCACACGCACACGCACACGCACACCCACACGCACACTTCTAAAATATCGTTTTTTTTGTATGTAAAAGAGATTTGTTATGAACAGGTTAGCAAAAAATTTTTTCTTGGCTAATAAGACGGTGCTTTTGTTGACATGCAATATCTCTAATGCTAATACCGTCTCTAAGCGGGTCGTCATTATCGCTTTTACGTTTCAGTCAGTTAAGGCATGTCGACGTTAATTAAATTAAAATTTGACATTTTCGCAGATTTGTCAATTTAATTGAGAGTTTGAAAAATCAAAGTGAGTCCAGTTCACATATATTGCTGTATTAGTTTTTTGCTCTCGTAACTGTACTATCAGTGGAAATAAAATGCTGGGACACGTAAAATTTGTTTAGTGTGAGTAGAGAGAGATAGCCGATTCTAGAACCTCCTCCTCCTCGCGGAGGAGGAGGTTCTAGAATCGGCTATCTCGTGGGAGGAGGAGGAGGAGGAGAAGGATGAGGAGGATGAGGAGGACGATGGGGGGGGGGGCTTTGGGCTAACAAGGAAGAAGAGGGAGTACTTTTTTATATATTTTTTTTGATTGTAGAAATGTTTCATGAAATAAAAAAAAAAATATTTTAAATTAATTAAATCAGATATTTAAAAGCAGTTACCTGGGGAAATATTTATAATGGATAGTGGTTTTATAATAAAGTAGGCAAAAGTAATATTTGAAGCAATATATTTAAAATAATACAAATATACATAAAAATAGAATTGAAATTATAATTGTTCAGACATACATTTATTAAAGATACAAATAACCTTATAATAATTATAATTCAATTGTATCGAAAGAGTAAGTGTGTTTTTACCCACGTTTATGAAAAATCAAAATATATTTAAAAGTAATATTTAAAGCAATATTTAAATTATAATTGTTCAGACATACATTTATTAAAGATACAAATAACTTTATAATACTTATAATGTAATTGTATCGAAAGAGTAAGCGTTTCTTACCCAGGTTTATAAAAAATAAAAATATAATTGAATGTTTAATCAAGCTCTTGAATTGCATCGTTAATCATTTTATCCAACACCTTTTCGTTTTCAAAATCCGCTATACGTAAATGGCCCCATGCTAATGTATGATATTTATCATTTAAAATGTATCTTTTGTCGTCTTTTGAATTCAATGCAATTTTGTTTTGAAGTTCTGTAAACATATTATGATAACTGGATCTAAATTTGTACATTTTTTTATAAACTGCACCCCCATTCTCCACTACAGTAATGTAATCATTTACCGTTAAATGTTTTTTTATTACATATTTTTTAACACCTTTAGCTTTTTTAATCGAGCTTGAATTGAGTAAATTTACACAATACGCCTTAGCACCAGTTCCATAAAATGATTCAATGATCTGACCTTTAAATTCGTCTTTCATTTTTCCGATGTAAGATTTATTTGGAATGATGCAATGCTGATTGTCAACTGGATAGTTGGATGTATCAAACTTATCAATATTAATTTTAATATCATAGTAGACATTTTCTGTAAAAACTTGAAGAACTAACGAATCTGTATCTGTGTACAATAATGTTACGTTGTTATCGTACTTTCTCTTAAGGAAACTATAGAAAAAATCGTACATTACAGTTTTGGATAATTCTAAAATAGAAAATCCTACATACAGTGGTTTTGTGTACTGCACTTTGAGAACACCCATTTCCACAGCCACTAAATTATTACAAAATATTTTTGAAGATTTAAAATTTGGTTTCGATATATAAAATTCTGCACCAGGTTTCCTGAAATGAGAATCCCAATGCGTACATAATTTAATATCAACGCGATTTTCAACATTTTCCATCGTTTTTCCAAATACAACATTATTCATACTTTTGTAATGATTGCGTTCAAATTCATTTTTAGATTGTTCTCTCTTACTAGTATTGAAATCAATATATTTTTGCATCCAATTATCTTGTTTAAATTCTAAAATTCTATGTATCCGTCGCAATTTTAAGCCTTGTGTTAAACATTGTTTTAGATTTTTATTAATTTAATTAATTTAGAATATTTTGAATTTGGAGGTATTGCCGATTCTGGGCAAAAAGGAAAATCATTATGATAATCCTGTAAAGCTATTGGATATTTTAAATCAACTTCTAACACATAACCCATCTCACCATCATCTTCCAGTGATGCGATATCAAACTCGAGAATTTCATTTTGATCAAGCCAGCGAAACTTTCCAACAGGAAGCTTACATCTCATAGCATACCCATACAAATTTGTAGCATCTAAATAAAGAATATATGAAGTTGGTTCAGAAGCATTAAAATTTGGTAAAAACTTATTATTTGCTTCAGCTTTTCGTTGAGTGCACATACTTAATCCACCTCTGATACCCTTTTTAAAAAAATGTAACATGTCAATGTCTGTCAATAATTCCAATTTTACATTTGTCATCCTTAACAAAGCGTCCCAAGCAAATCCCGGCGCTGTGAAATAGTGTGCAGGGTCGAGTTTGTAGAAATCTAATGACATTTTTCGAAAATTTTCAAATACGTCAACAAGCAACAACACATCAGATGTCAAATAAGTGTTTACGTAATCACGTAATGAATTACAATTAAATACATCCCACACTTTACAAGCTCTCTCATAGTTTTTTCTGGATATTTTTTCATCCGTTAAATGATCATAAAACTCATCTTTACTTGGCAAATGATTGTAATTTAATATTTCAAATGAATTCATAAAACTATAAGGAAAAACGCCTTTCTGCCGTATTAGATTAAATTGTTCATCCTCCTGAAACCTTTTTCTTATTTCAACACACTGATCATTGTCCAAAAGTGATCCCAATGTTTCTAATGATTGTGATAAAAATTTAAATGAATCTACAAACCTTAGTTTTATAAATACTTTTCTCTTTTTTCCGTTACCATTAATATATTCACCAACGTGCACATTTTTTGTAAAAGTTATATACTTTTCTTTGTTTTGTGCAATAACATCAACATCTTCCTTGTTTAATGCAATATTTTTTACAAACATATGACTGTCATAATTTGAAAGATTATGAAAAAATATTGGAATATATTTTGGAATTTTATAATTAATATTGCAAACGGAATGGGCTGGGCCACGAAACTTTCCTGTTAAGTGATCATGATCATATACTTTATCATTTACTGACAATGTCCTTTCGCAAATATGACATACATTTCTTTCATATATTAGTTTTTCTTCCGGTGTTAATGGTAACATTTCTTTACGTACTCCTAAATAATTTTTATAAATAATTTTAATATCGTCTTCTAATTTGTTTACAAATTCTTGTGCAGCATTTTCTCCATTATATATATTAAACTTTGAAAGACTATCATCATATGAACATTTTATGTGGTATGCAAAAGCATAAGGTTCATGACGAAAACATTTAACTGTGTACGGTTTACTCGAATCTGTATAAGTAGTATTATTGTTAACATTTACTAACAATGCCTCAAAATCAGCATAAACTACAAAAGGAATTTTCATTTGTTTTTGATAATTTTCAAACTCTAATATATTTCCCAGAACTTCTTCACCCAATTTATTAATTTTTTTACTACAGTTCGGAAGAACAGCTTTTACATTTCCACAATCTTCTTCTTGATGTCTTTTTAATTCATCTTTTTTAGAAAAGTAAATTAAACAACCTTCGCATATAAATTTTTCATGACCATGTAATGATATTTGAGTTCCAATTAAACGCGACAAATTTTTAATCCAGCAATAATGATTCTGATTGTCTATTGAAATATACAACAAGTTTATATGAACTATTTTCTTATTCTTTGATATTCGTAATGGAACGAATTCATAGTCCATTTTATTTTCGTTAAAATATTCATTAGCGCCATAAACGTTTATTGAAATATTATTTTTACCTTCAAATATATTGATATCTTTTATTGTAACTGGAAATTGTAAATTTGAAAAGTCACATACTGTTGAGTAATGTGGATATGAAGATGGTCTCTGTGCCAGTCCTGTTGGAACCCGAAGTGCTGAAGTTATAGCCCAAGCAAAGCATGCATTGTCGGTATTGTAAACATTGATTACTGCACGTTTTGCCTTTATTGAAGCAGGTAACTCGATGTAACTAGATGCTCTCATTGGATTATATACATTGAAATTAAGTTCAATGCTTGTAATTTGAAATAATGTCCAACCTTAAAAAAAAGAAAAAAAAGAATAATTATAACATTAAAAATCACCAAGTTTCTAACTTTACCTGAATCTTTCTCCTGAAATTCTGACATCTTGGTTTTAATTTCGTCGAGGAAGTGTGCGTATGTCTCATATAGATTCGTTGCAGTGGTGATAATTTTGTTCGACGTGTTAAATGATTTTATTTCAACATTTTCTTTTGCTGTCAAAAAGTACAATGCAAAGGATTCCATGTTTAATTTAAAATTTCCAATAACCGCCAATTTACTTTCAATGAGAGTAATAATTTTCTCCCTCACTGAAATGGAAAACTTGTCTAAATCAACATAGTGTCCAGGTTCGGTGATTCGGTAACTTGTTATTTTGCCCCCATAAGCTGTAGATATTTCCTCTACTCCATCATCAACAATAATAAATGCATTACTTTTGTGTAAATTAGTTCTCAAATGGGCGGCAAAACATGAGCTATCTACTGTTATGTTACATACATCACATATTCTGTGTTTTGATGTTGATGCAAGTTTTTGTCGTTTATTTGGAATTTCACAAACTTGTTTCGATGTGGATGGATTTTCCAAAGATGTTGATGGAAGTGGATTTACCATTTTGATATCTCCCTGTTGTGCGGATCGGGGTAGAATAAGTTTGATTGTTGGCTTTTCTCCTCTATTGCTTACATATGAGTTTTGCTTGGAAACACACGAGTTTTTTTCGTGTCGTTTTAAGTTGTCTCTTCTTGTAAAATTTTTACCACAATATTCGCACAAAAACATGCTTTAAATGTAATAAAAGAGTAAGTTGCTTTACACGTCAACACACGATATGATGCTTGGGCCAATACGTTACCTTTATATAGTGAACTTAATCAAGAAAAGAAAAGGAGGAGGTTTAACTATGAGGAGGGGTAAATTTAATATGACGAAGAACAACACATTCACTCACACATGCACACACTCACACAGAGAAAAAAACATTTTACAATCATTTTAATCCTCTTCTTCATCCATGTCAGTCGATGTGTCCCACACTGATGAAGTAGAAGATGATGAAGATGAACTATCTGTTCGTTTACGTTTTACAGTATGTTTTGTTAGCTCGAATAACGGTGTGAAGAAACAAAATTCACAATAACGTTTTCGTTCTAATATCCATATATGCAATTTGTCTTTTCGAAATAAAATATTCTTTTCGTATTTTATCCTGAATAATTTTGTATTAGGTTCTAAATTGTAAATTTTTTTTCTACACCAACGGCAATATCTCTTTCCCTGTGTATCAATCCAAAATTTTTTTTTAACTAACACTAAAAATGGATTTTGTGGAATGTTCATAATTTTGGAAATATTACCATTAGGATTTAATAAAAAATCCACTATATATTTAGGTAATGGATTGTGACATGTAAATGGTCGGCATTTACAAAGAACCGAATACATATTTGCTTGTCGTAAATGTCCAAATGTCCAAACATAAAAACACCAGTTGTCAAAAATTGTCTTACCCAAACATTTTGGTATTTCTGCTAGGCGTACCATTTTTTTTACATCTAACCGATCTTCTATTACATTTAAACACACTTGTTTTAGAGCGATTGCTTGTAAAGTATTAACAAAACTCATTGTAGATAAACTTTAATTTGTGTTCTTATATTTGACAATGCAAAAATTGATTTGATCTATGGAAAAATAGCCGGTTATTTTATATTAATATTGTAACCTTATTGTAACGGTCAAAAGTATTGCAATTTAGCTCCGCCTTATAAATTTTCAAAAAGTGTTGCAATTTTTGCCCCGCCTTTTAATTTAACCACACCTTTATGAGTAAAGGTAATTTTAGTCCCACCTTTTAATTTTACCACACCTTTATGAGTAGAAGTTAACTCAAAATCTTTTAAGAGGTGTTTTACTTTAAACCCCTCCTCCTTATACATCCTCCTCGGTTTACAAGCTATTTAAGCACCAACACACTAAGTTGAGAGGAACAAACTGAACAGCGGTTTTAAAGTGTTAAAGTGAATCATGGGTGAGTAATTTATTTTAAATAAAACAACATTTAAAAAAATATGTTTTGTATTTATAAAGAAACATTTACATTTGTATTACATATATTTTATGTTTTATATTTTTTTATTACAGACCGCATACAAATCTATAACGAAATTAGAGAGGAATATTGCAGGCGATTCAACAACAAGCGAGTAAACAAGTTAATACGTACATGTAAATAAGAGAAAATTGAGATTATAATAATTTACAGGTAACCATAATCGAGCTGGATGACTCGATACCGCCAATTCCTCTACCCCGGGCAAATATCATCATCCAGAGGTCAGAGTATACGGCCATTATTTGCCCGGAGGATAACGCGCTCGTGTGGTTGCGAATCCATAACACATTATAATTTAATAAAAGACTAAATATTTATAAAACATTTTTATTTGATATCCATGAATTATGTGAATCATCCAAACCCAACCATTTTACTAAAACTTTATTCTTCATTCTTTTAATAACTTTTTCGACGAGATATACATCCTGATGTTGAACTTTTTTTAATTCTTCCTCATAGAATCCTCCAATTATGTCCTGGTTTTTTATATCTCGTAGTAGATATGTTCTGGGGTTCGTGTTTTGAACTTTGGATACTGTGAAGATTTCGTTGGACCAATTTGGGGTGTAATTTTTATCAAATGCTTGACGATGTTTGCTAATCCTTACGTGGTCACTAACTTTAAATTTCTTCCTAAATCCATCAAAAACTTTTAAATTACTGTACACAGAATTTAACAATAATTTTTCCTTATTTTTATTTACTTGTTTTGGTTTCATACCAATTGTTCTATGTTTTGTATTATTATATTTATTAATTATATTTTGTAGAATACTAATCCAATTATAATTGCCTTGCATGCTAAATTCCTTCCACATCAGTTCTTTAATAGTTCTATTGTACCGTTCAACAATTGAACTTTTTAAAGATGAAAATGTGCTGTAATGATTAATTCCATATTTTTCACATAGTTTTTTAAAATTGTTGTTGTAAAACTCAGTACCATTGTCTGTTTGAATATTTGCAGGTATCTGCCTCTTTTTCAACAATTTTTCCATTTGTAAGGCAACTTCTTTTCCAGTTTTTGTTTTTAACGGTAAAGCCCACCCAAATTTAGAAAAAGCATTTATAACCATCAATATATATTTGTATCCTTTATTTTCCTTGGCATAAGGTATCATTTCAACTAAATCCGCTTGGTATAAATCATTTAAACTCTTCAATATTACTCGACGTCTACGAAAATGTTTCCGAACTGGGGCGTGAATTTCATCAATTACATCGCGTTTAATGTTGGGTTTCATTAGTATTTTGTTCGATTAATATCTCAATGCAAAACTTCTTATCGACACCTTCTGGAGTCGCTGCAAATCTGCGCTTAATTTGTATTGTATCATTCAATTTAAGGTTTGTTAATTCAGACAATACATACTTTTCATTAATAAATAGAATTACATTTCCCAGGTAATTTGTTTTGAGAACTTTTCCAGTGTATAATGTGTTTTTATATAATATATCACCCCCCTTATTATCAATTGTATAGAATCCATCGGAAGATACGTTTCCGTTGCCGGCAAGTGTCAAAATTAACCTATATCTTCTATCTTTATCTGTTTCATCGAATTTAAAATACCTCTGAATTATCTTGTCTAAATTGTTAGATTTTTTAATATAGCTCGAGACACTATGCCCATGTACATGTTTTCCAAATTTGTCAACAGTCATTGCACCAAAAATAGAATTTCCAAATTTGTCTAAACTCATTTTATACACCGGTTGCTCGTCTGGTGTCTAATGAGATAATAACATATGTTTATTTCAGGAGCCACACTTATATTACTTTATAATGTTTGCTTCCTTCAATTCTTCAATTATTGAAATTATTTCATTTGTATGCGCATTATTGCCAGCACTTTGTGAAGCTAATAATAAGCGTAATCTATCTACAAGTTCATTCGGATTATCCCAATATTGCAATTCTAAGGAAGAATTGGGATTAATTTTTTTTTGCAAACCGCGTCCAACTTTCCATTTTTTAGTCCACCACACTTTTGGAGGTTGCCCATTTAAAATTGGCTTAATAATGTTTACATATTTCAAAGCTTTACTACCAATACGTTTTCCGCTTGGATCATAATTAAATCGCGTCGCAGATGTTTGCTCTAAAATACGTTTATAATTTCGAACATCGTCAGGTTTAAAAGTGTAAGGGTCCTTTTTGAAAAGTAATTCGTATAGACCGGTAGTGCCCTTATATGGCACATCGTTAATAACAACATTTGCTCCATCAAACTTAAGTACCGCGTTTCCGATATACAAAACACCATCAAATGTTTGACGAACTCCATAACGAGTATCGAATTTATCTCCACGATCTAATTTAAAGTCAATCAAATATGCGCGAGGTATATGATGAAATTGTTTCAGGGTTTGTTGTAGGACTGACGAAGTATTAAGTTCGTCTACCAGTCTATCATGAGCTTCATCTAAACGTGTGGTAGCAGTCCGTAGGACTGTAGCGTCATCATCAGAATCTACGATCTCTTCATCATCATCATCATCATCATCATCGTCATCATGTGTGACGTTTCCTGTTCTTGGCGGTGAAGTTTGATAAACTTCTTCAGTGTATCCTGTTGCAGTATCCTCAATCGGTGTTGATGTAATAATATCTTTTTTCAAATGCAATTGATGTCTCGGTCTTCTGGGTGTTGATGATGACGTTTTAATGGGTGTAAATATTCGTTTGTGTACTTTAATTTTCAACGGACGTTTTCTAATAGTTTCCTCAGATGAGGTTCCATAGGATTGCGGTGTAGTAAATATTTTTCTGCGTATTTGCGATTTTCTACTTGAACCAAATCCCGTTTCTTTTTCTTTAACATAACTAGAATCAATAGGAACAAATTCTTCATTGAATTTACTAGCGATTTGTTTCAGTGGTTCACTCAAGGGTAATAACGTTGCGGCAAGATGTTCTTTTGAGTCTGCAATATCTGTTTTTAACGATCGAATTTTATCACGCAAAGCACTACGTGCTTCCACGAGTTGCTTTGCAATGTCTTTATCCATGTTAAGAACGCAAAGTGTCTGTAAACACTGATAACATCTGCATCGTTACAGCGCTTTTTAAATAGTCAGAAATTTATCGAAACCTTTTCGATAACGACCATTCGTTACAGGACAATCTAAATCAATTACGAATGGAGAATAAGGTTGCTTACAACATTCTGTGCAAGTTTCTAGAAATGTATTCAATGTCATGTCACCTATTACGTGATCATTGAAAATATGCTTTAAATTTGTTGCATCTTGCTTAAATATTACCAATAAATTACAATTGTCTCGAACCAATTGCTTTTGAATGGCACTGTAACTTTGGCATATTTTAAAACAATCAACATTTTTGTGCCGACCGTATGAAAAAAATTCCTTAATTACATTATGACCGGTCGGTGGAATATCATCAAATATAACAATGGAATATTCTTTAATATTTTCAGGCGGTCCAAGTGATTCAACATCCGAAAACTCAAAATAACTACATTCTGGCACGTCTTTTACTATTGATCGTAGATACGCGTATTTATTTTGAAATAATGATTTTGAACACAAGTATATGTTTTTAAAACGTAAACCGTTGGTTGCAAGTAATAATGATAGCATTGCATTTGTTTTACCGCAGCCAGAAGGGCCTATAATAAGACCTCTTTTGCAATTTCCTCCAAATAGATCACTATGTCGTTTATATCGAAACTCGTTAAGATCAAAACTTATTATTGGTAATGACAAGCAGTGATTTTCAACATTTTCCGACATAATAATGCTATAAAAAACCCAACCCTGCGTACAACTTAATTTTTGAAGGGTGAATGAAAAGAAATTGAATTGTCAACAGTTATATATTACAAATAATATTAATAATTAAATATAAAAACTAATACTAAATAAAAACTATAAAAAAACTAATACTAAATAAGAACTATAAAATAATTCCCTGACAGATGGTAACACACATCCAAATGACTAGGAGCGACACACATCAACCACACACGACTAGCAACAGACAATGACCACAAAAGCAGATGTAGCAATCAAACACCTCATTACAATTGTTTGAAAAGAATTAGACTTGAAACAAATTGACAAATTTAAAAAATAGTTACAAAAATGTAATGTGCTTTCACAATTAAATTTCTTTTAAACGTTTTTTTAAACTTGTCAATGAATAATGCTCCTCTCGTAGCTGATTTCGTTTTGCAGCTAAGTAATTACTAACGTCAGGAGTGTTAGAATTAGTAGATTGCACAACGAACTCAACCACATCAGGCTTTGAAAAACTATTCAAATTATCGATTATACTATCAATTCTTTCCAATCGATCATCAATGGATGTCATGAAAGAGTCTTTGCGAGCTTGCATAGAACGAATTGTTCCTTTATCACAAATGATGGCTCGCATAAACTCTTCGAAATTGTTAGTAGTAGTGGTTAAGGGAGGAATCTGGTTGGGTGGTATAATTGTCGGTGGAGGAGCGTTAAGATTGGGGTTAGTTGCTCTTACTACATCTGCTGATGAAGATCTTCCAGGTAAAACTGTATTGGTTATTTGCAATTCACGGACAGAAGATCGAACAGCACCGTTATCTTGAGAAAGTGTAATTTCTTGTGATAACCGCACTGATTTAAACAAGCCACCCAGCTCACTGTCTCCCATATCCGAAACTGCAAATCGACCATCAGTATTATTTTCCGACTCGACTTGGCTGGAAGATCTTTGGCACCCACCTGCAGGCCACAATCGCAACGGAGACTGAGTCATTTGAGCTGATTGCTGTGGCCCAGGTGTGCTCGATTTTGTCCCTGCAATTAAACAAAAAACATTGGAATTAATAAATATCATTAAATATTACAAAAAATACAGGACTTACCTCTCACGTCATTGGTTGCAAGTGATGCATCAAAACCTGGCTGGGAAACCACCAAGTTTACCAATGACTGAGGAAATGTATAATTTTGCCCAGTCGGTACCGCGACATAATTTTGTCCAGTCGGCATCGCGTAATACGTGGAATCGTTTTGCACGATGACAAACTGGTTTGAGGGTTGAGGTTGTGCAATAATTTGGAATGAGGATTGTTGTGGTGGTTGGATTTGCATATTTTGTTGGATTTGGAATGAAGGATTTTTTGTTTGCGGTTCGACTAGGTGTATGCTCTGAGGGCGTTGTGGTTGATGTGTGCTGCTGCTGTATTTGTTTTTTTGGCCCTGCTTGGATAATGTCGAAGGTTGGTGGTTAGAAGGCGATCCAACAAGTAACGGCATTGAACACATAGGATTCGTTCGCCCTGTACACAATAATTATGCATTAAAATTATAATTAGGAATAGAAAATAATGCATAATAAAATATCTAATCAACCCGGAAATAACCTTTAGTCTTTCGTTCCTTTTTCGCTTTCAACGATCGATCAGTTGCCGGTTCGCCTTTCTCCTTCGAAAGCAATTTATTTGATGAATCATCTGCCACTGATTTCTTTTTGTCATTTGTAAACAAATCAAAATCATCCCATGATTCATCAAATGAAACTGAAAACAATAACAATAGATAATCTAGAAACATTTAAATAACACGTGTTTTAAATACTTTTTACATCAGGTCCAATTATGTTAGGATGTGCATCTGAGTTGGTGGTGCTCGTTTTCTCAACTTCACCTTAAAACAATAGACAATAAATAAGATACATTTGATTAAATAGAATTAAAGAAAAACAAAATACCTAACATATTCCCATCCATGCTGGAGTTCAGAAAATCGTCGATACAAATGATCTTGTTACCTAAAAGCAAAAACAAACACACAAAATAAGAATATCCAAAATATGTTAAAAATATTCAATCACCAAAATATAAATAAAGACCACTTACCTTCCATTTTAGAGTGGAGATGTTGTTCGTTCCAAAACTTGCACTGGATGTGATTTCTTGGTTTGTTCTGACTTCTTTTATACCCAATTTTGAGGTCAGTAAACGGTAGCGAAAGTAAAACAAGTGAGGGGGAATCGAGGTTACATTTTTTTTCGGGGGGTGGGCGGAGAAGCCAACTGGGGCGTGGGGGAGGAGCCAAGGAGGGGGCGGGGCGGGGAGTGGCCAAGGGGGCGTGGCGTGGGAGGAGCCAAGGAGGGGGCGTGGCAATGGGCGTAACTGGAGGGGGTAATTTTATTTTGACGCCTCCCCGGTGCCGAAGGGGGGGGGGGGACGTATTTTTAGACATTTTCCCCACTCCTACCCCCACTCTTCCCTCTCTCTTTGTGGGAGGAAAGTAGGAGGAGAGTAGGAGGAGACTAGGAGGAGATTCCTTCTAACCATCATTCTCTCTTTTTTTTTTTTTTTTCTCTTTCTTTTTTTTCTCTTTCTTTTTTTCTCTTTCTTTTTTTTCTCTTTTTTTTTTTTCTCTTTCTTTTTTGTTTATTTTTTTAGTTGCCGCAATTAAAACAAGTTATATTATAAAAAACATTTTTTATTTCTTAATCATGGATACATTGAATATTTATTAAACAATATACATTGAACAATAACAATAACAGCAATCACAATTTACGATACTCTTGCAAAAGAAACAATCCTTCTTCATTGGTGGTGGTCTATCGCTATGTGTCATCCAATTAGCCGTGTTGAAATGTTCATTGCATGGCAATCTTCCTTGTAAACATTTCATTGTGCGTATGTGGTCCGGTAATATGGGCCATAAAGTAGCGAGTTCCAATGGTTTCATTCGTTTCAGCAAATAAATTAATGTAGAATTAGTAGCACGTTGATCTTCTAGAAATGGTGTCCCGTCTCTACCGATATATTTTGATAATGCATTGTTAATCCTTCTTAAATAATAAATAACATAATACTTTAAGTTACAAGTATACTGTCGAACTGTTTCCATGTTAACACAGTTGTGAACCAATGCCGTCTGATATTATTTCACTTTCCGACTCAATTATATGCATTCAAGTTTGCTGTACATTTGTTCTTTTTTCTGTTCTACTCCATTTGCTGAAGGTTGTTTCGTCGCAACCTCTTTTATAAAATTGTTTCTTCTTCTTCTTCATCTTGCATGTAATAATTGATAGGATTTGACATTTTATCGTAGATATAATACACATTTGTTAATGCACACATTGTATAATCTGTATCTTTGTGATACATACACTTTGGGTGAGACGCTGACAACTTTATATCCAATCTTTTAATGTCCTCAATTGGCCGATCCAATATTTTCTGTAGATATTGTGATTTTTGCTCACCTCTCACATAAATGTTTTTAGCTTTTTTACTAAACACTCGAATAATTTTATCAATTTTATTGAGTGGTACATTTCCACTAGTCCATTCCAAATGGTGGAAGTTTGAAGTTAACCAATGTGCTGTTCGACGTTGCTTAGCAGGTAAACAATTTACAGAATGGGGAGCCTCAAACAAATAATGGCTAATTCGACGTTCGCTATCACATATAGCCACTTCTTTCGGTAGTAATTTATCATTACTATCGTAAAAACCTTGAATGTCGATTATGATATAGTCCAATGTATCCATAATTTGTTTGTGTACTTCTTAATTCATTCACTTCTTGTACTTGACTGATGTGTAAAGCAAATTACACTACTTTTATAATGACAATCGCCCCTCCTTGTTTTATAGCAACAGGGAATTGCAGCAGGACGGGTAACACCTCTTTTACAACAATTCTTTTACCACTTTTGTTAGTGGTGCATAATAAAACGCCTTATCGTGCAAAATTAAACAGTATGCTGTTGTATTAGCCGGAACTGGTTCTTTTGAAGTAAATTCAATTTTAATTTCAACGCCACTTTTGTGAATAGTGTCTGCCTGATACGTACAATCGATTCCTACTAATGGAATTTTCTCTTTAAATTCTGCTGGTGAAAACATTGGTTCACTTTCTGGCACATAGTAGTATGATTGTTGGAATCTGCTATACATATCGTACACAATAGCATATTTATTGATATCAAAATCAATATTTAAATTATCATACGGAAATCTTGTACCGTTCAAAAATACACTTAGGTTTGTCAACTTTATATTATCAAATAGAGCCATTGAAGACTTCATCTGGCCTTTTCGATTGGTTTGAAAACCGAAAATAATGTATCTTGGCGTTTCAAGTTGCGGCGCCGTCTTTACGGCCCATGTATGTCTTGTTGTTTGCGGCAATGACGGATACTCATGAATCTCCCAACTTCTAAACCATAAATTGATATTTTGATTTTTGTCAGTTAATTTTGTTAAGGCTAACTGTTCTCGTAGACCGACTGCAATTTGAGGTATTCTCCAAATAATTTTATCTATTGTCAATTTTACTTTTTCTTTTTCAGCTTCACTTTGAACAATTACATCGTTATCATCGTTATTCCGAATGAGTACCAACTCTTGTCTACAGTTTAATACAACTTTCTTAAAATCTTCCGCAAATCCTAAAATACTTTTAAGCGGTACACTAATTGCAAAATGTCCATTGTCATCGACTATATCGCAAAAACCTTTTTTCTCAATGTCCCACCCTGCATTTTGTAATTTAATCATTTCATTTTTATTATACGAAAAATATCCTTTCATACATGATGTCACTCCCACGTTTCTAACGGAATCCACTTGAACACCATTCATTAAATACCGAAGATCGCTAACCATAAAGCCTGCTGGGTTGTTGACTAATTTTGAATTCTTACTAGCCTCGTTTTTAACATTCCCATCCTCACCAACTTTCCGTAGAGTACCCTCTACATATAAATAACTCTCTCCTGGTAATGTATAATTGTCAGTTTCAGGAACCGTTATCCTAATTTCATCATTATTATCAAAACTTGCCGATCCATAAGGTTGGTATGAATGATACTCGTAACTTACTATTGCATTGTTAGATTTAACTTTGTCGGTAACATTTAAAATGTCCATTATTTTAGTAGTTTATAGCCCAAATCTTTTAAGAATATACGATTTTCTGTTGTTAACTTCTTCACTTTTTTTAGGCTACTGCACACATTTTTCATATCGCTACCCAATTTATAGGCTGACCGGTTTGCTGTGTTCTTCTTCTTCTTCTTCTTAACAATATGGTTCCTCTTTCGATTCGACGTTTTTGAGTTATATAACTTCATCTCATTCAACCTTACGCAAGTGTAATCGTGTCGTTACTTCTTCACCTCTAAAATTGATCAATTTCCCTGATTGATCCAACACTCTTACCACAATTGTACTGATAATATCTCCAGTAACAGATAAATATATAGGTAAATGTGGCGATTCTACCATCTTATATCCGGCCGGCACTTTAGGAAAAAAATGATAAAGCACGTGTACCGGTTCACCGTTATTATAAGAACCGCTCACTAAATTGCAATAAATTTGAATTGCATTGACTGTGTGGATATTAACAATATTTTCTGCTTCATAACTCTTCCCGCCCATTAGTACTTTCTTATCAAATCCCAATAAGGTTCCTATACTTTTTTCAGCTGTAAAATCGATTTCTACATCGGTTTTTATGTGCACTTTCTGAGTATTATTATTACCGCGTATACGGACCAATGCCGTATTGTCAATGTCCCCTTCTATTTTAGTCTCTATAAAATCAGAAATATCATCTAAACCGTAAATTCCAACGGGTAATTCTACTATTTTTTTGTTGTTTCCTATTTTGTAGTGAAATAAATTATTTGATATGTCAACGTTTGGAATTGAATTGAATGACTCAAAATTGAGTAAAGCCAACTCATATTCTTCATCTTCATCTTTGCTCAAATAAATCGGTGGATTAAAATTGCAACTTAACTCGGAACTGATTCCGGTCAACGTAAACGTAAGCGAATGAGAAGTTTTCACCATTGCGTTTAGTCTTCGACTGATGTTTAAATTGTTTTCTTAATTATTTATTAAAAACATTAAACACAATTGTCCACAGTTTAAATCATCGATTGTCTGGTAGCGTTCATAGTTATAACTTATAACATTATTCTTATCATCTGATCTTAAATATTTTTCAATTTCAATGGAAGGTTTTAAATCACCGAAACTGTCAAAGTATTTTACTCTACTGCCACTTTTTTTATAAGCAACCCAATGCGTTCCTTCACTTTCTTTATTGTCTAAATTGATAACTGCACTTTCATTTTTTTAAATTTTTTTCGGTAATGCATTTCTCATATAGACACCTCTAAACGATGGTATTTTCAATAATTTTGCTATTTTTAAAATTTCCAAATTATTTAGAGGTCTTTTATGAAGGAACATTATTTTCAGTTTTTTGAATATTCGGGAAAATATAAACCACATCCTCTTTTATATGGTTTTATGTAATAACCAGAACCCACTGATTTGGCTTCCATAGCTCTATTGTGTCGCTCAGCTTCTTTTTGTTGTTCTTTAGCTGATTTTGCACTGTTTACTGCTTTCGCTATAGCGGCTGCCCCTCCTCCAAGGGAACCCAATGCACCTAAAGCTGCAAATAATGGAATCAACGGAAGAAATCCTCCTTGTTTCGGTATAGGAATGACTCTACGTTTTGGAAATTAAATGTTTCTCTTATATTTTTTCAAAACATTATATGCAGCTTTTGTAGCATCAAATACACTTTTATGTTTTCTTCTACTGATAGCGTTTCTGGCCAGTCGAACTGCCTTGTTAAACGTTAAAGTACCACCCCGACTCATTCTTTTGCGATTTCTACCCTTGCTTTTTCTCTTTTTTAGACCCATTCCAAATGAAGTTTTCCCTTTCATTGCTGCTGCAACTCCTGCCGATGCAATCTTTTCTCCGGCACTTGGACCAACCTTCTGAATTATTTGTTTTGCAGTTTTGAGTAACCTATGATCGGCTATATGCCTTTCTTTTAAATTATTTGTATTATCATACACTATATCGTGCTCTTTACAAGCTTCGTCGAGTTCGTTTATTCCTTTATCGCCTCGCGCTAATCTCTTTTCTAATTTTGTTCCAGGCCCACAATAATTATATCCAGGTAAATGAATTTCAAAAGGCAGCTTGTTTATTAATTTATTTAGTAGCCCCCGACCGATCCATTTGATAGTTCTTTTACGACTGACGGGATAATAGACATACATTTTATTTTAAAGGTATACAAATAAACTGTGGCAACTTAAAAACTGTTTATTGATTTTTATAATTTAATTTTAACAAACATTTACCACTTCACCTAATACTAACACATATACTAACTATGTTCTACTTAAACCTTGAGTTATATACATTCTCCCTAAAACTACTTTGTAAACAAAAACTTATTGCTAATTCGATTCTTTTCATTTTTTCTTTGAATCTTAAAGAATCATAATAATATATATGCCATGCACCTTTCCTAGCTTCTTTATACGCAAATTTCCATACATACAAATTATGAATAATATTTTTACTTTCACACATTACTACTTTCTTTTTACTTCCCATTATTATAAGAATCTAACATTATATGTTGCATATCAAAATCGAACAATAACTTATCATTACCATAAAGTAACAATTCATCAATCATACAAGCATATTCATTACATTCGCCTTGCATTATTTTCGAAAAACGAGTTTTCATATCCCCATCCAGTTCATTTAATAAACCCAAGCAAGAATAGTAATATTCACTAAACTTAAGATTTTTTAAATATTCCAAACGAGACGAAACAACATCAACAAGTTTCCACAATTCACGAAGACCTTCATACGATAAAAATACGTGATTTCCACCGATATCAATTCTTGCAACTTTACGACAATTATTCATTAAACTAAATGAAATGTTTACTCCATTAAAGCTGATTGTTTGATCCGTATCTACATAAAAAAATGTTTGGTTGATATTCACTTTTTGTTCTAAAAATACTGTCCACATCTGTTCATTCAAAGAAATTCCTTGCCCACCCTTACCCAATATTCTAATAACTGGTTCAAGATTAAGATCTATGTCCAAACCTACCGACACCCATTTAGAATTACTTTTATTTAAAAAATACGTATTCGACGACAATAAATTTTTCATAGCGTTCTTCTTTTGTTTTACAAGTTGATTGTTGTGGTTGGCATCATCGTTGGTATCGTTGATATTCCATGGAACATCAACAGTAGTAGTCTCACCATGATTCGGTAGATTTATATTCGAAAAAGGTTCTTCACCCTCTTCAAAAAATCCCGAGTCATTTGCTGAATTCGCATTATCAATTGGCCCATTATTTCGAATATGTGCTCTAATAATTTGTTTATTACTCGGGTTTTGTCGTTTCACTAAAATTTCACTTCAATCAATAAATTAATTTATTTTCAAAATAATTACAAATACTTACTTATTATTCAATTTATTATTGACAACAACACTAATTAGTGACACAGTTCTGGCAGATGTATTCTTGACAACAACACGTGTACTGTAATAAGTTACACCCATCCGGCAGATCTTATATAGTCCCATAATATTATGTTGGGGGGAGGTTCTGTATATATTTTTACATCACAACGACCTCACATACTTCTCCTCTGAAAAGGACTAACTACTTTATGATTTTCCCGCCTAAAGGAGGTCGTTTACCCACTCATTAGAATCCAATTGAAGGCATTCAATACCTTCAATCATCGATGTTGCTAACAACACTTTAACCGCATTGACAATATTTATTAATAGATTCATATATGACATCTTATGTATTATTCATCAGTCGCCCTTGAACCATCGAGATGAACACATCTTGTCTTGTGCATGGTCCGCCTATAGCGATACAGCGCATAAAAGCTGTAATGTATCGGGTGAAAATCTTAAGGGGGTAAGGGCCCCTTTGGATTTTGATTAGACACATTATTTGTCTTTAATGGATGCTAGACAATACGTTAGACCGTGGACTGTAAGCACTCAAGGGTGATATTTTTAGCCGATTCTATGAACCCTACCTCTTCTATTTGGTGAAAACTATCTTAAAATTATTAAGAGTATATTGCCTCTTTAGAATCAATAAAACCGTAAAGTAACCTCCTCCTCCTCCTCCTCTTCATTTTATGAGGAGAAGGAAAGAAGGTTCTTTGGAGATTCTAAAAAGACACCTCCTCCCTACCAGGAGGTTTTAACTCTTTTAATCATTTTGAGGAGTTTCCTCTCAAATGAGGAGGAGGTTCTAGAATCGGCTGTAACCCTCTACTAGTGTGTGTCAAACTTTGGACTTGTCAGTTAATTGTCATTTAATGTGTCAAAACTGAAAATCCCTCTCTTTTCCTCTCATTTACATATTTTGTCACTCCATATTATAACCTTTTTTAAAAGAGCTGACTTAAACAGTATACATTTGGTTATTTTTGATATTACCTAATAGGCAGGGGTTAGAAGTTTTGAATGGGTGTGCAGATGGTGATTGGGAGGGAGTTGTGAATGGGTGATTTAGTTGGGAAAGAGGTCACTGTTCAGATAAACAATTTTAAAGTCGACGATTGGAGTGGATCAGACCACTTTTCAGTGTCAGTAAAGTAAGGGAAAAAGGAAAAGAAAACGGATGTGGAGGGAAGAGTTGATCAAATAGATTTTTTTGAATACGTCAATTTTTTATGTCTTATAATAGTCAAAAGTGACATAACTTTTAAAACCTGATTAAATGGCATTTTATTAATTTTTGCACATATTAAGATAAATTGATTGAAATTTTATAGGTTATTATTTTATGTTAATACTGCCCCAGTAGAAATAAATCTTGTAGTTACATTTCATATTGTATATATATTTATATCTTAAAGTTGTTAATCAATGTGCAGACAATATTATCCCAATATAGTTTACGGTTATTGCTACTATACAGGGTGACCGTATTTCAACAGAATGTATGGGGATCTTGGTTATTTGAAGAGATAGAGAGTCCCTTAAATTGCGGCATAGTTGCGTATTTTAGGGCCCAATAATAATCTAAAAACAAATTTAAAATATCTTCCTTCGTTTTTGAGATATTGTCAAAAAACGGATTTTTTGAAATTTATCTTTTATTTTTTTATTCAAAAACCATTAAATCCAGACATTTACAACTTTGACATTATAAGGCACTTTTTAACGAGAAATCTAGTAACATATTTTATTTTAAGATAACTATAACATTTACCCAGGGACTATAGCCAACTTTTGTTTTTTTTATGAGCGCTATTTTGGATTTTCATAGTTTTTGGAAGAATATTTTTTTTCTGAATTCAATGATGTATTAAACTTATAGTTTATTGTACATTTTTATGTAACATTTTATTCTTTTGTTTTTTGTAAAGAGTGCCTTGGAAACAGTTGGGTAACTAACTCATCTGTCAACTCCTAGGACCCATAATTGCTGTTAAAATACATCACTAGTTGTGATCTATTTTAAACTAACGAGTGTCTTTCACTCCCAGACTAAGCATGAAGTAAAATTTCGAGTTTAGAAAAGCCCCGCGTAGAAAATTTGTCGAGCATCGCGCAGCGACCCGAGACAAATTTTCACGGGGCTTTTCTAAACTCGAAATTTTAATTCCTGCGCCACGCGTATAAACCACGGATTTACAGTAAATTTAAAAATATACAACACTTACATGTGATGGCGATCAATATTTATTGAGATGTAGTGAAAATGGAATAATTACTTTTTTTGTGAATAGTTTTGGAATAATAATAATAAAAGTAGAATAAATTTAGTTTCTGCAATTTTTCCATACTGTTGATATTTAGGTCATCATATCTTTAAGAGGGAAAGTGCTATGATGGGCACATCAACAATTATTTTATTTATGTTTTATGTAATAATCGATACTTATTGTAATTATTACAAAAAATTGACAGTTATTAAATAATTTTGACTGCCAACAATGATTGACTGCTGTCAAGATTTTATTGATTAATAGATATAACGTCATTGTTTTGAAGGCACTCTTTGCAAAAAATAAAATATTATAATTTTAAATATCAAATCTAAAATAAATTATGAGTGTAAAATATAAAAATCCAAAATGGTGCCCACAAGAAAAACAAAAGTAGCTAACTTCCCGGGTAAATGTTATAGTTATCTTAAAAAAAAAATATGCTACTAGATTCCTCAATAAAAAGTGCCTGTTGTAACGGTTTTAACCCTCCTTTAGGGTACACTTAGGGTTAGTCCAGGTTCAGGTTTAATCAGAGTCTCTGTTAGTGCAGAAATAATGTAACAATATTTTGTAAAAAATAAAATTTATTCGTAAAATAATACAAAATAAAAATAATCTTAAAATAAACAAAACGCAACCCTATGTACATATAAATTCCAACTCTGGCTCGGTCTTCTCCTCGTACCGCTCCGGGTTCGGTTCTGGACCGTCAGGTGTCTCTATTAGGAGAAAATAAACCAATAAGGGGTCATTCAAAAAGTACGTACACGCTCCCGGGGGGGGAGGGGGTTGGTCACGGGTGTACGGAAACGGGGGGGAGGGGGCGAATGAAAAGTGTACATACACCTCGTTCCTTCTTAATAATTTGATTTTGATTCTAATTTGATATATTTCGATCTCTATCGATTCACTTGATGTATTCATCGTATTACATGTGAACTAAGCTTTATACGGGCGCGTTTTGAACAAGTTTCCAAGTGCTGCCATCTATACTTCCACGGTGAAATCCATTCGAACTCCAGGTCATAACCTAGAAAGGCTTCGTTCGAGATAACAATCTGAAGAAAACGTTCAAGATAAAATACGTGAAAGGAATGTAAGTGTTGCTACACAAAATCACTCATTGCGATAACCTAACAGATAATAACCAAATATCCATGAATGTCCGCCAAACGTAAATTGATATACAAAAGTAAGTAAAAATATTGTCATTTTCAGAAATGCAACATGGACCGGAACAAAAAGTTTCAAGAACTGTTTAAACAGTACAAAGAGGCCTATCCTGATATGCAACCTGCTAAATTGCAAAAGATCAGTACTGACTTTTGGAACGATGCGAAGTCAAAAGATGGTTTCGAGCAACGCATCGAGGAAAAGTTACGAGAGCTTTTCAAAATGGCGAGTACGAAGAAAGGCGCACTGATGTCATTTTGGATCAAGGTATTGTGTCATATATATTTATTGTTTTTACATTAATATTGTTATTATTCAATTATTAGCGGGTATATAATTCTAAGATAATCATGTGACTGAATGTCATTTTCAGAGTACGACAAATCCAACTGCGGTCGCAAGTAAAGCATCCACCTCCGGGTCTGATCTTGGTCCAGGTTCAGCAGCGAGTGATCCAGGAAACAAACCATCGACCAGTGGGACCGATCTCTCTCAAGAGGTCCAATCCGACGAGCCAGGCACAGCGAAGTACAAAACTCCAGCCCAAGACGCTGTGTCTAAAGAGATATTGCGTTTGGATTGTGACATTCAGGGATTAACCATAAAGAAAAATGCAAACTTACTCTCGGAGAAAGAAGAAAAATCTCTGAAAGACAAGAAACTGAAATTGGACGAGTGCAGACAAAAACTGGCAAAGTTGAAGAAAGAGCAAGAGCGATCAGTCAAAACCAGAGCTGTGTTCAAACGGAAACTACAGGAAATCGCCGAGAAGGATCCATCAAACTCTTGGATGACAAGAACGAAGAAAGGACGACCGACGATCGAAGCAGACCAGCCGGACCTTCTACAAACGATTGTCGACATCGTCACCTACGGAGGAGCGGCTGATTCCCGACGCAGAACCGACATGATACGTTCTGTGAAGACTTTGGATGAGCTGACAAACGCATTGAAGACTGAGTTCGGCTTCACTCTCAGCAGATGTAGCGTTTATTTGCGTTTACTACCTCGGCGAGCAGATTCTACAGAAGGCAAACGTCATATCCGGACAGTCCCAGTCAAACTCATCAAAGCACAAAACGAGACTCATCGAACTCACACTGATGGTAAATTTGCGGCCGCGACGATTGGAAATCTGGAGGTATTGGCATCGGTACTGGGACCAAAGGAAGTCTTCTTCATAAGCCAGGATGACAAAATCCGCGTGCCCATCGGACTAACTGCAGCAAACAAACAGTCCCCGTTGCTGATGCACTTGGAGTACCGCGTCCAGCTACCAGACCACGATTGGGTGATAGCTCCATCGCACAAGTTAATACCCTCCGTTTATGCTCTGATTGAAGTCGACCAAAATAAAATTCAGAGGAAAGATGCGGTCTCCTATTCAGGACCAACGTACATAGCCATTCGATCAGCTAAACATTCATCGTCGACAGCCTTTTCCCACGCCACAGATGTCGACCACATTTTCGCGATGGATGAGTTCGCCGACGTGCTGAAACGGCCTGACGGTTTGGCTAAACCTGTCGGGATATTCACAGTTGATGGTGGTCCGGACGAGAACCCGAGGTACGTGAAAGTGATTCAAACTGCAATTCATCATTTTCTGGACCACGATCTGGATGCTCTGTTCATGGCCTGCAACGCCCCAGGACGAAGCGCATACAATCGCGTTAAAAGACGCATGGCTCCATTGAGTAGAGAGCTTAGTGGAGTTATACTTCCACACGACCACTTCGGAAACCACCTGAATTCCAGAGGTCAAACTGTTGATGCTGATCTGGAAAAGCAAAATTTCGCAAAGGCAGCAACTGTTTTGGCGGAAATTTGGTCGCAGGTAGAGATTGATCATTTCCCTGTGATAGCCGAATATATTGACCCAGAGAAATCGGAAATGAGTCCTACGCAGCTTCTCGAAAAAGATCTAGCTTGGGAAGCCAAACACGTGAGAAGCAGCCAGTACTGTCTGCAAATTGTGAAATGCAAAGATGAATCTTGTTGCTCTCAGTTCCGAAGCTCGATCCTGAAAGTTTTGCCGGAAAGATTTTTACCAGCGCCTGTACCCATAGCTCAAACTGACGAAGGACTGCAACTCAACGAACCGTCTGGTGAATTCCCATCACTGTTTCTGCTTCAAACCCTCCAACCGTCTATAAAAGCTGATCTCCAAGACCACTCTTCTGCTGATGTTGAATTGCCTTACGATACAGCATGCCCGTCAGTCAAGAAGGACTTGAAGCGAAAGATCTGTCCCAAATGCAAGTTGTACTTCGCTTCGTTAACTTGTCAGAAAAAGCACCAAGCCTTTTGCAAATCTGTTTGCGATTTGCCGAAAGTCCGACCCGTCCGGATAGCAGCTCGTCGTCAAAGGGAGGCTTTGGCCATCATCCGCAACATCGAAGAGCAGGAGGACGCAGAATGAATCGAAGAGGACTTCATCGACGCCGAAACACCGGAGGTGGTCACGGAGGGCTGTAACGAGAGTCTTGCGGCAGTTGTGTCGCTGAAGGAGCATATGCAATCTCCATGGGAATGATATAAATATCTATAAATGTTGTTTCGTAATCGTTATTGTAACCGTTTTTGCCCACTGATACGGCAGCTAATATTTTATTTGTGTTGGTTGTATATGAAAGGATATATTTGTGATCTCATTATGATATAAAGACAAATAAAACGAAATAAAATATGTTGTAAATTTATTGTGTTTTCCTTCAAGTAATTCAATTATTTCAGCGCTAGGGGGGGGGGGGGGTACTGATGTGTACGTACACGCAGGGGGGTAGCTGGTGATTGTACGGAAGTGTACAGAGGGGGTGGGGGAGGGGTCAAAAAATGGAATTTTTGGTGTACGTACTTTTTGAATGACCCCTAATTAATTAGGCTGGTTAAGTTTAAATAAACACAATAAATAAATATCTACAATATATTTATATACAATTACAGGCCTCCCTACTGTAGCACTTATGCGTAGCAGCAGTAGTAGGAAGGTCTGCCAACTTCCAGTGTTGGTTAGCGGTCGCTTATGCGTAGCAGACGCGCAAACTAACACGTTTCCGCTGCGGTAACAGTGGCACACATATACGGGTAATACAGCTCAGAGTGGGATCCGGAGAGCGCTTATACGTAGCTGAACTCCGGCCACTTCTGATGCAAACGGGATAGAGAGAGAACGCTTATACGTAGCTGAACTCCTCTACTACAGGTATTTGAATTCAACAGAGAGAGAACGCTTATGCATAGCAGAACTCCTCTGTGATTCAACGGAACAGGTACGGGTATTTGAATTCAACAGAGAGAGAACGCTTATACGTAGCAGGACTCTCCTGGAATTCAACGGGTACAGGTAATGCTATGTTCTAACGAGGAGGAATCGCTTATACATAGCAGATACCTCTCGGTACTCTAGCCGGTCTAATTTGCACTCGCTTATGCATAGCAGAGATGCAATTAGGAGGCTACCCTGGAAGATCGCTTATGCTTAGCTGAAATCCCAGCGCAGTCTGATTTCTGAGCGCTCCGGCAACTATTTTTATAGCCGGACCCATAAATCTATTAAATTAAAGACAGGCAACAAAGTGTTGCCAACTTATTGTAAATTTCAGGCATTATCTGTGAAATAGATAAATTAAAATAAAGACGTACACTTTCATAAAGTTAATAATATATAGATGGACTAGCATCGATTGCCAACCCATAAATCTCACATTTATCAGCTGTGACAATCGATGCAAGTAAAGTTCGTTACACTGTATATTGTAAAAGTTCTAAATGTTCAGATTCAGTAGTTTTTGAATAAAAAAATTAAAACCACTTTTCAAAAAAACTCTATATCTCTTCTAATAACTGAGATTCCCATACATTCTGTCGAAATACGGACACCCTGTGTAAATATTTATTATAGATACAATATTGTGTAAATCCAGTAGAAAAATATTTAGTTTTAAATATTGTATTGATAATAAAACGCTATAATAGATATTCAGTTTTTGTACAATTTTGTACAATTTTGTGTCAATAATGAATATAATTGATCACTCAATAATGATATTCAATTTCTGTACAATATAGTATCAATAATGAATATCATTCATCATTCAATATAAACATTCAATATACGTGCAATGATATATGAATGGCATCATTCAATATAGATATTGAATACATATCAATATCGTGTCAATAACAAATAACATCAATCATTCAATAACGAATATTGGCCACGTTTGCGCAGTTGTGAGTTTGTTGATTCCTGCTGAGCTGACACGCTAACAAACGCCAGTTTTTTCTGCACCAATTCTTGTGTAACAATGATACTGTGCAATGAGCTAAGCATGATAGTATTTAGTAATTACCTGATTATTGACTATTTCAACATTGACTATAAGTCTTTAAGTAAGATAGGATTTTGTCATTAAATTACTCGATCGACTGTATATTGATATTTGTGACTTTCGGATCTTAATAAATTGCTTGACTGGACTATCATAGGATTTTGTCATGTTATATCTTTATTGACCATGTCTTGACTATTGTGACTGCAAGTCACTTGATTGACTGTCTTTTGACTATGCTAGCATGTTGTCTGATTATGTCTCTATGGACTGTATTTCGACTATTCATCTATTATGACTGTAAGTCACTTAAATCACTATATCAAATATACTTGTGACATATATACATACATTTGCGAGTTTGGAAAAACCGAGTTTGGAAAAGCCCTGCGTAGATGCTCATGGGGCTTTTCTAAACTCGAAATTTTACTTAATGCGACACGAGTACAAAACACTGATTTACAGTAAAGTTAAAAATATATGACGCTTAGATGTGATGGTGATCAATATTTATCTAGGTGTAGCGAAAAAGTGCAAGAATAACTTTTTTTGTGAAAAGTTTTGGAATAATAATAACAAAAGTACAATAAATTCAGTTTGAGCAAGTTTTCCATATTGTTGATATTTAAATCATCATATCTTTAACGAGGAAAATTCTATGATGGACACATCACCATTTTTTTTTAAATGGAATCCATTTTTATTTTAGCTACTTTGGTAGAGCTCTTAATTCTCTTTACAGTCACATTTTTCTTTATATACGAGTCATTTAATCTAACAACGAGATAGACAAATTGGTGATATAGATCTACACAAAATTCATAATTGTTCTATCAAATATTTTTTTTAAAATCGTTAACTGCAAATGTATTGTTTTAATATTTGACATGTTCACAAGTTTTACACTTAAATTTAAGATCCACAGTAAGTAAATTACCATGAAATAGAAAGCACAAAAGAGCTAGTTAAAAATTATTACAGAATTTTCAACAAAAAAATATGTGACGAAAGAAAATTTAGAGATCTACAAAAGTTGCTAAATAAAACAAAAACAAATTCCATTTAAAACAATTGCCCAGGACTTCACACGTCAAACACTAGTGACGTCATAATATTTTTGAGCAGGCAATATATTTTTTTTTTTAATATTTTTACTGAGTACTTTACTCGCACCCTGTATATGAGTCGCCCAGATGTAAAAGCAGCCATGCGTGTTTTGACAAACTTGTGGCAAAATGACAAATCCTGATTTTGCAGCGTCTTTTAAATAAATGAAAAGTGCTGAATGAACGTTGTATCGAATGGAGAAATGAAAAATTATGTAAAACTAAGTAAAAAGTTGGTGGGTTTTGCAACTAAAATAAAATTGATATGTCTATCATAGTACTTTACCCTATGTTAGATACTTAAAATCAATAGCTTTCACCGACCTTATTTTTCAACCAATGTTTTTTATTCCTGTTAAACTCTGTTCGTTAGCCTCGCTTATGTTTTCAGTTTTCCACAAAATATTAATCATGACAAGGTCAAACTAACGTCTTTATAGCAATAGCTAAATATAACGAAAAGAGCTACGACATAAAGTGCATATGCATTAAATGAACATTTTTTGATTATTTACAAGTTTTCTTAACAAGATTTTTTTATATGATCAATATTAAAGAAAAATCCAAAAACATGCTAATAGTAAACTACCACTTCAGACGGATTTGCGGTGACCAATTTTAGACTTCATAGCTACGCCGCTGTTTGTCCACCATTTTGGGTCAGAATAACTAACAACCAATCAAAAAGAATACTAAAGTTGTCGCCACTGTGTTTACTCAAGGTACTATAAGGTGTACTAGAAGGACTCATAAATTAAATTAAGCTTGTCAACATTATTTGCTGCGCCATAATATATATTGATTTGTTTGAACGGTTGAAACGTTTTTCGATATGATAAATATTTAATAAAATATCAAGACAAAAAGCTTTTCAGTTCCTAAGATTGCAATAAAAAGCTCAAGTTCAAAGTTTCATCTCAACATCACAACCGGTTTTGCTGTACCCTGCAAATAGACACACAGACAGACATTTTACAAAAATGTTCTTAATCTACTCAGGGGATCTCAAAACGGATATTTCCGAAAAAAAATATTTCGAAAATGTGCACGAAAACAATATTTTCTCTTTGTATTACATACAGGGAAAAGTCAAAAGCGTAATAAATGTAACACGAATAAGTTTAGACGTTTTCTTGTGTTTTATACTTGTTTATTCATACATTCATTTTATTATTATTTAAAAATATATTTACGTTTATTTTAAAACAAACAATTTTCATTACACGAATTCAAAAATATTCACGGCCTCGGCTACCCTTACTCCTCGCCCTCTTCCTTTTCTTCTGCGGCTTCCTCTTCTGATGTCCCTTTCTGTGCACCCTGGCTTTCGCCTTTGCCTTATAGTCCATCCTTTCATCTTCGCTCAATTTCCACCAGGCCTTGCCTCCTTCTTTAGCTATGTCCACCATACTTTTTCCAGCGGCATTTTTCCTGAAGTCGCGCAGGAAGTTAAGGAAGGGATTAGTTGTCACCGGGCCTGGTTTGTGGCATTTTGGAGCCTGGGCTTGCCTGGAATGCGTAGAGGACGGTTCCTTCATCGATCCTTCGCCCATGACACTAATCTATATTTACGGGATTTACTCCATTATTTGAAATTTGAACACATCATGTTTTAAACGGGAATTTGACAAAATAATAAATAAAAAGGAAATCGCTACAGTAACAAATGACACCTCATGGGTAGTTATTTTTTAATACCATATGTTCCAGAATTATTTAGATAAAGGGTGGATTTGAAATTCTAAACGCATGTTGTATGCTTAATTCATCGCAAATAATTTAAATTAAATAGGTTATGCACAGAAATTTGTCAACTAAAACAGAGAGTATATTGAATTTATCACAATAGATGTGGAAAGTGGCCACCATTCTTCTGCAAAGAATAAGAATAAATAGGCATTTATCTTCAATTTATTGCTGGAAAAATAAAAGATTTTTCTGCATCGCATTTATTGTTATTTGGAGACTAAATACAAAAAAATACAGCCGATTCGGACGGTAAATACCATCAGTATACGGCGAAGACGGAACCTCTTTTCGGAAAACATTGCCCCCTGGCGGAAGTTCTACAGATCGTAAGAATTGTCAGAAACAGTCCAGCATACACATTTTTTGCTAAGAATGAGTGCGATTCTAAAATAGACTAAAAGAAATTAACTTCAATAAAAATAACAAAACGGCGGCACTTAATTAAAAACAAAAAGTCAATTTTAACTAAACATTGCTGCTGGTTTTTTGTTGCTAAAAAAAACTATCATATCATATTAAAACAATTGTAGCCTATCATATGGAGAAAGCATTCACAATATTGATTGATTGAAATACATGTTTCAAAACATAAATTTTAATCAGAAGAGCACGAAACATTCTGAGTCAGAAATTCAAAAAACTTTCATGGAAATCTAACACAAACACACACACTTGTGTGCAAAATGATGTAATATGATGTAATATGCCCACTCAGCAAACACAGTTATGTTTCATCAACATTAAAATAACGTTTAATGTTGATGCAATGCTGATAAAACGTTATTTGTTTCTTTTTTGCTCAGTAGTACAGGGTGGTGCATTTTTTAGGTGCCACATATGGAAAACTTTTTTATTTGAAGAGATATTGAAAAACCGCTTTCGCGAGCCTGGGTCACTTTTTCCTAGTTTAGAAAATGGCGAAAAAAAAAGATCTGTTTTTAACTATTTCCGCTCTATAAGCGGAAGTTGATAAAATGTCGTTTTTTATGAAGTTACTGCAACTTATTTGTTCTAAAAGTTAAAACCAAACTGTAAAAGTATAAATGAAATTGCCAATTCTTGGTTGCAGAATACTTCAAACATTAAAAGTGCGATTCTTTTCGCAATCTACAACAAGTTAGTCTTACAAAGACTATATCAAACACTCATTGAAACAACTACTTCCCGGGCGAATACCCCGACGGACATTGAATTATACAACAAGTGTTTGCTGTTACATACAGTAACCTACTGCAAATGTAACAATTTGGGTCAAATTATTCAGGCCATCTATAGACGCGTTTCGAGATTTATCTCTCATCAGTATAGCTTTGCCATGACCGCCAGTCTAAGGTGTCAAATTGTTTAGAGGGAATGGCAAAGCTATACTGATGAGAGATAAATCTCGAAACGCGTCTATAGATGGCCTGAATAATTTGACCCAAATTGTTACATTTGCAGTAGGTTACTGTATGTAACAGCAAACACTTGTTGTATAATTCAATGTCCGTCGGGGTATTAGCCCGGGAAGTAGTTGTTTCAATGAGTGTTTGATATAGTCTTTGTAAGACTAACTTGTTGTAGATTGCGAAAAGAATCGCACTTTTAATGTTCAAACTGTAAAAACTTTCTTGTGGCAACTTTTTACGCCCAATAAAATTCCGTATCTGTTTTATTTCAAGAACATTTAGTTTTTGTTTTCCTACACTAAATTTACTTATTTCTTATAGGGACATATCGTTGAACAACATTTTTGATGCCGATTGCAACGATGTCAGACTTGTGCACCTTTGCGAAAAAAATATTTGTTGTCATATACGACAATCAAAGAAGCACTTTGTGCCAATCAAGAGTGCTTATTTATAAAACAAAATATATCACATCGATAGTGGTCATATTTTTAAACAAATTCCAAGCAAAATCTAGCAACGAAGTTGTTTACCGGTTCTCATAGCAACTTTGCCAATGACTTTTTTTAACAACAGTATGCATGTGTCACATCAATTTTTTTATATAAGAAAAAGTAAAACAAAAGGTCCTTGAAATAAAACAGGTACGTCATTTTAATGGGCGTAAAAAGTGGCCATAAGAAAATGTTTACATTTTGGTTATAACTTTAAAGAAAATGAACTTCATAAAAACGACATTTTATAAACTTCCGATTATAGAGCGGAAACGGTTAAAGACAAATCAATTTTCTTTTCGCCATAGATTAATACGCGAAAACGTGACCCTGGCTCGCGAAAACGGTTTTTAAATATCTCTTCAAATAAACAAGTTTTCCATATGTTTTTCCAAAATGCACATAGTGTATGCTAAGTAGTAGCTACTTATCAACAATGATGCCTATATTATATTACAATATTTATATAGCAGATATATTACCTATGCTACATAGTAGTTATATATTAATTGCCGGATTACCCACAATGCAAAGCGTCGCACATTCTTTCCGTCGGTATTTGTCTGTCTGCCATTAGTTTTGGTTTGTATTCTCGTGCTGCTAGGTTAGATCAAGATATTGCACTCTTTGACAATTTCTGAAATCAATTTATTTATTTGGTAGATCACAGGTTTACAACATATTTTAAGTTTCACGGCACATCATGATAGTGTAAGTTTGAGTTCTTCAATTAACGGCACGATAGATTTAGGTTAGGTATAAAAACAAGTTATTGGCCGTTACGAAAATCCGCTCATGGCCCGTATGTCTGAAATATACTTCCCACTGAGCAAAGAGACGTTGCATGACACGTTGCATCAATGTTTCCGCGCAAGTCCGCCTGCAGGAACGTTGCATGCTAACGTTCAAAGAAAAATGGTGCTGCACCGTTGACAAAGCAACGCCTATGCAACACGAGCGATTACTCTTATTTGTATGCAACGTATGTATGTTAAGTTGCATACGATAAATGCATAGAATCCGTATTGTATACAACTCGATGTGCAGCAATTAAGTGAACGTTATAGGAATGTTTCTCTCGTAATCTTAATGCAAAATTCATTTCTAGGTTTAAATGGGTCAAAAAATATAAATCTGTATTGGTAACATGTTCGAAATCCGATTAGAAAATTAACCGGCGCAGAGTGGTAAAGTAAGTGGACTGTATTTCAAACAATATTATTTTTATGACTGGATTTTAGCTTGGGAAAGATCTTAATTTAATGTCAGTGAATTGCACAATAATTACCAATTTCAAAGGGGATCAGTATTAGTGAAAGAAAGCACAGTAATTATAATTACAATTTAGCATTTATTTTACAAAAACATATTAAATAATTTACACACAGTTTACAAATGTTAACATTTACAAAACGCAAGACGCCTAACCATCAATACGGCATGTAAATTTAGCCGAAGAGCGCTAATGTGTGATTTGGTGTAATTATTTTAATTACTGGTAATGACTTATTTTACGTATGGTTAATATTATTTAATTTCATGAAAAATCTAGTTTTGTTAAATTAATGTAGAAACAAACTTTACTTGCACAGACACCATGTATAGTAAATTTGTGAAAACCCCGGCTGAACAAATGGGAAAGTTAAAAAACATATAAAGTAGAAAAGTAACAAGGATAAAATAAACTAACAATTACTTTCACAGACACCATGTATAGTAAGCTAGTAAACTTCCCGGTCTTGTACTGAGGGAGGAACTACAAAAGTAATAACTATGTTTACTTGCACAGACGCCATGTATAGTAAACCAGTTAATGCTCAAGAGTTTATTTTAAATTGATTTAATTGTTGTTATAGAGAAGTTATAATTAAATGCACTTTCAAATTTATAGTACAGTAACGATAACACTCTAATTCATAATTTTTATAAGTTTGAAATTAACCATACGTTTTAATTGATGGTAAGATCGTGAAAAATTTTCAGAAATAGGTGAAGAGTCTTTCGACTTTTTTTTTGTTTTCATCCTACGTACAAGTTTTCAGTTTCATCAGAAACTATGACTTGTGAGCATTTGGTGGATCTGATGAATAAGGGGTTCATCAGATTTTTTCTATTTCTCCTCTAGGGAATTTCTTTTGAATTAATTAATTAACCAATAATTTGATTAATTAATTACTTCGAAACTCTCGCCGATTTCTCTGTTCTCGTGTGCTTTCAGTCGCTCGATCGTCTCCGTTCTCCTTTTTCTAGCTGTCTCCACCGGATCTGTTGTGTTTATGTCGTGTTTCATGTTTTTGTTGGAAATGTTCTATTGAGTGTTCACGCAGTTTTTAGCCAAGAACTGGGTGAACATTTCTTGCATCATGTTTTGCAACAACATGCGTAAATTGTCGTCGATCACGACATTTTCTTTTTTGCTTGTTGTGGCGGCAAAGCTCACGCCCTGTTTGATGTTGCTGGCCTCGATTTTCCTTCGTTTTTCTTCTTTCCTGGCTCGGTTTATATTTAGCGGGTGCTTGGGGCATTTGTTGGAATATGCTGCATGGTCGCCGTGGCAGTTTATGCATTTCCGTGTTTTGTTTGGTTTTTCTGGGCAGCAGTGCGATGGGTGATTTTCAGCGCAAAGTGTGCATTTAATTTCGGCCGTGCACCGAAATTGAACGTGGCCGTATTGTTGGCAGCAGTAGCATTGTTGCTGCGTTGTGCCTCTCCTCTTTGGTTCAGCCGTAATTCTGTGCTGTATGATGCTAGTGAACTGGAATATCCGTTTTGCGTTGTCCTATTTCGGTAAATTGAGCAGAATGAGTTTACTAGGATTCCTCGCTCGCTCAAATCCTCAAGATTTTCTTCCATCGAGATTTCGACCGGGATTCCTCTTACGACGACTTTGAGCTCCTTTTCTTCTTCAAGTAAGAAGTGATGTTGCGCGGCTTTGAGATCCTCTAGGATTCGCACAGTCTTGCGAAAATCGTCGGGATTTGCCGTAAAGATATTAATTCCCTTGCACGCGACGCGTACTGGATTATTTCAATATTGTTGGTCTTTAGTGCTTCTTTGACAATGTTGATTTTTGACGTATCAGTCAAGACGATCGGTGGCGGTTTTTTCTCCTTTTTTTCCTGTTGGGGGGCGGGAGCTGGAAGCGGTGGTGACGGGGTGCGTGGTCATTCTGTATTGCCGTGCCTGTTTTGACGTGCTCGGGATAGTCGGACCGTTTCTACTGCCGTCCGCCGCGGGTTTTCCTGTTGCCAGTTCTGTTGGTTGGGGTGAACTTTTGTGGCTGCTCTCCTCTTTGAGATAAGGGTGCGGGTTTTTGAAAACCGCCCTTAACAGATGAGAGAGCAGTCAGCGATAGCACACGTTTATTTAACAGGGTGAATTTAGTAGTTCTGTTAAATAGGCAAGATAATTTCGTTTGATCGTGAATTAAGTAGCGTTCAAACGAAATTATGATTTCGCAGCGAACCGGTAGCCCCGGATACTCCGTTTTGTACGAGGAGTCAGACGACAACGCGATGGAGACTCAAGCTCCGAGCAGTTCCAGCGACGAGCAAGAAGAAAGCGCAGAAGAGCTAAAAGCCCAACAGATTGCGGATATCAAAAGACAACTGCAAAGCTTGCAGAAACTACTCCAAGATCTGGAGAACGGCGAGGGGCCGTTCGTCGCGGTCCAAGCCAAGAGGAAGAAGAAGGACAAATCCTTAACGTCGATGAAACCGACCCAGAACACCACCCCAACGACAGCCGCTACGAAAGCGATCCCTCCGCTGGTGCCGTCGAGACTGGCCGCGGCAACAGAGCCGAAAAGGAGAAAACCACCTAGAGCGATCATTAAAAACATTCACCCGGCACTTCTAAGTGCTTCAAAATTGAAATCGACTACGCAATCAACTTCCACAGTTGCCCATCCCTACGAAAAAGAGGATTTCCCTGCTTTGAAAAATCCGAAAAACACCGAACTCGACTACACGACAACCGCCGCCCCGGCATTGCCGCCCACTACCAGCTCGGACGGCAGTAGTAACGGCCTCGCCTCGAGCGCTGCAGCCGCCACACCCACGACGAACACGTCAGAGACGAAGTTCAAAGAGATAAACGGACTGAGAATCCCGATCATGACAGCCCCACAGGAAATGGAGCTAGAGGCGCCGGAAGTTCAACCGTCGAAACCAAAAAGGCCACCACCGATAGTCCTGGTGGACAAGGATAAGATCCGCCTGGTGCAGGCTACCCTGAAGGAGAATAAAATCACCGCACGAATCTCCTCCCACGCAAAAGGGAGCAACATTTTTACCGAAAATTGGGACGATTTTCGCAAAACCGTCAGAATACTCGATGAACTGAATGCCGCCCAGCACCATTACATGCTGAGCGAGGATAAAGAGCTGAAAGTGGTGATCAGAAACATCCCACAGGAATTCACAACAGACGAAATCAAGGAAGAACTGCTCTTGCACGGCTTCCCGGCAAACTCCGTCAGCCGGCTACGAAAAGGGACGCGGGTTTACAGCCTAGCGCTGGTAAATCTACCTAAGACAGAGGAAGGGAAGACAATTTTTCAATTAAAATACCTGTTCGACCATGTAATCAGCGTTGAACCAAAACGCCGATCCACAACAAGCCAGCAGTGCTTCCGCTGCCAACAATACGGGCACGTGCAATTCCGTTGCACCGCAAAATACGTTTGCACCTTTTGCGCCGGCGATCACCCGTCGTTCGACTGCCAAAAGAAGGAGGAAGAATGCAGAAAATGCTTTAACTGCGGAGGAGAACACCCCGCTTATTCAACCAAATGCAGGAAACACCCGACGAACATAAAAAAAACGCGCGACGAAGAAAACAGAAGGAAGCTGGAGAACAGCCGCCTGAGAGAAGGAACGAGCTTCGCCCAGAAAGCAAAAAACAATGCACCACCGCCAAACGACAACAATCTGGAAATGTTAATTTCAAAAATCGTCCGCAACATGCTAATCCAACTTAGGGAAAACAACGAGCTGTAATGTTCAACGGAGAAACGGGAAATAAACCAATAAAGATAGCTACGTGGAATGCAAACGGGCTGGTGAAGAAAACAAACGAACTCAAGATCTTCGCTGAAAAACACGACATCTCGATATTCCTGATATCCGAAACACATTTAAAACCGGGGGTGAAAGCATTCGTGCCTGGTTTTAAATGTGTGAGAAACGACAGAGAAAGCAACCAAGGAGGAGGAGTGGCAGTTCTATACCGAAACAGCTTGTGCGCCAGCAAGCTAGAATTCACAACAAGTTCGATAGCGGTAGCGGTATACAAAAGCCCCTCGAAAACGCTTCTAAAAACCGATCTGCTTGAAATTACCAAATTAGACAATTTAATAATCGGCGGCGACCTCAACGCCAAAAATCCTGCGTGGGGAAGCCGCGCAACAAACAATGCCGGAAAAACGCTAGCTGCTGTCTGGAAACAACAAACCGAAATGCGAGTATGGGGCCCGGAGGATGCAACTTCAACCTCGACCAGGCCAGGAGGAAGAGGAGACGTGATCGACTTATTCATCACTAACAAAACAACCGATCCGTGGGGAATTCAAACCTTACACGAACTTAACTCAGACCACTTCCCAGTCGTTATCAACTGGGGAGAATATTCGCAAAAATCAAATTTGCCGATAAAAACGGATTGGGTAAAGTTCGCGTACTGGAGCAGCAGACTACGCGCACCTGACGACGAAATCAACAAAGACGAAATCGAAACGGAAGCCGAAAAGTTCACAGCGGAAATCCAAGATGTGATTAAAATCTGCCAGTCGGAACAGAAAGCCAATTTTAACAATAAACACGGACTGAACTTCGCCGAAAAAGAGCTAATTAAAAACAAAAATGCAGTAAAACGCAAATACGCAAAATTCCACCGGAAAGAAGACAAACAAGAGATGAACCGACTGCAGAGAGAAATCACAAAAATGTTAGAAAACAAGAAAAACGAAAATTGGGACCACGCAATCCAAGAAGCGGACGAAGACCAGGGCCTCTTCTGGAAATTACTCAAAAGTTGCGGCAGGAGGAATAATCCCAATTCTCCGATTACCAAGAACGGCGTAAAATATTACGGAGATGAAGAACGTGCTGAATTGATTGCCGAACACTTCGAAATACAATTCAGCAACGAAGACAATTCGGACGCACAAACCGAATTCGCAGTTAATCACACGCTGCAGGTATTCAGAGCCGGCACAACAATGAAACCAGCACCCCTCGTGGAGGAAGACATCAATTTTGACGAAAAAAGCACCCGGTGAAGACAACATTCCAAACCAAGCGCTCAAATGCATGCATTCCAACGGCATTCAAAGGCTGACACGACTAATCAATGGAATCCGGAACTACGGAGTATTCCCGAAGATGTGGAAAAAAACAATATTAATCACGATCCCGAAGGGAAACAAAGACCCGACGAAAGTTGAAAACCGAAGACCGATTAGCCTGATTTCCAGTGTAGCGAAAATCGCCGAGAAACAAATTAAGAACGACATCGAGAAAGTATGCGAGGAAAAGCAACTGATAGCCCCGAATCAGTTTGGCTTTTGCAGCAAACTCGCAGCAGTGCAACAAGCAGCAAACCTGGTGGAAGAAATCAGGAGAAAAATGAAACCACGCATCACAGCAATGATTGCACTGCTGGATATCGAGAATGCCTACGACCGAGTTTGGAGAGCCGGACTCATTCACAAGCTGCTGCTCTTCGGCTTTCCGAAATGGCTAATCAGGCTAATCGACGATTGGCTACAAAACCGACAATTTCGAGTGAAATTTAACAACATTTTCTCGTCGTGGAAAACCGCCGAAGAAGGTCTCCCCCAGGGATCGCCGATTTCACCAAGCCTCTTCAACATCTTCGTGGCAGATATTCCAAAGTTCAATGAAAACAGATGGGTGTCGCTGTTCCAGTTTGCCGATGACACAGCAATTGTAGCCCACGGCAGAAATAAAAACACGACCGAACCAAAAATTACGAAAGCAATCCAAGAGATTAATAACTATGCCAAGCAGTGGAAAATAAAGCTGAACCAGGGAAAAACGGAAGTGATGCTGCTAGGAAAGAAACGACCAGACAAAAACTTCATAATTGTGGAGAAAAAGAAAATAAAACTAAAAAACAGCGTAACTTATCTTGGGATAACATTAGACAGACGGCTAACTCTAGCGAAACACGTTGCCAGAAGGGCGGCGCTGGCAAAATCAAGAGCAAGAAAGTTACGCTGCGTTTTACACGAAGGCAACCCACTCAGCACTCGAAACCGCGTGAAATTGTTAAAAACCGTGCTCATCCCGACGGCCACCTACGGGCAAGAAATATACATCAGCGGAGGAGAAACCGCACACAGAAAAGCGTGGAAAATCCACTCCACACTGGCAAGAAGAGCAATGAGCGCGCCATGGTTCATAAGAAATGAAAACATTCTAAAAGACCTGAAATTAAAAGATCCACTGGACACAGCGCAGGAAAGAAAACAAAATATGATTGACCGATTGAAAAATCACCCGGAGCTCGCCATTAGAAATTTAGGATTAAAACTAAATTAAAAGAAAACACCCTTTAAGGAAAAAAGATACTACTGGCTCCACACCTTTGAAGCCAGGACAAGAATGGAAACTTGGAGTAACCGAAAGGTTGAAACTTTTTACAACAGGAAGGACAAAAAAAAAAAAACATAGACAGAAAGTCATTCAGACTTGAGACGGCGAACAGTCAGGTTGTTCGTCTCTCCACTCTGAAGCCCTCTCCGTCGCTTTCGAGCTGCTCTCTCTGTTATTAATTATTCTTAAGCTATTCAGCTACTTTACAGTTAAAGGTGCTCTGAGGAAAATTGTTGTTCTTTTTAGAATAATAATTTTCTTTTCAGAACATCCAACACCCTTTTACCGTTGTCTGGCCGAGCTTTTTAGCTCGTTTTTGCCAGCGCGGAAAAGGAGCCGCCGGACCTGGTGTTTGGAGAGAACTGACCACTCTACTCCATTCACCCAACACCCTTTACCGGGTTTCACCGAGCTTCTTAGCTCGTATTTGTCAAACACGGAAAAGGCGCCATCCGCCCAGCTGTAATCTTTTTCCCTTTCAGTGTGGAGAACGTCTCTGTGGTTAGCGCGTATTTTATACTGCCCTGACACCGGAAGGCGCGAACGAGAAAATTTCTTACGACCTTTGCAGGGGGACCTGTTTAGGTTTTAAGAAATTATGCACGCTTATCATAGCACGCTAACCGAGAATCTGCCTTGATTTCCGCGAGGAACGCTCGGAGATTGTCGGGAGGCAGTCAAGTTTTAGAGTGTTGCACTCAGCATTTCTACTCTTGATACCGCTTAACAATAAGCAGGCCCGGGGGATTTTGAACCCGGTGCCTACCTAACACCCGTCTTCTACGCCATGGGTAAGTCCAGGCGTGGAAAGCGGTCCCAAGACCCCGAAGCCCACTTCGACCCTGTCTACCCCTCCGGGGAGAGATCCCGGCGTAAGCAACCCCAAGAGCAACCCCAAATGCTCCCCAACATAGACTTTCGTCTTTGCGAATTGCAAGACCAAATCGTCTCCCTTACCACCTCCCTTGCCACCCTCACCGAACAATCCCGCTCCAAGGACGCGCAACTCGCCGCCTTAGCCGAGCAACTCCGTATCTCTTCTGATGCAAATCAGAAGCTTCAGCAGCAGCTGAATAATTTCTTCCGCAACCCTCGTCCCGCTGATTACAGCGAGGAAATCGTGGACATTATGTCCCCGGCCTTCTCGCCTGCTCTAAGCGGGCCCCACACGCCCGAGCCGTCGCGCACGCCCTCAGTCTGCGACGAATCCTCCTCCGACGACGAAAATTTGTCTGAAATGACATTAGCCCCGGAACTAGCTCCGCTAGCGCCACCCCAGCAACCGGCCGCCGAAGCTACTGCTCGGCGAGCCAGCCCCTCCCCACCGGCTAAGAAAGCCAAAACTACTTCGGCCTCCAAGCCGATCTCCACCGCCACTCCGAATGGTTCCAACGATGAAGGCTTCCAAGTCTACATCGATCGGAACCACCGGAAGAAGGCGATGCCTTCAACCTCGATGGCTCCGGAAAAGCTTACGTCTCACGACCGCCGCAAAAATGACCTACGCCACCGATGCTCCATGGGGAGTGAAAACGATGCACCAACTGAACTCCGATCACTTCCCAGTGATTATAAACTGGGGAGCGAAAGAGGAAAATTGTACGCAAAAGTTCAAAACCGACTGGTTTAAATTTGCGTACAGAAGCAGCAGGATCGAAGCCCCAAGCACGGAGCTGAAAAAAGAAGAAGTCGAGCACGAAGCGACAAAACTCACTGAGGAAATTCAATCTCTCTTAAGCGAGTGTCGGACGGAAGTAAGATCGAGCCACCAGAACATTCTCGGACTGGACCACCACGAAAAAGACTTGATCAGACGCAAAAACGCACTAAAGAGAAAATTCACCAAATTCCACCAACCGGATGACAGGGAAAAGTTGGAAAAGCTCCAGAAAGAAGTGGCCGCGATGATTAAGAACAAAAAACAAGAATCCTGGCAAAGGTGCATCGAAGAAGCAGAGGAAAATTCGGAGAGTTTCTGGAAACTGCTGAAACGTTGCAACAGACGGAGCGATCCGAACGGACCGATCCACAAAGATGGAGAGAAATTTTTCAAAGACTCGGAAAAATGCGAAATTATCGCGGACCACTTCGAAAAGCAGTTCACGAACACGGACCAAACCGACACACGAACAGAACATGCCGTCACGGAAAGCCTACGGAACCTCCGGAGCGGTACCGGAAAATCGAAAATCCCACAACCGATTTCAACGGAATCAACGAAAAGGATGATCAAAAACTGCGCGACAAAGAAAGCCCCTGGAGAGGATGATATCCCGAATAAAGCACTAAAACTGTTACACGAAAACGGAGTAGCCAGGCTAACGAGATTGATCAACGCCGTAAGAATTCACGGAATTTTTCCAAACACGTGGAAAAAGGCGAGATTGATAACGATCCCGAAGGGCGACAAGGACCCGTCGAAAGCCGAAAACCGCCGACCCATCAGCCTGATTTCAGGACTTGCGAAAGTCGCGGAAAAACAGCTTAAAGAAGAAATTCAAATCATCTGCGAAGAGAAAAACATAATTACACCAAACCAGTTCGGCTTTAGAAGCAAACTAGCGGCGATTCAACAAGCAGCGAATTTAGTAAACACCGCTAAATCGCTGCTTGTTAAAGCTCGAAAAACCGGCATCATTGCACTACTCGATGTCGAAAAAGCATACGACCGGGTTTGGAGAGCCGGACTGGTTTATAAACTCATGAAGTTCGGATTCCCGCGATGGATTATCAGGCTGGTGGATAACTGGCTCCAGGACAGGCAGTTCCGAGTCAAACTGAACAGCTCCTTCTCAACGTGGAGAAATGCAGCGGAAGGTCTCCCCCAGAGATCACCACTCTCGCCTCTACTATACAATATTTTCGTGGCGGACATACCAACGTTTCCGGAGGATAAGCTCCTCAGCATATTCCAGTTCGCTGACGACATGGCGATCGTAGCCGGCGGAATAAACGTCGAGGGAGCGAGAAAAAGAGCCACGAAAACGCTGGAAAAAATCAACGAATTCGGGAAGAAATGGAAAATCCATATAAATGAAACAAAAACCGAGGCCTTACTCCTAGGAAGGAAAATGCCCCGCTACAACTTTATAACACTCGGCCAGAAGTGCATCAGATTGAAAAGCCAAGCCACCTACCTAGGAGTAACAATCGACAGGAAACTAAACTTCGTCAGGCACGTAAAAAGGAGAACCGGACTAGCGAAAACCCGAGCACGAAAACTCCACCGATTTCTGCACACGAACAGCAAGCTCAGCACCAAAAGCAGAAAAACGCTCCTAAACATGGTGCTGCTGCCAACAGCGACCTACGGCGAAGAAATCTACGCTACTGGAAGTAGCACAGCCAAGAAGGAAGCGAGAAAAGCCAACAGCGTTCTGATACGAAAAGCTCTAGCAGCACCATGGTTTACAAGAACAATAAACCTGCGAGCAGATTTACAGATTGAAGATCCGATAGAGAAAGCTACCAGAAGACGAGCTGAAATGATTCAGCGATTAATCGATCACCCGGACGAAAAAATACAAGAAATCGGCGAAACAATCGCTGACTGAAAAACACACACACACACACACCCATTGAGGAAAAACGATAACATCCCTAGTCACACCATTGACTATGGACAAAAAGGCAACTTGGCATAAGTCAGAAAGACTTCTCTACATTTTAAAACCAGGAGGAACAAAAAAAAAAAAAAAAAAACCGCCGCAAAACCAGCTCCCCAACCCCACCCATCGCTGTTAAACCAGCAAAAGCAAAGGCTCCGGCGAAAGCTGAGCCTGCGCCACCAACTCCGGCTATTGTTTACCACACCACCGTGGTAAACAAAAAACAACCCCTTCCGATCGATAAGATCGACGAAATCGAGGGGCTAGAGAATTTCTCTAGCAATCCTCCGCCCATCCATATCCAAGATGTCCACAAATGGGACGATATTTCCGCCCACCTATATAAGCACCTGAGAATTCCCGTCCTCAAGGCCAAAAATCTATCCAACTCGGTTAGATTTTGCGTGCAATCCGCTGATAACTACCGAGTAGTTATCAAATACCTTCGGAGCATAAATGCTCAATTCTACACTTACACTCTTAACGAGGAGAAAGAGTTGAAAGTAGTTATCCGCGGAGTTGGCACGCATGTGACTGATGAATCCATCATCAGACAACTCAAAACCGAGAATTTCCCAGTCCTGTCTGTTCGCCGCATGGGCAACAGACACCGAAAATTCCCCCTGGTGGCTGTTCACCTAGAGAACACCCCCGAGGGGAAACGGATTTATAACTTAGAAACAATCAGTTTCGTTCCCGTCACTGTGGAGAAGCAAAAGCCTTCTAAACAGGTAATCCAATGCCACAAATGCCAACATTTTGGCCACAGCGCGCATAGATGCAACATTGCACCACGTTGTGTCAAATGCGCAGGCGATCACCAAACAGGCGATTGCACCCGTTCCGATCCCGATAACGATCCTCCACCAAAATGCTGTAATTGCGGCAGCGCCCACACCGCGAACTATCGAGGTTGTTCGCAATACAAAAAATCGAGCTACGCAAATGTAGCTCAACCAAAACCGGCCCCCAAACCGGCCCCACAACCGGCTCCCAAACCGGCCCCAAAACCGGCTCCCAAACCGGCTCCCAAACCGGCTCCCAAACCGGCCCAACAACAGGCCCAAATGTCATATTACGATATGATGTTCGATGAGGAATTCATCCGAAGGGTAGAACGCCTTGAGCGTCTCGCCCCCCTAATGCGCCACTTAAACGCCTCACCGCTTTAAAATGGCTGCACAAAATTTACAAATTGCCACCGATCAGATGTGCAGAATATGCACCTGGAATGCCAACGGGCTTCCATCCCAAACGTCTCAATTAGAGGAATTCATGCATCGCCACAACGTTCACATCATGCTAGTGAACGAATCACACGCCAAAAACCGTCGTGGCCTGTTTATTAACGGGTACCGACTATATCTTAATAGCCGCCCCATTGAAAAAGGCGGCGGCACAGCCATTTATATTCAAAATGGCATAGAACACACTGTTCTTCCAAATCCCCAATCAGAGCACTTAGAACATACCTCCATTTTAGCCCGTATAAACGGAGAAAAAATCAAAATTATGAGTTTATATCACTCACCTTCAAGACCATTCACTGAAAACGACTACAAAAACATCTTCTCCGAAGATGTCCCCACAATTATAGGCGGCGACTTTAATGCCAAGCATCCTAGCTGGCAAAGTCGGCTCACAAACCGGCGAGGCCGCGAGTTATTTAACTTTATAACTCAACACCCTTACGACATCAAAGCCGTAAGCCAACCCTCCCCAACCTTCTATAGCCATGCAGGCTACAGGCCCGATATTCTCGATTTCTTTCTGATAAACCGAATCGAGTGCGACCATGACATCTGGTCAATTTCCGAACTCCACTCCGATCACAATCCTGTGTTTCTGGATATTCATGTCACTACATCCAAAATGGAGAAAACTATAACCACGGTTAACTGGCAGCAGTTCAACCAAAAAATGCTCGAAAAACTCACTGCTATTCCGAAAATAAGGAATAAGGAGGAGATAAATGAGGCCATTACTTTCCTTACCAACTCAATCACGGATGCGGTTGAGACGGTTTCGAAAATCAAACCTGTCCCGAAAAACAGCCGCCCACTTCCAAATAACATCCTCGGTAAAATTCGAGAGAAAAACCGCATCCGCAGACAATGGCAACACACCCGTTGCCCGCAAATGAAAACAAACCTCAATAAACTCCAAGCAGAAATTCAGAAAGAAATCAAGTCATTTTCAAATTCCAACTGGAATCGAGTAATCGAGGATGCATCATTACACAAACCTCAAATGTGGAAACTCAATAAGAGATTCACAGCCAGACATCGAACGACCACTCCGGTTATTCACGGAAGAAACGGACTTGCCTTCCTTCCGGAGGACAAGGCCGGATCCTTCGCGGAAAGCCTAGAGTCACAGTTCTCCCCGAATCCGCTCACAACATGTGACGAATTACTCGACGAAGTTGAGGAAGCATTGGATCGCCTTGAGCGAACCCCAACCCATACTCCGAAACCAACATCTCCTGCAGAGATCCGCAAAATTATCAAATATGCGCCAAGTAAAAAGGCGCCAGGCCATGATAGTATAAGCTACACATGCTTAAAAAACCTCCCCAACAAAGGAATAGTTTTCCTAACTACCTTGTTCAATGCATGCCTAAGGATAGGTTATTTCCCAAAAGCGTGGAAACACGCAATTGTGATTTTAATCCCAAAGCCTGGAAAAGACATGAAATTTCCACAAAATCACCGGCCTATTTCCCTTCTGTGCACACTGGGAAAACTATTCGAAAAAATTATCCATGTCCGCCTCAGTGAATGGTCGAATGATCATATGATCATCCCCAAAACACAACACGGCTTCATAAAAGGCCTCTCATGCAACCACCAACTTGTTAGAACCAGCGATTACATAATCGAAGGCTTTAACAGAAAGCAGAGCACGTTAGCCATCTTCCTCGATGTTGCGAAAGCATTCGATCGAGTGTGGCACGAAGGCTTGTTATATAAACTCATGTCACTTAACTACCCCACATATCTAATACATCTGATCAGGGAATTCATACAAGACCGCACCTTTTCGGTTCGTTTCGAAAACGCCACATCTCCGCCACGCAAAATGACTGCTGGCGCCCCACAGGGGTCCGTACTTTCCCCACTCCTTTTCAATATATATGTTTATGACCTGCCAACATTAAACAATGTAATTACGGCCCAATATGCAGATGATACTGCTTATCTATATCGAGGCAAACATCTGCCCTTTATGATTCCGAAACTCCAGACCGCACTTAACCAACTGGAAGAGTGGACAAACGACTGGTGTATTGCTATAAATGCTGAAAAAAGCCAAGCAATTTACTTCACCCAATCTAATAGATCCCCCAAGAAAACCTCACCTTTGGAGGCACACCAATTCCATGGGTAAAACAAGTGAAATATCTTGGTTTACAAATGGATAACCACCTTAACTGGGCAAAACATGTTCAATCTGCGATCACTAAAGCTAATTCCGCCTTCGGGATTCTAAAATCATTGCTTTTAACAAAAAGCACCCTTTTCCTCGCCAGTAAAATTCACATTTACAATTCACATTTATTAGGTCAAAAATGACCTATGGTTGTCCGTCATGGATACACATCTCGAAAACGCAGATGAACAGACTGGAAGCCACGCAGAGCCGCATGATCCGCAGGATCGTAGGCGCTCCGTGGTTCGTCAGTAACGACCAAATCCGAAACGAAACGAAAGTACCAAAATTTCAGGATTTTATCCGTCAATTGGCAATTGCACATTCCTCTAAATTCGACGTCTCCCTTTTAAAAGATACCCTCGAAGTTCCTGAAAACTTCAGAACTAGGAAAAAACGGCCACTACAACTGGACGTTACCAATTATTTTTTTTAAAATGTTTCAGTAATGATTCTGACCCTTTTTTAAAAAGTATACCCCACCCACTCGCCACCAATAAATGCTACACATTTTGAGTAACAATAACAGTCACTTATCCAAAGTCACCAAACACACCAACATCACTACAAAGTAGTAAAAATTCCATTTCGAATTTGACCTATAAGAGGGGGTTTTTAGTCCGTGAGAGTCGGACATAACCTACTGTTATCCTTCCCATACGTGGGTGGGATAACAGAAGGTATGCATAATGCATTTTCCTCCTCTCTCCCGAAAAAAAAAAAGACAGAAAGTTTAGCAAGCGAGAGATAAATTTGTGACAAACAACATGAATAACGAGAAGGGAATGGGTATAAGGTTGAAATACAGTGGATTTTCTGCTGTCTCTGCAATATTTTGCAGTTTAATATTATTTTAAATCTTTTCAATTTAATAGATGTGAGGGAATGATCTCGGTTTTCTTTTTTTTAGGGCCTAGCCGAGGGTCGGCAACCTTTTTACCGCCAGAGTTGGGCATTTTTTAGTTGATTGATGACTACGACTAATGACTAATTTTGCATTTGTTAGTCATGACTAATGAGGAGTTTTTTAATCATTGGCCATGAATTTATTCTGTGAGTAATGACAAATGAATTATCAATCAACTAATGATTAAAATAATTAATAGTCATGGTTTAATATTTGACTTAATAAGTCGCGCGTGTTTTAAATATAATAAAGTGAAAAAAGGAATAACGGTATGAAATTTAAAAAAAAAATACTATTTCGAACAATGCTTGTCACGTTGATATATTTAAAACAAAAATGTTATTATTCATACATGTTATCAGTATACCGGGTGTTGACTTGGCGGACGCAACATAGGAAATCCCATGTAAATTTTGAAATATTCAAATGTTGGCTCCCCTTTTTATTTTAGAAACAAAATGTATTTACCTTTTTTGTAGAGGGAAAAATTCTGAATTCATTCGTGTTCATGTTTATCACTTTATGTTTCTCCAAGTTAATACAATTAAGAAAAAGTAATGTGATTTTATAAAAATAATGACATGCCATGGAATTGGAACAACAATTGCGGATGTCAAAATGACAAAAGATATCGCAGTCACTTGATTAAAGTAAATGCTTTCGAAATGATTTACACTATACAAGAAAAAATTCTCCCAATAAAGTGGTATTATGCAGACCACAGTTATCACTATGTTTGCGTTCTGTTTTTTTGTCGTTAATTAAGTAACAGCAATACTTTTTCTTAATTATTTTAGCTGTAAATGTTCTGACATTCGTTGATTTTTAAAAAAAGTTTAATTTAAAGCTTAAAACGAGTGTTTTCCACTCCCAGACTAAGCATGAAGTAAAATTTCGAGTTTAGAAAAGACCCGAGACAAATTTTCTGGGCTTTTCTAAACTCGAAATTCTACTTCATGCGCCACGCGTACAAAGCACAGATTTGAAGTGAAGTTCGAATATACATAAATTTGATAATATTATAGTGTTTAACACGCGTGGCGCATGAAGTAAAATTTCGAGTTTAGAAAGGCCCAGAAAATTTGTCTCGAGTCTCTGTGCGACCTTCGACAAATTTTCACGGGGCTTTTCTAAACTCGAAATTTTACTTCATGCTTAGTCTGGGAGTGGAAAACACTTGTTTAAAGCTTTGGATTGAACTTAAAAAAAAAACAGGGAATATCCGGAATTGTTGTATCAATTCCACGATTTGTCATTATTTTAGAAAATCACATTACTTTTTCTTAATTATTTTAACTTAGAGAAACGTAAAGTGTTAAGTGTGAACATTAATAAATTTAGAATTTTTCCCTCTACAAAAAAGTGACATACATTTTGTCTCTAAAATATGTAGGGAAGCCAATATTTGAACACTTTAAAATTAACATGCGATTTCCTATGTTGCGTCCGCCAAGTCAACACCCAGTAAATAATCGGTACTACAGGCCTTGAAGGCCCCGGATTTTTTTTGTTATTTTATGTCTTCCTCTTCATTATCTTCCTCCACTACTTCCGATTCTGTTGTGTTGCTGTTCTCCTCCAATTTGTATCGATTTCTCTTACTCACACACTTGTTCTCTTACGCACACACGCACACGCACACGCGCACGCACACGCACACGCACACGCACACCCACACGCACACTTCTAAAATATCGTTTTTTTTGTATGTAAAAGAGATTTGTTATGAACAGGTTAGCAAAAAATTTTTTCTTGGCTAATAAGACGGTGCTTTTGTTGACATGCAATATCTCTAATGCTAATACCGTCTCTAAGCGGGTCGTCATTATCGCTTTTACGTTTCAGTCAGTTAAGGCATGTCGACGTTAATTAAATTAAAATTTGACATTTTCGCAGATTTGTCAATTTAATTGAGAGTTTGAAAAATCAAAGTGAGTCCAGTTCACATATATTGCTGTATTAGTTTTTTGCTCTCGTAACTGTACTATCAGTGGAAATAAAATGCTGGGACACGTAAAATTTGTTTAGTGTGAGTAGAGAGAGATAGCCGATTCTAGAACCTCCTCCTCCGCGAGGAGGAGGAGGTTCTAGAATCGGCTATCTCGTGGGAGGAGGAGGAGGAGGAGAAGGATGAGGAGGATGAGGAGGACGATGGGGGGGGGGGGGGGGCTTTGGGCTAACAAGGAAGAAGAGGGAGTACTTTTTTATATATTTTTTTTGATTGTAGAAATGTTTCATGAAATAAAAAAAAAAATATTTTAAATTAATTAAATCAGATATTTAAAAGCAGTTACCTGGGGAAATATTTATAATGGATAGTGGTTTTATAATAAAGTAGGCAAAAGTAATATTTGAAGCAATATATTTAAAATAATACAAATATACATAAAAATAGAATTGAAATTATAATTGTTCAGACATACATTTATTAAAGATACAAATAACCTTATAATAATTATAATTCAATTGTATCGAAAGAGTAAGTGTGTTTTTACCCACGTTTATGAAAAATCAAAATATATTTAAAAGTAATATTTAAAGCAATATTTAAATTATAATTGTTCAGACATACATTTATTAAAGATACAAATAACTTTATAATACTTATAATGTAATTGTATCGAAAGAGTAAGCGTTTCTTACCCAGGTTTATAAAAAATAAAAATATAATTGAATGTTTAATCAAGCTCTTGAATTGCATCGTTAATCATTTTATCCAACACCTTTTCGTTTTCAAAATCCGCTATACGTAAATGGCCCCATGCTAATGTATGATATTTATCATTTAAAATGTATCTTTTGTCGTCTTTTGAATTCAATGCAATTTTGTTTTGAAGTTCTGTAAACATATTATGATAACTGGATCTAAATTTGTACATTTTTTTATAAACTGCACCCCCATTCTCCACTACAGTAATGTAATCATTTACCGTTAAATGTTTTTTTATTACATATTTTTTAACACCTTTAGCTTTTTTAATCGAGCTTGAATTGAGTAAATTTACACAATACGCCTTAGCACCAGTTCCATAAAATGATTCAATGATCTGACCTTTAAATTCGTCTTTCATTTTTCCGATGTAAGATTTATTTGGAATGATGCAATGCTGATTGTCAACTGGATAGTTGGATGTATCAAACTTATCAATATTAATTTTAATATCATAGTAGACATTTTCTGTAAAAACTTGAAGAACTAACGAATCTGTATCTGTGTACAATAATGTTACGTTGTTATCGTACTTTCTCTTAAGGAAACTATAGAAAAAATCGTACATTACAGTTTTGGATAATTCTAAAATAGAAAATCCTACATACAGTGGTTTTGTGTACTGCACTTTGAGAACACCCATTTCCACAGCCACTAAATTATTACAAAATATTTTTGAAGATTTAAAATTTGGTTTCGATATATAAAATTCTGCACCAGGTTTCCTGAAATGAGAATCCCAATGCGTACATAATTTAATATCAACGCGATTTTCAACATTTTCCATCGTTTTTCCAAATACAACATTATTCATACTTTTGTAATGATTGCGTTCAAATTCATTTTTAGATTGTTCTCTCTTACTAGTATTGAAATCAATATATTTTTGCATCCAATTATCTTGTTTAAATTCTAAAATTCTATGTATCCGTCGCAATTTTAAGCCTTGTGTTAAACATTGTTTTAGATTTTTATAATGAATAATATATTTTTCTTTGTCATATAAGGTAGGAATTAATTTAGAATATATTGAATTTGGAGGTATTGCCGATTCTGGGCAAAAAGGAAAATCATTATGATAATCCTGTAAAGCTATTGGATATTTTAAATCAACTTCTAACACATAACCCATCTCACCATCATCTTCCAGTGATGCGATATCAAACTCGAGAATTTCATTTTGATCAAGCCAGCGAAACTTTCCAACAGGAAGCTTACATCTCATAGCATACCCATACAAATTTGTAGCATCTAAATAAAGAATATATGAAGTTGGTTCAGAAGCATTAAAATTTGGTAAAAACTTATTATTTGCTTCAGCTTTTCGTTGAGTGCACATACTTAATCCACCTCTGATACCCTTTTTAAAAAAATGTAACATGTCAATGTCTGTCAATAATTCCAATTTTACATTTGTCATCCTTAACAAAGCGTCCCAAGCAAATCCCGGCGCTGTGAAATAGTGTGCAGGGTCGAGTTTGTAGAAATCTAATGACATTTTTCGAAAATTTTCAAATACGTCAACAAGCAACAACACATCAGATGTCAAATAAGTGTTTACGTAATCACGTAATGAATTACAATTAAATACATCCCACACTTTACAAGCTCTCTCATAGTTTTTTCTGGATATTTTTTCATCCGTTAAATGATCATAAAACTCATCTTCATATGGCAAATGATTGTAATTTAATTTTTCAAATGAATTCATAAAACTATAAGGAAAAACGCCTTTCTGCCGTATTAGATTAAATTGTTCATCCTCCTGAAACCTTTTTCTTATTTCAACACACTGATCATTGTCCAAAAGTGATCCAAATGTTTCTAATGATTGTGATAAAAATTTAAATGAATCTACAAACCTTAGTTTTATAAATACTTTTCTCTTTTTTCCGTTACCATTAATATATTCACCAACGTGCACATTTTTTGTAAAAGTTATATACTTTTCTTTGTTTTGTGCAATAACATCAACATCTTCCTTGTTTAATGCAATATTTTTTACAAACATATGACTGTCATAATTTGAAAGATTATGAAAAAATATTGGAATATATTTTGGAATTTTATAATTAATATTGCAAACGGAATGGGCTGGGCCACGAAACTTTCCTGTTAAGTGATCATGATCATATACTTTATCATTTACTGACAATGTCCTTTCGCAAATATGACATACATTTCTTTCATATATTAGTTTTTCTTCCGGTGTTAATGGTAACATTTCTTTACGTACTCCTAAATAATTTTTATAAATAATTTTAATATCGTCTTCTAATTTGTTTACAAATTCTTGTGCAGCATTTTCTCCATTATATATATTAAACTTTGAAAGACTATCATCATATGAACATTTTATGTGGTATGCAAAAGCATAAGGTTCATGACGAAAACATTTAACTGTGTACGGTTTACTCGAATCTGTATAAGTAGTATTATTGTTAACATTTACTAACAATGCCTCAAAATCAGCATAAACTACAAAAGGAATTTTCATTTGTTTTTGATAATTTTCAAACTCTAATATATTTCCCAGAACTTCTTCACCCAATTTATTAATTTTTTTACTACAGTTCGGAAGAACAGCTTTTACATTTCCACAATCTTCTTCTTGATGTCTTTTTAATTCATCTTTTTTAGAAAAGTAAATTAAACAACCTTCGCATATAAATTTTTCATGACCATGTAATGATATTTGAGTTCCAATTAAACGCGACAAATTTTTAATCCAGCAATAATGATTCTGATTGTCTATTGAAATATACAACAAGTTTATATGAACTATTTTCTTATTCTTTGATATTCGTAATGGAACGAATTCATAGTCCATTTTATTTTCGTTAAAATATTCATTAGCGCCATAAACGTTTATTGAAATATTATTTTTACCTTCAAATATATTGATATCTTTTATTGTAACTGGAAATTGTAAATTTGAAAAGTCACATACTGTTGAGTAATGTGGATATGAAGATGGTCTCTGTGCCAGTCCTGTTGGAACCCGAAGTGCTGAAGTTATAGCCCAAGCAAAGCATGCATTGTCGGTATTGTAAACATTGATTACTGCACGTTTTGCCTTTATTGAAGCAGGTAACTCGATGTAACTAGATGCTCTCATTGGATTATATACATTGAAATTAAGTTCAATGCTTGTAATTTGAAATAATGTCCAACCTTAAAAAAAAGAAAAAAAAGAATAATTATAACATTAAAAATCACCAAGTTTCTAACTTTACCTGAATCTTTCTCCTGAAATTCTGACATCTTGGTTTTAATTTCGTCGAGGAAGTGTGCGTATGTCTCATATAGATTCGTTGCAGTGGTGATAATTTTGTTCGACGTGTTAAATGATTTTATTTCAACATTTTCTTTTGCTGTCAAAAAGTACAATGCAAAGGATTCCATGTTTAATTTAAAATTTCCAATAACCGCCAATTTACTTTCAATGAGAGTAATAATTTTCTCCCTCACTGAAATGGAAAACTTGTCTAAATCAACATAGTGTCCAGGTTCGGTGATTCGGTAACTTGTTATTTTGCCCCCATAAGCTGTAGATATTTCCTCTACTCCATCATCAACAATAATAAATGCATTACTTTTGTGTAAATTAGTTCTCAAATGGGCGGCAAAACATGAGCTATCTACTGTTATGTTACATACATCACATATTCTGTGTTTTGATGTTGATGCAAGTTTTTGTCGTTTATTTGGAATTTCACAAACTTGTTTCGATGTGGATGGATTTTCCAAAGATGTTGATGGAAGTGGATTTACCATTTTGATATCTCCCTGTTGTGCGGATCGGGGTAGAATAAGTTTGATTGTTGGCTTTTCTCCTCTATTGCTTACATATGAGTTTTGCTTGGAAACACACGAGTTTTTTTCGTGTCGTTTTAAGTTGTCTCTTCTTGTAAAATTTTTACCACAATATTCGCACAAAAACATGCTTTAAATGTAATAAAAGAGTAAGTTGCTTTACACGTCAACACACGATATGATGCTTGGGCCAATACGTTACCTTTATATAGTGAACTTAATCAAGAAAAGAAAAGGAGGAGGTTTAACTATGAGGAGGGGTAAATTTAATATGACGAAGAACAACACATTCACTCACACATGCACACACTCACACAGAGAAAAAAACATTTTACAATCATTTTAATCCTCTTCTTCATCCATGTCAGTCGATGTGTCCCACACTGATGAAGTAGAAGATGATGAAGATGAACTATCTGTTCGTTTACGTTTTACAGTATGTTTTGTTAGCTCGAATAACGGTGTGAAGAAACAAAATTCACAATAACGTTTTCGTTCTAATATCCATATATGCAATTTGTCTTTTCGAAATAAAATATTCTTTTCGTATTTTATCCTGAATAATTTTGTATTAGGTTCTAAATTGTAAATTTTTTTTCTACACCAACGGCAATATCTCTTTCCCTGTGTATCAATCCAAAATTTTTTTTAACTAACACTAAAAATGGATTTTGTGGAATGTTCATAATTTTGGAAATATTACCATTAGGATTTAATAAAAAATCCACTATATATTTAGGTAATGGATTGTGACATGTAAATGGTCGGCATTTACAAAGAACCGAATACATATTTGCTTGTCGTAAATGTCCAAATGTCCAAACATAAAAACACCAGTTGTCAAAAATTGTCTTACCCAAACATTTTGGTATTTCTGCTAGGCGTACCATTTTTTTTACATCTAACCGATCTTCTATTACATTTAAACACACTTGTTTTAGAGCGATTGCTTGTAAAGTATTAACAAAACTCATTGTAGATAAACTTTAATTTGTGTTCTTATATTTGACAATGCAAAAATTGATTTGATCTATGGAAAAATAGCCGGTTATTTTATATTAATATTGTAACCTTATTGTAACGGTCAAAAGTATTGCAATTTAGCTCCGCCTTATAAATTTTCAAAAAGTGTTGCAATTTTTGCCCCGCCTTTTAATTTAACCACACCTTTATGAGTAAAGGTAATTTTAGTCCCACCTTTTAATTTTACCACACCTTTATGAGTAGAAGTTAACTCAAAATCTTTTAAGAGGTGTTTTACTTTAAACCCCTCCTCCTTATACATCCTCCTCGGTTTACAAGCTATTTAAGCACCAACACACTAAGTTGAGAGGAACAAACTGAACAGCGGTTTTAAAGTGTTAAAGTGAATCATGGGTGAGTAATTTATTTTAAATAAAACAACATTTAAAAAAATATGTTTTGTATTTATAAAGAAACATTTACATTTGTATTACATATATTTTATGTTTTATATTTTTTTATTACAGACCGCATACAAATCTATAACGAAATTAGAGAGGAATATTGCAGGCGATTCAACAACAAGCGAGTAAACAAGTTAATACGTACATGTAAATAAGAGAAAATTGAGATTATAATAATTTACAGGTAACCATAATCGAGCTGGATGACTCGATACCGCCAATTCCTCTACCCCGGGCAAATATCATCATCCAGAGGTCAGAGTATACGGCCATTATTTGCCCGGAGGATAACGCGCTCGTGTGGTTGCGAATCCATAACACATTATAATTTAATAAAAGACTAAATATTTATAAAACATTTTTATTTGATATCCATGAATTATGTGAATCATCCAAACCCAACCATTTTACTAAAACTTTATTCTTCATTCTTTTAATAACTTTTTCGACGAGATATACATCCTGATGTTGAACTTTTTTTAATTCTTCCTCATAGAATCCTCCAATTATGTCCTGGTTTTTTATATCTCGTAGTAGATATGTTCTGGGGTTCGTGTTTTGAACTTTGGATACTGTGAAGATTTCGTTGGACCAATTTGGGGTGTAATTTTTATCAAATGCTTGACGATGTTTGCTAATCCTTACGTGGTCACTAACTTTAAATTTCTTCCTAAATCCATCAAAAACTTTTAAATTACTGTACACAGAATTTAACAATAATTTTTCCTTATTTTTATTTACTTGTTTTGGTTTCATACCAATTGTTCTATGTTTTGTATTATTATATTTATTAATTATATTTTGTAGAATACTAATCCAATTATAATTGCCTTGCATGCTAAATTCCTTCCACATCAGTTCTTTAATAGTTCTATTGTACCGTTCAACAATTGAACTTTTTAAAGATGAAAATGTGCTGTAATGATTAATTCCATATTTTTCACATAGTTTTTTAAAATTGTTGTTGTAAAACTCAGTACCATTGTCTGTTTGAATATTTGCAGGTATCTGCCTCTTTTTCAACAATTTTTCCATTTGTAAGGCAACTTCTTTTCCAGTTTTTGTTTTTAACGGTAAAGCCCACCCAAATTTAGAAAAAGCATTTATAACCATCAATATATATTTGTATCCTTTATTTTCCTTGGCATAAGGTATCATTTCAACTAAATCCGCTTGGTATAAATCATTTAAACTCTTCAATATTACTCGACGTCTACGAAAATGTTTCCGAACTGGGGCGTGAATTTCATCAATTACATCGCGTTTAATGTTGGGTTTCATTAGTATTTTGTTCGATTAATATCTCAATGCAAAACTTCTTATCGACACCTTCTGGAGTCGCTGCAAATCTGCGCTTAATTTGTATTGTATCATTCAATTTAAGGTTTGTTAATTCAGACAATACATACTTTTCATTAATAAATAGAATTACATTTCCCAGGTAATTTGTTTTGAGAACTTTTCCAGTGTATAATGTGTTTTTATATAATATATCACCCCCCTTATTATCAATTGTATAGAATCCATCGGAAGATACGTTTCCGTTGCCGGCAAGTGTCAAAATTAACCTATATCTTCTATCTTTATCTGTTTCATCGAATTTAAAATACCTCTGAATTATCTTGTCTAAATTGTTAGATTTTTTAATATAGCTCGAGACACTATGCCCATGTACATGTTTTCCAAATTTGTCAACAGTCATTGCACCAAAAATAGAATTTCCAAATTTGTCTAAACTCATTTTATACACCGGTTGCTCGTCTGGTGTCTAATGAGATAATAACATATGTTTATTTCAGGAGCCACACTTATATTACTTTATAATGTTTGCTTCCTTCAATTCTTCAATTATTGAAATTATTTCATTTGTATGCGCATTATTGCCAGCACTTTGTGAAGCTAATAATAAGCGTAATCTATCTACAAGTTCATTCGGATTATCCCAATATTGCAATTCTAAGGAAGAATTGGGATTAATTTTTTTTTGCAAACCGCGTCCAACTTTCCATTTTTTAGTCCACCACACTTTTGGAGGTTGCCCATTTAAAATTGGCTTAATAATGTTTACATATTTCAAAGCTTTACTACCAATACGTTTTCCGCTTGGATCATAATTAAATCGCGTCGCAGATGTTTGCTCTAAAATACGTTTATAATTTCGAACATCGTCAGGTTTAAAAGTGTAAGGGTCCTTTTTGAAAAGTAATTCGTATAGACCGGTAGTGCCCTTATATGGCACATCGTTAATAACAACATTTGCTCCATCAAACTTAAGTACCGCGTTTCCGATATACAAAACACCATCAAATGTTTGACGAACTCCATAACGAGTATCGAATTTATCTCCACGATCTAATTTAAAGTCAATCAAATATGCGCGAGGTATATGATGAAATTGTTTCAGGGTTTGTTGTAGGACTGACGAAGTATTAAGTTCGTCTACCAGTCTATCATGAGCTTCATCTAAACGTGTGGTAGCAGTCCGTAGGACTGTAGCGTCATCATCAGAATCTACGATCTCTTCATCATCATCATCATCATCATCATCGTCATCATGTGTGACGTTTCCTGTTCTTGGCGGTGAAGTTTGATAAACTTCTTCAGTGTATCCTGTTGCAGTATCCTCAATCGGTGTTGATGTAATAATATCTTTTTTCAAATGCAATTGATGTCTCGGTCTTCTGGGTGTTGATGATGACGTTTTAATGGGTGTAAATATTCGTTTGTGTACTTTAATTTTCAACGGACGTTTTCTAATAGTTTCCTCAGATGAGGTTCCATAGGATTGCGGTGTAGTAAATATTTTTCTGCGTATTTGCGATTTTCTACTTGAACCAAATCCCGTTTCTTTTTCTTTAACATAACTAGAATCAATAGGAACAAATTCTTCATTGAATTTACTAGCGATTTGTTTCAGTGGTTCACTCAAGGGTAATAACGTTGCGGCAAGATGTTCTTTTGAGTCTGCAATATCTGTTTTTAACGATCGAATTTTATCACGCAAAGCACTACGTGCTTCCACGAGTTGCTTTGCAATGTCTTTATCCATGTTAAGAACGCAAAGTGTCTGTAAACACTGATAACATCTGCATCGTTACAGCGCTTTTTAAATAGTCAGAAATTTATCGAAACCTTTTCGATAACGACCATTCGTTACAGGACAATCTAAATCAATTACGAATGGAGAATAAGGTTGCTTACAACATTCTGTGCAAGTTTCTAGAAATGTATTCAATGTCATGTCACCTATTACGTGATCATTGAAAATATGCTTTAAATTTGTTGCATCTTGCTTAAATATTACCAATAAATTACAATTGTCTCGAACCAATTGCTTTTGAATGGCACTGTAACTTTGGCATATTTTAAAACAATCAACATTTTTGTGCCGACCGTATGAAAAAAATTCCTTAATTACATTATGACCGGTCGGTGGAATATCATCAAATATAACAATGGAATATTCTTTAATATTTTCAGGCGGTCCAAGTGATTCAACATCCGAAAACTCAAAATAACCACATTCTGGCACGTCTTTTACTATTGATCGTAGATACGCGTATTTATTTTGAAATAATGATTTTGAACACAAGTATATGTTTTTAAAACGTAAACCGTTGGTTGCAAGTAATAATGATAGCATTGCATTTGTTTTACCGCAGCCAGAAGGGCCTATAATAAGACCTCTTTTGCAATTTCCTCCAAATAGATCACTATGTCGTTTATATCGAAACTCGTTAAGATCAAAACTTATTATTGGTAATGACAAGCAGTGATTTTCAACATTTTCCGACATAATAATGCTATAAAAAACCCAACCCTGCGTACAACTTAATTTTTGAAGGGTGAATGAAAAGAAATTGAATTGTCAACAGTTATATATTACAAATAATATTAATAATTAAATATAAAAACTAATACTAAATAAAAACTATAAAAAAACTAATACTAAATAAGAACTATAAAATAATTCCCTGACAGATGGTAACACACATCCAAATGACTAGGAGCGACACACATCAACCACACACGACTAGCAACAGACAATGACCACAAAAGCAGATGTAGCAATCAAACACCTCATTACAATTGTTTGAAAAGAATTAGACTTGAAACAAATTGACAAATTTAAAAAATAGTTACAAAAATGTAATGTGCTTTCACAATTAAATTTCTTTTAAACGTTTTTTTAAACTTGTCAATGAATAATGCTCCTCTCGTAGCTGATTTCGTTTTGCAGCTAAGTAATTACTAACGTCAGGAGTGTTAGAATTAGTAGATTGCACAACGAACTCAACCACATCAGGCTTTGAAAAACTATTCAAATTATCGATTATACTATCAATTCTTTCCAATCGATCATCAATGGATGTCATGAAAGAGTCTTTGCGAGCTTGCATAGAACGAATTGTTCCTTTATCACAAATGATGGCTCGCATAAACTCTTCGAAATTGTTAGTAGTAGTGGTTAAGGGAGGAATCTGGTTGGGTGGTATAATTGTCGGTGGAGGAGCGTTAAGATTGGGGTTAGTTGCTCTTACTACATCTGCTGATGAAGATCTTCCAGGTAAAACTGTATTGGTTATTTGCAATTCACGGACAGAAGATCGAACAGCACCGTTATCTTGAGAAAGTGTAATTTCTTGTGATAACCGCACTGATTTAAACAAGCCACCCAGCTCACTGTCTCCCATATCCGAAACTGCAAATCGACCATCAGTATTATTTTCCGACTCGACTTGGCTGGAAGATCTTTGGCACCCACCTGCAGGCCACAATCGCAACGGAGACTGAGTCATTTGAGCTGATTGCTGTGGCCCAGGTGTGCTCGATTTTGTCCCTGCAATTAAACAAAAAACATTGGAATTAATAAATATCATTAAATATTACAAAAAATACAGGACTTACCTCTCACGTCATTGGTTGCAAGTGATGCATCAAAACCTGGCTGGGAAACCACCAAGTTTACCAATGACTGAGGAAATGTATAATTTTGCCCAGTCGGTACCGCGACATAATTTTGTCCAGTCGGCATCGCGTAATACGTGGAATCGTTTTGCACGATGACAAACTGGTTTGAGGGTTGAGGTTGTGCAATAATTTGGAATGAGGATTGTTGTGGTGGTTGGATTTGCATATTTTGTTGGATTTGGAATGAAGGATTTTTTGTTTGCGGTTCGACTAGGTGTATGCTCTGAGGGCGTTGTGGTTGATGTGTGCTGCTGCTGTATTTGTTTTTTTGGCCCTGCTTGGATAATGTCGAAGGTTGGTGGTTAGAAGGCGATCCAACAAGTAACGGCATTGAACACATAGGATTCGTTCGCCCTGTACACAATAATTATGCATTAAAATTATAATTAGGAATAGAAAATAATGCATAATAAAATATCTAATCAACCCGGAAATAACCTTTAGTCTTTCGTTCCTTTTTCGCTTTCAACGATCGATCAGTTGCCGGTTCGCCTTTCTCCTTCGAAAGCAATTTATTTGATGAATCATCTGCCACTGATTTCTTTTTGTCATTTGTAAACAAATCAAAATCATCCCATGATTCATCAAATGAAACTGAAAACAATAACAATAGATAATCTAGAAACATTTAAATAACACGTGTTTTAAATACTTTTTACATCAGGTCCAATTATGTTAGGATGTGCATCTGAGTTGGTGGTGCTCGTTTTCTCAACTTCACCTTAAAACAATAGACAATAAATAAGATACATTTGATTAAATAGAATTAAAGAAAAACAAAATACCTAACATATTCCCATCCATGCTGGAGTTCAGAAAATCGTCGATACAAATGATCTTGTTACCTAAAAGCAAAAAGAAACACACAAAATAAGAATATCCAAAATATGTTAAAAATATTCAATCACCAAAATATAAATAAAGACCACTTACCTTCCATTTTAGAGTGGAGATGTTGTTCGTTCCAAAACTTGCACTGGATGTGATTTCTTGGTTTGTTCTGACTTCTTTTATACCCAATTTTGAGGTCAGTAAACGGTAGCGAAAGTAAAACAAGTGAGGGGGAATCGAGGTTACATTTTTTTTCGGGGGGTGGGCGGAGAAGCCAACTGGGGCGTGGGGGAGGAGCCAAGGAGGGGGCGGGGCGGGGAGTGGCCAAGGGGGCGTGGCGTGGGAGGAGCCAAGGAGGGGGCGTGGCAATGGGCGTAACTGGAGGGGGTAATTTTATTTTGACGCCTCCCCGGTGCCGAAGGGGGGGGGGGACGTATTTTTAGACATTTTCCCCACTCCTACCCCCACTCTTCCCTCTCTCTTTGTGGGAGGAAAGTAGGAGGAGAGTAGGAGGAGACTAGGAGGAGATTCCTTCTAACCATCATTCTCTCTTTTTTTTTTTTTTTCTCTTTCTTTTTTTTCTCTTTCTTTTTTTCTCTTTCTTTTTTTTCTCTTTCTTTTTTTTCTCTTTCTTTTTTGTTTATTTTTTTAGTTGCCGCAATTAAAACAAGTTATATTATAAAAAACATTTTTTATTTCTTAATCATGGATACATTGAATATTTATTAAACAATATACATTGAACAATAACAATAACAGCAATCACAATTTACGATACTCTTGCAAAAGAAACAATCCTTCTTCATTGGTGGTGGTCTATCGCTATGTGTCATCCAATTAGCCGTGTTGAAATGTTCATTGCATGGCAATCTTCCTTGTAAACATTTCATTGTGCGTATGTGGTCCGGTAATATGGGCCATAAAGTAGCGAGTTCCAATGGTTTCATTCGTTTCAGCAAATAAATTAATGTAGAATTAGTAGCACGTTGATCTTCTAGAAATGGTGTCCCGTCTCTACCGATATATTTTGATAATGCATTGTTAATCCTTCTTAAATAATAAATAACATAATACTTTAAGTTACAAGTATACTGTCGAACTGTTTCCATGTTAACACAGTTGTGAACCAATGCCGTCTGATATTATTTCACTTTCCGACTCAATTATATGCATTCAAGTTTGCTGTACATTTGTTCTTTTTTCTGTTCTACTCCATTTGCTGAAGGTTGTTTCGTCGCAACCTCTTTTATAAAATTGTTTCTTCTTCTTCTTCATCTTGCATGTAATAATTGATAGGATTTGACATTTTATCGTAGATATAATACACATTTGTTAATGCACACATTGTATAATCTGTATCTTTGTGATACATACACTTTGGGTGAGACGCTGACAACTTTATATCCAATCTTTTAATGTCCTCAATTGGCCGATCCAATATTTTCTGTAGATATTGTGATTTTTGCTCACCTCTCACATAAATGTTTTTAGCTTTTTTACTAAACACTCGAATAATTTTATCAATTTTATTGAGTGGTACATTTCCACTAGTCCATTCCAAATGGTGGAAGTTTGAAGTTAACCAATGTGCTGTTCGACGTTGCTTAGCAGGTAAACAATTTACAGAATGGGGAGCCTCAAACAAATAATGGCTAATTCGACGTTCGCTATCACATATAGCCACTTCTTTCGGTAGTAATTTATCATTACTATCGTAAAAACCTTGAATGTCGATTATGATATAGTCCAATGTATCCATAATTTGTTTGTGTACTTCTTAATTCATTCACTTCTTGTACTTGACTGATGTGTAAAGCAAATTACACTACTTTTATAATGACAATCGCCCCTCCTTGTTTTATAGCAACAGGGAATTGCAGCAGGACGGGTAACACCTCTTTTACAACAATTCTTTTACCACTTTTGTTAGTGGTGCATAATAAAACGCCTTATCGTGCAAAATTAAACAGTATGCTGTTGTATTAGCCGGAACTGGTTCTTTTGAAGTAAATTCAATTTTAATTTCAACGCCACTTTTGTGAATAGTGTCTGCCTGATACGTACAATCGATTCCTACTAATGGAATTTTCTCTTTAAATTCTGCTGGTGAAAACATTGGTTCACTTTCTGGCACATAGTAGTATGATTGTTGGAATCTGCTATACATATCGTACACAATAGCATATTTATTGATATCAAAATCAATATTTAAATTATCATACGGAAATCTTGTACCGTTCAAAAATACACTTAGGTTTGTCAACTTTATATTATCAAATAGAGCCATTGAAGACTTCATCTGGCCTTTTCGATTGGTTTGAAAACCGAAAATAATGTATCTTGGCGTTTCAAGTTGCGGCGCCGTCTTTACGGCCCATGTATGTCTTGTTGTTTGCGGCAATGACGGATACTCATGAATCTCCCAACTTCTAAACCATAAATTGATATTTTGATTTTTGTCAGTTAATTTTGTTAAGGCTAACTGTTCTCGTAGACCGACTGCAATTTGAGGTATTCTCCAAATAATTTTATCTATTGTCAATTTTACTTTTTCTTTTTCAGCTTCACTTTGAACAATTACATCGTTATCATCGTTATTCCGAATGAGTACCAACTCTTGTCTACAGTTTAATACAACTTTCTTAAAATCTTCCGCAAATCCTAAAATACTTTTAAGCGGTACACTAATTGCAAAATGTCCATTGTCATCGACTATATCGCAAAAACCTTTTTTCTCAATGTCCCACCCTGCATTTTGTAATTTAATCATTTCATTTTTATTATACGAAAAATATCCTTTCATACATGATGTCACTCCCACGTTTCTAACGGAATCCACTTGAACACCATTCATTAAATACCGAAGATCGCTAACCATAAAGCCTGCTGGGTTGTTGACTAATTTTGAATTCTTACTAGCCTCGTTTTTAACATTCCCATCCTCACCAACTTTCCGTAGAGTACCCTCTACATATAAATAACTCTCTCCTGGTAATGTATAATTGTCAGTTTCAGGAACCGTTATCCTAATTTCATCATTATTATCAAAACTTGCCGATCCATAAGGTTGGTATGAATGATACTCGTAACTTACTATTGCATTGTTAGATTTAACTTTGTCGGTAACATTTAAAATGTCCATTATTTTAGTAGTTTATAGCCCAAATCTTTTAAGAATATACGATTTTCTGTTGTTAACTTCTTCACTTTTTTTAGGCTACTGCACACATTTTTCATATCGCTACCCAATTTATAGGCTGACCGGTTTGCTGTGTTCTTCTTCTTCTTCTTCTTAACAATATGGTTCCTCTTTCGATTCGACGTTTTTGAGTTATATAACTTCATCTCATTCAACCTTACGCAAGTGTAATCGTGTCGTTACTTCTTCACCTCTAAAATTGATCAATTTCCCTGATTGATCCAACACTCTTACCACAATTGTACTGATAATATCTCCAGTAACAGATAAATATATAGGTAAATGTGGCGATTCTACCATCTTATATCCGGCCGGCACTTTAGGAAAAAAATGATAAAGCACGTGTACCGGTTCACCGTTATTATAAGAACCGCTCACTAAATTGCAATAAATTTGAATTGCATTGACTGTGTGGATATTAACAATATTTTCTGCTTCATAACTCTTCCCGCCCATTAGTACTTTCTTATCAAATCCCAATAAGGTTCCTATACTTTTTTCAGCTGTAAAATCGATTTCTACATCGGTTTTTATGTGCACTTTCTGAGTATTATTATTGCCGCGTATACGGACCAATGCCGTATTGTCAATGTCCCCTTCTATTTTAGTCTCTATAAAATCAGAAATATCATCTAAACCGTAAATTCCAACGGGTAATTCTACTATTTTTTTGTTGTTTCCTATTTTGTAGTGAAATAAATTATTTGATATGTCAACGTTTGGAATTGAATTGAATGACTCAAAATTGAGTAAAGCCAACTCATATTCTTCATCTTCATCTTTGCTCAAATAAATCGGTGGATTAAAATTGCAACTTAACTCGGAACTGATTCCGGTCAACGTAAACGTAAGCGAATGAGAAGTTTTCACCATTGCGTTTAGTCTTCGACTGATGTTTAAATTGTTTTCTTAATTATTTATTAAAAACATTAAACACAATTGTCCACAGTTTAAATCATCGATTGTCTGGTAGCGTTCATAGTTATAACTTATAACATTATTCTTATCATCTGATCTTAAATATTTTTCAATTTCAATGGAAGGTTTTAAATCACCGAAACTGTCAAAGTATTTTACTCTACTGCCACTTTTTTTATAAGCAACCCAATGCGTTCCTTCACTTTCTTTATTGTCTAAATTGATAACTGCACTTTCATTTTTTAAAATTTTTTTCGGTAATGCATTTCTCATATAGACACCTCTAAACGATGGTATTTTCAATAATTTTGCTATTTTTAAAATTTCCAAATTATTTAGAGGTCTTTTATGAAGGAACATTATTTTCAGTTTTTTGAATATTCGGGAAAATATAAACCACATCCTCTTTTATATGGTTTTATGTAATAACCAGAACCCACTGATTTGGCTTCCATAGCTCTATTGTGTCGCTCAGCTTCTTTTTGTTGTTCTTTAGCTGATTTTGCACTGTTTACTGCTTTCGCTATAGCGGCTGCCCCTCCTCCAAGGGAACCCAATGCACCTAAAGCTGCAAATAATGGAATCAACGGAAGAAATCCTCCTTGTTTCGGTATAGGAATGACTCTACGTTTTGGAAATTAAATGTTTCTCTTATATTTTTTCAAAACATTATATGCAGCTTTTGTAGCATCAAATACACTTTTATGTTTTCTTCTACTGATAGCGTTTCTGGCCAGTCGAACTGCCTTGTTAAACGTTAAAGTACCACCCCGACTCATTCTTTTGCGATTTCTACCCTTGCTTTTTCTCTTTTTTAGACCCATTCCAAATGAAGTTTTCCCTTTCATTGCTGCTGCAACTCCTGCCGATGCAATCTTTTCTCCGGCACTTGGACCAACCTTCTGAATTATTTTTTTTGCAGTTTTGAGTAACCTATGATCGGCTATATGCCTTTCTTTTAAATTATTTGTATTATCATACACTATATCGTGCTCTTTACAAGCTTCGTCGAGTTCGTTTATTCCTTTATCGCCTCGCGCTAATCTCTTTTCTAATTTTGTTCCAGGCCCACAATAATTATATCCAGGTAAATGAATTTCAAAAGGCAGCTTGTTTATTAATTTATTTAGTAGCCCCCGACCGATCCATTTGATAGTTCTTTTACGACTGACGGGATAATAGACATACATTTTATTTTAAAGGTATACAAATAAACTGTGGCAACTTAAAAACTGTTTATTGATTTTTATAATTTAATTTTAACAAACATTTACCACTTCACCTAATACTAACACATATACTAACTATGTTCTACTTAAACCTTGAGTTATATACATTCTCCCTAAAACTACTTTGTAAACAAAAACTTATTGCTAATTCGATTCTTTTCATTTTTTCTTTGAATCTTAAAGAATCATAATAATATATATGCCATGCACCTTTCCTAGCTTCTTTATACGCAAATTTCCATACATACAAATTATGAATAATATTTTTACTTTCACACATTACTACTTTCTTTTTACTTCCCATTATTATAAGAATCTAACATTATATGTTGCATATCAAAATCGAACAATAACTTATCATTACCATAAAGTAACAATTCATCAATCATACAAGCATATTCATTACATTCGCCTTGCATTATTTTCGAAAAACGAGTTTTCATATCCCCATCCAGTTCATTTAATAAACCCAAGCAAGAATAGTAATATTCACTAAACTTAAGATTTTTTAAATATTCCAAACGAGACGAAACAACATCAACAAGTTTCCACAATTCACGAAGACCTTCATACGATAAAAATACGTGATTTCCACCGATATCAATTCTTGCAACTTTACGACAATTATTCATTAAACTAAATGAAATGTTTACTCCATTAAAGCTGATTGTTTGATCCGTATCTACATAAAAAAATGTTTGGTTGATATTCACTTTTTGTTCTAAAAATACTGTCCACATCTGTTCATTCAAAGAAATTCCTTGCCCACCCTTACCCAATATTCTAATAACTGGTTCAAGATTAAGATCTATGTCCAAACCTACCGACACCCATTTAGAATTACTTTTATTTAAAAAATACGTATTCGACGACAATAAATTTTTCATAGCGTTCTTCTTTTGTTTTACAAGTTGATTGTTGTGGTTGGCATCATCGTTGGTATCGTTGATATTCCATGGAACATCAACAGTAGTAGTCTCACCATGATTCGGTAGATTTATATTCGAAAAAGGTTCTTCACCCTCTTCAAAAAATCCCGAGTCATTTGCTGAATTCGCATTATCAATTGGCCCATTATTTCGAATATGTGCTCTAATAATTTGTTTATTACTCGGGTTTTGTCGTTTCACTAAAATTTCACTTCAATCAATAAATTAATTTATTTTCAAAATAATTACAAATACTTACTTATTATTCAATTTATTATTGACAACAACACTAATTAGTGACACAGTTCTGGCAGATGTATTCTTGACAACAACACGTGTACTGTAATAAGTTACACCCATCCGGCAGATCTTATATAGTCCCATAATATTATGTTGGGGGGAGGTTCTGTATATATTTTTACATCACAACGACCTCACATACTTCTCCTCTGAAAAGGACTAACTACTTTATGATTTTCCCGCCTAAAGGAGGTCGTTTACCCACTCATAAGAATCCAATTGAAGGCATTCAATACCTTCAATCATCGATGTTGCTAACAACACTTTAACCGCATTGACAATATTTATTAATAGATTCATATATGACATCTTATGTATTATTCATCAGTCGCCCTTGAACCATCGAGATGAACACATCTTGTCTTGTGCATGGTCCGCCTATAGCGATACAGCGCATAAAAGCTGTAATGTATCGGGTGAAAATCTTAAGGGGGTAAGGGCCCCTTTGGATTTTGATTAGACACATTATTTGTCTTTAATGGATGCTAGACAATACGTTAGACCGTGGACTGTAAGCACTCAAGGGTGATATTTTTAGCCGATTCTATGAACCCTACCTCTTCTATTTGGTGAAAACTATCTTAAAATTATTAAGAGTATATTGCCTCTTTAGAATCAATAAAACCGTAAAGTAACCTCCTCCTCCTCCTCCTCTTCATTTTATGAGGAGAAGGAAAGAAGGTTCTTTGGAGATTCTAAAAAGACACCTCCTCCCTACCAGGAGGTTTTAACTCTTTTAATCATTTTGAGGAGTTTCCTCTCAAATGAGGAGGAGGTTCTAGAATCGGCTGTAACCCTCTACTAGTGTGTGTCAAACTTTGGACTTGTCAGTTAATTGTCATTTAATGTGTCAAAACTGAAAATCCCTCTCTTTTCCTCTCATTTACATATTTTGTCACTCCATATTATAACCTTTTTTAAAAGAGCTGACTTAAACAGTATACATTTGGTTATTTTTGATATTACCTAATAGGCAGGGGTTAGAAGTTTTGAATGGGTGTGCAGATGGTGATTGGGAGGGAGTTGTGAATGGGTGATTTAGTTGGGAAAGAGGTCACTGTTCAGATAAACAATTTTAAAGTCGACGATTGGAGTGGATCAGACCACTTTTCAGTGTCAGTAAAGTAAGGGAAAAAGGAAAAGAAAACGGATGTGGAGGGAAGAGTTGATCAAATAGATTTTTTTGAATACGTCAATTTTTTATGTCTTATAATAGTCAAAAGTGACATAACTTTTAAAACCTGATTAAATGGCATTTTATTAATTTTTGCACATATTAAGATAAATTGATTGAAATTTTATAGGTTATTATTTTATGTTAATACTGCCCCAGTAGAAATAAATCTTGTAGTTACATTTCATATTGTATATATATTTATATCTTAAAGTTGTTAATCAATGTGCAGACAATATTATCCCAATATAGTTTACGGTTATTGCTACTATACAGGGTGACCGTATTTCAACAGAATGTATGGGGATCTTGGTTATTTGAAGAGATAGAGAGTCCCTTAAATTGCGGCATAGTTGCGTATTTTAGGGCCCAATAATAATCTAAAAACAAATTTAAAATATCTTCCTTCGTTTTTGAGATATTGTCAAAAAACGGATTTTTTGAAATTTATCTTTTATTTTTTTATTCAAAAACCATTAAATCCAGACATTTACAACTTTGACATTATAAGGCACTTTTTAACGAGAAATCTAGTAACATATTTTATTTTAAGATAACTATAACATTTACCCAGGGACTATAGCCAACTTTTGTTTTTTTTATGAGCGCTATTTTGGATTTTCATAGTTTTTGGAAGAATATTTTTTTTCTGAATTCAATGATGTATTAAACTTATAGTTTATTGTACATTTTTATGTAACATTTTATTCTTTTGTTTTTTGTAAAGAGTGCCTTGGAAACAGTTGGGTAACTAACTCATCTGTCAACTCCTAGGACCCATAATTGCTGTTAAAATACATCACTAGTTGTGATCTATTTTAAACTAACGAGTGTCTTTCACTCCCAGACTAAGCATGAAGTAAAATTTCGAGTTTAGAAAAGCCCCGCGTAGAAAATTTGTCGAGCATCGCGCAGCGACCCGAGACAAATTTTCACGGGGCTTTTCTAAACTCGAAATTTTAATTCCTGCGCCACGCGTATAAACCACGGATTTACAGTAAATTTAAAAATATACAACACTTACATGTGATGGCGATCAATATTTATTGAGATGTAGTGAAAATGGAATAATTACTTTTTTTGTGAATAGTTTTGGAATAATAATAATAAAAGTAGAATAAATTTAGTTTCTGCAATTTTTCCATACTGTTGATATTTAGGTCATCATATCTTTAAGAGGGAAAGTGCTATGATGGGCACATCAACAATTATTTTATTTATGTTTTATGTAATAATCGATACTTATTGTAATTATTACAAAAAATTGACAGTTATTAAATAATTTTGACTGCCAACAATGATTGACTGCTGTCAAGATTTTATTGATTAATAGATATAACGTCATTGTTTTGAAGGCACTCTTTGCAAAAAATAAAATATTATAATTTTAAATATCAAATCTAAAATAAATTATGAGTGTAAAATATAAAAATCCAAAATGGTGCCCACAAGAAAAACAAAAGTAGCTAACTTCCCGGGTAAATGTTATAGTTATCTTAAAAAAAAAATATGCTACTAGATTCCTCAATAAAAAGTGCCTGTTGTAACGGTTTTAACCCTCCTTTAGGGTACACTTAGGGTTAGTCCAGGTTCAGGTTTAATCAGAGTCTCTGTTAGTGCAGAAATAATGTAACAATATTTTGTAAAAAATAAAATTTATTCGTAAAATAATACAAAATAAAAATAATCTTAAAATAAACAAAACGCAACCCTATGTACATATAAATTCCAACTCTGGCTCGGTCTTCTCCTCGTACCGCTCCGGGTTCGGTTCTGGACCGTCAGGTGTCTCTATTAGGAGAAAATAAACCAATAAGGGGTCATTCAAAAAGTACGTACACGCTCCCGGGGGGGGGAGGGGGTTGGTCACGGGTGTACGGAAACGGGGGGGAGGGGGCGAATGAAAAGTGTACATACACCTCGTTCCTTCTTAATAATTTGATTTTGATTCTAATTTGATATATTTCGATCTCTATCGATTCACTTGATGTATTCATCGTATTACATGTGAACTAAGCTTTATACGGGCGCGTTTTGAACAAGTTTCCAAGTGCTGCCATCTATACTTCCACGGTGAAATCCATTCGAACTCCAGGTCATAACCTAGAAAGGCTTCGTTCGAGATAACAATCTGAAGAAAACGTTCAAGATAAAATACGTGAAAGGAATGTAAGTGTTGCTACACAAAATCACTCATTGCGATAACCTAACAGATAATAACCAAATATCCATGAATGTCCGCCAAACGTAAATTGATATACAAAAGTAAGTAAAAATATTGTCATTTTCAGAAATGCAACATGGACCGGAACAAAAAGTTTCAAGAACTGTTTAAACAGTACAAAGAGGCCTATCCTGATATGCAACCTGCTAAATTGCAAAAGATCAGTACTGACTTTTGGAACGATGCGAAGTCAAAAGATGGTTTCGAGCAACGCATCGAGGAAAAGTTACGAGAGCTTTTCAAAATGGCGAGTACGAAGAAAGGCGCACTGATGTCATTTTGGATCAAGGTATTGTGTCATATATATTTATTGTTTTTACATTAATATTGTTATTATTCAATTATTAGCGGGTATATAATTCTAAGATAATCATGTGACTGAATGTCATTTTCAGAGTACGACAAATCCAACTGCGGTCGCAAGTAAAGCATCCACCTCCGGGTCTGATCTTGGTCCAGGTTCAGCAGCGAGTGATCCAGGAAACAAACCATCGACCAGTGGGACCGATCTCTCTCAAGAGGTCCAATCCGACGAGCCAGGCACAGCGAAGTACAAACCTCCAGCCCAAGACGCTGTGTCTAAAGAGATATTGCGTTTGGATTGTGACATTCAGGGATTAACCATAAAGAAAAATGCAAACTTACTCTCGGAGGAAGAAGAAAAATCTCTGAAAGACAAGAAACTGAAATTGGACGAGTGCAGACAAAAACTGGCAAAGTTGAAGAAAGAGCAAGAGCGATCAGTCAAAACCAGAGCTGTGTTCAAACGGAAACTACAGGAAATCGCCGAGAAGGATCCATCAAACTCTTGGATGACAAGAACGAAGAAAGGACGACCGACGATCGAAGCAGACCAGCCGGACCTTCTACAAACGATTGTCGACATCGTCACCTACGGAGGAGCGGCTGATTCCCGACGCAGAACCGACATGATACGTTCCGTGAAGACTTTGGATGAGCTGACAAATGCATTGAAGACTGAGTTCGGCTTCACTCTCAGCAGATGTAGCGTTTATTTGCGTTTACTACCTCGGCGAGCAGATTCTACAGAAGGCAAACGTCATATCCGGACAGTCCCAGTCAAACTCATCAAAGCACAAAACGAGACTCATCGAACTCACACTGATGGTAAATTTGCGGCCGCGACGATTGGAAATCTGGAGGTATTGGCATCGGTACTGGGACCAAAGGAAGTCTTCTTCATAAGCCAGGATGACAAAGTCCGCGTGCCCATCGGACTAACTGCAGCAAACAAACAGTCCCCGTTGCTGATGCACTTGGAGTACCGCGTCCAGCTACCAGACCACGATTGGGTGATAGCTCCATCGCACAAGTTAATACCCTCCGTTTATGCTCTGATTGAAGTCGACCAAAATAAAATTCAGAGGAAAGATGCGGTCTCCTATTCAGGACCAACGTACATAGCCATTCGATCAGCTAAACATTCATCGTCGACAGCCTTTTCCCACGCCACAGATGTCGACCACATTTTCGCGATGGATGAGTTCGCCGACGTGCTGAAACGGCCTGACGGTTTGGCTAAACCTGTCGGGATATTCACAGTTGATGGTGGTCCGGACGAGAACCCGAGGTACGTGAAAGTGATTCAAACTGCAATTCATCATTTTCTGGACCACGATCTGGATGCTCTGTTCATGGCCTGCAACGCCCCAGGACGAAGCGCATACAATCGCGTTGAAAGACGCATGGCTCCATTGAGTAGAGAGCTTAGTGGAGTTATACTTCCACACGACCACTTCGGAAACCACCTGAATTCCAGAGGTCAAACTGTTGATGCTGATCTGGAAAAGCAAAATTTCGCAAAGGCAGCAACTGTTTTGGCGGAAATTTGGTCGCAGGTAGAGATTGATCATTTCCCTGTGATAGCCGAATATATTGACCCAGAGAAATCGGAAATGAGTCCTACGCAGCTTCTCGAAAAAGATCTAGCTTGGGAAGCCAAACACGTGAGAAGCAGCCAGTACTGTCTGCAAATTGTGAAATGCAAAGATGAATCTTGTTGCTCTCAGTTCCGAAGCTCGATCCTGAAAGTTTTGCCGGAAAGATTTTTACCAGCGCCTGTACCCATAGCTCAAACTGACGAAGGACTGCAACTCAACGAACCGTCTGGTGAATTCCCATCACTGTTTCTGCTTCAAACCCTCCAACCGTCTATAAAAGCTGATCTCCAAGACCACTCTTCTGCTGATGTTGAATTGCCTTACGATACAGCATGCCCGTCAGTCAAGAAGGACTTGAAGCGAAAGATCTGTCCCAAATGCAAGTTGTACTTCGCTTCGTTAACTTGTCTGAAAAAGCACCAAGCCTTTTGCAAATCTGTTTGCGATTTGCCGAAAGTCCGACCCGTCCGGATACAGCTCGTCGTCAAAGGGAGGCTTTGGCCATCATCCGCAACATCGAAGAGCAGGAGGACGCAGAATGAATCGAAGAGGACTTCATCGACGCCGAAACACCGGAGGTGGTCACGGAGGGCTGTAACGAGAGTCTTGCGGCAGTTGTGTCGCTGAAGGAGCATATGCAATCTCCATGGGAATGATATAAATATCTATAAATGTTGTTTCGTAATCGTTATTGTAACCGTTTTTGCCCACTGATACGGCAGCTAATATTTTATTTGTGTTGGTTGTATATGAAAGGATATATTTGTGATCTCATTATGATATAAAGACAAATAAAACGAAATAAAATATGTTGTAAATTTATTGTGTTTTCCTTCAAGTAATTCAATTATTTCAGCGCTAGGGGGGGGGGGGGTACTGATGTGTACGTACACGCAGGGGGGTAGCTGGTGATTGTACGGAAGTGTACAGAGGGGGGGGGGGGAGGGGTCAAAAAATGGAATTTTTGGTGTACGTACTTTTTGAATGACCCCTAATTAATTAGGCTGGTTAAGTTTAAACAAACACAATAAATAAATATCTACAATATATTTATATACAATTACAGGCCTCCCTACTGTAGCACTTATGCGTAGCAGCAGTAGTAGGAAGGTCTGCCAACTTCCAGTGTTGGTTAGCGGTCGCTTATGCGTAGCAGACGCGCAAACTAACACGTTTCCGCTGCGGTAACAGTGGCACACATATACGGGTAATACAGCTCAGAGTGGGATCCGGAGAGCGCTTATACGTAGCTGAACTCCGGCCACTTCTGATGCAAACGGGATAGAGAGAGAACGCTTATACGTAGCTGAACTCCTCTACTACAGGTATTTGAATTCAACAGAGAGAGAACGCTTATGCATAGCAGAACTCCTCTGTGATTCAACGGAACAGGTACGGGTATTTGAATTCAACAGAGAGAGAACGCTTATACGTAGCAGGACTCTCCTGGAATTCAACGGAACGGGTACAGGTAATGCTATGTTCTAACGAGGAGGAATCGCTTATACATAGCAGATACCTCTCGGTACTCTAGCCGGTCTAATTTGCACTCGCTTATGCATAGCAGAGATGCAATTAGGAGGCTACCCTGGAAGATCGCTTATGCTTAGCTGAAATCCCAGCGCAGTCTGATTTCTGAGCGCTCCGGCAACTATTTTTATAGCCGGACCCATAAATCTATTAAATTAAAGACAGGCAACAAAGTGTTGCCAACTTATTGTAAATTTCAGGCATTATCTGTGAAATAGATAAATTAAAATAAAGACGTACACTTTCATAAAGTTAATAATATATAGATGGACTAGCATCGATTGCCAACCCATAAATCTCACATTTATCAGCTGTGACAATCGATGCAAGTAAAGTTCGTTACACTGTATATTGTAAAAGTTCTAAATGTTCAGATTCAGTAGTTTTTGAATAAAAAAATTAAAACCACTTTTCAAAAAAACTCTATATCTCTTCTAATAACTGAGATTCCCATACATTCTGTCGAAATACGGACACCCTGTGTAAATATTTATTATAGATACAATATTGTGTAAATCCAGTAGAAAAATATTTAGTTTTAAATATTGTATTGATAATAAAACGCTATAATAGATATTCAGTTTTTGTACAATTTTGTACAATTTTGTGTCAATAATGAATATAATTGATCACTCAATAATGATATTCAATTTCTGTACAATATAGTATCAATAATGAATATCATTCATCATTCAATATAAACATTCAATATACGTGCAATGATATATGAATGGCATCATTCAATATAGATATTGAATACATATCAATATCGTGTCAATAACAAATAACATCAATCATTCAATAACGAATATTGGCCACGTTTGCGCAGTTGTGAGTTTGTTGATTCCTGCTGAGCTGACACGCTAACAAACGCCAGTTTTTTCTGCACCAATTCTTGTGTAACAATGATACTGTGCAATGAGCTAAGCATGATAGTATTTAGTAATTACCTGATTATTGACTATTTCAACATTGACTATAAGTCTTTAAGTAAGATAGGATTTTGTCATTAAATTACTCGATCGACTGTATATTGATATTTGTGACTTTCGGATCTTAATAAATTGCTTGACTGGACTATCATAGGATTTTGTCATGTTATATCTTTATTGACCATGTCTTGACTATTGTGACTGCAAGTCACTTGATTGACTGTCTTTTGACTATGCTAGCATGTTGTCTGATTATGTCTCTATGGACTGTATTTCGACTATTCATCTATTATGACTGTAAGTCACTTAAATCACTATATCAAATATACTTGTGACATATATACATACATTTGCGAGTTTGGAAAAGCCGAGTTTGGAAAAGCCCTGCGTAGATGCTCATGGGGCTTTTCTAAACTCGAAATTTTACTTAATGCGACACGAGTACAAAACACTGATTTACAGTAAAGTTAAAAATATATGACGCTTAGATGTGATGGTGATCAATATTTATCTAGGTGTAGCGAAAAAGTGCAAGAATAACTTTTTTTGTGAAAAGTTTTGGAATAATAATAACAAAAGTACAATAAATTCAGTTTGAGCAAGTTTTCCATATTGTTGATATTTAAATCATCATATCTTTAACGAGGAAAATTCTATGATGGACACATCACCATTTTTTTTTAAATGGAATCCATTTTTATTTTAGCTACTTTGGTAGAGCTCTTAATTCTCTTTACAGTCACATTTTTCTTTATATACGAGTCATTTAATCTAACAACGAGATAGACAAATTGGTGATATAGATCTACACAAAATTCATAATTGTTCTATCAAATATTTTTTTTAAAATCGTTAACTGCAAATGTATTGTTTTAATATTTGACATGTTCACAAGTTTTACACTTAAATTTAAGATCCACAGTAAGTAAATTACCATGAAATAGAAAGCACAAAAGAGCTAGTTAAAAATTATTACAGAATTTTCAACAAAAAAATATGTGACGAAAGAAAATTTAGAGATCTACAAAAGTTGCTAAATAAAACAAAAACAAATTCCATTTAAAACAATTGCCCAGGACTTCACACGTCAAACACTAGTGACGTCATAATATTTTTGAGCAGGCAATATATTTTTTTTTTTAATATTTTTACTGAGTACTTTACTCGCACCCTGTATATGAGTCGCCCAGATGTAAAAGCAGCCATGCGTGTTTTGACAAACTTGTGGCAAAATGACAAATCCTGATTTTGCAGCGTCTTTTAAATAAATGAAAAGTGCTGAATGAACGTTGTATCGAATGGAGAAATGAAAAATTATGTAAAACTAAGTAAAAAGTTGGTGGGTTTTGCAACTAAAATAAAATTGATATGTCTATCATAGTACTTTACCCTATGTTAGATACTTAAAATCAATAGCTTTCACCGACCTTATTTTTCAACCAATGTTTTTTATTCCTGTTAAACTCTGTTCGTTAGCCTCGCTTATGTTTTCAGTTTTCCACAAAATATTAATCATGACAAGGTCAAACTAACGTCTTTATAGCAATAGCTAAATATAACGAAAAGAGCTACGACATAAAGTGCATATGCATTAAATGAACATTTTTTGATTATTTACAAGTTTTCTTAACAAGATTTTTTTATATGATCAATATTAAAGAAAAATCCAAAAACATGCTAATAGTAAACTACCACTTCAGACGGATTTGCGGTGACCAATTTTAGACTTCATAGCTACGCCGCTGTTTGTCCACCATTTTGGGTCAGAATAACTAACAACCAATCAAAAAGAATACTAAAGTTGTCGCCACTGTGTTTACTCAAGGTACTATAAGGTGTACTAGAAGGACTCATAAATTAAATTAAGCTTGTCAACATTATTTGCTGCGCCATAATATATATTGATTTGTTTGAACGGTTGAAACGTTTTTCGATATGATAAATATTTAATAAAATATCAAGACAAAAAGCTTTTCAGTTCCTAAGATTGCAATAAAAAGCTCAAGTTCAAAGTTTCATCTCAACATCACAACCGGTTTTGCTGTACCCTGCAAATAGACACACAGACAGACATTTTACAAAAATGTTCTTAATCTACTCAGGGGATCTCAAAACGGATATTTCCGAAAAAAAATATTTCGAAAATGTGCACGAAAACAATATTTTCTCTTTGTATTACATACAGGGAAAAGTCAAAAGCGTAATAAATGTAACACGAATAAGTTTAGACGTTTTCTTGTGTTTTATACTTGTTTATTCATACATTCATTTTATTATTATTTAAAAATATATTTACGTTTATTTTAAAACAAACAATTTTCATTACACGAATTCAAAAATATTCACGGCCTCGGCTACCCTTACTCCTCGCCCTCTTCCTTTTCTTCTGCGGCTTCCTCTTCTGATGTCCCTTTCTGTGCACCCTGGCTTTCGCCTTTGCCTTATAGTCCATCCTTTCATCTTCGCTCAATTTCCACCAGGCCTTGCCTCCTTCTTTAGCTATGTCCACCATACTTTTTCCAGCGGCATTTTTCCTGAAGTCGCGCAGGAAGTTAAGGAAGGGATTAGTTGTCACCGGGCCTGGTTTGTGGCATTTTGGAGCCTGGGCTTGCCTGGAATGCGTAGAGGACGGTTCCTTCATCGATCCTTCGCCCATGACACTAATCTATATTTACGGGATTTACTCCATTATTTGAAATTTGAACACATCATGTTTTAAACGGGAATTTGACAAAATAATAAATAAAAAGGAAATCGCTACAGTAACAAATGACACCTCATGGGTAGTTATTTTTTAATACCATATGTTCCAGAATTATTTAGATAAAGGGTGGATTTGAAATTCTAAACGCATGTTGTATGCTTAATTCATCGCAAATAATTTAAATTAAATAGGTTATGCACAGAAATTTGTCAACTAAAACAGAGAGTATATTGAATTTATCACAATAGATGTGGAAAGTGGCCACCATTCTTCTGCAAAGAATAAGAATAAATAGGCATTTATCTTCAATTTATTGCTGGAAAAATAAAAGATTTTTCTGCATCGCATTTATTGTTATTTGGAGACTAAATACAAAAAAATACAGCCGATTCGGACGGTAAATACCATCAGTATACGGCGAAGACGGAACCTCTTTTCGGAAAACATTGCCCCCTGGCGGAAGTTCTACAGATCGTAAGAATTGTCAGAAACAGTCCAGCATACACATTTTTTGCTAAGAATGAGTGCGATTCTAAAATAGACTAAAAGAAATTAACTTCAATAAAAATAACAAAACGGCGGCACTTAATTAAAAACAAAAAGTCAATTTTAACTAAACATTGCTGCTGGTTTTTTGTTGCTAAAAAAAACTATCATATCATATTAAAACAATTGTAGCCTATCATATGGAGAAAGCATTCACAATATTGATTGATTGAAATACATGTTTCAAAACATAAATTTTAATCAGAAGAGCACGAAACATTCTGAGTCAGAAATTCAAAAAACTTTCATGGAAATCTAACACAAACACACACACTTGTGTGCAAAATGATGTAATATGATGTAATATGCCCACTCAGCAAACACAGTTATGTTTCATCAACATTAAAATAACGTTTAATGTTGATGCAATGCTGATAAAACGTTATTTGTTTCTTTTTTGCTCAGTAGTACAGGGTGGTGCATTTTTTAGGTGCCACATATGGAAAACTTTTTTATTTGAAGAGATATTGAAAAACCGCTTTCGCGAGCCTGGGTCACTTTTTCCTAGTTTAGAAAATGGCGAAAAAAAAAGATCTGTTTTTAACTATTTCCGCTCTATAAGCGGAAGTTGATAAAATGTCGTTTTTTATGAAGTTACTGCAACTTATTTGTTCTAAAAGTTAAAACCAAACTGTAAAAGTATAAATGAAATTGCCAATTCTTGGTTGCAGAATACTTCAAACATTAAAAGTGCGATTCTTTTCGCAATCTACAACAAGTTAGTCTTACAAAGACTATATCAAACACTCATTGAAACAACTACTTCCCGGGCGAATACCCCGACGGACATTGAATTATACAACAAGTGTTTGCTGTTACATACAGTAACCTACTGCAAATGTAACAATTTGGGTCAAATTATTCAGGCCATCTATAGACGCGTTTCGAGATTTATCTCTCATCAGTATAGCTTTGCCATGACCGCCAGTCTAAGGTGTCAAATTGTTTAGAGGGAATGGCAAAGCTATACTGATGAGAGATAAATCTCGAAACGCGTCTATAGATGGCCTGAATAATTTGACCCAAATTGTTACATTTGCAGTAGGTTACTGTATGTAACAGCAAACACTTGTTGTATAATTCAATGTCCGTCGGGGTATTAGCCCGGGAAGTAGTTGTTTCAATGAGTGTTTGATATAGTCTTTGTAAGACTAACTTGTTGTAGATTGCGAAAAGAATCGCACTTTTAATGTTCAAACTGTAAAAACTTTCTTGTGGCAACTTTTTACGCCCAATAAAATTCCGTATCTGTTTTATTTCAAGAACATTTAGTTTTTGTTTTCCTACACTAAATTTACTTATTTCTTATAGGGACATATCGTTGAACAACATTTTTGATGCCGATTGCAACGATGTCAGACTTGTGCACCTTTGCGAAAAAAATATTTGTTGTCATATACGACAATCAAAGAAGCACTTTGTGCCAATCAAGAGTGCTTATTTATAAAACAAAATATATCACATCGATAGTGGTCATATTTTTAAACAAATTCCAAGCAAAATCTAGCAACGAAGTTGTTTACCGGTTCTCATAGCAACTTTGCCAATGACTTTTTTTAACAACAGTATGCATGTGTCACATCAATTTTTTTATATAAGAAAAAGTAAAACAAAAGGTCCTTGAAATAAAACAGGTACGTCATTTTAATGGGCGTAAAAAGTGGCCATAAGAAAATGTTTACATTTTGGTTATAACTTTAAAGAAAATGAACTTCATAAAAACGACATTTTATAAACTTCCGATTATAGAGCGGAAACGGTTAAAGACAAATCAATTTTCTTTTCGCCATAGATTAATACGCGAAAACGTGACCCTGGCTCGCGAAAACGGTTTTTAAATATCTCTTCAAATAAACAAGTTTTCCATATGTTTTTCCAAAATGCACATAGTGTATGCTAAGTAGTAGCTACTTATCAACAATGATGCCTATATTATATTACAATATTTATATAGCAGATATATTACCTATGCTACATAGTAGTTATATATTAATTGCCGGATTACCCACAATGCAAAGCGTCGCACATTCTTTCCGTCGGTATTTGTCTGTCTGCCATTAGTTTTGGTTTGTATTCTCGTGCTGCTAGGTTAGATCAAGATATTGCACTCTTTGACAATTTCTGAAATCAATTTATTTATTTGGTAGATCACAGGTTTACAACATATTTTAAGTTTCACGGCACATCATGATAGTGTAAGTTTGAGTTCTTCAATTAACGGCACGATAGATTTAGGTTAGGTATAAAAACAAGTTATTGGCCGTTACGAAAATCCGCTCATGGCCCGTATGTCTGAAATATACTTCCCACTGAGCAAAGAGACGTTGCATGACACGTTGCATCAATGTTTCCGCGCAAGTCCGCCTGCAGGAACGTTGCATGCTAACGTTCAAAGAAAAATGGTGCTGCACCGTTGACAAAGCAACGCCTATGCAACACGAGCGATTACTCTTATTTGTATGCAACGTATGTATGTTAAGTTGCATACGATAAATGCATAGAATCCGTATTGTATACAACTCGATGTGCAGCAATTAAGTGAACGTTATAGGAATGTTTCTCTCGTAATCTTAATGCAAAATTCATTTCTAGGTTTAAATGGGTCAAAAAATATAAATCTGTATTGGTAACATGTTCGAAATCCGATTAGAAAATTAACCGGCGCAGAGTGGTAAAGTAAGTGGACTGTATTTCAAACAATATTATTTTTATGACTGGATTTTAGCTTGGGAAAGATCTTAATTTAATGTCAGTGAATTGCACAATAATTACCAATTTCAAAGGGGATCAGTATTAGTGAAAGAAAGCACAGTAATTATAATTACAATTTAGCATTTATTTTACAAAAACATATTAAATAATTTACACACAGTTTACAAATGTTAACATTTACAAAACGCAAGACGCCTAACCATCAATACGGCATGTAAATTTAGCCGAAGAGCGCTAATGTGTGATTTGGTGTAATTATTTTAATTACTGGTAATGACTTATTTTACGTATGGTTAATATTATTTAATTTCATGAAAAATCTAGTTTTGTTAAATTAATGTAGAAACAAACTTTACTTGCACAGACACCATGTATAGTAAATTTGTGAAAACCCCGGCTGAACAAATGGGAAAGTTAAAAAACATATAAAGTAGAAAAGTAACAAGGATAAAATAAACTAACAATTACTTTCACAGACACCATGTATAGTAAGCTAGTAAACTTCCCGGTCTTGTACTGAGGGAGGAACTACAAAAGTAATAACTATGTTTACTTGCACAGACGCCATGTATAGTAAACCAGTTAATGCTCAAGAGTTTATTTTAAATTGATTTAATTGTTGTTATAGAGAAGTTATAATTAAATGCACTTTCAAATTTATAGTACAGTAACGATAACACTCTAATTCATAATTTTTATAAGTTTGAAATTAACCATACGTTTTAATTGATGGTAAGATCGTGAAAAATTTTCAGAAATAGGTGAAGAGTCTTTCGACTTTTTTTTTGTTTTCATCCTACGTACAAGTTTTCAGTTTCATCAGAAACTATGACTTGTGAGCATTTGGTGGATCTGATGAATAAGGGGTTCATCAGATTTTTTCTATTTCTCCTCTAGGGAATTTCTTTTGAATTAATTAATTAACCAATAATTTGATTAATTAATTACTTCGAAACTCTCGCCGATTTCTCTGTTCGCGTGTGCTTTCAGTCGCTCGATCGTCTCCGTTCTCCTTTTTCTAGCTGTCTCCACCGGATCTGTTGTGTTTATGTCGTGTTTCATGTTTTTGTTGGAAATGTTCTATTGAGTGTTCACGCAGTTTTTAGCCAAGAACTGGGTGAACATTTCTTGCATCATGTTTTGCAACAACATGCGTAAATTGTCGTCGATCACGACATTTTCTTTTTTGCTTGTTGTGGCGGCAAAGCTCACGCCCTGTTTGATGTTGCTGGCCTCGATTTTCCTTCGTTTTTCTTCTTTCCTGGCTCGGTTTATATTTAGCGGGTGCTTGGGGCATTTGTTGGAATATGCTGCATGGTCGCCGTGGCAGTTTATGCATTTCCGTGTTTTGTTTGGTTTTTCTGGGCAGCAGTGCGATGGGTGATTTTCAGCGCAAAGTGTGCATTTAATTTCGGCCGTGCACCGAAATTGAACGTGGCCGTATTGTTGGCAGCAGTAGCATTGTTGCTGCGTTGTGCCTCTCCTCTTTGGTTCAGCCGTAATTCTGTGCTGTATGATGCTAGTGAACTGGAATATCCGTTTTGCGTTGTCCTATTTCGGTAAATTGAGCAGAATGAGAGGGTACACTCTAGCTCCGTTGCTTAATCTGTTGGCCGAGTTTACTAGGATTCCTCGCTCGCTCAAATCCTCAAGATTTTCTTCCATCGAGATTTCGACCGGGATTCCTCTTACGACGACTTTGAGCTCCTTTTCTTCTTCAAGTAAGAAGTGATGTTGCGCGGCTTTGAGATCCTCTAGGATTCGCACAGTCTTGCGAAAATCGTCGGGATTTGCCGTAAAGATATTAATTCCCTTGCACGCGACGCGTACTGGATTATTTCAATATTGTTGGTCTTTAGTGCTTCTTTGACAATGTTGATTTTTGACGTATCAGTCAAGACGATCGGTGGCGGTTTTTTCTCCTTTTTTTCCTGTTGGGGGGCGGGAGCTGGAAGCGGTGGTGACGGGGTGCGTGGTCATTCTGTATTGCCGTGCCTGTTTTGACGTGCTCGGGATAGTCTCACCGTTTCTACTGCCGTCCGCCGCGGGTTTTCCTGTTGCCAGTTCTGTTGGTTGGAATGAACTTTTGTGGCTGCTCTCCTCTTTGAGATAAGGGTGCGGGTTTTTGAAAACCGCCCTTGGCGGTTTTGCTTTCGTTGGGGCTGATTGCATTGGAACATTTAATCTCGACGGCTTCAGCGCCGGGATTGCTTTGATCGCAGCTGGTGGGGATATGCTTTGGTTGGCCTTCTTTGGGGCCGACGACTTCTGTTTTTTTTGCTTTCTCTTGACTGGTTGGAACGGTTCCTCTTCGTTTTTCAGTGCGAAGAGCTTTTTCTGGAGATTTTCCATCATTTGTTTAAAACTTTCATGATGTTTGGCTTCCAAGTCGGAGATTTTCTTAGCACGGATTTCGCCGTTGATTTTGCGGAGATCGTCAGAGTTGTCCTCTAGGTAGTCGCTGTCGCTGCTTAAAGGCTCAGTTTGATCCATAGCTAGATCGCCGTAGATCAACTCGCTTTCGTCTGATTTTCCGAGGCTACCGGTTCGCTCGTTCATAATTCCGCTTAAGCGCTACTCAGTTCACGCCCAAACGAAATTACTTTTGACTTAAACTTAATAACGCTACTCAGTTCACGCTAGTAAGTTAAGGTTCACTTTTGTCTTTCGATTTTTTTTTTTTTTGTTTGGGGAGAGAGGAGGAGAAAATCCTCATGGATACCTTCTGTTGTCCTGCCCACGGATGGGAGGGATAACAGTAGGTTATGTCAGACTCTTACTGACTAAAACCCCCTCTTGTACGTCAAGTTCAATAAAGAACTTTTTATACTTTATAGGAAGAAGTAGTAAAAAATGGCTTTGTAGAAAAATTGACTGGTGTGAGTACTATAGCAGTATTCATATATTGGTTTCGGGTGGGTGGAGTAGCATTTAGGAAAGAGAAGGTTTAAAGTTTTACAACTTTAGACCTTTTCTTTTTCTCCCAAAAATTAAAATAACTACTTTGGGATTGTTGGAAGCCATTTGTTTGGATTTGTGTTATTATTGATTCTGGGATTGGCCAAGGGCTGTGATAGTGGGAGCGAGTTTAACGAGCAAGGTAAGGAGCGCTGCCAGATTAGGATCAAGTAACGCTTCTTGGAGTTGTGGGATTTGCGGATTTTGAGGGATTTTATTGGGAGCCGCCGTTTGTGCTTGCGGCGGCGATTGGGGTTCGGTTTGCGGCTGAGTTTGCCCCTGAGGTTTGACTACAGAGGAGTAGCTTTTTGTTTGGTTTTTCGGGAATCGGGCACATCCGCGATAGTTCGCGGTGTGATTTTCGCCGCAATTGCAGCATTTGGGGGGAGGATCATTTTCTCTGTCCTTCCTGGTGCAGTCTGCTGTCAAGTGCTCGCCGGCGCATTTTACGCAGCGCGGGTTGACATTGCATCGGTGGGAGGTGTGCCCGAAGTATTGACACTTGTGGCATTGAATGGAACCCTTGGAGGGTTATTGTTTCTCCACGGTAATTTGAGAGTGGCTTAGGGTTTCCAAGTTGTAAACTTTTCTGCCCTCTGGAGTGTTCTCCAGGTGCACTGAGACCATGGGTAATTTTTTGAATTTATTCCCCATGCGGCGGACTGACAAAACGGGAAGGGAGAGAGCTTTTAGCTGCCTCACTATCCATTCGTCGGAGATCGAAGTGTCAACACCTCGGAGCACAACTTTGAGGTCTTTTTCCTCGCTGAGGGCATACGTGAAAAATTCCACGTTGTTGTTGCGGAGGTACCGGATTACGCAACGATAATTGTCAGCAGACTGCACTTGGAATTTCATGCAGCGGACGAAGAATTTACATTTGAGGCAGTTTACGCCTAATCGGGTTAAATCTCCGGAAATTTTTTCCCAGAGATTTTTATTTATGATTGTGATCGGTGGAGGGGTGTTTTTGAAATGCTCGAAACCTTCGTTCGAGGCTGCGATCTGATCGATCGATGGTAATTCGGTCATTTTGACGACCGTGGTGGTGTAGGAAATGGCTGGTTTTTCGGGGAGTTTTGCCTGGGGTTGCGGCTTAGGAGATGGTTTTTGTTTATGGCTAGCCTTCAGGGTGGCGGAGGCGCGCACCAGGCTAGCGGGCGGAGGAGGGGTGTTTGCCGGAGAGCGGCGCTGTCTTTTCTGGACAGGGATGAAGTCGTCTTCGTCGGGGATGTCCTCGACGAAGGCGGGAGAGGGAGTGCGTGGTTCGCTGGGGGCAGGCGAAAAGGATGGGCTGGGGGATCGGGTTCCCTCAGAGGCCTGGGGGGACATTACGTCCATAATTTCCTCGCTGTAATCAGCGGGACGAGAGTTGCGGGAGTTACGGAGTAACTTTTTCCAGTTTCAGCTGGAGTTGCTGATTTGCAACATTTGCAAGGCGGAGTTGCTCAGCCAAGGCGGCGAGTTGCGCGTCCTTTAGGCGGGATTGCTCGTTAAAGACGCGGGTTTGTTCGGAGAAGGAGTTGGTGAGGGTGGTGATTTGCCGTTGCATTTCACGCATCTCATGGTTAAAGTCTAGGTCGGTGGACTCTTGGGGTTGCTTGCTCCTGGAGGAGCAAAGGGGGTCGGAGGAATTTTCGGGGTCTGTGAACCGTTTTCCACGCCTGGACTTACCCATGGCGTAGAAGATGGGGTTGGGTAGGCACCGGGTTCAAAATCCCCCGGGCCTGCATATCGTTAAGCGGAATCGAGACTTGAAATGTTGAGTGCAACACTCCAAATCCTGACTGCTTCCCGACAATCTCCAAGCGTTCCTCGCAGAAATCAAGGCAGATTCTCGGTTAGCGTGCTATAATAAGCGTGCTAATTTCTTAAAACCTAAACAGGTCCCCCTGCAAAGGTCGTAAGAAATTTTCTCGTTCGCGTCTTCCGGTGTCAGGGCAGTATAAAATACGCGCTAACCACGGAGACGTTCTCCACACTGAAAGGAAAAAGATTACTGGATGTTGGATGTTCTGAAAAGAAAACTACTATTCTAAAAGAACAGCAATTTTCCCCAGAGCACCTTTATCTGTAAAACAGCTGAAAAGCTTAAAAATAATTAATAACGAAGAAAGCAGCTCGAAAGCGACGGAGAGAGCTTCAGAGAGGAGAGACGAACAACCTGACTGTTCGCCGTCTCAAGTCTGAATGGCTGTCTTTCGACTTTTTTTATTTTCCTCCTCTAACAAGTTTCAGTTTCAAAAAGAAACTTTATGACTTGTGGTCATATGCTGGATCTTGTGAAATGTGTTTTCACAAGATTTTTTCCTGGTTCCTCAAGGGATTGTGTAAGTTGAGGCTTTGAATTGATTAATCAACCAGTTAGTGAATTAATTAATCAATTCAAACCCCTCGCCGATTCTCGCGATTTCTTCGGTTGGGTGGGCTTTTAGCCTTTTAATCATGTCAGATCTTCTTCGTTTGGCTGTTTCGATGGGATCGGGTAAGTTTAAGTCGGATTTCATGTTGTTGTTTGATATATAATACGGCGCTCCCAGGGCGCGTCTGATGAGCACGTTGTTCGTTTGCTGTATTATATCCAGCGTTTTCCTGTTTCCGGTGATTGTGATTTCCTGGCCATAATCCGCGATAGGTTTAAGCACCGAATTCAGGATTCTTCTGCGGTTCCTGACGCTCATCGGACTTTCTCTTTTAAGTAGGTTGTACAGACTTCTGGCTCGTTTTTTCGCCATTCCTCCTCTTCTTCTGACGTGTTTCAAAAAGCTCAACCGCCTATCTATGGTAACACCTAGATAGGTTATTGAGCCCTTCAAATTGATTTTCTTCGTCCGGTTAATGTAAATATATTTACGCGGGGGTATTTTACGCCCCAGGTAAATAGCTTCCGTTTTTGCGGTGTTGATCTTTATTTTCCATTTTCTGGCGTAAACTTCAATCTTTTCCAATGCAGTTTTCGTCCTCGAGCTGACCGACTCGAAGTTTACGCCGTTCACCAGGAGAGCGGTGTCGTCGGCGAATTGGAAAATCGAAATCCCCACCGTGCTTTTAAACTTCGGGATGTCGGTTACGTATAAGTTGTAAAGCACGGGGGATATCGGCGATCCCTGTGGTAATCCTTCCGTGGCGACTTTCCACGTCGAAAGTGAGTTGTTCAGTTTCACTCGGAACGTTCTGTTTGCCAACCAGCTATCCAGCAGTTTGACTAGCCAAAACGGGAAATCTTGTAGTAGCAGCTTGTACATCAGTCCGTCTCTCCACACCCTGTCATACGCCTTCTCCACGTCCAGCAGCGTAATCATGACCGCGGATCTCGGTTTAAGCATCAGCTTTTTCGCTGAATCGATCATATACGCGGCTTGCTGGACGGCGGCTAACTTGGTGCGGAAACCGAACTGATTTTCCGGAATTAGCTGCTTTTCCTCGCAAATTTGTTGTAATTCGTTTTTGATGGTTTTTTCCACGATTTTGGCTAGTCCTGAGATTAAACTGATTGGTCTCCGATTCTCAACTTTCGACGGATCTTTTCCTCCTTTGGGGATGGTCACCACGATCGCCTTTTTCCAACACGCCGGGAAAACTGCGTGCCGCCTGATTCCATTCACTAACCGAGCAATTGTGACTATTGCGTTATTGTGCAATAGTTTAATTGCACGGTTAGGAATGTTATCTTCTCCTGGTGCTTTCTTTTCAGAGATGGTGTTTATTATATTTTTGATGTCCTCGCTCGTGATCGGACGTGGTTTCGCTGCTTTCGCAGCTCGTATTTGCTGTAGTGTTACGCGAACACAGTACTCCGTCGCTTCGTCGGACTTTTCTGTGTTCGTGAATTGCTGCTCAAAGTGTTCGGCAATTCTTTCTGCTTTTTCTGCATCAGAAAAGTAGAGTTTTCCCTCTTTCTCTACAGGTGCATTCGGGGAGTTCCTGCGTCCGCACACTTTGAGCAGCTTCCACAGTTTTCCGTCTCCTTCTCCGGCTTCTTCGATTTTCGTCGCCCAATCGCTGTTTCGCCTGTCTTGCAGCATTTTCTTAACTTTTTTCTGAAGTTGGTTGAGTTTTCTTTTGTCCTCGAGCCGTCTGAATTTCGTCCACTTCTTCTTAGCTTCGTTCTTGAGCTGCAGAAGGGCTTTTTCGTCGCGGTTAAGTCCTAGTGGATTTTTAACCGAGGTTTTTGTTTGACATTCTGTCAGAAGATGCTGAATTTCCTCGGTTAAGCGGTGTGCTTCGTCATCGATGTCTTCCTTTTTAAGCGAATTTCTTGGTGCGGAAATCCGGCTGCTAAGATAGCTGAATTTAGTCCAGTTAGTTTTCATTCGCAGCTCGGATTTTCGTTCGCTTTCGCCCCAGTTGATAATGACCGGAAAATGGTCGGAGTTTAACTCGTGGAGAGTTTTAATTCCCCACGGGTCTCGGCTTTTGTGTGTGATAAAGACATCGATGACATCTCCGCGGTGGTTATGGTTTCTCGGGATCGAGGTAGCATCTTCTGGGCCCCAAACGCTGAACCTTTCGATTTTGTTGCAGAAGGACAGGAGCGTTCTTCCATCTGCGTTTGAGTTCCGGCTCCCCCAGGCCGGGTTTTTGCAGTTTAAATCACCACCGATCAACGTGTTGTCGGACTGAATCAGTTTTCGAAGATCGGTTTCCAAAAGCGTTTCACGCGGGCTTTTGTAAACCGAAATGATTCGTGCTATTTTTCCATCTATTTCTGTTTCTAGCCCGACAGCTTCTATTGATTCGGTGGCGATTTCCACTTTTTTCGCGCAGATGCTGGTGCGGAAGTAAACTGCAACTCCTCCTCGAGCGCCGTTGGTCCTGTCCTTTCTGAACGATTTGAATCCCGGTACGTTGGCTATTGTGCCGGGTTTCAAAAACGTTTCTGTGATTAGCATAATCGAAAGGTCGTGTTCGTTGGCGAAGTGTCTCAGCTCCTCTGTTTTCCCCTCAATTCCGGCGGCATTCCATGTCGCGATCTTGATGTTGTTTGTTTTAGGAATTCTATTGAAGAGAATGCATGTTTTTGGCCAGCATCTGGGTAAACATTTCTTGCATGATTTCTCTTATCATGTCTCGCATCTGGGAATTCACGCCGGAATTTTCCGCGTTGTTTGTTTTTGAGGCGAAAGTCACTCCTTGTTGGATTCGGCTTTCTTCTAATTTTCGGCGTTTCTCCTCCTCCTTTGCGCGGTTGATGTTTTGCGGGTGTTTGGTGCATTTATTCGAATATGCCGAGTGGTTGCCTTGACAATTCGCGCATTTTTTGTTTTGTTTGTCCTTTTCCGGGCATTCAAATGACGGGTGCTTTCCGGCGCAATGTGTGCAGACAAATTCTGCAGTGCATCGGAATTGCACGTGTCCGTATTGCTGGCATTTGAAGCATTGTTGTTGTGTAGTTGATCGCCTCTTTGGCTCCACCGTGATTTTGTGCTGTAGCACGCTCGTGAATTGGAAAATTCTCTTTGCATTTTCCGTTTTCGGGAGGTTGAGAAGGATTAGCGGGTATATCCTGGTTCCATTTTTAAGTCTGCTGGCTGAATTGATGAGAATTCCTTTCTCGCTCAGCTCTTCCAGGATTTCGTCCATATCGATTTCAATTGGGATGCCTCTCACCACGACCTTTAACTCTTTCTCCTCCTCCAGGAGAAAGTGGTGCTGAGCAGCATTTAATTCTTTCAGAATTTTTACTGTTTTCCTGAATTGTTCTGCGTTAGTTGTAAAAATATTTATTCCCCTGGCGTGAGAGGCGTATTGAAGGACGTTTATGTCGTTTTCTTTTAGTGTTTGCTTGACTACATTAATTTTGGAGGTGTCAGTCAGCACTATCGGTGGTGGTTTTTTCTCCTTCGTTTCCTGTCGAGGAGCAGGGGTAGGAGGCGGCGGTGACGGCGTCCGCGGTGTAGTGATAATCGGAATTTTAAGTCCGCAGCTTGTGGTTTTGTATAATGTTGGTTGTGACGTGCTCGGGGCGGTCAGACCGTTTCTACTGCCGTCCGCCGGGGCTGGCGGTACGACGCTGTTGGCTTCCTGTGACTTCGGCAGTGCTGGGAAGTTTTCTCGTCTTTGTGTAGTTATGAAGTCTTCTTTGTTTTTGAAAACCGCCCTCGGCGGTTTTTTGGTTGTGCCGGTGGTTGTTGGAGCTGCCGGTGGTGTGGCATTTTGTTGGGCGACGAGTCTTGCGGGTTTCAAAGTAGGGATGATCTTCGTCGCAGCCGTCTGGGCTGGCAAGTTGGATTCGCCTGTGTGGGGTTTTTTAGTCGGCTTCTTCTTGGATGCTGGCTTCCTCCGTTTAATCGTAGTAAACGGAGGATCAACTTCGGTTTGAAGCTTCAAGAGCTCCTGCCTCAATTTTGTCATTTCTTGTTGGATTTGGTTGAACAGGGCTTCCTGGTTTGATATAGCGGTTTGAAGAGTGGAGATTCGTTCCGCCCTGGCCTCCTCGTTGATTCGCCGTAATGAGGCGGGATCGTCTTCCAGCTCTTCGCTGTCGGTCATGAGCTCGCTTTGATCCATTTCTGAATCGCTGTTCAATGCATCGTAGTAGTTTTTGTTGTTTCCGGGGCTGCCGGTTCGCTGCGAAGCCATAATTCCGTTTGAACGCTACTCAATTCACGCTCAAACGAAACTACCTTGATCACTTATCAGACTTACTCAATTCACCCTGATAAGTAACCGTTCTCTATCGCTGTCTGCTCTCTTCATAGTCTTTCGACTGATTGCGCGGCGCTTATCTGTGTGCGGTGATTATCCGCGGCGGACGGTAGTAGAAATGCGTGGTCCGTCCATAAGCTAATGTTACCGGCGTTTATTTTACAAACGTCGGAAACTGATGATTTTCCCAGTTTTTCACTGCGACAACGCAAACATCGGTTACCTAATTCATTTTCCAATACATACATTCATAATTTAACTTCATTTTAGCTTATTAAGCATTATTTCACATAATTCATGTTTTATTCACGCCAGCTAGCAGCGCCAGCTCGCTGTTAAAATCATCTTATTAATTTCATGAAATAAGTTACGTTTGCCGCGTATATTAACGGTTCCTACCACATAAGCGACAAACAAATGTTGCCCATTTATTTATCCCCTAAAACTACGTGTTCGTAGCGGGATAAATAAACAGGGATAATTTTTGCCCTTCGCAACATTTGCATTTCATGCATGCCCTAGGATAGAACATAAATAGCTAGCTTTTTCGCCCGTCGAAAATCCGCGCTTCCGCGAAGCACAGCCGTATTAATTAAGTTAGTTTTAGTTTTGTAAATATTAAATTAGGGAACGGCTGTGCTCGAAACGTTCATGCGGAAGGGCTGGGGACCAAATGGCTACGCCACCCACGCGCGCAAATATTTACGTAAACGTGCGGGCCACACTCTCTCTTTTCGAGCCAATAAGGGCTCGCCCGGAAAAGAGAAAGTTGGCTCCGGGTGAGATAAATATACGCGCCCCAGCCCTTGGAAAATCACTTGAACTGCTTACACAGCACTGATCACTCAGACTTGACTTCACGACTTGTATCCAGCGACTTGCATCCAGCCACAAAGAATCACTTCACCGTCGAAGTGCATTTCCAACTTTCGTGCCACCAAGGATCACTTCCACGTGGAAGTGCACTCCCTACTTTCGTGCCACAAAGAATCACTTCACCGTCGAAGTGCATTTCCAACTTTCGTGTCGACAAAGGATTGTTTCCTCCGAAAGGAACAACTCCCTACTTTCGTGCCACAAAGGATTTTTCCTCCGAAAGGAAAAACTCCCAACTACCGCGTCCACAAAGGATTTTTCCTCCGAAAGGAAAAACTCCCAACTTCCGCGTCGTAGCACTCAGTAGAAATTACTTCATTGTACGAAGTAATTTCAATCGGCCGCACAAAGTAAAATAGTCGCGAGTCAGCGAGCGTTATTTTCGAAACCAGTGAGCGTTATTTCGAAACCGCCCCGTCAGCCACCGCTGGAAAATTGTTATAAACAATTCACGTAATTCCACGACACGACGAGGAGCACGCAGATATTTTTCACAGCTAAGCTGCTGCTGGAAAATTCACCTACGCAAAAGCCAAGTCGAACGCCTTCGGCGGTGCTCCACCGAAATTAAATCGTACCACTAGAACAAAACACGTAACAAATTCACGACACCGTGTTCGTTGCCGCTGGCACGAACCTCCCGCCCGCTACGCTGTAGCACAGTTATTTTTGCCGCTGGCAAATAACTCCGCCGCCGTCGCCGTCCTCGCCACAGCAGGGCCGCCACCAGGGCAAACAAAGCCACGTCGTTTGTTCCGACACAATTTGTTACCGTTTCAGTGGGAAACGATAAGCACCGTCGTCGAGCACGCTCTCCACCACGACACGACGGGAAAGCGTGAACCCCGACGCTTCCCCACCGTTAATTGCCGCCGTCCAACTCAATTGGAGGCGCCCCTCAGGCATCCGCGTTCGCGACAACCGCGAACCGCGCATCCGCGCCCGCGACAACCGCGCCATCCGCGCCCGCGACAACCGCGCCAGCCGCGCCCGCGAATCCGCGCCCGCCGCGAGTTAGGGGAGAATAGAAGTGAACCATTGTAACATTTTTGTGTGCAGTTGTTTAGAATACAAACACCCCCTATTCTAAATTGAACAATTGTTTGTTGTTATTTTTCTTGCCCCTAACCTTATAAACAAAGTGTGTGTTGTGTGTGAGCCCAGCCGTCCGGGAAAAGCTGCCGCTGTCCGGAACGAGACTGACGGAAGAGGAAGCCCAGCCGTCCGTGAAAAGCCGCCGCTGTCCGGAACGCGATTGACGGAAGGAATTAAAAACCGTGAGTATCAATTTTAATTAATCAAGTGAATTACGTGCTTCGCAACCCAGGGACTGAGCTAGCCCTTCTTCGTCCACCGACTACCAAGCTACGCAGGTAGTTTCCCTGCTCGGGAAATCCCACTTGGTCAGTGTTTTCACGAGCCGGCCGTCGCGCCGCTCAAATTGCACCCCGCGTACGTGATCGCTTCGCGATCGCGACACGGCCCGGCTTAGTCGGTGACAGGTGCGCCCGAATCCGCTTCCCCGGGATTCGCGTGCCGATGACAATTGGCGCCCGTAACGTGGGGCCCTACGTTGTAAAACAGAACCACCCCGTAAATTCACTACAAGCAAAATTTCACCACAGCAACTTCTCGTCGGAGATTTAAAGCTCTCCTCACTCAAACCGAAATTCAAATTTCTCTCTCGAAAGCTCCGATTTTTTTTTCTGAAACAAACATCTGTTTTTTTTTTCTGTTTATAAAAACTTACTTGGACTTAATTTATTTTTCTTAATTTCCTGACAAATTTTATTTTTAAATTCAGTCCTTGAGTTCTGCTCGTGTGTTCAGTTTCATTTAGTCTTTAGTTTTGTATTTTAACGATACACTTAAATCAAAACTAGAGTTTGTAAATTCGGACACACAGCCTAACCTAATTAAATTAATTGAATTCTCTTTCGTATTGTGTTTTTCTTTTAATTCAGTTACCACTTATTAACAAGTGCGTTATAAATTTAATTTGTTTATTTCCCAAAAGCACTGCGTCAGGTTTAATTAATTTAATTTCATTTCTTTCTCCGTATTGTGTTCTTTATTTTCTTTAAGTCAATTACCACTCAATAACAAGTGCGTAATACATTTTATTTGTTTATTTAATTTAAAAAGAAAGAAACACTGCGGCAGATTTAATTAATGAAATAACTTTGTGAAAGCAGAAAATCTCAGCAAATTTTTATTATTTTGAGAGGGAAGTTTCGAATTATTTCGACGCTAAAGCTCAGCTGTGATTTAATCACCAGCATTTTTATTATTTGCACAAATGCAATTAGTTTAAATCAGTTTATGTCCCCTTAAACTCTTTTCCGTGTAGCACCATATTTCTTTTTAAACAGCCTTTCGTACTTCGTCGCATTAACCGCGTCAAGTTTAAATAATAATTTAATTAACGTTTCTGTGAAACAGTCACAGCATATTTTTGCTCTTAAATTAATTATTATTTCGGCTTAAATATCTGGTGCTCACGCTACGTATTTCACTCTATAAAATTCACCGCTTCGATCAAGATTAAAACGCTAATCAAGTGGTGACGTGATAAAATAACCAACAAAATTAAAACACCTCTCGACTGGCAGGTTAAATTAACTTTAATTAGTGTTAACTTAAGGCTAATATTGTTACGCCTCATTTAATCTAAAACACGTTTTATTCACGTAATTCAAGCCAACCGAGACTTGCTTTTTTTAGGCGGTTATATTTTTTTTTCCAAACTTTGTGAAATATTTTTTTTTGCTTCAAGCAAAAAGGGAAAATACGCTAAGCTAAATCTAAGTGACGAACAGTGCAAATTTTTTTTACTTCGTCACGAAGCTTACAGGGCCGTGGCAAGACGAAAATTCTTTTTTATTTTAAGGAAATTTTTTTTTACAATTAATTGTTTTTCTTTCTATTATTGCCAGTTAAGTTTAAACGTTTGCTCATAATTATTATACTGCGCCACGAAGCTTACAGGGCCGTGGCAAGACGAAAATTCCTTTTTTTTTATTTAAGGAAATCTTTTTTTTTTACAATTAATTGTTTTTCGTTCTATTATTGCCAGTTAAGTTTAAACGTTTGCTCATAATTATTATACTTCGTCACGAAGCTTACGGGGCCGTGGCAAGGCGATAATTTCTGTTATTAAGAAAATCCCCTTATAATAATTATTTTATTATTACCTGGTAACGTACTTATTAATTTTAATTTTTTTATTTTAATTAATTAGTTTCGTAAAATAGCTTAATTTTTTTGTATTTCCTTATTTAGTCACTGCACTCGTCGTTTTATTGACACTTAATTTTAGCTAAGTAATTCCCCCTGTTTGCACATATATATTCGTACACCTGCATTTTTCTGAAAAAATTCTCCCACACTGGTCAAGTCCCGAGCAAATTATCCGTCCCGAAACACTTTTCGACGCATTTTCTCGGGGGCATGAGAACACGGTCTGGGTTAAACACGGACAACGTCATGAACAGTCAGAACGACTCCATGATCGACGTGCAGGAGACTAACTCTGCCTCGTCTCACGTGACCGAAAGGCCGCGAACCACGCCGCGTGCCCCTCGCCAAGTAATGGAGATTCCGCCCGGTTATTCAGTCCAGCTGATCCCGAATAACCAGGCCGACGCGTCAGGGCAGAATGCCCAAAACCACGCACAGGCAGACTCCTTGCCTGTCATCACGCCCCGGGCACCGCCTAGGCGCCTGCATCCCCTGGACGTCGTCACCATCGACACGTCCCAGCCATTACCACCGCTGTCACCACCCAGCCATACACAGTATGTGCTCCCACAACTCGCCCCCGAGCAGTCCGTACCCGCGAGGAACGTGCCCGCACAGTACGGGACTGTAAGAAACGCTTCCGCATTCGGCTCGTACGAGCAGACTCAGTATGAGGATGCGAGATCTCGCCGGGAAGACGAACGTCATCCTCCCCGCGACTACGCCGAGAGTCGCTACTCGGACCTGGAGGTCCCATTCCCACCACGCCACGTCCAGGACTTTTACACCCAGGAAAGGTACCTGGAGGAGCACGCCCGCCGAGCGAGCCAGCAGACGCAGCGCGAAATGCTGCGCCTTATCCGGGAAGTGCGGCGTAGCGAACCGGAAACCACGGCGAAATTTACCGGGACAAACCCGCGTAAATTCATCGAAGCGCTGGAAGACGAGTTCTCCGACATGGAGATCACTGACAGCGAAAAGAACAGGCGCGCCCTTGCGCGAATCGACAAGGGGATCGCGCATCGCTACGCCGGCTACTTCGCCGAGGACGTGCCCTGGATCCAGGCACGAGAACTCTTTTGCGCCAGCGTCGACCCAGAAACCGTCGCCCACGATGAGCTCATCGAAATGCTCACCACGCCCCAGGGAAGTCAGCCACCCGGAGTTTTCGCGCTCCGGAAGGAGGTGCTCTTCCGCAGGTATGAGTGCCTGTGGAGCGAAGAGCGGAAGACAAAAATTATGTGGCGGTTGGCAAGCAACGAGCTGCGCCAACGCCTAATCTTCCTGCCGGAAACAGTGGCAGACTTTGTTATCAAGGCCGCGAGGATCGGCGCGTCGCAGGTCGCCCCAATGCCAACGATGACGGTGCCGAAGCCCTCTGGGCAAAACACCACAGAGCCGCGACGCCAGCAACAGGCGCCCGCCAATAATTACCGGCAGCAGCCGCGTAATTATTACTACGGTGACGCACAGGCAGAACCCCGGCCTCGCGTCAACCACACCCAGGGCCAAAACTGGCGACAACCTCGCCAGCAACAGCACCATGACACGCAGTACGCACAGGCAGAGCCCCGGCCTCGCGTACCCGCCCACGGACGCAACTCACCACCCCCTGCTCATACAATGCAGCGGGGAAACCCAGATCCGCGACCTGCCCCGCGATATGATAACCGCAGGAGCAACTGGTACCGGCAGGACAACGATAACCGCCAGGAACGGGCGCCACAACAACCTGGGCGCTATGAGCCGGAAATCCCGAAACGGCCACGTTCCCCACCGACAGGCCAGTCGCCTAAGCGAAACACGCAGCCGAGAGTGGCCACCCCTGAACCCCGACAACCCGGCCCTTCCACCACGAACGCTGCTGGAAACCCCGCAGGGCATGGAAATAAGGGTCTGCCTCTTCCACGGCCCAGAACGCCGCCCATGTGCCAGAGGTGCAACGGAGGACGGCACTGGCACAAGAATTGCCCAAATTCCCGGCCGGGAAACGAGCAGGCGAGTGGACAACGGGAGAACCGCACCTGATCCACTCGCCCACCCGGATTTCTACGTCATGCCGACCCGGAACCGCCCCAGGACAATCGCAAATGGACCAACCCTCGGACTACGACCTCGCTCCGATCGCACTGATCGCGAGCCAAAGCTTAATTAAGCTTCCTCTCCGACTACCCAACCTCACCATAGCCTGCCTGCTAGACTTGGGAGCCGGAGAGAACTATATCAAGCCCCACCTCGTCCCGAACTTTACCCCCATGAGGATCACCACAAACCTCGCCGGACAGGATGCCACCGCAGACATCACTGGGACCGCTGGGGTAAAGTTCACACTGGGAACGCAATGCTTCGACGAAGAATTCCTTGTCATGCCGACGCTTCGGTATGACGCAATCCTTGGACTCGGATTCTTCGTCAAGCACGACGCAGTTGTCGATTGCCAGCGACAATGCGTCCATCTAGGACACGGGCTTCGCCAGACGATCTACTGGGCCGAAGGCGAGCAGCGAAGGAAGGAGCTGGAAGCACCAACACTGGACCACGGATTCACTGGGAGAACCGAGGTCCAGTTTGACGAACTCACCAGGAGATTCGCCAAGACCTTCATGCCGCCCGACCAGTTCGCACAGCGAAACAGGACAACGGAGCACACCATCCGCCTGACCAACCTGAACCCAATCCGCATCCGGCCGTACCGGGTCAATCCGGCTAAGAAACAGGAGATAGACCGCCAGGTCGCAGAACTCCTCACCCAGGGTATTATAGAACCTTCCACCAGCCCGTACTCATCCCCGATAGTTCTCGTAAAGAAGAAGGACGGGGAGAGCCGATTCTGCGTGGACTATCGGAAGGTGAATGAGGTCACGGTCAGCGAGCCGACACCAATGCCCGTGATCCAGGAAGCCCTTCGCGACTTGGGAGAGTCCCGAATTTTCTCCACCTTGGACCTGAAGTCGGGATACTGGCAGATCCCGATGGATGACAATAGTAAGCAGTACACCGCCTTCAGCACTCCGGACGGTGGTCACTATCAGTTCCGCGTGATGCCGTTCGGGCTGAAAAACGCTCCCGCCACCTTCCAACGCCTCATGAGCCAGGAAGTACTGGCCGGTATGCTGCACGATTATGTAATCGTATACCTTGATGACATCATCGTATTCTCCCGTACTCCAGAAGAACATCTGCGCCACCTGACGCTGGTACTAGAGCGGCTGGAGCAGTTCGACCTCCGCCTGGGCAAGGACAAATGCTCCTTCGCAAGACCAACTCTGGAGTACCTGGGACACGTCGTCGATGTAGACCTCACAAGGCCCATGACCAAACACCTCACCCAGATTGCCAGCTTTCCCGAGCCACGAACAAGGAAGCAACTCCGCACCTATTTAGGGCTCTGCAACTGGGTGAGACAATATATCAAAGACTTTGCCATCATCGCAGCCCCGCTGAACGACCTCACTGCCACGTCGAAACCCTTCCGCTGGAATTCCGAAGCCACCGCAGCGATGAGGAAGCTGAGAGAGCTCACCGCCCAACCGCTCAAGCTGCATCGCCCAGTACCGGACCTCCCGTACACGGTACAGACGGACGCGTCGAAACTGGGAATCTCGTCCGTTCTGTACCAAACCGACGCCACGGGAGAAAAGCGGATAATAAGCTTCGACTCCGCGAAATTTAAGAAGGCCGAGACCAACTACCACATCAACGAGCAGGAATGCCTCGCGTTGGTGTGGGCGTTGAAGAGGTACCGCCCGCTCCTAGAAGGCCGGCACTTCACGGCAATCACCGACTCCAGAGCTCTCACTTGGTTAAACCAATTCAAAGACGTGAAGTCGAAGTTAACCAAGTGGGCCCTTCTCCTGCAGTCCTTCGATTTTAAGATCACGCACTGCCCAGGGAAGGAGAACCAGCTGCCGGATTTGTTGAGCCGGGACCCCGATAACACTTCCGTAGGCGAGATCCCCGAGCTGGAAACCATCCTGCCGCCCTCCCTTTACGTGATAGCCTTACCTATCACGCAGGTCATCCACGAAGCACAGCAAGCCGACGCCGACACCCAATCCCGTAAGCAGATCCTGTGGGACCCAGACCACGAGGATTGGGAAGACCACGACCGACTGCTGGAGCTCGTGGATGGATACATTTACCGCCGCGCCGTACCAGAGAGGGGAAGAACTCTCTATGTACCACCCGACGCTCGTCAACGTGTGCTGCACGCCTTCCATGACGAAGCTGTCCACCCCGGGAGAGATGAGACGCAGCGTGCCATCCAGACCCGGTATTTCTGGCCCTCCATCCCGGTGGACGTAAGACGTTACGTCCGGGAGTGCACCATATGCACTGCCACCAAGCGCGGACACCCCCAGCGTGCAGCCCCCCTCCGAGCACGCATCCCTGTGGCCCCGTTCCATACTATCGCTGTTGATTTAATCGGCCCGCTACCCGAAACCCGCACGAAGAAGAGGAATATCCTGGTGGTCACCGACATATTTACCAAGTGGGTCGAAGCCTTCTCACTTGGCCAGGCTCGAGCGAGCAATATCACCAGGGTATTGGAAGAGCAGGTCTTCCACCGTTTCGGGTACCCGAAGAACATCATCAGCGATAATGGGCCACAATTTATCTCCTGGCGTTGGAGACGACAATGCCAGAGATGGGGAGCGGAGGCCTACTATACCCCGATCTACCACCCCCAGGCGAACCCAACAGAAAGGCGGAACCAGGAAATAAAAAAGGGCCTTCGTGCACGGATGCAAGGCCAACCGGCAAACGAGTGGGCACAGCACCTGCAGCCCATCCTGTTCAATCTCCGAACACGACGCAGCGCTGCTACGGGTTACACCCCGAGCCAGGCCCTCCTCGGGTACGACTTGCCTCGCCCAGGAGACAGAGACCTCGAACAAGAGCTCCCCGTCGAAGCGCCAGCCCACGCCCACCGAGAGGAGCGGTTAGAGGCAATTCGCGGCCAACAACGCGACTACGTCCGTCGGTACGATCAGCCCGACGAACCGCCCCGCTACCAGGAAGGAGAAGAGGTGGTCATTAGGAACCATCCACTACAGGATGCGAACAACCCTGCTGGATTCGCAGCTAAATGGATCGGTCCGTACAACGTCCGTGATATATACTCGGGACAGGTCTACCGAGTGGACCGCGACGGACAAGTTAGCCGAATCCACCAGGACGACATTCGTCCAGCGCCCCGCCAACCCATACGGCCGGCCCGACCACCGCGAGTTCGGAGAAACCGCGGCTCGCCATCCCCGCCACGTACACCTGAGCAGGTGGACGCCGAGGACAGTGACGATGTCGACCCTCCCGTTCCTAATGACCCACCGCAGCCCGTCGCCGACAACGAGGATCCGGACGATCCACCGCCCCTGGCAGACCCCTAAAAACTCACCCCTTCGTCGAGGTGCACGCCAGCACCTGACTGACAAGGACTCTTCCCCTTCGGGTAGGCACAGATCCCAGTGCCTATGCCAAGGGAATCAGCGGGACGTCCGACCAGGATGCTCCCCTCCTTCGTCGACGAGCGGTCGACAAGGACAACGCCAGACGCCTCATCCGATGACGCCTGGACGACCCCACATTTTCCCCTACAGACATTTTTATTGGACACTCATAACCCCCCGAGTGATTTGGACGCTCATACCCCCCCGAGTGATGGACGCTCAGTGACCGAGTGTTAGTTTTAAGTTAGTTTTAGTATAGGTTAGATTTGTATATATATTAGGTTAGTTACCATGGACAATATAGACATTGCCAGTGCCACGTCTCGAGTGGAGACGTATTCCGGGATCCAGGCTAGACTGTCCCAGCAGTCCAGCCCCAGCTTGTCACCACAGGCTTCATCATCCGCCTGTCCCAGCAGGCCGATGACCATCCAGTTCGCCACAGCGAGCCTGAACTTGACCCGGCAAGTTCACCCATCCTTCGGCCCGGTACCACCCAGGTACCTACCACGCGGGCCAAGGACACACTTCCCCAGAAGGAAGCCACACCACCACATCCGCCTGTCCCAGCAGGCCGATGTCCACCAGCTCGTCACAACGAGCCCACTTGCTTGACACATCAAGTAAGCCACCCTTCGGCCCAGCACCCAGAGTGCTTACCACGTAGGCCAAGGAACCACTTCCCAGAAGGAAGTCACAGCATCCGCCAGCCACAGCAGGCCGATGCCAGCTCGCCATGCGAGCCCACTAACCAGCAACAAGTTAGTCCCACATCCTTCGGCCGGTACTGGTAAAGTACTACTACGAACGGCCAAGGAAATACTCCTCCAGAAGGAAGCCTCGCTATACCCGGCACCTTCACCAGGTCGCCCACAACCCGGCTCCTTCGCCAGAAGGACGCCACAGCAGGCATCGCCGTCGACGCGCGGCCACAATACACGTCGTGGCGCCCAAACCACCATCCAGGTTCCATCCGCTCCGACCAGGAGGGACCACGGCCAAGCAGCCAGAACCTGGAGCGTCGTCACTAGGACGTGACACGCCACTCATTCCATCCGCACACATCAGCCCCTAGGGCTAACGCATGCCGATCGACCAGCCCTGCAGCCTCGGGACGACCACCTCGTCACCAGGCCACCCACCACACGCTGCCACAGCAGCGTCGCACGCTGCCACATCGCCCGGACACCGCGCTGTACGCCCAGTGCGCCATAGACGCTGAAAAGTGTACCGCGAGAACCAGTGCGCAGTGTGCGGACCCTCACGGCAGGGATGCGTCATTAATAAGGTAGGAACCAACGCCCAGTTAATATACGCTAGTCGCTCATTTCGCTGATTGTAACAGGTAGAAAGCAAACCTAACTTACTTCACCAGGGCCGATTGTTACCGGCGTTTATTTTACAAACGTCGGAAACTGATGATTTTCCCAGTTTTTCACTGCGACAACGCAAACATCGGTTACCTAATTCATTTTCCAATACATACATTCATAATTTAACTTCATTTTAGCTTATTAAGCATTATTTCACATAATTCATGTTTTATTCACGCCAGCTAGCAGCGCCAGCTCGCTGTTAAAATCATCTTATTAATTTCATGAAATAAGTTACGTTTGCCGCGTATATTAACGGTTCCTACCACATAAGCGACAAACAAATGTTGCCCATTTATTTATCCCCTAAAACTACGTGTTCGTAGCGGGATAAATAAACAGGGATAATTTTTGCCCTTCGCAACATTTGCATTTCATGCATGCCCTAGGATAGAACATAAATAGCTAGCTTTTTCGCCCGTCGAAAATCCGCGCTTCCGCGAAGCACAGCCGTATTAATTAAGTTAGTTTTAGTTTTGTAAATATTAAATTAGGGAACGGCTGTGCTCGAAACGTTCATGCGGAAGGGCTGGGGACCAAATGGCTACGCCACCCACGCGCGCAAATATTTACGTAAACGTGCGGGCCACACTCTCTCTTTTCGAGCCAATAAGGGCTCGCCCGGAAAAGAGAAAGTTGGCTCCGGGTGAGATAAATATACGCGCCCCAGCCCTTGGAAAATCACTTGAACTGCTTACACAGCACTGATCACTCAGACTTGACTTCACGACTTGTATCCAGCGACTTGCATCCAGCCACAAAGAATCACTTCACCGTCGAAGTGCATTTCCAACTTTCGTGCCACCAAGGATCACTTCCACGTGGAAGTGCACTCCCTACTTTCGTGCCACAAAGAATCACTTCACCGTCGAAGTGCATTTCCAACTTTCGTGTCGACAAAGGATTGTTTCCTCCGAAAGGAACAACTCCCTACTTTCGTGCCACAAAGGATTTTTCCTCCGAAAGGAAAAACTCCCAACTACCGCGTCCACAAAGGATTTTTCCTCCGAAAGGAAAAACTCCCAACTTCCGCGTCGTAGCACTCAGTAGAAATTACTTCATTGTACGAAGTAATTTCAATCGGCCGCACAAAGTAAAATAGTCGCGAGTCAGCGAGCGTTATTTTCGAAACCAGTGAGCGTTATTTCGAAACCGCCCCGTCAGCCACCGCTGGAAAATTGTTATAAACAATTCACGTAATTCCACGACACGACGAGGAGCACGCAGATATTTTTCACAGCTAAGCTGCTGCTGGAAAATTCACCTACGCAAAAGCCAAGTCGAACGCCTTCGGCGGTGCTCCACCGAAATTAAATCGTACCACTAGAACAAAACACGTAACAAATTCACGACACCGTGTTCGTTGCCGCTGGCACGAACCTCCCGCCCGCTACGCTGTAGCACAGTTATTTTTGCCGCTGGCAAATAACTCCGCCGCCGTCGCCGTCCTCGCCACAGCAGGGCCGCCACCAGGGCAAACAAAGCCACGTCGTTTGTTCCGACACAATTTGTTACCGTTTCAGTGGGAAACGATAAGCACCGTCGTCGAGCACGCTCTCCACCACGACACGACGGGAAAGCGTGAACCCCGACGCTTCCCCACCGTTAATTGCCGCCGTCCAACTCAATTGGAGGCGCCCCTCAGGCATCCGCGTTCGCGACAACCGCGAACCGCGCATCCGCGCCCGCGACAACCGCGCCATCCGCGCCCGCGACAACCGCGCCAGCCGCGCCCGCGAATCCGCGCCCGCCGCGAGTTAGGGGAGAATAGAAGTGAACCATTGTAACATTTTTGTGTGCAGTTGTTTAGAATACAAACACCCCCTATTCTAAATTGAACAATTGTTTGTTGTTATTTTTCTTGCCCCTAACCTTATAAACAAAGTGTGTGTTGTGTGTGAGCCCAGCCGTCCGGGAAAAGCTGCCGCTGTCCGGAACGAGACTGACGGAAGAGGAAGCCCAGCCGTCCGTGAAAAGCCGCCGCTGTCCGGAACGCGATTGACGGAAGGAATTAAAAACCGTGAGTATCAATTTTAATTAATCAAGTGAATTACGTGCTTCGCAACCCAGGGACTGAGCTAGCCCTTCTTCGTCCACCGACTACCAAGCTACGCAGGTAGTTTCCCTGCTCGGGAAATCCCACTTGGTCAGTGTTTTCACGAGCCGGCCGTCGCGCCGCTCAAATTGCACCCCGCGTACGTGATCGCTTCGCGATCGCGACACGGCCCGGCTTAGTCGGTGACAGGTGCGCCCGAATCCGCTTCCCCGGGATTCGCGTGCCGATGACACTAATTATCAACGCGGTAAAATGCGTAGATTTGTGCTTGTTGGTTTTACTTTAAATTAAGTTTACAATTAAAGTTACGGTTAAAATAGATTTTAACTTTGGTTATTACTAAAGAATAATATGTTTTATCATTAGCAGCAATATTTGATTAATCATTAGCCGCAATATTTAACATAACAAGAAAAAAACTGTCTTACAAAAAGTAATGTGTAGTCTAGAGGAGACAGTACCCCGGAACGTAAGTATCCAGTACCCTTAAACTCTGAAAACATTAAAATATTGTTAACAAGTGCATGAATTTCAATTAAAATCAGCGTCTTATACGCGTGGCGCATAAAGTAAAATTTCGAGTTTAGAAAAGCCCACAAAATGTGTCTCGGGTCGCTGCGCGACCCTCGACAAATGTTCACAGGGCTTTTTTAAACTCGAAATTTTACTTCATGCCTAGTCTGGGAGTGGAAACACTCGTTTAAAGCTTTCCGTTGAACTCTTTAAAAAAAGCATATAATTGGGACATGTTTACTTAAATAAAAAACTGTCTGTATGTTCAATATCCATGAAATGTGTAAACAAAAATGCTGCATTACAGCAACCGTTTCAACAATTATGCAATGTTAAAAATGTAATGCTACCATCTTCAATATATATACAATGATTACAATACACAATACAATGTTGCATAAAAGTCAAATTGTAATGATTATATAACGTTGTGTTACTTTGCCGCAATATTTTTAAAACCTTATTAAACAATTTTAAATTTTAGTATCATTTTTAACATTTAGGTAATATATATAAACCAATATTGCACGGAAAACGTTAATACAATGTTTGTAACGTTGCTAAATCTTTGTTGTAATCATTTTAATACAATGTTTTATTTTAGTATTATGTTCAATATTCGTGCAATGTGTAAAATGTTTCCGTGTTCAGTGGGTTCTGTCAAAATAGTTCCTCCGCATTGGAGGAAAAATGCGTAGGAAAACTTCACTCGTTGCTTAAAGCTTCTTTTTCCAATAAGTTAGCTACAACTTGATCAGATAACAACTTAAAAATTAAAGATTTAACTGTAATTCCGACATTACAATGTAAGTTATGTAACTTTTAATAAATGTATTTAAATAAACTTACTAATATTTTATTTTGCAGGTAAAAATTTAGTGAGGAGGCAACCGTTGAGGCTAAAGTCATATGGACTGGCTCCCCTTCTAGCCTCTAGAATTTCTTTAGAATGAGAAGAATAACTTACAACTGAAATTGTCATTATATGTTACTCATTTTTGCATGTAATAAGTTTTTATATATTTATTTATAGTTTATTTATTATTGTTTATATTTGCATTAAATTATTTATTTAAAGTTTTATGTAAATGTTATCTACTGCAGCCATACTCTAAGTGTATTCCGCGGAACCCTAGGGTTCCGCGATACCCCTGTAGGGGTTCCGCAAGAATTTAGAAAAAAATTCAAAACACCTCTCTCTGGTTGACCGTTCTGACGCCGCGTATCACGATTCACGAGGCGCAGCCGAACTTAGTCGCCTCGTACAATTTTACTATGCCGCCACCGTAGATATCTACTTGTAAGCGCGTAGTCGCTTTGATAAAAGCCGCCTCCGACATTAGACGTTATAATTGTGAACAAGCGACTTTCGGCTCTAACTTCAAAACGTAAAGTCGAGATTGTTTACACCGCATTTTTTGTATTACTATTTTTATTTCGGCTTTTTATTTATCAAAGGCGCCGACTCGAGTATTTTTGAGAATGTTCGAGATCGAGGCTAGGACTATAAAAGTGACGATCGCGCCTCGACACTTAGTCAGTCGACGATTAGCGTTCGCAGCTAGAAACAAAGTGCTAGAAACAAAGTGTTTATTGTTCTACCGCTGTATTCTGATTGTATCAGTTTTGTACATTTATTCTTTGGACTTAACTCTTCTACGCAGTAACGATCGTGCATTATTTTGACCCCACCATCCTGACATGTAACATTATTAATAAAGAAGAATGGAACGTTTGCTTGAAGGCGTTAAACGTGTTGCAACAAATCTTCTAACGAAGCCGAATGTTCAAAAGCAGTACGCGAGGAGTATACAGCAATTACCGATCCAGACGATGATGCAACGACGTCAAGTTCCACGGTTTCAAAGGCGAAAAAAAGGAAATATGATGAATCATATATCAGTTTCGGATTTGTTGATTCCAATGGCTCACCTCTCTGCATGTTATGTAGTAAACTGCTTCCTAATAGTTCCATGGCACCTGCCAAGTTGCGCCGACATTTTGAAACTGTACACCCCGAGTCTAAAGACAAGAATAAAGAATTTTTTGTACGTAAAAAAGAACAGTTATTGGAAAGTCAAAAAACTATGATGCATGTATCCCAAACTATCAATCAAAAGGCCACGGAGGCATCATATTTAGTTAGCTATCGCATTGCACAAGCAGGCGAAGCGCACGCTATCGCTGAGAATTTAATAAAACCATGTGTGTTAGACATAACAAAATGTATGCTCGATGAAAAATCTGCAAAGCATCTTTCTACTGTGCCGCTATCAAACGATACTGTTTCACGGCGAATTCATGATCTGGCAAGCTACGTCAAACAAGAACTAGTTACACGTCTACAAAAACCACGATTCGCCTTGCAAATAGATGAGTCGACTGATGTCGCTGGTCTGGCTATCTTGCTGGTTATCTGGTTATCGTGAGATATCCATATAAATGTTCTTTTAAAGAAGACATGCTTATGTGTTCACCGCTGCCCACAAACACTACCGGAGATGTATGGTTCCACTGCTAGTAGATTATTATTTTTAATAAAATAAATATATTTTTTGAGGAAAATAATCTCAGTTGGAACGATTGCATTGACATTTGTACAGATGGGGCCAAGGCGATGACGGGTATGACAGCAGGTGCAGTGTCACGAATAAAAAATAAAGCGCCTAATTGTAGTTCCAGCCATTGTATCCTGTATAGACAAGCACTGGCGATGAAGCAAATGCCGTCAAATATAAAATTAGTTATGGATGAAGCGGTAAAATTAATTAATTTTATCAAATCACGACCACCACAATCCCGATTGTTCTCATTATTGTGTGAAGATAATGGCAGCAAACATAAAACACTGCTGCTCCATACAGAAGTGCGATGGCTGTCTCGGAGTAAAACTTTTACAAGGCTATTTGAACTTAGAGCCGAGTTACAAATGTTTCTTTCAGATACTTCTTTTAATTTAAAAGACCGTTTGTATGATAAAACTTGGTTGTTCCGACTGTCTTTTATGGCGGATATCTTGCAAAAACTGAACGAATTAAATTTATCATTGCAAGGTAAAGAGACAACAGTGTTCCAGGCCTGTAACAAAATAACTGCCTTCAAAGGAAAATTAGATTTTTGGATTATTTGCGTTGGAAAGAGAGAAATAGAAAGCTTTACGTAACTCAGTGAGTTTGTTAGCGATAACGACTCAGAAATGTTTTAAGGTGATGTATTTGTCTTTTGAGAAGTATTTTCCCGAAGAACAGAATACAAAAATGAAACTGAATTCATGGATTCATAATCCTTTTTTACCCAACTTACAAAAGCCCGAAAGTATGTCAAACGTGATATATGAATCTCTTTTAGAAATGTCATCAGACACAAGTATGGAGTCACTGTTCAAAACGACGCCTCTCAACGATTTTTGGTGCAGAATCCGTGATTAATATCCAATGCTTGCCAAAATTGCTCTGAATATTCTTCTCCCGTTCCCAACAACATATTTGTGCGAAACAGGATTCTCAACCTATGTAGCCACGAAAACAAAATACCGCATGAGACTGGACGCCGAACCAGATATGAGACTTCAACTGTCCTCTATCAAACCTGATGTCAACCAATTGATAAAAAATAAAAAACACTTTCATACCTCCCATTAGTTAGATTTGTTTTCTTTTTTAATATCTTATATTATTATACTTGTTATGTAAGTAACAAGTAACTGTTACATAGTACTTTTATTATGCTTATTAATAAAGAATACACTTTTAAAAACTATTGTTTTATTGTAGGGTTCCGTCAAGTATTTTGCTTTCCAAATGGGTTCCCTTATATTTTTAATACAAATAGAAATTTCAGTAGTCAATAATTTTGTTTAATGTTAAAAATATTAGTTTTTCTCTTACAAAGCCGCAGAAAGGGTACCTCTTAAGTCCTAAATCCGTTACTGGTCATTCTGCTTAAATTAAAAAATGCTTGACTTAATAATTTACTGCTTGTATTTACCATAATTTCAAGTAGTCAAGCAGCGTGCCATTAAAGTCATGTTTAAACACCAATACAAATGAAATACCTAAAAATTACAAATATTCTTATTGGTTACACTTGAGTTCGACTTGTATCGAAAACATAATCAATAAAATTTAGAAAAACAAAAATTTTATAAATTACCAGTTTAGATAAACTCATAAAAGATTATTAAAATCTATTCGTTTACAGTAGACAAGTAGATAAATGATTAACACTTCGAATTTTAAATTCAATGTTCACACTATAATAGTTTAAAATTTTGTTTAATTTATAAACGCGACATTTTACAAGAAATCTAAATTTAGACGATTGGTTGGGCTTCGAGTAATCACTTGACCGGAGCACAGATAGGAGATGTAAATTTTCCGTCTGCCCAGCAAAAATCACTATGTCGTACAGGTGAAACCTCCTTAAGTATGTTTCCTGAAACACCCTATATACAAAATAATTTAAGTAACTTTTTTATCATCTCTAATAATCAAAAGAATAGCGAAACAAGCAATATATAAAATTGAACTAGAGAACATTTTAACCGACCGCAAATCCATTGCACTCTTTGATGTATCTGATGCCATCTATTGCCACTTTATTTAATTAAACTGTATAATATACGTGATACTTGTTGTGCTACATTTTTGATGGACCGACAATGACTTAGTTAAGTTAATTAAGTCACTGTTGAAGGAACCATATTTATTAGGTAAAGTAACAACTTGTTTGGTCCATATTATATTTTCAATTGCTTCACAAGTCTTTCGATCGGTTACGACACATCATTTGAACCTTTATAATATTCCCAAAACGTAGCGCTCATAGTATAAAAATTGCTGCGCAAACCGAAAATTCAAACATCGCTTCACGAAAATAAATTTCACTCTCGTTCGTGGCAGTTTTAGGAATTGGAAGAAAAATTGCCTTTTCGAAGGGATTTTTTTTTACCATAAGGGGGATAAGGGGATCATTAATATAAAATAGGGATTTTTAATTTAGGTATAAGGTTCATAAGCAATTGTGCTTATTTTAATAATAATAATAATAATAAAATTTATTTTCGGTGTGTGTACAATTACATAATACAATACAAGTGCACATACATGAAAACAGGTCAAAAGAGATTAACATTCAGTTATTACATATCTGATATATAAAAAATCATCTGTGTTGTATGGTTCCACTGCTAGTAGATAATTAGTTAGTATACTCCTTATTTTAGTGTACGTTTGTGCATTTTTTATATGTTGTGGAAGATGGTTATAAACTTTAATTCATGTGTACAATGGCCCTCTCTCAAACATACTCAATTTGTGTGTCGGGTAGGTGTACGTGATGCCGTGTCTGGTATTATAATTGCTATTTAAATTGTATTGGGAGAATAGATATGGATGTCTTCGTAGGAATTTGATGCATTCTAGAATAAATATTCCCGGGACTGTTAAGATACCTAGCTTTTTAAATACTCCTTCACAGGTTTCTGTTTGTTTCATTTTACATAAGATTCTAATTGCCCTCTTTTGCACTACAAAGATCTTTGATAGCTGGTTGTTATTGCCCCAGAAGATGATACCATATTTAATATGTGCATAGATGTTAGCATAATAAAATGATTTTGCGATGTCTTTGTTCGTGTTGTTCATTAGTATCTTCAGACCATAGCAGGATTTATTAAGCTTAGTGCAGAGATTATTAATATGTGTTGTGTAATTCGATGTTTTGTCAAGAGTAACTCCAAGAAATTTTGAATTGTTTGTTAATGGGAACAAGGTATTATTTAATGTAGTGTGATCTGAGGTAAGAGTTGATTTATTTGTTTTAAAAAGGATCGTATTTGTTTTATCGGCATTTAATAGTAGCTGAATTAAATAAATAGAAATGTATTTAAAAACGTTCTTTATTCAGTGGCGGATTTACCAAACTCACTTTGAGTTGGAAAATGACAAGTTAAAGTTGTCGAAACTATAGTCACTTAATAAAGTCTCAATTATACAAATCGTGTTTCATTTGTGAATTATGATGTATAACGAAGTCGAAGCCTCCACCGTTAACAAAATTTATCATGATTTTTCAATAATTTTTAGAATGTATCAAATTCATAATTAATTAGTTTAGACGTTATATTAATCGCTAACGCTTAATAAACGTTTTGAAGAAATTCCTCATATTTTTTGTCAAATAAATTGACCCGAAAATTAACGAAATTCTTGAAAATCTATGAATCCGGTATTTATACATTTTCAAGAATTTCGTAAATTTTCGGGTTCGGTTAATTTTTTTAAAATTAACGAAAATCTAGGAAATACATGAAAAGCGTTAAAGTTTCAAAAAGTAACGAAAGGATTTAGGGATTTGAAAATCAGCAATAATCTTGAAAAAATGCATGATTTTTGCCAAAACTTTGAAAATTGTTATACAGGGTGTCCCAGACCACCCGTACCAGCTTTTTTTTGAGGAAGTGGCTAGTCCTAGAGAGTTAGGACCAAACAATTTATTACAAAAGCCGTACTAAGGAATCGAATGATGATATTGTTTTTTCGCAAAAAGGTTGGTTTTCCTGAAAGTTTGCCTAAAAATGTCAATAACTCCAGAAAAAAATAAGCAACTTTTCTAGAAAACATAGTTTTGTTACTGGCATAGATTTTGCGTAATATCTGATTAAAGTTATTCAATTTCAATTTTTTATGGCTAACTTATTTTTAAAGATTGAGTTAGATTGTCAGTTAGACCTCTCAGACACATTCTAACCAAGTCCGCGAAATCGCTAAGGAAATATTCGACTCCAACTCCGTCTTCGATTGCTCTTTTTTTCGAAAATCCTACGCCAACTCCGACTGCTGCTTTGAATCCTGTGAAAATTTTAAAACTTTACTAAATAATGCAATTTTTTGCAAATGTTTTGGGAGGGGTTTGTGCCCTATGAAATATGATTACTCGCAGCGGGAGCTGCCGTGAATTTCATAGCGGTTTTTTTTTGCGGCGCCCGCAACAAAGTCGGAGAAATTGTAAGGGACCGGTAGCGAGAGGAAACTGACCTTTGGGGTGTTGTTATCCGGGTCCTTCCAGCTTGCCGGGGTGGCGCGAGATCGGCCATCGCGTGTCGCTGTACTTTTTCGACTCTCCTCTCTCAGTCAGCGGACCGAACAAGGATGGGGGAAGTGTTGTGCATAGCAAAAAAGGGTGAAACTTGGAAAAAGCGAGCATGTTGCCAACCGATCAGAAAAACCGCTTGTTTGTACCGAATAGAAATAAATGTTTAATGGTTACTACATCTGCATAATTGCAATCTAATAGTTCTTTTGGAAAAAAAATCGAAAATTTGGTTTTCACATAACTTTCCATTGCAATTAAAAACTCCATTTGGGTCAAATTTTAGAAAAAAAATCGAAATATTTTTAGCACAATTATATTTAAATAATTATATTTAAAATCGGAGTCGTAATTATACGAAATTTCTAACTCCACGACTCCGATTTCGTCATCAAATAAACACTTAAATTCCGACTCCACAGTTTTGACTCTAACTCCGACTCAGCGTTCACAGTACTGGTTTAAACTGTTTTCCATTTACTTTTAAACACTGTTGATCTGGTCCCAATACCAGTCGCCCTAAATATTTACTTTTAAAATAAGGCAGCCATGAGATATTGATATTTAGTAACTTCAATTTAAAATTACTCAAAACAAACGCCAGTTACAAAATTATCTTTCCTGTATAAATTGCTTATTTTTTAAAGACCTGTTCAATCATACCACTTTTGCTCTGGGACACCCTGTATATCTTGGAAAATAAAAAAAAAGTTTAACAATTAACAAACGTATTGAAAAATTTACGAGTCATCAAAATTTGGAAAATTAACTAAAATCTTAGGTATTCACGAAAATTGACAAGATTTTAAAAATTTAACAAAACTTGAAAACCTTAAGATTTTGTAAATCAATGAAAATATTGTAAGAAGCAAGTGATTATTTTTCAACTAATGTTTTCTACTTCCAGACTAAGCATGAAGTAAAATTTCGAGTTGAGAAAAGCCCGAAGAATTTGGATTTGGTTCAAATCCAAATTAATTCTGGCTTTTCTCAACTCGAAATTTTACTTCATGCGCCACGAGCATAAAAACACTGATAAATTGTTGAGTTTAAAATATTTAAAAAAATGTATTACAGATTATCTCTTTTCAACATACTTCAAAATATTGTAAAATTTCAATATTTCTTGACATTTCATCACTTTTTGACATTGGTTCAACATTTTCTCAAATTTAAAAATGTTATCGTTTTCGACAATTTTCGATTTTTTACCTTGAAATTTTATCATGTTTCCATGGATTGTACACCACTGACAGAGCATATAATTCTAGATAAAAACAATAAACTCTATATTATTATTATTATATGCCCCCCCTCCCACGAAAAAAAAAAAGGATTGTAATTGTCAAAATATCGACCTGAAGACTTTAATGGATCTTCGTGTTGTGAACCTCCCACAGTCCGAAAAACGCATTTTTTAAATTATGTACGTGTATCCAGTGGCGGATTTAGCACTTAAGAAGCTCTAGGCCCAATTCAATTTTGACGAATAAAATTCTAGATAAAAACAATAAACCCTATTATTATTATATTTTCCCCTCCAGAAAATAAAAAGTATTGTAATCATCAAAAAATCGACCTGGAGACTTTAGTGGATATTTTTGTTTTGAACCTCCCACAGTCCGAAACACGCATTTCTAAATTATGCACTCGTACCCAGTGGCGTATTTAACACTTAAGAGGCTCCAGGCACAATTCGATTTGGTCGATTTGATGATTCTAGTCGGACAGAATTCGGAATCGGTGCTATGTTGTAATAAGTTTTCTTGCGAATAAAAAAGTATAGACCTCTCTGGTATCAAAAATGTCAACATTAGCTTATAATTACGAAAAATGAGGTATATTGATATGTAATAAAATAAACAAAGTTTACAATTTTATTGATTAATATGTATTAGTAGAAAAATAAAACAAAATTGACAAATTAATAGCTAAATGTACAAAAAATAGTTACTTAGAGTCAGATATTATATTTTCTTTGTCACTTTCCCCTTCTGACGAAGTGTTGTCTCCATGAATTTCCGGCAACTGTTTGATTAATTAAAGTACTTCTTCTGGAACCTTAGGAACCCCTTTTTTTAAATTTGATTTTAATGTTATTAAGAAGAAAATAGCAACACATGGACAGCCCCGCTGCAAGGGGAAATTGCGCCCGCGCGCAATTCGAACACATTTTAATAATACTGTTACTGCCATACCGGGTATAGATACATTCGTCAATAAATAAGTACAGTACAAAAGCATATACACGTCATACAAATTAATACTTAGACAGAAGATCAATAAACTCTTGACCAGAATACACTGCATTTTTGCACAAAATTTCTTTGAGTGTCGTTTTCAATTTTTTGGGTTGTAAATTCTTTATGAATGGCGGAGGTCTGTTATATAAATTACTTCCTGCATATAACGGCGACTTTTTATATTGCTCTGTAGCGAATTTGCCTATGTAAATATCCTCAGAAATTCTTGTTGAATGATTATGTTTGTCTTTATTTTTTGATAATAAGTGTTTATTTTTAGGTGTATAAATTTATTATTTATAAATGTAAATTGATGGTGTCGTCATTATATTTTTTGTGTTGAATACCCATCTGCACGAGTCTCGGTATGGTATCTTAAACATTAAACGGATGATCCGTTTTCGGACTTTGAAATTTTTGTTTACTTCAGATGCGTGTCCCCACACCGTGATTCCGTAACTTAACAATGGATATACTATTTCAAAGTATGCTGAAAGTAGTCCCGTTTCGTGCATTAAGTGTTTTAATCAAAATTCAATTTATAAGAAATTCTTATCTTAGTTGTTATTTCGTAATTTAAACAATTAAGATTACTCAGATGTTTCCGTAAATTACGTTGGGTGCCAATTTTGTGACGTTAACTTCAATTTAGCTAATTGTTACTGGTCCAGCTCACTCAGTACGAAGGGTGGGTTCTGTTTTATTTTTTATTTATGTTTTGGGCGCCACGTAATTTACAGGAACATCTGAGTAATCTTAATTGTTTAAATTACGGAATAACAACTAAGATAAGAATTTGTTATAAATTGAATTATGGGTTAATTTTTGTTTTCCAAATTGTGAGTTAATATTAAATGTTACCCAATTGCAATGCTACATGACCTAATTCTCGAGTGCACTGGAGATTACATTATTTATAAACTAAAGAAGTTGATTAAATATGAATAATTCAATTTGAAAAATAAACACAATATAAAAGTTTCTTGCGGCTTATCTGTATCCTGGGCAAGAATAATTATAGCAGTATCCTCCACTTGGGATTGCGGTTGAACACGGACATGTTTTTGATTTTCTCTTGACAATACTCTTTAAGCACGGACCGGTGATCCGCAAAAACCAATCACTGCACTAACGGCCAGATGAGGAGTTGAAGAGTTTCAGCAGTGAAGGCAAGACGAGGAGTTGAAGAGTTTCAGCAGTATTAACATTATATTCAACGGTAATCTTTGAACTTAGGTCTAGTAAGAACCCATTCTGTAGTCTATGATGTCGTAATACCAACAGTACAGCTCGTGATCGTGATCGTACCAAGTTCACCGCTCACACTTTTTTTTTAATTATTATTTTTTTTTTACAAATTTTCTAAGGCAGCCTTCTCAAATAAAAACAAGAAAAAAATTAAAGTAATTAAAAATCATACCGTCACAGGTATTACGTATGGATTTAAAAACTCAATACAAACTGTTTCAGAATAATTAATAATGAGGTTATTTTTATTACACGATGTCATAAATTGAGCTATTATGTTATTTAGTTTATTGCTGCAAGAATGTTTATCAGATGCACTTACTATTATAGAGGTATCATCCGCAAACATACAAACATGTGAGTCCAGAACATGCTCAGGAAGGTCGTAAATAAACAAAATAAATAGTAAGGGCCCTGCCACACTACCTTGTGGTACCCCTAATACTGTATTGAATTTGTCCGATACAACATTATCTATTTTAATCAGCTGTTTTCTGTTTTCCAAAAATGATTTAAACCAGTTGTTTATAGGCCCACGGGTGCCTAAAGCATACAATTTAGATAGAATGAAACCAAAATCCAAACTATCGAAAGCTCGGGATAAGTCAAAAAATGCACCTATCACTTTCAGTTTTTTATCCATTGAATTATGTATACCGGGTGTTGACTTGGCGGACGCAACATAGGAAATCGCATGTTAATTTTAAAGGGTTCAAATATTGGCTTTCCTATTTATTTTAGAGACAAAATGTATTTCACTTTTTTGTAGAGGGAAAAATTCTAAATTTATTAATGTTCACACTTAACACTTTACGTTTCTCTAAGTTAAAATAATTAAGAAAAAGTAATGTGATTTTATACCATGGAATTAATACAACAATTGCGGATATTCCCTGTTTGTTTTAAAGTTCAATTTAAAGCTTTAATCAAGTGTTCTCCACTCCCAGACTAAGCATGAAGTAAAATTTCGAGTTTAGAAAAGCCCCGTGAAAATTAGTCTGGGCTTTTCTAAACTCGAAATTTTACTTCATGCGCCACGCGTATAAAACTCTATAATATTGTCAAATTTATGTATATTCGAACTTCACTTAAAATCTGTGTTTTATACGCGTGGCGCATGAAGTAAAATTTCGAGTTAAAAAAGCCCAGAAAATTTATCTCGGGTCGCTGCGCGACCCTCGACAAATTTTCACGGGGCATTTCTAAACTCGAAATTTTACTTCATGCTTAGTCTGGGAGTGGAAAACACTCGTTTAAAGCTTCAAATTGAACTCTTTTAAAAATCAACGAATGTAAGAAAATTAACAGCTAAAATAATTAAGACAAAGTAATGTGATTTTATAAAAATAATGACATTTTTCTTGTATAGTGTAAATCATTTCGAAAACATTTACTTTAATCAAGTGACTACGACATCTTTTGCCATTTTGACATCCGCAGTTGTTGTTTCAATTCCATGGGATGTCATTAATTTTATAAAATCACATTATTTGTTCTTAGATATTTTAACTTAGAGAAACGTAAAGTGATATACGTTAACACGAATGAATTTAGAATTTTTCCCTCTACAAAAAAGGTCGTCGTAGCCTGTTGCGTCCGCCAAGTCAACACCCGGTATGTTGAATAAAATCTACAATGGCGGTTTCGATAGAAAAGTTACAATGGAAGCCATGTTGCTTAGTACTTAATTTTTGTTAACAACATATAAAATTTATGACTTATTACAAACAACTTTTTCGATTATTTTTGAAAATGAACATAATAGAGTGACAGGTCTATAATTTTAAACTTGAGTTGGGTTTCCTTTTTTAAATAATGGCACAACGGTTGCTAATTTTAATGAATTTTGAAATTGGCCAAGACATACTGATTTGTTGATTATATCAGCTAGTGCTGGGGCAATTTCTACAACACATTTTTTTAATATAAGTATAGGTACCTACGTCGTCGTAGCCTGTGGGGGTTTTTGTCTTTAATTGGCTAATTGTTTAGACCACTTCCGATATTGACACAGGACTAAAAAACATAGACGGATTTGTAGAATTATTGTTATCGGTTGTGCATGAACTTGAAAGGCTGCCATTAAAATGAAAATGTTTGTGTTCAGCTACATTTGTGGTAAAATATTTTCCGAAACAATTTGCTATAACTTTTTTCTCAGTCAAATTTACTCCACTTATAGTAAATAAATTTGGAGCTATAGTAATTTTTTGTTGCTAAGTAGTCCTGTATTTGTTTATAATTTTCCAGGTAGTTTTAAATTCATTTTTTGAATTAATTATTTCGTTTGAATAAAACTTCTTTTTTTGAGAAGTAATATTTTTACGATAATTCTTTTTTAACTCTTTATATTGGAAATGAATAGTATTAGAATTTGAATCCTTCCAAAGCCAATAAAATTGTTTTAAGTTGAGTGCTTGACATTTTAATTCGTTGTTAGTAGTTAACACCTTAATACTAACTAAAAACTATTCAAAATATTTACATTTTTTATAACATTTTCTTTATCTATGTTTTTACAGATATCCAAAATACTCAAAAATTAGATAGATGTGGACGTATTTAATTTTTTTTGTTTTGTTTTCAAATTAATTTGCATAAGCATATAAAACTTCACCACTTCGCCTATTTAAGCAGCTCTATCATTAATAATAGCAAAGTTAAGGATACTATCCTATTAAAAGTGATACACCCCATATACACTTTAAAACAAAATTAGTTTTGTGTACCTCTACAAATCTCTAATTTATATTGTTTGTTCTTTGCTGACGTATTCGTGCCTTCTATGATTTAAAGTAAACTTTAAAGATGTTTTGCCCCAGTGTGCGTCGATGCAAATGAAACGGGTGCAAACGAGCACAAATGTTTTAATTAAATATACGAGAGGGGTTCCGATATTAAAGGTACAGGCCAAAATTTACTAACATATATTTTTAAAGAAAATATTTATTACATTCTATAAAAAACTATATACTTTTGTTTATTTCTCAACGTATTCTCCATAAAGATTGAGACATTTATCCCAGCGTGACAGTAGTTTGAACATCCCTTGATGGTAGTGTTGCCTGTCAAGTTGATTATAGTAGTCCACAACTGTGTCTTGCAATTTCTGTTGTGTCAACCACTCATTGGTTTGATTTGAGTCATCGTGCAAATGTTTAACTTCATCTTGCAAAAGTTTAACTCCTTTAATATTTCGTTTGTGGTGTTTGTTTTACAGGCACCTGTACCTTTAATATCGGATCCCCCTCGTACCATAACTAAAGATTTTCGTGCCAACCCACTGAGCAAATCCATTTAAGTAATGTTTCAACAACATTAAAACAACGTTTAATGTTGCTACAATGTTGATATAACGTTATTGGTTTGTTATTTGATTAGTGGGAACACTTAGGCCTTGCATAAGGTGAGCACACTCAAAAACAAAATTATTTAGGAAAAGCATTATTTTTGACTGTCCGCTTCACATGAAATTCTTTTCAAATACCACGTTTTCCCATTAAATAACTAATTATTTCTAAAATAATTCTGCTCCCGTAGGTCACCAATTACTTAAATTTTACATGCATTTTTACTCAATTCAAACGATTATTGCAACAACAACAAAAACTCCCATGTTTTCACAAAAATTATAATTTAACGCAAAGAATTAATATGCCTTCCGTGTGAGTGGGCCGTTCACTGTCTGGACACAATATAAAATCTGGTTTGAAATGGCGACAGCGTACTTTCCTGTATACATTAAGACTTAAAATGTTAGGCGACTTATATATTCTGGGAATCACTAATTATTACTTCTTGAAAGGTTAAGACAATTTACAAGATCATGTATTTATTAGCTTCATTAAAAGTTATATAAATATATATTGCTTTCCTCTTGATTTATGCAAGCTTAATTAGTAAAATAGTTTTGGATGTATAAAATGTATTATATTGATAATTGATTTTTGTTCTTGTTTTCTTTATGTGAGATCTTGAATAAGATTCTTAGACTCTTCACTACATATTTTCTTTTCTTTATTAGCATTACGCACAATTGATGAATATACAGGGTGTCCCACCGAAACCGCACCTTAATAGTATACGGACTTTTAGTTAATTTATTGTAATGAGACATTCATCATTAATGTAATCGTATATACTTTTTGATGAAAATATTTATAAGATTATTCGATTTCCGGCTATACCGGAAGTCAACATGAACTTCCTTATTTTAAATAGAATGCTATGTATTTTAGTACCATCTTACTGCTTTTCGCTCTAAACCAAAAATTCTGTGCCTTATCACAAAATGACTCCAGACTCCCAATCTATACAACATGTGGCTATGTAATTGGAAAAAGTGCACCACCGGCAGAACATTCTATTTTATTTGTCAAATCAACGGAAGCCATCTAAGATAAAATATAAATATGAACATTATTTACAATAGTTTAGGTATAAATCTTAAAACTAGACTAAATCTAATAACTAAGGGTTAAATAGAATCAAAGAGGTTTTAAATTCCATTGAATAAATCAAAGTCAGCTTTATAACAATTTGGGCATAACCTACTTAAACCGAAGTGGGCGCAATAGTTCGTTCTGAGCTTTTGAACAAAAAATGTAGTATTTCACCGTGGACGGTTTGATACATATATGTTAATTACGTTCAACAGTTCTGAGCAGATTGTTAAACCATTTGTTGGTTTGAATACAAAAATTATCTCCGTATTGAACCAACGCACAGTGCGGCCAAATGATGATATTTTAAACAAAAGTCTATACTCGAGTCAAAAATAAAAACTATTTTCATTTTCGAGTAATTTATATTTAAAATGACAAAAACTGAATATATTAAGCATATTTCAACTATTATAAAACATTATAATAAGTATGTGCATATTAAACAAATACATTTAATGTTCCCGAATTGAACAATAAGTTAAAGATTATATTAAATATTAAAGAAATGGTGATGTGTCTATCACAGCACTTTCCCTTTTAAAGATATGATGATTTAAATATCAACAATATGAAAATTTTGCTCAGACAACATTTATTCTACTTTTATAATTAATATTTCAAAACTATTTACAAATAAACAATTTCTTGCATTTTTTTGCTATATCTCGGTAAATAAAAAATGACTTGTATGTCAACTGTCAATATAGTCCAAATATGTCAACTGTAATTATAGTTCAAATGTCAATTTCAATTGTGTTTGCTCTCTGTTATGACTTATGGAACCAATGCCACTAAAAATAAATATTTGTATGTCTGAATTGAACTTTGGGCGAATTTCTGTTTATATGTACTATGCCTGCCACTACCATCAAACTCCCACTTGCATTTAAGTGGTGAGTGAGTCGAATCACTTATATCAACAGTTTTTAATATACTCTTTACAGTTTTATAAATTAAATTTTGAACGCTCACTCGAGCTAATACTTCTGTCACAATTATGCCTTCAAGTAAAAATTATCGTTTCAATTCTCTGATATATCTTCACACTCGGAAAATACTTTTCATGAAAATTAACGAAGGTTCAAAGAATATTGTATTTCCGTTCTGACAAGCCTAAATCTAAATATACGGCAATTATTTCTTTTGGGGTACAGTTGGGGTGTTGTGATATGACTGGATGTGATTGCTTTAAATCAGCACATATTTTTGTTTCAGGTAATAAGGGAAGTCGAAATTGGGGAATTCCAAATCTCCTCGTTGTCGTTAACGATATTTTTCCCCATTTTTACAGCCCTGTTAATCTCCAGGCCTTCTCTTAGATTTTGTGTGTATCCCTTATTACCTAAACGCAAAATCTTAAAATTATGCAGATTAAAGAAGTGATTGAATGTGATGCAATGTTTGGAAAAGCCAGTTGTTGGTTTATTATCTAAAACAGATTTTATATGCTCTTTCATTCTGGTTTCGAATGATATGTCGCTTTGCCCAATATAAATTGCATCGCATTCATCACATTGAATTTCATAAACTCCACATTTCTTTGAATTATCTGTTTTAATTAAATACTTTTACGCACTAAGCAAAAAATACATAGTTAATGGTATAAAATAAATTTTGTTAATGACCTGTCATACAATATAATGAATCAGTTTAAGGGGAAAAACTTTAATATTATATGTTCAAACCCGCTAAATTTAGGCAAATTGTTAATAAATAACAAGACGAAAACAGATAATTCGAAGAAATGTGGAGTTTATGAAATTCAGTGTGATGAATGCGGTGCAATTTACATTGGGCAAACCGGCAGATCCTTCGAAACCAGAATGAAAGAGCATAAAAAATCTGTTTTATATAATAAACCAACAACTGGCTTTTCCAAACATTGCATCACATCCAATCACTTCTTTAATCCGCATAATTTTAAGATTTTGCATTCAGGGATACACACTAAATCTAAATGATTTTTAAGTTTTAATTTGTGAAACAATACCAAGTGTTTTTTTAATTTAAATAACTTTACATACAAACACAATATCCTTGAAAATTAAATGTTTGGCCAGGAATTTTGGGGCACCGAATCATTGCTCATTTTTTTTATAGATGGTTATCTAGGGCCCTTAAATTATTTGGAATTATTAGAAAATAAAATAAGACCAGCAATAAATGAAACGGCAAACGAAGATGAAAAGATTTTGTATCAAATAGATGGTTTTCCTGCACACAATACGAGGAAAGTCCTCGAATATTGAAATAATGGTTTTAACAATAATATAATTGCCAACGGGTATTTAATCAACTGGCCGACCAGAAGCTCCGATGTATTAGTTAATGATTTCTTTCTTTGGGGATATTTGAAATCAAGTAACTGAAAACAATTTGAGAATCTTGATCAGTTGAAACAGAGTATTCGTGACGAGTGTGCAAGTATATCACCCCAGCAATAGCAAACGTGTGAACAGATTTTTTATTAGATTAGTTTATTGTTTAATAGCCAATTAACGACTAAGTATGGAATCGACGATAACAGATACAAATAATCATCGTTGCAATGCAACGATGCGGATAAACACACTCGTAATTGTACTCACGAATACACGATTATAATCGTTAATATGAGTAGAGTCGTATGCGTAATCGGTTATACGGGTATTTTTTTTACATGATTTTGAACTGTAGTTAATATCTTTAGATACATCAGTTATATAAAAGATATAATGCTTACACTCAATTAAGCAAAGCACATTAATAAATAATCTTAAAAGATGTATACCGGGATAAAAAACGCCTAACGCCATAACTCTGTTAGTTATTGACCGATTTAAATAAACTTAAAAATAAAGTCAATGACTATTTCAGTACTATAAATTGCCAGTAATTATATATTTTTTCAAAATTAACTTCATTGCCAAATAGTAGTCAACTTTAAATTTGTATATGGCCACATATACTTTTTTCATTTTATTATATTAGACATTGTTTTTCTGAATCAGATGATTTTTTGCCAATAAATGAAAAACAATTAACCTTTTAATACTGTTTAAATTGTTTATTGGTTTATATTTATTTCGTATGTTCCGTTAACTAATTTATTATACATTTACAGTTTGTTATTATTTTAAATGCAATTTTAATATTTAATAAATACCTCTTTTTTGTTTTAAATATAAATAATGTATAATTTGAAAATTTTCACACTTTCAGACAAATTAAAGTTTGAACGAGTGTTTCCACTCCCAGATTAAGCATGAAGTAAAATTTCGAGTTTAGATAAGCCTTAAAATTTGGTTTGGCAAATTTTCAGGCTTTTCTAAACTTGAAATTTTACTTCATGCACAACGCGTATTAAACACTGAAATATTGTGAAGTTAGACATACACTTTAAAATTGAGAAATATTCAAATAACAAACATTTTTCTTCGCACATTCTCAAGTTAGCTGAAGCAATACAACGTATCAAATTAAATTATTTAGTTAGTAATTAAAAAATAATATAATAGATATAATGCGGTTTACTAGAGTGAGACAGACTCTGCCCAGCCATTTGCTAGAGTGAGATAGACCTATATTTCAATTTCTAGACATTTGACACTTTTTTTACAAGGCACACTAATCATAATTTTCTAAAATATAATTCTAAATGAGAGATTTATTAACCATTTTGTTCGACCAAAATATTGAACAAAAAACAAGAAACAAGTCTAATGTAATAAAATTAAAAAAATATAGGCAACTGTTTTAAGTTGTTAAGTTGGCTATTATTTGGCAATGAAGTTATTATTGAAAAAAATCAATAATCACGTCATTTCTTAGTATTTACACGGCCATTGGCCTTGGTTTTTAGTTCAATAAAATTGATCAATAAATAACATAGTTATGGCGTTGGGCGTTTATTTATCGATCACTTGGTATATTGTAACGACTGTGTTTATTTTGCGCAAAAAATTATATTAAGTCGCTAGAAACATTCTGACATAGGCTACCTCGGGAGAAGTTCGAAATTTTTATGGCGTCTGACTTGAAGATGTTGCCCCACCAGGAATTGATGTGAAGGAAAACTACTACACCTATGTGTTTATATCAAAGAGAAATGTTTAGCATAATCAATTACAGAAAAATAGAACAAATGAAATAATTTAATACTACAATTTATTAAATGTTAAATTGCAATAGATAATTATTATTGTTATCGTATTGAGTAAATTTAAGATAAGGTTTAATACAGTTCAGATAACAGATAACAAATGCAAAAGTAACGAAGATAGGACGTACACAAAATTACGTACGGTATGTACGTAATACAGCAGTCCATAATAAATATATTTTTTATTAAACTTGCTTCCAAGCATTAATACTATTTAAATCGTTTCCTATAAAACTTCATTTTATATACAGGGTTGGGCAAAAGTACGGGAACACCGGATTTCTGGCTAAACTATACGTGCGATGAAAAAATACTCTTATTATAAGTTTTTGTAATCGTCTTCATCTATTCAAGGACGTAATGTGATTTCCAACAGCTATCCTATTTCTGGAGGTATGACGTTATCGTTTTTTTAATGAAACACCCTGTATATTTTAAACTTTTTTGATAAACACTTGTCAAACAATTACAATGATGTTGAATTTGGTGGGTTTGCGACTTGTGGTTTTTACATTATTAAATAAAGTAATAATAGAAATAGATAGCTGTTTACTGTTGGTTGTCTCATCTTACAAACAAATGTAAATCTAAAAGTAACATTCGCTTTTATTATTGCACTAGTTTCCATCAAATGATTCAAGAACACATTATCGGACCAATCTTTCTAATAGACAATTCAAACGCTTATCAAAAAACAGTAAAAGCAATATTTTTTATTATTTATTTATTAATGTAAAAACCACAATTCGCACACCCTCCAAACTCGAAATCATTATAATTGTTCAACAAGTGTTTATCTAGAAACTACTGTAGAGGTAGGTATTAGAATTAAAAATATACGATTAATAAAAATAGTATTCAAATGTTGAAATCAATAAAAGGAAGAGATAAATACAGGGAATTTTTCTTTTAGGTTTTATTAAAAAGTTTCAACTTGAAGCCCCTAACCTGTTTTCAATCCCAAATTACGAATAAGGTAAAATTTCGAGTTTTGAAAAGCCTGATAATTCGGTTTAGTCGCTCCGCGAAACAGAGTGACCAAACATTTTTTTTTTGGATTATACACATGCTTAAATTTAGGTTTGATTCCACGAATTTTTATTTTCACAGTTCTGAAGTTTTTGTAAATATTTATGTGTGTTGGTTTTGACGATTTTATATAGAATAGTAATAAACATTTAAAATGTGTGTTTTCGTTAAATGTTGATATACAGGAATTTTTTCTTTTAAGTATAATTTCACATATTTTATTTAAACATTTGTAAAATTATTATACATGTAATTAAAACTAGGCAGTATATTTTGAACTTCACTTTAACTTTTTTAAAACTCCAAATTTTACTTCATGCGCTACGTGTATAAAAAATCTGTGTTTTAAAAAAGTTTAAAAAAATTTAAAGTCAACATTATTAAAATAAAATGAGTAGTGACAAAGTACAATTAACGCCGCCGCTGTTTGTTCGTAGAAAAAGCAGAGTATTAAACACGTTCTGAAAGCTACATTGCATGCTCATACCTTGCATTTACCCGCCCTGCGAGCTCGTAAATGCAAATTGGTATTCGCATGCAAACCGATTCACTGAGCAAAAAACAAACAAATAACGTTATATCAACATTGTAACAACATTAAACGTTGTATTAATGTTGATGAAACATTACTTCAATGTGTTTGCTCAGTGGGGAAGCTTTCAAATCTTTTCAAACAATCTACTATTGTCATTTATAATAGCTTTGAGTTATATTTGCACTATATGCACTATATTGGATATGAACCTCCTCTCTAATAATTTTTATAAAGTACTATATTTCTAACACTAATCTTTATTCACAGCACCGATGCAATCTGTCATCGGTAAGAAGTCGCACTGAAATAACGTAATTTTGGGAAGAATTTACCAAACCGTGTGGAGTAAAATGACGTAATTTTTGTGTAAGTTCTCTCTCAATTGCATGGGTGCTGTAAATACGGACCCTGAAACGTGTTTACCGTTGAATACACCTTATATTTTCCATAATTTTTACGCATAGTGACTTATATACTTAATTACATTTTCAACGACGTAAATTATACGCTTTATCAACCCATATATATTATTATGCAAATAATTTAATCTACATATTTTTGTAACAAAGACGTTCCGAACGAATTCATCGTAGTGTGCTCACCTTGATTAATCATGCACAATACCTTTTTAATTGTTTATTAATAAAATTACTATTTGAAATAAAACAACACAGTTGGGAGGGTTTCACTTTAATTGTTGAACACTGCAACATGTTTCACCACACAGTGGCTTCATCAGGCAGATGAAATAATGAAATAATTATTTCATCTGCCTGATGAAGCCACTGTGTGGTGAAACATGTTGCAGTGTTCAACAATTAAAGTGAAACCCTCCCAACTGTGTTGTTTTATTTCAAATAGTATTATGGAGTTTCATCATGTATCCGCCTCATCAATTAAATATTAATAAAATCAAAAATTGCTTCATTAATGCCATCGACACCATCAATTTCAGTAATTTCTATTTCGATATTGAATGTTCTCAAGGATTTTTTTCGAATGTAAGGTTGTACATACACACTCACACACTTAAGATGCATATACATATTTCTATGATTGCATAATTACAGTTACATTTATGTTAATTTGAATTCGTAATTGCCTTGTGTGTCTGCACGTAAAGGAACTTCCTACTTCATTCCTGTCATTCATACTTTCTAGGAATCAAGACCAATGCTACGTATTTCTGCATTCTTTAAACTACCATTCTTTGGATATTTGGGTTTTACTAAAGTGGTAACTATATATGCATGTTGTCCGTTGTGCTTATCTTCGGTTCATTGCATGTTTTTAATTCTAAATTTGAGTAATGCAAGTATTTGTTTGCGTCAAAGTCTCTAAACATGTTGCGAAAAATTCTTTCTGAATTCCTTATTTCATTATCATGTGTCATTGATCATCGAAAACACTTTAGAAATATTGAATATAATAACAACAATGTTTTCAATATGAACTTCAAGATTTTGAGGTGACGTAAATTATATTGTGGGATTTTCCGTATGAATGAATACTGCCAATAATAATTAATTATGGTTCTTTAAACATTTCCATATTTCTTTATTTTGCTATGCAGGCAGCAACTAGTTTTACTTTTCCTTATTAAATGCCACTTATTACTTAATTAATGTTACCAAAAGTTTTATAATCAATTATCTGTTTACCACTAACATTCCAACAAACTTAAACGTTTTTAATAATAATAATAACCGTACCAATGTTAATACAAAGTAATTAGTTTATGCACATTTTATATTAACAAAAACTGGTAGTTGTTAGTTTTTCCGAATTTTTGAAAATGTATTTGAATGGGTGATTGTAATAACGTGATATGCCACAAGTAAAAAATTAGTTATTGGAGTTTGAAATTTAAAAAAAATTGTGTAGAATGAATTACTATTAAATTTAAAATTCAACCTATTGGAGTTTGAAATTAAAAAAAAAATGTGTAGAATGAATTACTATGAAATTTAAAATTAAAACATTTTTAATAAGTTTATTAGGTATCTTTCTGACAAATATGCTTAGAAAGGGGATACACAAATGTAATTATTTTGTGAAAAACAATTTTATTTTAAAATATTGTGGTTTACCATGTTATTGCCTAGAAAAATTAGTGTAAATGTTTTTACAAGAAAATATTTAATTCTATATTGTTAATATTTGCCACTACACAAATCTGCATTAACTGTTAAAAATGGAAAGCACTGGTTTAAATTGAAGTTCAAAATATACGTCATGAGCATACTGCTTTAGTAGCATATTGCGAATTTCACAAAATTTTAGTGTTTTATACGCGTGGCGCATGAAGAAAAATTTCGAGTTTAGAAAAGCCCCGTGAAAATTTGTCTCGGGTCGCTGCGCGACCCTCGACAAATTTTCTACGCGGGGCTTTTCTAAACTCGAAATTTTACTTCATGCTTCACCTGGGAGTGGAAAACACTCGTTGAAAACTTCAAATTGAACTTTTAAAAAAAAATAAACAACGAATATCTCACGACATACAGCATATACGCTGTAATAGGAAAATGTATATTTAACAGAAAAACTCTCTATATATTGCTCACATTCAATAATACTCTAAATTTAGAAGACTGATACAAAACATGTTAAATTAATATAGTTTCTGTTATTTTTGCTAAATTATTTAAACTGGTGATTTCTTGAATAATATTAGTTCAATCCCAATTTGAAATTGCTGATTCCCAATTTCACGTTGTTTATTCCCAATTTTATTGTGATTAAACTGGCAGCTATGCTTGAAGTCCCAATTTAGTATTGCTTATTCCCAATTTAACATTGAGTAGTCTCAGTTTGTAGAAATAATTTCATGGGCATTACTAATGAATAAACAGAATATTATTAGTTAATCAAGGGTATTACTGAGTTTCTCTCTGCAATTGTTCGTGCATCTGCATGGTGAACCCAACTCACGAGATTTAATAGTTTTCTTGCTTTTTGCTGTTGAATATTTTTTTCCTAATTTGTTCCTTCTTTGTCATATGACTTGTTTATAACTTTCGTCTATTTATTGTCTCCAAAGAAATGACGGGTTTTCAGGTGTTGCTTCTGTTACTCTGGGTAATCTTATCATGTTATTACTGCAATAACATAGTAAGCTATGTTAAAAATTTTGATTTTGTTTTGGTAAAACATGATATGCCACAAAAAAAGAAATAAAATACATAGATTACTTGTATCCGAAGGCCCGCCATCGTTTGGTAGCATACAGTCTTAATCAATAACACTCTCGTCAATTGTGCATTGCATTTCATCACTTGAACTCTAACTCTCACACGAAATCGATTTTTTTGGAAGGTGTAATAATACCTGTTGCCATTTTGATGTGGCTTATCATGTTTTAAAGTGATATTTATACAAAACCCCTAAAATGTAATAACTTGATTTTAGGTGTGGTGACGATATCTGTTGGACGATGACCACAATTCATCTACTGTGGCTTATTTTATAACTGCTTAATCGAATCCAAGAATAAAACAGATTTTTTTGTGTGGCCCATCATGTTATTACAATAAGCCCTTTATTTATATAATCGTATGACGAAGAAAGTACAATGGTAGTTACAAAACATCAGGGCCGGCCTTCTCTTTAAAGGAGCCCTGGTGCAACAAACCATACAAATAAATAAATTAACGTATTTTTTTGCTATATTGTTATTAGTTTCAGAAAAAAATATTTCTCGCAATTATCTTTCTAAAAGTTCATAAATTTTTTAATTACTACAGATAAATAAGCCGAATATACAACTTTATATATATATATATATATATATATATATATATATATATGTATTTGTAAATAAAACACTTTTTACTTTGTTTAACCACTGAATCTTACATTTAATTGTGTGACTAGTTTCGACTATCTAGTAGTCATTCTCAAACTAAAGTAAATACAAATTACACGTTAAAAACTATTTATACGGCTTCGAAAAGAGGGGTGTACATTAGGTCAACCTGGTCATTAAGAAGGGAAATTCCGGGATTAATTCGGGCATTTTATTTAGAGTTCGACGTTTCGATGGAGTCGCAGTCATCATCGTCAGGTATAAACTATTAAATTTTTATCATTCTAGCAACCACTTGTTAGATGTCTACATACTTGATGCGCAAATTTCTTGTTTGCCTTTTTGTTACTCTTCTGTTCTGTTCTTCTAATGGTGTGTCTGTGTTGTGAGTTTCAATTTCAAGATTATTTTCTAAAGGGGCTGGATTCTGAATTTCTTGATTGATGTTCCGAGATAATGAATTTTGACTGGAATTTATGCAAGTTTATGCAAGTAATCTTTTGGCATCATCCCTTTTATATAGACTATTCGGCCTCTTTTGGATCTCTATAGCTTCTCTAATAATTCTTGCGTGGAAGAAGTCAGTCTTTTTTAATATTCTCGTGTTTTCGAAATTTATTGTGTGTTTTGAAATTTTGACGTGTTGAACGGAGTAAATTTTGAATTTTTGTATGTGTATTGAAGCAGGTTCTAATGTTGTATTTCAAGAGGACTTTTGCGATTTTGTCCTTTGTTTCTTTGATGTAAGGAAGGATGACATTGCCACAAGGATTTTCTCTTTTTGTTTTAGGATTTTTGTTTCTGTCTAATTTATTAATCGTTTTTTTGGAAAACCCATTTTGGATGAATGCCTTTTTCACAATGGATATTTCAGTGTTTTAAGTAGGGTCGTTCGTTAAGGTACGTGCTCTTTTTAAAAGCGATTTGGCCATAGACGCTTTTTGAGCTGGATGGTGATGTGACTTTAAGTACCTGTTTGTGTATGTAGGTTTTCGGTATACTGTATAAATTAAGTGTCCATTAGAATTTTGGGTAATTAAAGTGTCCAGAAAACTTGCATGAATTCCAGTCAGAATTCATTATCTCGGAACATGAATCAAGAAATTCAGAATCCAGTCCCTTTAGAAAATAATCTCGAAATTGAAACTCACAATACCGACAAACAATTAGAAGAACAGAACAGAAGAGTAACAAGAAGCCAAACAAGAAATTAGTGCATCAAGTATGTAGAAATCTAACAAGTGTTTGCTAGAGTGATAAAATTTGAATAGTTTATTCCTGACGATGATGACTGCGACGTCATCGAAACGTCGAATTAAAAATATAATGGACCAGAGCCAAGAAAATACGCGGGACCAAACCCGAAGAAACAGTGATACATGTTACGCCCGCGAAAATCTACGTTTTAACATATATATATATATATATATATATATATATATATATACATCCCTATACATCCCTATATATATATATATATATATATATATATATATATATATATATATATATATGTTAAAACGTAGATTTTCGCGGGCGTAACATGTATCACTGTTTCTTCGGGTTTGGTCCCGCGTATTTTCTTGGCTCTGGTCCATTATATTTTTAATTCGACGTTTCGATGACGTCGCAGTCATCATCGTCAGGAATAAACTATTCAAATTTTATCACTCTAGCAAACACTTGTTAGATTTCTACATACTTGATGCACTAATTTCTTGTTTGGCTTCTTGTTACTCTTCTGTTCTGTTCTTCTAATTGTTTGTCGGTATTGTGAGTTTCAATTTCGAGATTATTTTCTAAAGGGACTGGATTCTGAATTTCTTGATTCATGTTCCGAGATAATGAATTCTGACTGGAATTCATGCAAGTTTTCTGGACACTTTAATTACCAAAAATTCTAATGGACACTTAATTTATACAGTATACCGAAAACCTACATACACAAACAGGTACTTAAAGTCACATCACCATCCAGCTCAAAAAGCGTCTATGGCCAAATCGCTTTTAAAAAGAGCACGTACCTTAACATGTATCACTGTTTCTTCGGGTTTGGTCCCGCGTATTTTCTTGGCTCTGGTCCATTATATTTTTAATTCGACGTTTCGATAACGTCGCAGTCATCATCGTCAGGTATAAACTATTAAATTTTTATCATTCTAGCAACCACTTGTTAGATGTCTACATACTTGATGCGCAAATTTCTTGTTTGCCTTTTTTTTGTTGAAATCGAGTGTGGTAGAGGAGGGATGTTTTCGTTTTGGGATTATATTATTATTTCGTTGGATACAGAGGGTGTCTAGAAAATTATGGTAAATAGGATTTGATGCTGTTTGGTAGCTTTGTAGTAGCGTACCAGGGGGGGTGGCCTCTCCAATCCGGGAGGATTAATTGTGGAAAAAAGGAACTAACCTTAAGCCTCGTACGGTCTTGAAGAGGACTGGCGGCTCTCTTCTGGTCTTCTACTTCCTTTGGGGTTGCACTATTAAAGCCGGAGGCAAGTCTATAGCCGGGGGCAGTTACTAAAGCCGGAGGCAGGTACAAAAGCCGGAGGCAAAAACTATTTAAAACTGTTGAGGCGCGGAGGCCGTCTTCTCTCGCCCGATGCAAGAGTTACACTATATGGTTATTTAGGAGGGGGTAAAACCGAAAGATATGGTGGCGATAAAACGGGATGATTGGGTTGGAGAGCCCGCAACCCGATTTGCACCGAACAGAGGCAATATTTTCTGCAAGTTGGAAGAGGCGAATTCGATTGGGAACGACATTGGTTTTAATCTTTTATTAGTCTTATAGTACATCTTTTTAAGATTTCGTAGACAAAATTTTAAGTCATTCTGATGAACACTGACGAAGTTTTTACCTGCCGGCCGTTCTCGCAGGTATAGCGGACTCGAGGCGGATCGAGCGCGCCCTCTGTGTTATGGACAAAGCCGGCCGAAATACATGTTTTATACTTGTGTTACTGATTCTAAAGGAAGCATACGAGCAGAGAATTAGTCTGTGCAATATAGATTAGCAATAATTCTATTTTTCCATCATCAACATCCACGAGTATGTGATATACGAGGACGCCGACCGACTTGCCCGCGCGGAGCAGCAAGTTTACGCTCGCACAAAAGAAGGCAGAATCCCTCGCCGGCAGAACCGAAAAAAGGTTTTGGAGGCATTTGTTCAAGAGGAGGATATTGCTTTTGGCCCAGGAATTGATTCAGTGTAAGTACTGACTTACTTTTATTTGAGTTATCACACGAAAAACTAAATTTCAAACTTTGAATGCGATTATCTCGAAACCACTTTACGAAGACGGTGACCACCATAACTTGAGAACCGATGATCTAATTGACTTGAATCTTTTGTAATTTGCACTATAATAAATTCTGCAGAGATTAATCGTTCGGTTTAATTCTCTGATCAACATTTAAAAAATTTCGGAACTATAAAAGTCATATTTTCACTTGCCGAACGACCAATCTCTAGATTTTACCTTTTTTAATAATAAACCATTCGATTTTTTTATTTCAGATAAGTATTCTCGACGCAGAAGTGGTCACCGCAGTCCCTCTTCTGGGAGTGCTAATTACAAAAGATTCAAGTCAATTAGATCATCGGTTCTCAAGTTATGGTGGTCACTGTTTTCGAAAAAGTGGTTTCGAGATAATCGCATTCAAAGTTTGAAGTTTAGTTTTTCGTGTGATAACTCAAATAAAAGTAAGTCAGTACTTACACTGAATCAATTCCTGGGCCAAAAGCAATATCCTCCTCTTGAACAAATGCCTCCAAAACCTTTTTTCGGTTCTGCCGGCGAGGGATTCTGACTTCTTTTGTCCTGGACAACCGACTACACTTTTTTAAGTTAAGAAACCATTTTTTTGTAATCCTATGTATGGGCAATAAATTTACCTATGAAAAACAAGCTTGCACGTAGGTATAACCCCTTAATTTATGGAGTAGTATGTTCGAGGGATTGCGGAGTAGGTTTTGGGAGTGTCGGAGTTTAGTTAGCACTCTAAGGGCCGATCGTTCCGCTATTTGTTTGTTTGTTTGTTTATTTTGACTTATCAAAACTATGTACGACCGTCACTGGAAAAAGGAATCCAGGTAGATTCTGTCTACACCGATTTTTCCAAGGCCTTTGATAGAGTTAATCATGAACTTCTGTTAGATAAGTTAGGTGCCTTGGGATTCGGTGAGACAGTATTAGCATAGTTAAGGGGTTGCTTGGTTGATCGAAAACAATTTGTCCGTATTTCAAACTACCGTTCGCGCTCCATTCGTATTGCTTCAGTCGTGCCCCAAGGCTCACATTGTGGACCTATTCTTTTTCATTTGTTTATAAATGACCTTGAGGCATATCTAACTCATTGTAATTTTCTTTTATTTGCGCACGATTTGAAACTATTCACGTCAATTAAATCCCAAAACGATATACTGAACTTGCAAACTGACTTAACTTACATTATTGGTGCACTACTAACAGATTATTTTTAAATTTGTCGAAATGTCTATGTATATCCTTTAACCGTAGAAAAATCTTTTTAAATAACTATTTCTTAGATGGTTATAAATTAAGTAATGTAAATGAGGTTAAGGATTTAGGGGTTGTCCATGATTCTCGATTAACATTTGTTACCGGCTCTTTTCCGTAAGCGTCGTCAACTTGTTCATTCAGCAATATTTCAGCTGCAACATAACCACGGGCGTTATTTTGTTACATATTTTAATATTCGGAACAACGGTCCCAATTCACCTCATTCTATTTTTCAGTACACAATATTGCTTCATTCTCTATTATTTTCCAAATGAGTAAAGTTCGCGCCATACATTGATATTATTTAAGTTAGATAGGTTGCCTAGTGGAATCTCGTCAAATAGCGCCCTCAAACATCAAACAGCTCAACTCAGCTCAAAACTCCTCTCGGCCATCCATGGGTAGAACTCTACGGCATCAGCTATTTCCAGTTCCAGGGTTGTCCAAAATATACTCAATGACATTAGAAGCGTAACACCAAGAAGGAATGATTTTTTTTAATTCATATTTTAGCAACAGAGTGACTATATTTAAAGCATACATTGATAACAATTTCAACCTTGTGCCTTTTATATTTATTGTGAAAAAAAAATATTTCCCTTTTTCTTTTTTGATAAAACTATTTATATGAGCTGTTTAGTACAGATGTTTTTAGTTTTCGTGTTTCCGTTGAGTGTGTTAAGCTTAAATAAAATGCCTCGAGTCCGAAGACGTCCACAATATCACCATTTGAGCGATTTTGACCGGGGTCGAGTTGTTGCTTATCGAGATGTCGGTATGTCCTATCGCGAAATTGCCCGCCGTATTGATTCCACTGCAGCAACTGTAATACGTGTGTATCAGGTATGGACAGAAGAAAGTAGAGGAGCAAGAAGAAGACCAATTGGTCAACCAAGGCGTACCACAGAACGTCAAGATCGGCGCTTAAGACAAATAGCCCTGCGAGACCGTTTCGCTACTACGCGTCAAATCGGTGATCAATGGATTGGAGAAGAAGGTAGGCCCGTTAGTATGCGAACCTTATATCTCCGCATTCAATCCTTTGGGCTTCTTTCGTACCGTCCAAGATTAGTGCTTCCTTTAACAGCGAGACACTGTCGCCAAAGGTTGGACTGGTGCAGAGAACGGCGGCATTGGGAGGCAGAATGGCACGATGTCGTATTCAGCGATGAATCACGATTTTGTCTAGGCACGCATGATGGCCGTAGAAGGGTACGACGCTACCGTGGAGAACGGCCTGATCTTAGGTTTGCTATTGAGAGGCATGTACACAGGACTGCTGGAGTAATGGTTTGGGGGGCTATTGCTTATGGTAGTCGATCACCTCTTGTATTCATTCGAGGCAGTATGACAGCTGCGCGTTATGTTGAAGACGTCATACGACCGACTTTGTTGCCTTATTTAGATGGCCGCCCAGACGTACTTTTTCAACAAGATAACGCACGTCCCCATATTGCTCGTCGAACTATGAACTTTCTTAATGAAGCTGGTGTTAATATTTTGGCGTAGCCGCCCCGTTCGCCGCATCTAAATCCCATTGAACATGTGTGGGATATCATGGGAAGAAGAATATTCTCTTTGCACCACCCTCCACAGACTCTAGCACAGTTGATCGATGAAATTCAAGTTGCTTGGAACGAGATGCCTCAAGAAGACATCGACCATCTCATTTTGTCGATGCCCAGACGTCTACAGGAGTGTATACAGCAAAGGGGTCGCCAAACACATTATTATTTTTTTTTAGATTGTTTTTTAATAACATTTCTTGAAAATGTAATCATTTTATTCTTGATGTAAGACTACCATACTGGCAAAAAATCAAGTTAAAATAATAACTCCTTCTGGGTGTTACGCTTCTAATGTCATTGAGTATATATACGGATTTCCCGGTTATCCCCGAGTTCGCCACATCTGCGATGGGACGCCGCTACCTGCGACCGGCCCGATCGCGCGAGCAAAACGTACGTGCGAAGCACAAAAGAATCGGGCATGACGTCAGGGGTTATAAAACCGCCGAATGTAAGGGATAGGAACATCCCCTACGTGGTTCACGTATGTAGAATACATACGCGAACGTCACAACCCTCATCGGATAACTGAGATGAAGACGATTCGAACGACACCAAACACGATATGGTTAGTTCGAACCAGAAGGATATAAACCGCGAGCTGTCATGATATTTAATTGTTACTAATTTGCTTTTAGACGAGGTTCCACATAGCAACAATTATGTATAAACAATTACTATGCTCCCCGTTATGCTTGGACGAAGTTTCATAAACTTCTATTCAGTATTTTCCTTATTATTATACATTTTCTAAGTCCAGGCATAACACCCCTGTTGTTTATATGTTTTTTAGATTTGGTAGACGTAATTGTTTATGCATATTGTTGCTAGGTATACCAAACGATGCGCTTTATCATTCCACATCGTTGGTATTACTTTTGGGCAAATTCGGTCAACCCCTTCGGCTTAATTAAATTAAACGTCTATTAAACCCCGTTCTTAGCTCGAATCAAAATATGTCATATATGCCCGGACGCAGAATCATATCGCGCATATAATGACATATTTTGTATTTCAAAATATTAATATTTAATATTTATTTCGACCATTTTTCTTTCGGTCAACGAAAGTTGGTGGTCGCGAGGGGTGCGAAAGGAAGAGGGTTGACCAAAAACCAAATAAATACCGCCGGCCTCAAGGGCTAAACTCACTTCAAAAAAGTCTGCTGACCCGTCAACATCACTTCGAAAAAGTCTTCGAACCGTGCATCGTCACTACGCTAAATTTCGGTCCGCGTCCGCGTCCGTGAAAGTTTTTACCAGTATTCTTTACGACCCAGTGGTCGTACGTAAGTTATTTTTTTTAATTGTATTTCTTGTTCTTGTGCTAATTGTTGTATATAATATTCTTAATATATATATTTCTTTTTAATTTAAATTCATTCAAACTCACTAAATTCTTTTCACTTTAACTTCTCAAAAATTATAAGTGTAAGTGTGTTCCCGAAGAACATCAAGAAAGTCGGGTAAGTAAGAAGTTCATTTATTTGGTGATATTTTGTGTTGTGCTTTCCCCTGAGTAAACCGAGCGGTTATCAAGGCAGGGACAGACAAATCATAGTATTTTCTTTTAAATTATTCTTAAAGATAATTATTGTTTGTCCCCGGTGGGAACCCTCAGAAGGATTCCCCGCTTTCGAATCAAGCGCGAAAGAGCCAAGTTAACACATTTAATAAACTTGGCTTTGTATTCAGATTTGGGTTTAATTTTAATATTGAAACACTAAAAATATTATATGTTGGATTGGTCAGACCACATCTTGAGTATGCAAGTCAGGCGTGGTCACCGTTCTATAATAATGCATCATCAAATTTAGAAACTGTGCAAAGTAAATATTGTCAAGTAGTTTCAAGAAGACGCGGAATTCCCAGGGAGTCTTTAAGATTCTTAAATTTGCAGCCATTAAAGAATCAAAGAATATTTTTGGACCTATGTTTTGGATTCAAGCTTCTTAACGGGTATCTTGATTGTTACAGTCTTCTTGAAGATATTGGATTCAATGCACCACTGGGGGTATCAACCCGCTCAAAACAATTATATCGTCTAAAACTTCATTCTACTAACTATGGAAATAACAATCCTTTGTGCCGAATACTTAAACTGTTCAATATCCTCCATTTTAAATACAATCATATAAATTAATTAAACATACCATTATCTCTGTTCAAATGTCAACTCAGACGTATTGATTTATCAATACTTATGGACTAAAACCTATATGTATAAATTATAATGTATTGTATCCTCCTGTTTACGGTAGTAGTAGTTTACTTTATATATTAAATTACAGATTTCATGTTTTGTTAAATCTTCAGTTATTTTTATGTTACTGTTTATTCATTTGAGAACATGTATTATAATATTATAGTTATAGATATTTTATGTAATTGATTGTAAAAGGTGTTATCCGTTGAATAAATAAAATAAAATAAAATTTGTAAATTTTTAAGGGTAACTGGGTAAGGGTTATGGGAAAAGATGGCAGCATAATCAAGCGGCATATCATTTTGTATATACAGAGAGTTTTATGTAACACCGAACATGTTCATCCAATACAATTTGACACCTTCATTTTTTAAGTTATGTGAAAATTGGGTTGCCTATATGACCATTAAAAATTGTAGCCAATCAATCGCAATTAATGCCTTAACTTGTACACACAAGGAGTTTTTTTTTTTCAAGTATACATGTCCCAATTACACAGTATATGTCGTAAATCTTTAGATACTCGTTGTTAAAAAAAATCAATTTGAAAATTAAAATGAGTGTCTTCCACTCCCAGACTAAGCATGAAGTAAAATTTCGAGTTTAGAAAAGCCTGAAAATTTGGTTTGGTCGCGTAGCGCGAAGCGCGGAGCGGCCAAACCAAATTTTCAGGCATTTCTAAACTCGAAATTTTACTTCATGCTTAGCCTGGGAGTGGAAAACACTCGCTTAAAGCTTCAAATTAAATTCTTTTAATAAACCGAGCGTCGGCAAATATACAACGTATACTTACATATGTATATTTAATAGAAAATTTCTCGTTATGAAAATGTTCGGTGTTACATAAAACAGCTGTTTTGGTACTTATTTCTTGCTGTTTAAAGGTCAGACTTCTGAAATGGGCCGCCCGATTCTTGACTTTTGCTTCTACGATTATGGATCAGTTCTTGAATGTGAATTTATTGATGTTGTAAAAGGGGAGTTTGATTAAAAAACACTTAGAACCTTTCTTCAATACTTTATTTTGTAACCAAATGTACATTTCGGACACGAAGTGTCCATTATCAATGGTTTGATACTTGTATTAGTATCAAACCATTGATAATGGACACTTCGTGTCCGAAATGTACATTTGGTTACAAAATAAAGTATTGAAGAAAGGTTCTAAGTGTTTTTTAATCAAAGTATAATTATCTTCAAGTAACTCAATCAATCCAAAAAAAAAAAAAAAAAAAAAAAAAGGGGAGTTGTTTAATCGATGAAAAGGAATCAAGAGCTGGGAAGTTAAACTTATTTTTGCGAATATTTTAAAAAACATACTTAAAAAAAACAAATTTCAAATAATAATGTGTTTATATAAAAGTTGTGTATTTTTTATTGATTAAATTTTTTTATATTTTATAACTAATATTATTACTTACTCAGAGAGCGACATTTCATCTTCATTTAATTAAGCAATTTAAAAAAGTAATTATTTTTTTAATCAATTAACCGATGACGAAATATTTAACAGCTACAAAAATACTGATAAGTAAATACTGACAATTTTAATAAATTTATAATTACGACGTCGATACTTTAAACAACTACTTTTGCAAATAAAGCAATTCAAAACGTACTAATTATGTGACATTGACAGATAAGCCTAGTATATTGCTGAGATAGCAAGTTCTCAATTGATGTGTAAACAACACCAAGTAGATTACATATTTTAAAGCATTCCATCCGTTTTGCAAAATTCGCCCTGGCATTTTTCTAATCATTCAGATACTAAACATATTATTCGAGTCGTTCAGTTTGAAAGTAACTCTAAAATAAATTGAAGCAGATTCAATCCATCTTAAAAATAATCAGACCGCGGAGAAGGAAGTATTGAATATTTACAAATGTAAAAAGAATCAAGTGGTTCATTGTCACTTTAATTAAAAAGTCAAGTTTCATTCATGAGCTGATTATTTATAAGATTCTACAGGTAACCGATTAGTGCGTTTAAGAGCTGAATTACCGAAAAAATATGTTTATGTATGCAAGGTGCGCCATAAAGACAGTTTCGATCACCGTGTATATTATTTGGTTTTTAAATTGCTCATAAAAATTATTTCGTCCTGTTTCGAAGTTATTTGACATGAATGGACAAAAATAACATTTGCGATGACTTTGTAAACCAAAAATGTCTCTAATGCTATGTGTCCGTGTTTCTCGGTTATTTGAACAGATAGTGACTTGGTTAAATTGGAACAAAGTTGCTAACTTTAGGGCCCCACAATAATCTAATAACAAATGTAAAATACCTTTATTTGTATTCGAGATTTTGTTTGTAAACTATTAAATTTAGACATTTACAACTTTAACATTAAACAGGCATTTTTAATGAAGAAGCTAGTAGCGTAACTAAGGGAAATAGCGCCCGTTGTAAATGTTAGCTATAACAATGAACAATCAAATTTACTCATTTCCCGTTTTAGTTTAGAGGGATACACTGAATTTTTACTACACAATAAATCAACTATATGTAAATACCAGAGGCTCCAAACGGCGCCCAAGTTTTGGAGGCGCCAGGGCACCATCCCTGCCATACTATAGATACGCCACTGCTAGTAGCACGAACCAAAGCCATCTTTTTTTTTCTTATGGGCGCCATTTTTCTGAATTTATTGGTTTATCACACTCGTAATTTATTTTATATTTGATATGCAAAATTATAACTTATTATATATATAGATATGCAACTTTGTCCCAATTTAACTGATTCTCTATCTCTTCAAACAACCGAGATATCCATGCATTTCTACGTAATACGGACACCTTGTATATTGTATAATACATAGATAAAAATATGATAATTGTATTTAATTGTATGGCCTTGTCTGGGCTATCGATTTATAGTCTTAAATTATTAGAAGATTAGTATTTAATTTATCAGATGATCATAAATGAAAACAAATGTCGCTTGAATCACTCTGCATATTTAGGACGGTAGTAAAGTTTCCAGTAGTGTTGAGTATTTATTTTTTACATAAATATAGTTTTAAATAAATCATACCAAAAAATTCCGAATAATAATAATAATAATAAATGTCTTTAATTATTATTAGTGCTTTAATCGTCAAATAAATGTCTGTATTTATCATAGAGAAAAAAATACAGAATATAAATCTTATAAGTGTAGGCGAAGTTCAGTCAGCTTAACCTGTTACTGATCTTCCACTTAACCTACAAAAAATTAAACATAAATATAATTGCAATATGTGAGATATAAAATACAACCATATTTCGACGTCAGTTATCCTGAATTAATTTGTAATTTCGCAATTTCAGAGCCCATCACGTAGTAACATAGAACGCAAGTTACATCTGAAGCTGTTAGATTTTAATTGTTTTAGGTGCTAGGGAATCTTATTATATAATTTATAAATGTTGTAAGAAACACATCTCAAATAAATAGCAGACTTGTGCTTCGGCGGCGATATAAGTCCCCGGAACCAAACATTGACGTTGTGAATATCAGTCCGAAACATATTTCTACGATATAGATAAGAGGGTTTAATGAATGAAGAATTCTTCGAGTAGCCATGTTCAGCCAGTTTAGTTTAGTGCATTTACCTGAAATGTAATCAAATTTTCTTATTTCCAGGACAAGCCGTATACAAGAATTTTGAACTTTTTGATCTGAGAAGTTGAAATGGCTCAGCACTAGAGTGTCACAGAGAAGTCGTTTGGTGTTTTTACTTAGAATTTTTCGATTTACATATACCATTCTTAGATTATTGTAAGCTCTAGAGATACATTTACTGACATGAGATTTAAAGCGCAGATCAGAGTCGATAACTAAGCCTAAGTTACGCACCGAGTCTACAAAAGGTATAGCTGTATTTTTCAATTTCAGTGAAAGGAAACCTTTTGCAGCGCTGAGTATTTTCTTTGGGGCGAACAGCATAGCTGAAGTTTTGCTAGGATTAATTAGTAAGGAGTGTTTCTGGGAAGCTGTTAAAATATTAGTTAGGCCAAGATTTAACTTTTGATTTGCTGTCAATATGTCATTAAAGGAAAAGAAGTAGAGTAGTTGGGTATCGTCTGCATATAGGTTATAGGTGCAGAATTTTTAAGTCTCAGGAATGAATGACGTGTAAGTCGAAAATAAAAGTGGGCTTAGAATTGATCCTTTAGGAACACTGGCTTTTATTTCTGATACATCCGACGTCATGTTGTCAATTTTGACCTGTTGCTGGCGGCCATAGATAAAACTACTTATAAGTTTTAGTGCCAATGTACTTCATTTTTGCTAATAATACATCATTATTAATTGTGTCGAATGCTTCACTGTAATCAATAAGGATTAAACAAGAGAGTAATCCTCTGTCAGTTGCATTGATAATATGATAAGTGACATTCAGTAAAGCAGTAGAGCAGCTATAGTTTATTCTAAATCCTGATTAATTCGTGGGTAGGATACAATGAGTCTCTACAAACAGAGTCAGTTGGTCTTTTATTATATATTCCAGAATTTTAGATAAGACAGGTAAAATACTAATCGGCTTTAGTACTTTCAGGTTTTCAGGATTTTCTTTTTTAGGTACTTAAATAACGGTTGATAACTTCCAGGACTGTGGAAAGATGTATTGTTCTAAAGAACAGTTTATGTAATGTGTAATGTAAGGGACAATAAATTGAGAACATATTTTAAGCATTGTCGTACTAAGACCATCTGATCCCACTGCATCGATTTTAATTTTTAATAATAATTTAGAAACGTCATGAGTATCAACAAGGGAGAAACTGAGTTTATTTTTAACATTAGGACAGGAGTTTTTGGTGTATCATGAGACTAGATTAAGGTCGTTAACGCAAGTGACCGAGTTGATTAGAAAAGAATTAGCAACATTTACATTTTTCAACAGAGAAGGTACATTACGGCTTTGTAACTTCAGACTTTTTCAAATATTTCCAGAGAAATTTAGGATCTTTGCTGATCATATTATTTAAGTATGCTTTTTTTACGTAATATTGCAGAGTTGGCCATATTGCGGTAATATTTATAAGTATTATAGTTAGTATTTTCCCTCATGATTTTATACGTCTTTTAGGCATGGTCTCTATCCAGCATCATAGCTTTAATTGTTTGTGTTAACCACGGAGCAGGTTTCCTAGTTATCCGCGAGGTTTTTAGGGGTGCATGAACATCAAAGAGAAATAGTAAGGATTTATTAAGAAAATAAACCTTATCATCAATGTTTGCTTAGTACAAAAGTTGTTCTAGTTTAAGCGAATATAAGTCATTTAAAAATAGATGGTGGTCCATATTATTTAGTGTGCGATAGGTAATAATATTTCAAGGTTTTTGGGAAACAGCCAGAAGCTTACAATAGGTCAAATCATGATCAGCAATATCGTGAATTTTGACAACTCCACTTTCGATGATATTTGTGTTATTTAAGGGAATAATTAAATCTATCAAAGAAGCCGAAGTATCCGTGACTCTAATAGGTTCTTCAATAATCTGATGAAATCCATATGACTCTATAAATTTTCAAAACTGTTTAGTAAGGTTTTTTTCCTCACATAATGGAAGAACATGGCTAACGACAGTGTGAAATGATTCAATAAAGGTATTTACATTTAAAGTGGGTGGTCTGTAGACTACCCCTATACAAAATAGACGATCACCAAGTTTACATCTAATAAAAAAAAAGACCTTTATTGGCATAATACTACATTACATCCATATCTACACTAATCGCTGCCTCCTCTCTTCCTTCTGCTTTCCCTCTCTTCCCCTAACTTTTCCAGCGTTCTTACCCCGGTCCCATCCTCTCTTATCCATTCCGTCACTCTTCTATTTCCTCTTATTCCCACCCATTCCTCCTTCACCCCCTCGCACTCCTCTGCCAAATGACTCCACGTATCCCTCCCCCGCTCACACATTACACACCTCCCATACTCTTCCCCCATCCACACCTTCCTTCCTCTCTCCCCTGATCCACACCTTCCTTCCTCTCTCCCCTGATCCACACCTCGCCCTCGCCAGCACCACCCTTTCCTCCCTACTTTATCCCCCCCTCCACCAAATACCTCGGTATTCTCCTATGGACCTGCCACCTCCCGTACCTATCGTTGTATTCACTCGTCTTTATACACCCCTGTCTTCTCTTTTACCCACGTATCCATCTTTACACCATTCCCCATCCACTCCATCACCTTCGCCTCCGACAAACCCACCCTCTCATACATTCTCCTTCTCTCGCTCCTTCATTTACCCTCTCTCCCATTCACGCCCACCACCCACACCGCCTTCACCAATCTCTCTTCCTCCAGGTCCCATAACTTCATCTCATACCTAGCCATTCTCACCATTTCCTAACACTCTAGTTTCTCTCTATTCGTTTCCTGTAGCACTATGTATTCGGGTGTCGGCCTTTCCAGCCCCAACATACGCTTCAATAAAAATATGTTTAAAACTTATAGAGTTGTAAAAATTTAATGCAGGCTCAAACTTCAAACTATTATTTATGTTAAGAGCAGCTCTTTATGAATAAATGTATAACCATCAATCTGAACAAAAGATACATCAGAAGTGCAGTTTAGCCAAGTCGATTGATTCGTATGAATTGGTAGTTACATGAGCTCTAAAATTACTGAAATTCGAAATCAATGATTGAACATTTAAATGACATAAAACATATCATAAAAAAGAAAACACATGTACGTTAACGTCTTCTTTTTTAAAAAATTAATAATGATATCTGAGCTAATAAACAATATTATTTTATGTGGGCCGCCTATAATGTTAAAATAAATAATAAAGAAAGGTGATTATTAGGGCAAATGTAGAAACATATTAAATTTGAAGCATTCATGATTTTTTTATGCGAAAAAATATACATGCATGACTTATTTTTCAGCTTGTAAGTGCTTGATGTCGGATTCCACGTAGATCTTCATAATTTCCTCTCCGTTTTTGATCGCTTTTCCATACAAACACCCGTTCCAGGACCATGCATTGACATTCCCTAGTTTATCGCAGGCGAGTCTTAGTAGTTTATGCCGTTGAGGTGTTAAATCTTCCGTAAATATAAACTTTTATCTCTCAGCATAGAGGGCTTTTTCAGTAGTACTTCGACATCCGAACGTTTCTCAAAGCAAGCAATTATCGAATGGATTTTATAACATTTCATAGGCAACATTTCATTTCGAATACCTGAACAATTTAGAATATTCAATTTATATTCTTTTAGGTATTTCCACGTCAATGTCTGATTATTCAACATTTTTGCCCAATTTCAAGGGGATACTAATTTTTGACAAATAATATTATTTTATTTATTTCTGTTTACATTGCAAAAATATGTAATGGCCACCGTTGATAAATAAAATTGAAAGTTTTAGATTATCAAAATCATTTTGGTAATACAATTTTTTGTCGTAGAGATTTTCGCTCAATATCGTTCTTTTTTTAAATAAAAATAACATTATTAATTAAATCTGACGAAAATAGTCAACATTAAAGAATAATTTAAATGAACTTACACATAACTGAATAAACTTTGACTGACAATGTTTGAATTTCGTAAAAAAGTGATCGAGGGATTTATTTTATTGGAAATTTAAAAAAGTCAAAGTATTATACAATAAACATGAAATTCATAGAACTTATATCTGCTTTCAACGAAATAAATTATCACAAGGCTAATATTAAGCCAAATTTGAAATTATGCGATAAATTCAACGATTTTAGGAGCACGAGTAATAAATCAACGGATTGTCAAATTAATAGTTGAAAGCATTTTCTTAAAATATCAAGTAATTTAATTATGCAATAAAATAATTTGCAGTATTAAATAGTTATAATCATAAAATCTAAAATATCTGGTGTCGAAAAAAGTCGATATTTTGAATATCGATACTTTTCATTACTATATTTTAAAGTATCGATACTTTGATATACGATATAATCGATACTTAATATCGATACTTTTTTGGGATCGGAACATTCCTAATACACATGAGTATATGCATACTTGAAAGACAAATTCCCTATATATTATGTCTGCAGCACCATCAAATAAATTCTGACGAACCGCCACTGGTGCAGATACCCAATTTCTTTATGTTTTCTTATTAACTGTTCTTGTATTCAATGTATGTTGTATTACAGGATTTTTTTTCTGATCTGATAGTTAGCATACCTTTTCTATTCATTGCGGTTCTTAGGAAATTTATACTTAAGCATTTTATAAAAAATTGCTCTTAGCACCAAAGAGCCCCTGCTCTAAGATGTCATCAAATCCTTTAATACATAAGTAACTATTGATGAATAAAAATTGCAAAATAAATATATCATTTTTGTAGACTGCACAAACACAAAATACCAGTTGCTTTTATTTTCTGAAATACATTAACAGGTTTTTCTTTAAAAATTCGATAAAAAACTGTCAATAACCAATGATTAGTATCTAGTGTACTGAAAACGCAAGCATAGCCAATTTGTTTGTTATTGTCTTATTTACCTTGACCTACACAAAGCCACATTTATAATCGGTTTATTGATTGACTTGTTTTTTCCTCTAATATTTATCCTCGCCAATTCTTCGATTTGTTTCGGTTTATTTTTACCATTTTTATAAAAAGATAAAAATATACTTCATTATGTGTATAATAAAGAAAAAATAATCTTAAATATTTTCCATTGTGAAATTATTGAAAAACATATGGATGATAAAATCACCTCTTTGGATAATTTATCGCAAATATTTTAAAAAATTAAAACTGAACAGAGAAAAGAAGGAATGTGGATGAAGTCATATACCTTTTAGAACAGGAATGTGAATGAAGTCGAAATACCTTTTAGAACAGGTATAATATATGATTTTTTCAAAAATAATACAAAGATGTTTTGATGATAATATTTGCATTTATTGACATTTATTGTTTTGAACTACTAGTATTAGTAATTCATAAAATTTATTTTTATATATTTAATGAAGAGGGTGAGCGAAACACGATGTCTTAGCTCTATTATAAGGAAAGGAAAAACGATAGAAACAATCTGAAAAGCGGTTTATAAATGGGATTGTGTAAGGTCCAGTTTAAGCCAACATTACATATATTTCTAAATTTGGAAACTGAAGTAATGATGCTATCGAATATTTTTTTCACAGAAACATACCTATATTTTTGGATATTTAAAAAGAACTGATTTTTCTGAATAAACTTAGTAGAGAAAAAAAATGCAATCTTCTTTCGTTAAAAAATTATAAGCAAACTTAGAAGAAAGTATTATCAAAAATTCACAATTGTCACGATTTAAACAAGTAGCCTTTGGAAGCAAATATCAAAGTCGCATCCGTCAATAATGAAACATTATTAATTAGTATTATTAATTATCATTAATTATACATTAAAACACATCGCATAAGTTACAATAAATAAATATCGCGCTTAACACTAAACAAAAAACACTAAACAAATTAATACAGAAAGAAACAAAGTATGTAGGCAATCACTACAACAAAATGTCAATGTAACCACCTCCTACTTCTAAACAGGGTGGTTAAAAAACGTTTTATTCATTATAATTAAAACAAACAGTTTTTTCAACAACATGTGTTTTTTCATCGAAACAGCGTGTAAAACATTAACGATTAAAAACATGTTTAAAGCGTGTTTAAAACATGTTTAAAACGTGTTTAAAACAGAACAACAGGGCATTTTTATTTTGAGTATACATATCCCGATAATTACAGCGTCTTTCAAATTTGAGGGAATTCGTTATTTCAAAGCGGTTAATTTGGGGCTTTTAACGAGTGTTTTCCACTCCCAGACTAAGCATGAAGTAAAATTTCGAGTTTAGAAAAGCCTAAGAATTTGGAATGGCCGCGTAGCGAAGCGGAGCGGCCAATTCAAATTAGGCTTTTCTAAACTCGAAATTTTACTTCATGCGCCACGCTTAAATACACTGATTAACAGTGAAGTTAAAAAACACACACATACAACAACAATTATAGGCAACCTAATATACGTTAGAGTTATTGGGTTGCCTATAATCACTGTTTTAAACAATTTGTTCAGCGCAGAATTTGACCTATGTTTTATTTACATCTACATATTAGATTGCTAAAGCCGTATATTTTAAACTTTACGATATTTCAGTGTTTTATACGTGTGGCGCATGAAGTAAAATTTCGAGTTTAGAAAAGCCTAATTTGGATTGGCCGCTCCGCTTCGCTACGCGGCCAATCCAAATTTTCAGGCTTTTCTAAACTCTAAATTTTACTTCATGCTTAGTCTGGGAGTGGAAAACCCTTGTTCAAAGATTCAACTTAAATCTTTTGAAAAAGCAACGAATGTCGTAAAATTTACAGTGTATGCATGCGTATACCTGAAAGAAAAATTCCCTGTATTTAGAAATCACATTACTGCACACACAGTTGTGATATTTCATTGTAACAAAATGTTAAGTTTATTTATGTAGTTTGAAATATCTTCAACAATTTAGTTAAAATTTATAAATGTACACAAAAAATCTTTAAAAAAATATAATTTAGCAAATTTAAGATAATAAAAAAAACGTTTTAGACAAAGTTAACTTTTAAAGCATGTTTTAAACAAATTTAAGATTTAAAACATGTTTAAAACAAAACCGTTTAAAACACGACGGCTGTTATTAGACATGTTTAAAACACTGTTTTAAAACAAAGTGTTTTAAACTAAATAAATCCAATCTCCGCCTTACTTCTATTACTGAAGCCTTACGTAACATTTCTATAGATAGTAGTTAATAGTTAACAGATGGTGTTTTGTAAACTTTGTTTTTCAAAGTTTTCTGCAAGGAGAAGTCTAGTGGGGTCAAGTCCGCTGATTTAGGCGCCCACTGTATCGGTCCATTTATATCCATCCAATTTTCTCCATAAGTTTCATTTAAATATTGTTAGACAACTCGTGCTTATGAGATGGAGCTCCGTCATGCTGAAAACACATGTTTGCTCGCAGCTGTAATGGCACATTTTCGAGAAGCACAGGAAGTTGTTCTTGAAGAAATTGCAAATATTGCTCACTGCGTAAAACTCCTTCGTAAAAATATGGACCAATCAAATGCCCATAAATAATACCACACTAAACGTTAATACAGATGTGTCCTTGGTTTTCAATCAGATTGACAGAATGTGGATTTTCAGTTGCCCAAAAATGTTAATTTTTTTATTGGGCTGGAAAAACACTAATTATTTATTGGGCTGGAAAAATCGATTTTTATTGATCTCTAAGTTTACCATCACTTCGACACAATAAATTATTCTTCGTTGATGTTGATCTGACAAGTGTTCCAAGTTGTGAAGTTTATAATCGTGGTAACCATTTCCTTTCAAAATTTGTCGTACCGAACAATAGGTTAAATTCAACTCACGACAGGCTTGCCGAATCTAGTTCCGTGGAGGGTCTTGAAAATACTGCAAAACAGTGACAACAATATTGTCAGAATTGATACTTTTAGCATTTTGTCTTCCCTTTAGAGAAGAAAATGCCTCGTTGTTTGCACGTAAATTGCGTTTTAATCTTGCAAATATTTGTAAGGTTGGAATAATACTTCCAGGGTATCTCTAGGCCTATAACTGAACTGCTCTTCTAGGGTTCTTTTAAGATTCTCCATAAACTAATAACATGGCGACATTTTCATTGTGCGTAAACATTTTTCGAAATCAAATGTCAACAAAACAATATTTGTCAGCCATTAGTTTAATTATTGACAGATGCGACTTTGTTATTTGCTTTCAAAGGCTACTTGTTTAAGTCGTGACAATTGTGAATTTTTGATAATACTTTTTATAAAGTTTGTTTGTAATTTTTTAACAGAAGAAGATAGCAAATTTTCTTCTCTACAAAGTTTATTCAGAAATAATAGTTCTATTTAAATATCCAAAAATATAGGTATATTTCTGGGAAAAAATATTCGATGACGTCATTATCTTAGATTCCAAATTTAGAAAAATATGCAATTTTGGCTTAAAATGGACCTTACTCAATCCTATTTATGAACCTCTATTCAGATTTCTTCTATCGTTTTTCATTTTCTCATAATAAAGCTGAGACATCGAGTTTTGCTCACCCTGTACACTTCTGTGCAATAAAATTAAGCACAAGTCATAACTACTTTTCACAATATTCTATATGTATAATTCGGGTCTGTGTTAGTTGCCTAGCAGCAGTTTTAATAAATACTGTCTAGTTTTCAAAATTATATTTATTGTTTTATTTATTTTAAGAAACCTCTTAAATTTTACCTGAGTAAATTTGAGAGTTATCTTAGAATAAATGATGGTCCTAGATTCAATAGTTCCATAGCCAAATTCTAATTTTCCTATGGGCGCCATTTTTAGTTTTCATGTGTTTTGATATTTATTTATTTATCTTAGATTAAGTCATATGATTCGATGAATCTCGGAAACGTCAAATAAATTTAATTAGATGTCCAATTACGACGTATGTTTCTGAAGTCAGAACCACCTACTGGGATGCCGATAGTTTATAGACTCGTTAGATTTTGTTCTGAATTCAATAATTCATTATGTGTAAATTCATTATACATAATTTATTTTACATATTATATGCAAAATTAATTGTCTATATTTTTTGTAAAGAGTGCACAGTTCACTCAACTAAACAATTTAGAAGGTGAAATGTTTTTCGAGCAGTACAAAATGTTAGGAAAATAACGGAATTATGTTTGAAGATGGATGGTAATTTCTTCAAACACTTACTATAATTTTCATTATTATCGTTTTATTACTCAAACTTACTTATTGTTAATTTTATAATTTTTTTAATGTTTGTTACATATTTTTAGCAACCTGATTCTTTAAATTTCTGCGTATAAATATAAAATATGTTTGACTTCGTTGACACATTTCTGGATATTACTATAGATACGCTTCCGATGTAACGTATACATTTTGTATCAAGAATAATAAATGTCTATCATACCTTGTTACACTTTATTGAAAAATATCTTTTAAATAGTTGCGAATAACACTAACGCATAACTTGAATTAACATTTCGTTTACAAACAAATACGATTTTAAACAGTACCTACAGCAGAGTTGTTCCGAGTACAAATAAAATGTACAAGGTGGCGCATTTTGGAGGTGCCACATATGGAAACCTTTTTTATTTGAAGAGATATTGCAAAACCGTTTTCGCAAGCCAGGGTCACTTTGTACTCGAGTATTGAGTACAAATACTCTACGCTAATTGTACTCGAGTACTAAGTACAAGTCTACGTACTCAAGAGTACTTAAGTACATTTATGAGTACAAAGTACTGAGTGCAATAAATGGAAATACGAAAAACTATAATTTAAAAATGTTTTTATATATTTTGAACTTTCGAACTTGAAATCAGTGTTTTATACGCGTGGCGTGAAGTCAAATTTCGAGTTTAGAAAAGCTACGCGTCCAAATCCAAACGCTCAGGCTTTTCTAAACTCGAAATATTACTTCATGCTTGATGCTTTGATTATCTAAATTTAGAAAATTGAAATATTTGGACATTAATAAACACACATACACAAAATTAAATGTCGGTATTTTTTATAGACTATCATTCAAAGATTCACTAATAAACATACATACACAAAATTAAATGTTGATATTTTTTGTAGACTTTCATTAAAAATTTAACAAAAGCGGATATTATTTATAATCACGAATATTCCATTTATAAATAACCATATTTAATTATTCAATTTAGAAAAACGAGAAAATTCTGGTAAATGTCTAAGTTATAAGATCTCAAAATCTAAGCGTAATATTATATGAAAATATGATTTTTTCCTATAAAAACAAAAATTGAAATTATTTAAAATCATCAGCATTGTTTTAAAATTAACTATTTTTGTTTATACAGAAAACAAAAATATGAAAGTTATAAGATTTCAAAATCAAAATACAATATTGTATAATATGAAAATAATCGATTTTCTTATAAGACTTTAACATAAAAATTAAGTAAAAAATGATCTACATTTAAAATAAATTTTAAATACTCAGCTTGGATTAAAAATTGACCAAGTTTTTTTTATACAATACATACATACATTATACATTTAGAAAATTATTTAAAATTTATTCGAAAATTTTGAAAATTTGAATTAAATTAGAAGATTTGGCGAGAAAACGATATTTTAAAGTGAAAATATGTAATACTATTTCAAATTTTTAAATAAATTTACTATATTATTTCAAATTTTAATATAAATTGACTTTTTTTAAATTAAAATGTTGATATAATTTGACTATATTCATTCAAATTTCGATATAGTTTGCCAATTTCAATTCGAACTTTGATATAAATTGACTATGTTTATTCAAATGTTGATACAGTTTTAACAAATAACAAATATCATTAGTAAACCATACGAGAACAAAGAGTTTTGTGTAGCATCATTCATTGATCTTACAAAAGCCTTTGATTGCCTATCCCATGAGATATTACTTTCCAAATTATAAATGTATGGCTTTAACAGCCAGAGTGTGGGGCTAATAACATCGTATTTAGAAGAACGTTAACAAATAGTGGCATTAAAGCAAGAGAGATCCAGTATACTTAACCTAAAAGCTGGTGTTCCCCAAGGCTCCGTCCTAGGTCCGGTAGTTTTTATTTTGTATATTAATGATAACCATTGCTTCATTGTTTAACATTTGCCAATATTGCCATAATGCCAAAGAACAGTTTAAAATTGTAGTATTTTACGCAAATAGAATTGCGGTGGTAACTGGTGATAACAACAGTATGTCAAATAAGCAAGAACCATTCTATTTGCGGATGATACCACACGTTTAAACTGTACTTCGGCATACAAACAGCACAAATGCTAAACAATGAAGCAATGGTTAGTGTTTCAACTTGGTGTGAGGAAAATTCTCTTCTATTGAACGACACCAAACCAATCACAATTATATTCACTCTGAAACCGCACAATATCGCATGCAACAAAAACACATGTTTTCTTGGCGTGCAGCTTGACTCTGAATTATTTTATGAAGAACATGGTAAATCCTTAGCAAACAAATTATCGAAAAATACATATTGTATTATAGGGATGTCAAACGGGTCGGCCATCCCCAATTAATCAATGCGTACCATTCGCTATTTCAATCCAGAATTAGATATGGAATAATATTATGGGGTCACTCATACTCCAGGCATCGCATATTTGGTCTACAACGTCAAGTAATGCGTATAACTACCGGTCTTCCTTATACTAGTGACTGTAATATCTGAAAATGTTCTAAGTTTTCCAGCACTGTATATTTTTGAATGTCTGGTCCGGTATTCCTAAAATTGATCGAACGATCGGTCGCCCGCCAACTGTCAAATTCACATGTTAGATCAATATCTAAATGACAGATTTCATACGACCGAATCATACGACCAATTTTGGGAATACCGGCCCTGGTGTATGTGAGATCCCGCATGCATAATTATTACACATTACAACACAACTACACTACAAGAACTAAATCTAACCTGGCATATAAACACCACCGGTACGAAAAACGAAAAACGGTCCTAATTACTATGGAGTCATCTTTTTCAATAAATTGTCAGAGAACTAAAAATTTAGAAAGAAATATATTTAAAAAACACATTAAAGAATATTTATTTAAAAAGTCGCCCTACTACATCAACAAATTCAATATATATATATATAGGGATAGAATTTAAAACATTCATTTAAAAAAATACTTAGGTCTAGTAAATGCTGCTCTAAACACGTTGAGTGTTGCTCTTTATAACTACGATGTGGAATTCCATTTGTATTTTAAATACATTGTATTAATTAGTCTTCATTGTTCATTTTCTGTTTTCTTTATACTTTGTGACGAGTGTAAAACTGTAATGTTATAGACACAAATATACATTATTCACTTTTGATAGTCATTTAAAATTCACAGATCACTTTTACAATGTCACTAAATCAACCATAAAAGTACTGCGTACTTCAAAATACTTAAGTAATATTACACTAATTAAGACGCTTTATTGTGCCCTAGTACGTAGCAAGTTGAACTACGCATTACTCATATGGTATCCATATTACACAATTAGCTCACTGGAAATCGAACGAGTTCAGAGGCGTTTCTTAAAATTTCTGTCATTTAAAATCGACCGCACATATCCCGAACGCAATACTGACTATACCGAGTTGTTATCGCGGCACGATATTGCGTCACTGCCCTCTCATCGTGAAGAGGACAGTGGACTATTTATATTTAAGATAAAACAAAATACTATAGACTGTCCTGATTTACTAAGCGAAATTACTTTTTTATTCCTAGATTATCGTCCAGACATTCTAATTTTTAATAGTACCATGACAATGATGAAAACTAAATTACTACTAGATCAATATACAAGGAATAAAGCTGTACATTTTCCGAGATTCGTTGTTTTTTAAAAGAGTTCAATTCGAAGCTTTAAACGAGTGTTTTCCACTCCCACACTAAGCATGAAGTAAAATTTCGAGTTTAGAAAAGCCCCGTGAAAATTTGTCGAGGGTCGCGCAGCGACCCGAAACAAATTTTCTGGGCTTTTCTAAACTCGAAATTTTACTTCATGCGCCACGCGTATAAAACACTGATTTTAAGTGAGGTTCAAATATACATAGAGTTCACAATATTATAGTGTTTTATACGCGTGGCGCATGAAGTAAAATTTCGAGTTTAGAAAATCCCAGAAAATTTGTCTCGGGTCGCTATTTTTCTGGGCTTTTTTAAACTCGAAATTTTACTTTATGCGCCACGCGTATAAAATACTGATTTCAAGTGAGGTTCAAATATACATAGAGTTCACAATATTATATTGTTTTATACGCGTGGCGCATGAAGTAAAATTTCGAGTTTAGAAAAGCCCAGAAAAATTGTCTCGGGTCGCTGCGCGACCCTCGACAAATTTTCACGGGGCTTTTCTAAACTCGAAATTTTACTTCATGCTTAGTCTGGGAGTGGAAAACACTCGTTTAAAGCTTCAAATTAAACTGTTAAAAAAACAACGAATAACTAAAGATTTAAAGAAAATAAGCTGAATTTGGAATACGTATACTATAAAGAAAAACTTCCTGTACATCAAAGAAATGTCATTTGGTTGTACGGTAAGCAATCAGCTGTCAGCACGTAATGTACTTGTCAAAGCTATTACGTGCATGTGTACGTAATGTCAATCATACTTGTCAAGATGACAGTGGGGTATGATGCGGTTACTTGATAGGTAAACGAATTTACTGAATATAGCCCCCATAACGCATATATGATAACATAATGTACGATGACATATTTTATGTGTATGGAAATAATGTTTAATATGGTTTCTTTTATTTATATTCAATTATCCTTTTCTTTTAAAATTCAATTACTCTTGCTTGTATTTTTGCATTTTCGTATATTTATATGTTTTATGTTTTCGTTTATTACTATATTACTACTTATGTAAATTATTGCATATTTTTCCTTGTTCTATTCTTCCGTTCGAAAATAAATTTATTATTATTATTATACTATTTAAAATCGAGTTTTGATATGAATTAACTATTTTCATTGAAATTTTAATATCAATTGACTATTTCTTGACAATTTATTTTCAAACTTTTGTATAAACTAACTACCTTTTGACTATTTTTATTAAACTTTTGATATAATTTAACTATTTACATTTAAATTTGGATACAACTTGACTTTTTTCGTTAACATTTTCATATACATTGATAATTCCCGTTTAGGTATTGATAGAATTTAATAATTTCTAAAAATTTTGATATAATTTCCCACTTAGCAATAAACAAACAAATAACGTTGTATCAACATTGTAGCAACATTAAACGTTGTTTTAATGTTGATGAAACATTTTTTCAATGTCTTTGCTCAGTGGGTTGACTATTTCCATTTAAATTTTGATATAATTTAAACATTTTCATTCAAATTTTGGTGCAAATTGACTATTTTTATTTAATTTTTCGTATAATTTGACTATTTCTATTCAAATTTTGATATAATTTAACTATATCTATTCAAATGTTGATGTACATTGGCTATGTTCATTTAAATTTTCATATAATTTGACTATTTAAAGTCGAGTTTTGGTATAAATTGACTATTTCCATTTAAATTTTGATATAATTTGACTATTTCTTTTAAAACTTTGATGTAAATTGACGGTTTTCATTCAAAGTTTGATATGATTTGACTATATCTATTCAAATGTTGATATAACTTTACAATTTCTATTCAAATGTTATTATAAATTTGACTATGTCTATTCAAAATTTTGGTATAATTTGACTATTTCTGTTAAATGTTGTTGTTAATTGAGTAACTAAATCTTTTCTTTAAGCGATTTTTCTGTATTCCCATCAAACTCTCAACATTTTTCAAATTTCAAAAAAGAACGCTATAACTCAAAAACTACTGAGCTACAGAAAAGTGTAATACATGCATTTCGGCTATTTCGATGAGATCTACAAGATTGGCATATTTATTTTTATACAGGGTGATCCATAAGGTATTTCAAAGAAAATCAAAGAGGGCGAGTGTTTATCAAAGTTATCAATATTATATATAACAGTGTTTTCCACTCCCAGACTAAGCAAGAATTAAAATTTCGAGTTTAGAAAAGCCTGAAAATTTGGTTTGGTCGCGTAGCGCGAAGCGCGGGCTTTAAACGCTGATTTATCCTGAAGTTCAAAAACATACACAAATTCCAATAAATACTTTTAAGAAGATATTCCATGATTTTGTGAAAATTATAAATGTTTACGAATCTTTTAACAAAGTGCCATTTTTCTCCATAAAAAAAGATAGCTACGAAAAAACTTGAAGATAGAAAAATTGTGCAAAATTTTATTGTCTAAAACTTTTGTTGGAACCATTTTTCTGTATTTCCTTTAGTTATTGATCCATAAAGTATCTAAATGAAAATGTCAATTGTTTTTTTCTAAATCAAGAGGGCTAGTGTTTATCAAAGTTATTAATATTGTATATAAGAGTGTTTTCCACTCCCAGACTAAGCATGAAGTAAAATTTCGAGTTTAGAAAAACCTTAAAATTTGGTTTGGCCGCTCCGCGCTTCGCGCTACGCGACCAAACCAAATTTTCAGGCTTTTCTAAACTCGAAATTTTACTTCATGCGCCACGGGCGTTAAACGCTGATTTATCCTGAAGTTCAAAAACATACACAAATTCCAATAAATAGTTTTAAGAAGATATTCCATGATTTTGTGAAAATTATAAATTTTTACGAATCTTTCAACAAAGTGTTATTTTTCTCCATAAAAAAAGATAGCTACGAAAAAACTTGAAAATAGAAAAATTATCCAAAATTTTATTATCTAAAACTTTTGTTTGGACCATTTTCTGTATGTCTATTAGTTATTGAGTTATTCGCAACTTTTGCAAAATACAAAAGAAAGCGAGCGTACTCGCGTAAATTTGACTATGTCTGTTAAAATGTTGTTATTAATTGACTATCTATTCAAAATTTAATATAATTTGACTATATTTATTTAAATTTTCATATAATATGACTATTTCCATGTGAATTTGACCATTTCTATTCAAATTTTGATATACCGGGTGACCCATTTTACATTATCCACAAAAATTTAATAGTTTCGAGGGGACCATCCGATCCTATGACATTTTCGACAACCCCAACCCCTAGGGGCAGGGGAAGGGGGCAACTTTGAAATCATGTAGGTTTATGTAGGTTTTATCCGAGATTTTTTTTAATTAGTGATAGATGATAAAATGGAAACCTAAAAAACGGCTCAAAAACGACCTTTACAGGAACCGTGAGTACTTGTATGTAAAAAAAGTATGTAAAGTTTACTTCTAGAGTTTCTTAACTCCTGATAAATGGCAGTAGAATAGCAAATATTAGATTTAAAAAAAAAATGGCGTGAAGTTAACAAATTATCCAAATACCTATTGATAATTTGTTCACTTCGCCGATTGTACGCGCCATTTTTGAAAAAAATCCAATATTTACGATTCTGTTGCCATCTATCAGGAGTTAAGAAACTCTAGAAGTAAACTTTACATACTTGTTTTTCATACAAGTACTCACGGTCCCTGTAAAGGACGTTTTTAAACCGGTTTTTAGGTTTTCATTTTATCACCTATCACAAATTGAAAAAATCTCGGATAAAACCTACAGAAACCTACATGATTTCATTCTATTCATCAAAATCTTGAAGGAATTAGAATTAAAATACGAATTAAAAAAAAATTAATTACACAAAGGGGGTATCCATTAAAGATTTTACACTCATTTTCCATTCTACTTTACCGATTGTATGCGCCATATTTGAAAAAATCTAATATTGACGATTCTACTGCCTATCAGGAGTTAAAAACTGTAGAAGTAAACTTTAATTTATTTTTATACGAGGACTCACGGTCCCGGTAAAGGCCGTTTTTAGGCCACTTTGTAGGTCTTCAATTTTGCGACTACAGTGCCATCTATTACGAATTTAAACATTTCTTAGATAAGACCTACATGAATTTTGGTGTAGAATCTTCAGTAAAAAATATGGTTCCTGTTTAGAATTTCAAAGTTGTTGTTAGCTGAAAAGATAGTCTCTAAGGTTGACAAATAGTGAGTTTCAGAAACGTTTCTATGGCACTCTTTATAAAAAAACATAACTGAATTCAGAAAAAAAACTAAATGTTATAATGGTTATTTACAAAACAAGTGCGGGAAAACAATTTTCCCGAGTGACCGCATTTTTGAAGCACGAGCGACGAAGGAGTGCCTTTAAATGCGTGAACTCGGGAAAATTGTTCACGCACGAGGATTGTACAATATTTTTTGAAACGAGCAAAATCATCACAATAATACTGTCATGAAAAATGTGCAAGACCACTTATATAAATAATTTTAGATTGAGTTACATAAGACAACAGTTATTAAAATTAAGAATTCGCGTCCAAATCCAAATTCTTAGGATTTTTCTCAACTCGAAAAATTGCAAAATAAATGTTTTCATTGAACATAAAAAGGAATTAATTATGGTTTCATAAAATATCGCATAACATTTAAATTATTGTAACAGTTGGCATTCGTGATTTTCCTCAATGTAAAATGCCAACAATATCTTCATTTGAAATCAGTGTTATGTGCGTGTGGCGCATGAAGTAAAATTTCGAGTTGAGAAAAGCCCGAATTTGGATCCAAATCCAAGTTCTTCGGGCTTTTCTCAACTAGAAATTTTACTTCATGCTTAGTCTGGGAGTGGAAGACACTCGTTTAGTTTGCTGAAAGTAAATTAAATTTTCAAGATTTTAGTAACCCATCACCAAAATCAACAAAAAAACCATAAAAAATTACCAAATCTACAAACTGTGTAAACATCATACCAACAAACAATTACAGTTATCATTTTTCGACTTCTGTAATTTTCCGTGCAATTCAATAAACTTTAATTCATTCCAAACAAAACGTTACATCTACAAAATAAGAATGTCGAAACAAAATGTTCAGTTCGAAGCTTCTGACAATTATTTTTTACGCCAATATTAAGCATAAACAATAATTAGCTCAGACAATCTGTACTTAAAATCGTATTCGAGAAAAAAAAGAAAAAGCATATAGGGAAACTCACCCTGTTCTACTCTTTCTGGGGTCACCAGGGACGTTGTATCTCCCTTATTTTACAACCTAGCTCTAAAAAATTTAACAAATTCCCAGAATAAAAAGCATAGAAGGGAACTCATCCTATTTTACTTTTTCTGTTGTTATCAGGGCCGTCGTATCTCCCTTAATAGACAACCTAACTCTAAAAAATTCAACAAACTTCTAGAATAAAAAGTATAGAGGGAAACTCGCCCTGTTCTACTCGTTCTAGGGTCACCAGGGACGCCATATCTCCCTTATTATACAACCTAACTCTAAAAAATTCAACAAACTCCGAGAACAAAAGGCATAAGGGAGAACTCACCCTGGTCTACTCTTTCTAGGGTCACCAGGGACGTCATATCTCCCTTATTATACAACCTAACTCTAAAAAATTCAACAAATTTCCAGAATAAAAAGCATAGAAGGGAACTCACCCTACTTTACTATTGCTGTTGTTATCAGGGTCGTCGTATTTTCCTTAAAATGCAACCTACTCTAAAAAATACAACAAACTCCGAGAATAAAAAGCATAAAGGGGAACTCACCCTGTTCTACTTTTTCTGGAGTCATCAGGGACGTCGTATCTCCCTTGTTTTACAACCTAACTCTAAAAAATTCAACAATTTCCAGAATAAAAAGCTTATACGAAAACTCACCCTGTTTTACTCTTTCTGGGGTCACAAGGGACGTCGTATCTCTATTACAACCTGGCTCTAGCAAATTCTCCCAAATATCGCAATCTATTCGAAATTTCATCAATTTTTAACAATCCTCTGTGGTTGTAGCGTTCAGTTTTCCAGCTTTTAACGAGTGCTGTCCACTCCCAGACTAAGCATGAAGTAAAATTTCGAGTTTAGAAAACTCGGAGCGTTTGGATTTGGGTGCGAAGCCTCCAAATCCAAACTCAGGCTTTCCTAAACTCGAAATTTTACTCCATGCGCCACGAGTATAAAACACTGATTTAAAGTTAAGTTTAAAATATACTACTAAAGTTTAATATCACGTTAATAAATATTAAAAATATAAATTCCGTTTATGCATACTTCAAAGAAAATTTTTAAATATATATTTTGATTTACGTTACATCACATATTTGTAACTTTGTTTGTTGCCCCCATTTAATTTTTTGATAGAATAGGCTTTTATTATCAAGGGACTCTACGTTATCGGCCCGATGAGTTTATGAAACCTCCTGTGTAGTAAAGTTATCTGCTAAATCTTATACAATGATTCATTAAAAAAATTCTTTGAAAATAACTACTTAACTAATTTTTTTAAACAGTTTTTGTGCTTCCTGAAAATGTTTGTTTAACTCACATAGGAGGTTTCAACAAAATAACGACGAAAACAATTTTCATTATGGCTGACCGAATCTGACAAACGTCAGGAAATTTCAAATTTTCGAATGCTCGCTTTGCGTTCCCCGCGGCTCATGAACGTACCGTTGTTTAGTTTATTGTGTCCAAACCTGGCATCGGGTAGTTGGTGGGGCGGCAGTTGCGAGCGTGACACTGGGCTACGCATTGCAGAAAATCTCAACGAAATCCGTGCAGAATTCGATTTTTGGTGACGCTAAAATTCTAACCCTCAATAACGAAACTTTGTACACTGAGGTTGCTCACCAGAGGCCGAATGGGCCCTGTTGATAGGTCAATTCCGACGTTCCGAGACACGGCTGACACGATGCTCATTTTTAAACTTGAAAAATAGATTTGCTTAAAAATCCGCCCAATTGGTGCGGAATTCAATTCTAAGAATTACCCATCTATCATACCTCTAATCATGTTCTCTCTTCTCAGGTTCTCAGGCACACCTCCCTACGTAGACACCTTAGGGCAAATATTCTTCCTATCCTGTAGCTCACTTACGACAAACTCATTCAGCACGTAGTATACTTTACTTGTTATCTTCAAACCAACAACCCTTTTTGGAAACTTCTTCAAATACATAATTTTTGTCATTTTTAATATTCATCACTTCTAATAAAATAAAACAATATTTACATATGCAAATATAAAATTTTAAACAAAATACTGTTAACTAACCATTTAACTAATAAATAACTAATAAATTAAAAGTTACATTTCTGAATCTAAGGAGTCTTCGATTTCGTCGTCGGTATCTTCCATATTAATAATAAATTGAAAATTTGAGTCATATGTATTATATTCCTTTTCCACTTCATTAGTATGTTTCACACATCTCGACCAGCGAAGCGAGGTTATTTTTTTCATTTCCATATTGATACTATCTATAACTGTTTTGTTTAAATTCGCTGAAGTGTAATTGTTTCTTAATGTTCGCTTCAATTGGGCCCGGATTAATTCAATTGGGTTAAAAATACAGCGAATCGGGGGTAGTCGTACCACCGTATGCCCATGTTTTTCCGCCAATGTGTCAATGTAAACTTGCTTTTTGTTTGTTTGTGTTTTCAACACTTCCAGAAGCTGCGCTGTCTGCGTTGTCCTCGTAAAATAAATCATTTTTATATAAATAATCAGATATTTCTGATTTTTTACTGGACGTAGTCGGTGCCTTATCAATTTGTCGACTATGGTATGATGCATTGTCCATAACTATTACGGAGTTTTTGGCCAAATTCGGTATCAATTTATTTTTGAACTAGTTTTCAAATAAAACCGCAGTCATATCGTCATGATAATCAAGGTGGCATTTAGAGATCTGCTTTCCCGATAGAAGTAAACAATCGTTTACCCATCCATTTTCGTTGCCGCAATGTAAAATTGTTATTTGTTTTCCTCTAGATGGAGGAACTTTCATGATACTATTATCTATCTGGTCTGACCACATTTTTTTTGAAGTATCATGTGTATCACACCAAGTTTCATCTAAATAACAAATATTTCTTCCAGAGACGCTGGAAGAAATATTTGTTATTTAGATGAAACTTGGTTTGGACACATGATACTTCAAAAAAGATGTGGTCAGACCAGACAGATAATAGTATCATGAAAGTTCCTCCATCTAGAGGAAAACGAAAAACAATTTTACATTGCGGCAATGAAAATGGATGGGTAAACGATTGTTTACTTCTATCAGGGTTGAATTTTCTGTAAATATTCGTACCGCCATTTTTTAAAATTTTCCCTTTCCATTAGATGCTTCCTTTTATCTATAGTGGCGAATTTAAATCCATTGTCCTTTGAAGATTTCCATAATGTTGTTGGACTGCACGATATAATTTCCCTTTCTTTCAAAATATTATTATTAATTTTTAGTGTAGGTGCCTTTTTAGCCTTTATTACGTCATAAGTAATTTTTCTAATTTTATTGAATACTTTAGGCGTAATTTTTTTCACAACCCCTTTATCGCACCGATTTGTTATTTGGTCGGTAGGAATTTTTATTATGTGGCTAATTGATCTTACAGAAACATTGGTTAAAAGTTCTGCTATTTCCAAAAAATTCTTTACTCCAAGAACATCTTTAAGACCTCGATATACGTCTTTTATAGTGCGTTTCGCGTCGGGTGAAAAATTATTATGTTTCGCCTAGTTATTTCGTTGGCGGGAACTTGGGATTTCTATAACTAATAAAAACCATTATGAGATAAAGATTCTATAATTGAAAATGTAAAGCCTTATTCAGAGTTCATTATTTACACCATTTACACTTTCCCCTTTTTTATGTAGTACAAGTGAAAACAATGTATTGAACTTTTTTAGGTAAATATAATCACAATTTTAACGACAATATCCGTTTTGACATCCCTATAATCGATTAAAACCATTTTTTTTCAAATTTCTGTCTGCTCGGCTGGCGGAAACCATTAGAATATCGACATAAAACTTATCATATTTGTAGGTGCTAAAAATATTTTGAAAATTGAAAGTGGTAGTTTACTGTTAACGGTTTTTAAATGTTTCCCGATATTTTGTTAAATATTTACCAAACCAAAAAATTCACTTTTACCAAAACAAAATATATTTTTGTCATAGCACTCTTAATATGTAAAATGATAAAAATAGTGTTTTTTATCAAGTTGTCGGTTTATATCTGTGAAAGTATTGGTAATATTGAAAACTACTTTACATAAAGTAGATAATGAATTAATCATAAATTTTAATCACTAGAGAGCGGATAAAAAGCGTAAAAAATGTGTAATAAAGCACTTAAAAAAGCACTACATTTAGAGAATAAAAGCATATAAACAACATTAAAACGGGAAAAAAGCATTTAAAAGGCATTAAATGAGTAAAAATACATAAAAACTATAACATTATTTAGTATTCAATATGCTTATCAACATATTTTAAAAAAAAATTCTACAACTAACAGGTTAAAAATAAAAAAAATATTTTCTTTACGTGTTATGTTATGTGAAGTATTTCAAAATAAAAGGTTTTTCTTTTATACATTTCAAAATATATACAATTTGATTAAAAGCATTTAGATCCTTTCTTCAACACTTTATTTTGTAACCAAATGTACAGGGTGGTCTAATTTCGATGTTGCTTATGGGCATCTCGGTAAATATAAGAGTTAGAAAAAAACTGATGGCGCAATCGCGATCTCTTTTTTTGAGACTAGATTAATGCCGAAAACAAAAATGCACCATCTTGCTTTTTTCAGAAGTTATAGGGCAAAATGGGGTTTTCTTGATTTTTAACTTTAATTCGTATCTTGCGTAATTTGTGAGATAGATAAAAACTATAAATACTTTCTTAAGACACTTTTTAAGTAGAATCCAGTGGCGTAGGCATTGTTTTATTTTATGAACACATTTTCGAGTTATAGCTAAATTATTTTTTATTTAAATGTAAATCATAGTTGGCTTTGACACAGTTAAAAAGAGTGTTTTTCACTGATTTCAAAAATATATACTTTTATGAATTTATCTTGAAAATAGTGTTCCTATAGAATAGAAACTAAATTTTAATCTGCTAAATAATATAATACGGAAGACAATAGCCATTATAAATCATTTGCATGCTCAATTTTAATTAATTATTCCATTGCAACAGCAATGAGTTCTGTTCTTCCAACAAGATGGAGCAGATTACTTTTGGATGCAAATTTAGGGAGCAATTGGTTGGGAACATTTAGACCAGTTAGGTGGCTTGCTAGATCTCCAGATCCAACACCGTTAGATTTTTTTATGGGGATACCTGCAGGACAAAATTTACAAGCAGCCTAAATTAATTTAGACGTATTGGAACATTTTCATGATTTTTATAGGAACTATTCCCAACATTCAAATTTGTATCGCCATTAAAGCTGTAAGAGGTAAATACCAAAGATGCATTAAAAATAATGGCCATCAGTTCAAATATTTAAAATAAGTTTTTTTTTCTTAATATATAAAAATTTCAATAAATATTAAAAATAATAAAATATTTATTACTCAAAAAAGGATTATTATTATTTAAACAATCATTAGTTTATAATGTTTATCATAATTAAAACTGAGCATGCAAATGATCAAAAATGGCTATTGTCTTCCATAATATATTATTTAGCTGATTAAAAACTAGTTTTTACTCTATAGTAACACTGTTTTTTAAGATTAATTCACAAAAGTATATATTTTTGAAATCAGTGAAAAACACTCTCATCAACTATGTCAAAGCCAACTATAATTTACATTTAATCAAAAAAACAATTTGGCTATAACTCGAAAATGTGTGAATAAAATTAAAAAAATGCCTACGCCACTGGATTCTACTCAAAAAAGTGTCTTAAGAAGGTATTTATAGTTTTTGCCTGTCTCACAAATTACGCAAGGTATTAATTAAAGTTAAAAATCAAGAAAACCCGATGTTGCCCTATAACTTCTGACAAAAACAAGATAGCGCATTTTTGTTTTCGGCATAGTCCTAGTCTCAAAAAAAGAGATCGCGACTGCGTCATCGATTTTTCTCTAACTCTTATATTTATCGAGATGCCCATAAGCAACATCGAAATTAGACCACCCTGTACATTTCGGACACAATGTGTCCATTATCAATGGATTGATACTAAATACTAAAAAATAAAAATTATGTTTTAGTATTCAGTATCAAACCATTAATAGTGGACACATTGTGTCCGAAATGTAAATTTGGTTACAAAATAAAGTTTGGAATAAAGGATCTAAGTATTTTTAATCAAATATTATCATCTTCAAGTAACTTAATCATTGGGTTATTTATTCATGAAAACAATTGACCACTTAATCTTATTCTAAACGAGGGTTTGCCAACCTTTTTTTTATTTACTTTAAACATTTAACTTAAACAGAAAAACAAAAAATAATTGAAGTAGCTCTCGACGCAACAGGAACTTTACAATACGCATTAGTGACTATTATGATCGATATTAATATATTTTTGAATAACGTTGGAGTAAGATATTCATTTTAACATTTTCAATAGGTGGTTTAAAGTATTGCAAATTTAATTGTAACATCATTTGTTTAAATTTATAATTTTTGTCATGTACTTACGCATCTCTACATTAGATATAATACTTAGAAACCTTCATCATTAGGCGAGATATTTTTCTAGACTGAATCCTGCACACTTTTCATATTAAAGATATTCTTAACTGTCAAAACAAAAGAACTACGGGCGATTACAACTATCGAAACAAAGGAGCTATATCTTCAAAACGGTGACAGCTGTCTTAGTTCTCTTAAAACAATTGAAAACTAGACTGAATTCAGAATTTGTGTTCAATATATTATAAATAGCTATTTATGTAACGAGAAAAAAAAACTTAATAAATTCCAATAATTTGAACTAGTTTAGAAAAGCCTGAAAATGTGGCTTGGCCGCGTAGCGCGAAGCCAAGTTCTGGCTTTTTTAAACTCAAAATTTTACTTCATGCGCCACGCATGTAAAACACCCAAATATCATGAAGTTCAAAATATTCTCGGTTATCAATATGTATATTTTTAATCAATTGTTACAACTATATTATATGTAAGAAAGCAACATCATTTTAAACATGTTTTAAAGTTTTAAACGGTGTTTCAATAAAAAAAAACACGTTTCGTAAAAAACTGATTGTTTTAATTAAAATGAAAAAACATATTATTTAACAACCCCGGTACAAAATAGATTTTTTTGTTTTAGCATATTGCCTATTTATTTAAAATAAGCGTAATTTTTAATTAAAATCAAATAGTTGTCAAAACTTTAAGAAAATGCTTTAAATAAGCATAATAATCTAAAATAAGCACAAAAGGACAAAAAAAGAGAAAAATTCTTAGTGCCAAATTATCACATTTTTTGTGTTTCGTATACATTTATAGAAACTCTCTTGATGCTATATATATATATATATATTAAGCATAAGCATAATAGCTGGAAATCCGCTGTCTAGTAATTACACTTCTTGTCATAGCTTTCGGTCAATAAGTGTTGTGTATTATAAATCAGAATTAGCTTTGCGTATTCTCTAGCTATAATGCGCTCTTTTATAGTGCGCTTTACCCAATGAAAACTAATATTACTGATTCTTTATTGTTATTATTTTGAATATTTTAATTCTTTCTTTACACATCCGTCAAAAATTAATTTGCAATTTTGATTTAATTTAATTTATTATTTTAGAATTAATAAAATTAAAAAAATTTAAAATATGACTTCATCATGCACTGTATAACGATTTTATGATTATATAATTCTAATATATTCTCGTAACATCTACAGTTATAAAAAAAACTTTTTCCATTAAAAAATTAATCGTTTATAATATCATTACAGACCATTTTATTAGACAATTAATATTATTTCAAGCAAGAGTTGGCAAATTTGTACCAAAATATATATTAGTATATCACCACTTTGTGTGCCTTCATAGTATATAACGATTTTAAATTATAACGACGGTGAGGCTTAAGCGCAGCCTAAATTTAATCGACTCAGGGAATCCCAAAATGCATATATCTTGTTATTATTTTTTACATAAAAATATGATATTATTTTGTCAAAATAATAAAACATGTAATAAATATATTATTAGATATTAAAGAAGTGTTGTTATAAATAAATTAAAATTGTTCAATGTATATTCTTATGTTTTAAAGTATGTAGAATACTATAACATAAATGAATTGTTACAATTTTTAATGCGCTGGACACTGATATTCTGAACATGGCTTTAGCGATTTGGATCAGTAAAAATATTTTTAAAATACTTTCAATAATATTATATATTTATATGATATTATTAAATACATACCCTGGCTTTTCACTGAAATTCTAGTGTTGCTATTATCTGCTTCAACGGCGCCCTCAATCAATTGATTTTGGTCCATGATGAAACAATTATCCCAGGATCGCCACATATTTTATCAAAAATAGGTAGTCGTCACAAGCAAAAAATAAACAAAATCCGTGAGAATATAAACTCGTAAGTAAAGTAGGCACAATAAGAAACAATGAGAAAACTGAGAACGAAGTATGCACTAACATAATTGCTGATAAAATGATGAATTTTTAACCAAGCAAAACGACCTGTACTTACAAAAATGGGGGTAAAAAGAACATTAAAAGCTAATTATCAAACCAATTCACAGAAATACCTTGCAAAAATGATTGGAAATGCATACAGGGTTTTCCCATTGGAAATCCAATGGACACCCCTGGATCGGTGTAGGTTTCAGGGAACATTTCGAAAAAGATTATTTTTGCTTTCCAAAAACACCCAGGTAGTTATATACATTTTGTGCGAGGCGAAATAGAACCGATTTAGCATCCATGTCGGCGCGCACCAACTACCCCCCGCGCTGGTCACCCGCAGTGTCGGTAGCCGCAAGGTTGTATAATGATTATAATTTTATTGAGGGTATTCAAGTTCGATTTTTATTGCTCAGCAAAAGAGCGATGAATACACTATACCGTAATAAAAAAAAAATGATCTTGCAAATGTGTGGTTAAATTCTCACAAAAGTGACCGCAAACAGTGTATATTCAACGAAATATGTTCGCGATTGAATATTACGGGCTGTGATAGTGAAATACGTGAAAGTATTATGAATGTGAGCCACTTCTTTTGCCTGCATATGGATACAAAATGGAAAATATGTGCAAGTTCTCGTGAAAAATTGCTGTCAAATAACGTGGCTTGGCTGCAAGGAATAGTTATTCTGCCGCAATGTGTGAATCCTACTGTAGTACATGAAGCTCAGCCGGGACCAAGTGGAAGCCGAGCACGCGGAAGACCTCCCAAGCCTTTTGAAGAAGCTTCGCTGAAAACGAAGAGACGCCCAGCTTCGGTAATAGCTGCAGGTAGAAGTTCGGGCGAGTTGCAGTTAGCCGCTCCAATTGCTACGAAATCTACAACACAAATGGAAGGTCAGGAAAAAAAATGTTTAACACCACATCAGACGCTGGCACTAATTTTAGATTTAGATCTATCAGCGCAGAAGTACGCACTTCTCAGATCTACAGTAAATTCCTTACATTCCTTAAATCACTTCTTCCATCACAGGTTGAAATTAGTGAAACCTCAGCTGAAGTTAATTTGCAAGAACTCTTACAATTGACTTCGAAATGTATTTTAAACATAGTAAATTTAGAAAATCAAGAATCAAAGCAATTTCAATTAATTTGAAAGTGGGGGTTCGATGGCAGTTCGGGGCATAGTACATACAAAATTAAGTTTTATGATGCCGAAAGTACTGATGAGTATTTATTTTTAGTAGCGTTAGTACCTATAAAAATGATCGAAGTAGGCTCCGGCAAAGATATATGGATTAACGAAAGAACATCGTCAACACATTATTGTAGGCCAATAAAATTTATTTTTGCAAAAGAAACTGCAGATCTAGTGCGAGGTGAGGCACACAAAATGCATAAAATAATCAGTGAACTGCAAACCTGTAAAATAAGATTGGCATTTGATTTGAAATACTCCGTCACATTTGAATTATTATTTACAATGATGGACGGGAGTGTGAGTAATATACTGTCCGGTACAAATTCAACGTCGAAATGTATCATTTGTGGAGCGACACCTAAGCAAATGAACGATAAAAGTGTACTGGATAGACCCGTTAACGTGTCTAACTACAGTTTCGGCTTATCAACTTTGCATTGTTGGATTCGCTTTTTTGGAATGCCTCCTTCATATAAGTTATACTCTGCCTATTAAACAATGGCAAGTCAGAGGCATTGAAAATAAAACAATAATTGAGGAAAATAAAAAACAAATCCAGGGGTTGTTCAAAACCAAAATGGGACTTACAGTTGATAAGCCAAAACCGGGTGACAGGTCCTCAAATGACGGAAATACAGCAAGACGCTTCTTTCAGAATCCTGAAGTTAGTTCAGAGATAACTGGAATAAACGTAAATATTATTACAAAATTCTCTATAATATTAAGAGTACTAGCTAGTGGCTGCAATATAGAACTAGATAAATTTAACCAGTTATTACATCAAACTATAAAACTATATTTATGAATGGTATTACATGCCGAATACTATTCATAAAGTTTTAAGTCACGGATGTGACATAATCGGTTCTTTCAATTTACCTATAGGACAACTCTCTGAGGATGCGTTAGAAGCCAGACATAAAGAGGTAAGAAAGAATCGATTATGTCACACCCGCAAATCGTCAAGAGTGAATTCCAATAAAGATTTGATGAACATTTTATTATTAACCTCAGAGCCATTAATATCATCTCTAAGAAAAGTCTGGACACGCAAAAATTTTAGAATTGACGATGATGTCTCTGTCTACTTAAAGACAAAGACTACGGCCTCATATGATATAGGTATAAATATACCGATATTAGATAATAGTGATGAAGATTCTTCTGACTAGTTTAATTATTCAACTATTGCTTTATGTTTGATTGTAATACTAGATGCAAATAAGTATGTAGCTTGAGAACGGGGCTTAATGTATGGAGGTTAATTTAGGTAAAGGTTACGGGGAAAAGCAAATTATCTGAAATGAAAAGGCACCGGTAAATCGGATTAGTTTATTAGGGGAAAACAAGATTATTTGTCTACCTACCTATCTTCAAGTTGTGTTTTTTTAATAACTTTTAATCCCGTACTACCGCTTTTATTAGGGATTACTTCTAATATTTATTCCTCCTTTTCTATAATACCGCTACCTGTACACACCCCCAAATATTAATCCGATTTCTCAATGTTTCTATTCGAATGTTATTTTAAGTTATTTTTAACTCAATTGACCAATATTATTTAAATATAGAATTAATAATCATTATTTATACGTTATAATAAGATAATACGAATTTTGCCATATTAAGAAACGCGCTTAACTATAGAAAAAAATATGTATAATATGATTTTTACGTGTTAATTGATGAAAATATATGTGTATTATTGATATATAAACAAATAAAAAAATTGCATCCATTAATAATTGTTTTATCGATTTTTGTCCCATGCTCCCATATACTCGAAACACTGTGCGGCGAGTTCAAAAAACTAATTGTAATTGTCTGAATAAAGATGTACTATACATATACAGATAATAGTAATAAAATTAATCACAGCATAAATTAACATTAATTAATAAATTAAAGTAACATTACAAAAATTTTATTTTATAATTTTTACAAATCAGTCAACGAAAAGCGTTCTTGGGTAAAAAAAAGTTCTGAATTTAACTTCGAGACTAATTTGAAATTTTTAAAGGCGACTTGGGCCTGGAAGTGACGTCATTGCGTAAAACGTGGGCGTCAAAGCCACCATCCACACGTGTTATCAAACACTCGATATATTATTATCCCAAAAAAACGCATATAAATCGCCGCCAATGCAACTCGCACAAAAACCCCACGACAATTCGAGGACGGAACGATTTATTTCACAAAAAATTCAATTGTGTTTTACTGGAAATTTACGTGCGCGGACAAATAAATAGCCAATCGTAAGATAAGAGCGCGGTTTGAAGTCGTCGAGTTTCCAGTCGATCGGCCGCCGCTTGCGGGAGCCATTCACTCTCTTTTGCTCTCACCTCCACCTTTTACATTGACCATTGACCACCAAAACCCACTGACACTGACAGCCACAGACGGTTGGTGTCATCGATCAGCTGTGAACGTGTGTACGTGCGTGCGTGTTGTGATGCAGTGAAAGAAATCGCTTCGTTTTTTTCTGGGAAATTATTTAAAGAAAATTTGGAAACATGATTGAGGGATACGGACCAGTCATGCAGGCTTTCCTCGGCACCCTGCTCACGTGGGGGTTGACCGCTGCTGGGGCGGCTTTAGTTATATTCATCAAAGGATCTCAGGTAACATAACCTAAAAATATGTGTAAACAACTGCAATCCAATTGGATTTTTATTTAAGTTAGGGGTGTATTCACATTAATTATCTACGTTAAATTATTTCAATACCTTGTATAAAAAGTGTAGTGTATCAATTTTCATAATATTTACTAATTAAAATTTGTTTACAGTAGATTATATCATTACGATTGTACATACATTGATTGCAATTCACAATTATCACACTTTTTATTTACATTTCTTTAACTGTACATATTGCTGGTGTGTTTATAGGATCTCTAATTAACACTGGGTGTAATAATAACAAATGTTAATTGTTGAAACCTTCAAAAGTGTTTACTGATTAATCTCTAATTATACAGTAAATTACTTGCTGGAAATTTGCCTCAAGATATAGTGGAGTTTAATCAAAGCTGTTGGTTGAACAGTTTGTCTCCATCGTGTCTTGGTGACACATGCCTAATTGGTGTTGTGTTTCTTTGATAAGACCAGTATTTATTGTTATTATTGGCAATAGACAGAATTACCAATGTACATCCAAAACAGAATATTGGTAGTGTTGTATCAGTACGCTTAGCGCCCGGGGCGGAGGCCAATTTTGCCGCCTTTTATGAATTTTCTAAGATTTTCGCGAATTTTAGAAATCATGACGTTTATTCGTGAATTTTCAAAATATCCGTTAATTACCAAAATATTGGTATTTTTCGTAAATTTAATAGACTTCCGTTATTTTCCAAACTCATGACGGTTTTCGCGTTTGTTCATTTTTTTCGTGAATATCCAAGATTTCCTTTGATTTGCAAAATCTTGATGTTGAAACAACATCAAGAATATTTTGAATATTTTGTCGATTTTTAAAATATTGACGTTTTTCGTGGCTTTCCAAGATTTCTTATCTAATTTTATAAAAATTAAAAAAAAAAATAATGGAAAAAAGTCATAGTTTTTTTTAACAAATTTCATTTCTCTTTATATTCATCATTTTAGGCCGTTTCTTAAAGTCGCCTATTCTTATTAATAAATAACTTATTTTGTTATTAATGCCCGGTATTATAAACGAGTAATAAATCGTTAGATAACTATTTGTGGAGCAAATTTATTTACCTAGAAAACTAATGGGCAAATAAAATTTCGTATTATAAAGCAAACCTACCAAATAAATAGCAATTCTAGAAATAAATAATTTAATTAGTAGATTACAGACCGAAATTTAACATTTTTATTGTGGCCGTAGCTGGAACCACCAATCTTTTAAATTGAATTGTCAATATTTCAAATTGAATTGTCAATCAAATTGGAAATTTAGTAACGGGTGTGAAGTTAGCAATAGATCCAGCAATAGATTTTTTAAAAATCATATCTCGGAAAAAACAAAAGCAAATTAAATGAAATTTGAAGATATTTACTTCAAATAGCCTAAATTATTACCCCAAGAAATATAAAACCCTTAACTTTTACCCTTCATATTTTTTCACCTCTTCCAAAAATATGTTATGACTTTTTTATAATTTGGCAATATTTCATAAAGTTACTTTTTAGCTCAAAACATCTCTATAATACCTTCTTTTGATAAGTGAAATCAAAAACAACTTTCAGTGATTATGAAAGTACACACAATAATGATAAGAATAACAATTTTTATTTATCTATGGCCCTTTGCCAAATTTGGAAAAAATAATGTTTAATTTGTTGCATATGGATCCATACACGACGAGCGGGACATTATTTTTTTTTTCGGGGGTGAAAAAGTACTCCAAACGTTTCTTTGACTTTTGATTATGAAAGTACACACATTAATGATAAGAATAACAATTTTTATTTATCTATGGTCCTTTGCCAAATTCGGAAAAAATAATGTTTAATTTATTGCATATGGATCCATACGTGACGAGCGGGAGATTATTTTTTTTTCGGGAGTGAAAAAGTGCTCCAAACGTTTTTTTGACTTTTGATTATGAAACTACACACATTAATGATAAGAATAACAATTTTTATTTATCTATGGCCCTTTGCCAATTTCAGAAAAAATAATGTTTAAATCGTTGCACATAATTCCATACGCATATAAATTCATACGACGAGCAGGAGATTATTATTTTATTATATGGGCGTAAAGTGCCTGACACTTTTTTTTACTTTTGCTTATTAAAGTAAACACACTCATGATAAAAAGAAATAATATATGATACATATCAACATTTAAGAAGATTGTGAATTACAAAAAAATATATATTACATTTAATGACAAGAAAAAATGAAAGGGTAATTTTAGGGGTTGATCTTCTTTGTGCTATTAATTAAGATGTATTCCTTAGTAATATTTTGTTTGATTTGATTTTGCTTTCTCGGAAATATTGATTTCCATATTCACGGGATAAAAAAAATATTTTAGGGGTGAACAGGATGACGAAACGTTTTTTTGATTAGGATTATTAAAAGAGGGTAGAATAGAGATATTTTGAGATAAAAATGAATTTTATGGAACATTGCCAAAGTAGAAAAAAATTGATTACATTTTTGGAAGGGGTGAAAAAATATTATAGGTTAAAATTATGGGTCAATTTTTTTTGGGTGATAACTTAGACATCTCTTATCATGTATTTAAAATTTTATTCGATTTGTATTTTTTTTCTCTGAGATATTAATTTTTGAAATCTTAGGGTAAAACAATAGTTTAGTGGCGAACGGGGTGTCGAAACGTTTTTTTGATTTCACTTATCAAAAGAAGGTATTATACAGATGTTTTGAGCTAAAAAGTAACTTTATGAAATATTGCCAAATTAAAAAAAAATCATAACATATTTTTGGAAGGGGTGAAAAAATATGAAGGGTAAAAGTTAAGGGTTTTATATTTCTTTGGGTAATAATTTAGGCTATTTGAAGTGTATATTTTCAAATTTCATTTAATTTGCTTTTGTTTTTTTCCGAGAGATTTTTTAAAATCTATTGCTGGATCTATTGCTAACTTCACACCCGTAATTTAGTATAATTCCTTATAATTATAGAGAATAACCCTGGAATAGGACAGAATTCCACAGAACAAGAAAAAGAAAGCTTATTAAAAATTATATAAGACTTAAACGAGTGTTTTCCACTCCCAGGCTAAGCATGAAGTAAAATTTGGAGTTTAGAAAAGCCTGAAAATTTGCTTTGGTCGCGTAGCGCGAAGCGGCCAAACCAAATTTTCAGGCTTTTCTAAACTCCAAATTTTACTTCATGCGCCACGCGTATCAGACACTGATTTCAAGTGAAGTTCACATGTTCACAATATTTCAGTGTTTAATACGTGTGGCGCATGAAGTAAAATTTCAAGTTTAGAAAAGCCTGAAAATTTGGTTTGGTCGCTGCGCGCTTCGCGCTAAGCAACCAAACCAGGCTTTTCTAAACTCGAAATTTTACTTCGTGCTTAGTCTGGGAGTGGAAAACACTCGTTTTAAGCTTTAAATAGAACTAATTTTAAAAAAAGCGTATGCATATATATAAAAATCCCTGGTGATGTCAACGGGTTGCTTCTGACTTGAAAAACTCTAGGTCTTCGACGCCTTAGAATTTCTTGTGGTTCAATTAATCACTTTTAGGGAAGATACTATAAGCGTACTTAAATCTAACATGGATGGTAGATACAATTAGTAGCATCTAAAGTAATTATAATAATATAATATAATTTTAACTTTTAACTGTCAAATTATTTAGAGAATAAAATTTACTTTTCAGAATAACAAACAAATAATTTACTGGGGAGATTTATTAGCCAAATAAAATTATTTTGTGTTTATAATACCGAAATCTTTGGAATAAATTAATTTATTCCTAAAGTAAATTTTATTTAGGGAATAAAATGTTTTATAATACCGGGCATAAGTAACATTAAAAACATTAAAAAAGCATTCGTTGTTAAGGTATTTTTGAAATTATTGATAATTTTTCTAAACTCGAAACTCTAGGTCCTTAGAGATTTTTATATATATACATACGCTTTTTTTTTTAAATTAGTTCTATTTGAAGCTTTAAACGAGTGTTTTTCACTCCCAGACTAAGCATGAAGTAATATTTCGAGTTTAGAAAAACCTGAAAATTTGGTTTGGTCGCGTAGCGCGAAGCGCGGAGCGGCCAAACCAAATGTTCAGGCTTTTCTAAACTCGAAATTTAACTTCATGCGCCACGTGTATCGGACACTGATTTCAAGTGAAGTTCACTTGTTCACAATATTTCAGAGTTTTCAGTGTTTAATACGCGTGGCGCATGAAGTAAAATTTCGAGTTTAGAAAAGCCTGAAAATTTGGTTTGGTCGCTTCATGCTTAGTCTGGGAGTGGAAAACACTCGTTTATACCTTCAAATAGAACTAATTTAAAAACAAGCGTATGCATATATATATAAAAATCCCTAGTGATGTCAACGGGTTGCTTCTGACTTGAAAAACTCTAGGTCTTCGACGCCTTAGAATTTCTTGTGGTTCAAATAAATCACTTTTAGGGAAGATACTATAAGCGTATTTAAATCTAACATGGATGGTAGATACAATTAGTAGCATCTAAAGTAATTATAATAATATAATATAATTTTGACTTTTAACTGTCAAATTATTTAGAGAATAAAATTTACTTTTCAGAAAAACAAACAAATAATTTACTGGGGAGATTTATTAGCCAAATAAAATTATTTTGTGCTTATAATACCGAAATCTTTGGAATAAATTAATTTATTCCTAAAGTAAATTTTATTTAGGGAATAAAATGTTTTATAATACCGGGCATAAGTAATATTAAAAACATTAAAAAGCATTCGTTGTTAAGGTATTTTTGAAATTATTGATAATTTTTCTAAACTCGAATTTTTAGTTCATGCTTAATCAAGGATTAGCCTGTGTTCCCAGGCTAGACATTTCAAATTAAACTTTTTCAAAAACAAAGAATGCCTGAAAAAATACAGACCATACAGACTTTTTTCCATTTTTTTTTTTTAGTTTTTATAAAAGTAGATAAGAAAATCTTGGAAACCGATTTTCTTATCTACTTTTATAAAAACTAAAAAAAAATGGAAAAAAGTCATACATTTTTTTCTTTATATTCATCATATTACGACGTTTTTTAAAATCGCTCTTTTTTATTAATAAATACCTTATTTTGTTATTAATTGATATTATAAACGTTAAAAAAGCATTCGTTTTTTAGGAATTTTTGAAATTATTGACTTTTTTTCTGAACTCGACTTTTTAATTCATGCTTAATCAAGGGGTGGAAACGTCCGTTGGACATTTCAAATTAAACTTTTTCAAAAACAAAGAATGCCTGAAAAAATACAGACTAAGGCCAGGCAAAAACTAAATTTTGCCGCCCCCTAAAAGTGCCATCAGGGGCGTGCCATCATCCACTACGCTACGCCTCTGTGTTGTATTAATAATCACAATATTGTTAGTGTGTTATTTATTCATTTTAAAGTGAGTGGGTCAGTTTTCAGCCCTCCACTGCGAGTTTATTGTGGCTGCCTTTTAGTCAGGGTTGTTAAAAAAAACTTTTTTCATTTTAATTAAAACAAACAGTTTTTTTATAGAACGTGTTTTTTCATTGAAACAGCGTTTAAAACATAAACAATTAAAAACATGTTTCAACATATTTAAAACATGTTTAAAACATATTTAAAACATGTTTCAAACACGTTTAAAACCTGTTTAAAACAGAACATACAGGGCATTTTTCTTTTGAGTATACATATCTCGATAATTACAGCGTTTTTTTAATTTGCGTGAATTCGTTGTTTAAAAGCGGTTAATTTGAGGCTTTTAACGAGTGTTTTCCACTCTCAGACTAAGCATGAAGTAAAATTTCGAGTTTAGAAAAGCCTAAGAATTTGGATTGGCCGCGTAGCGAAGCGGAGCGGTCAATCCAAATTTGGCTTTTCTAAACTCGAAATTTTACTTCATGCGCCACGCTTAAAAACACTGATTTACAGTGAAGTTCAAAAAACACACACATACAACAACGATTATAGGCAACCTAATATACGTTAGAGTTATTGGGTTGCCTATAATTACTGTTTTAAATAATTTCTTCAGCTCAGAATTTGACTCACGTTTTATTCACATCTACATATTAGATTGCTAAACCCGTATATTTTAAACTTTGCTATATTTCAGTGTTTTATACGCGTGGCGCATGAAGTAAAATTTCGAGTTTAGAAAAGCCTGAAAATTTACTTCATGCTTAGTTTGGGAGTGGAAAACCCTCGTCTAAAAATTTAAATTAAAATCTCTTTAACAAACAGAACAAAAAAAATTGGAAAATTTACAGTGTATGCATATGTATACCTGAAAAAAAAATCCCTGCATTTAAAAATCACATTTATGCACACATATTTGATATTTTCTTGTAATAAAATGTTATGTTTAATAATGTAATTTGAAATATCTTTAACAATTTAGCTAAAATTTAGAAATGTAAACAAAAAATCTCAATGAAGTAGTATATAATATAATTTAGCAAATTTGAAATAATAAAAAATCGTTTTAAATAAATTTAAAAAAACATGTTTTAGACAAATTTAAGATTTAAAACATGTTTAAAACAAAACCGTTTAAAACAAGACAGCTGTTTTTAAACATGTTTAAAACGCTGTTTTAAAACAAAGTGTTTTAAACATAACAACTCTGCTTTTAGTGTGTTAAATTGTTTTTGGAAATATAAATGAAACATTTATATTGCAGAATTATTTGTTATTTAACTCGTAACTGGTACATCCCTTTTCCATAAAATATTGCATTGCCCTTACATCTACTTGCAAGTGCAAGGCCGTAGCCAGAAAAAAATGTCTGGGGGGGGGGTTTTAATGGTGAAAATATTGTTTTTGCTTTTACGGAGCTGCTTTAAAATTTAACATTTTGAACATTTGGGGGGGGAGGCCTTTAACCCCATATCCCCCCCCGGTTACGGCCTTGTGCAAGTGTGTCTATCTTCAGTATACAGGTGGATTTTCAGTGTTCTGTTTAGTAGCCGAAGTTATTAGGCATCAAAGTGTGTGAAATTTCTTACAGTCAACTGTGTACCGGTTAAGGGGTAACAATACAGATAATTGCTCATTGTACATATGCGGTGATTTTATGAAGTAAAATTTCGAGTTTAGAAAAGCCTAAAAATTTGGTTAAGTCACATAGCACCAATAACTTGAAATAAAACACTTTTAACCTTTCTTCACAAATTAACCAAAAAAAAATAAAAAATTAACCATTATCAATGGCTTGATACTCATCAAACCATTGATAATGGTCACTTTGTGTCCACATCTGGTCAAGAATAAATTTGTGAAGGAATTTGTAAAAGTGTTTTATTTCAAGTCATGAAATTATCTATTAATTGCCGATCAAGAGTAACTTATTTTTTTTAAATGGAACCATATAACTTATTTACGAGAATCAACTTAAAATGAAAGTCTATTTTGACAATCATTTTTTATCTGTAGATATAATATAATTTATTTATTTATTTAACGGATTATACCATTTATACAACAATAATATATACATGTAAAAATACAATACATTAATGTATACTACTAAGTTTAAAATACAAAAATATAAAATCACTTTGTGGCAAAAACTAACAGTAAACAATAAGAAGAAAAATTAAAAATTAAAATACCGCTATCAGTCGCCAACCCCGAGATGACAACAATGGCACAACCCAGCCCTTTTACAAAACGGATGAATCTTGATGGCTCACCACAGAACAGATCGCAGTTTGGATGGCTCACTAGTGAGTTCGCCGTGCGCATAAGGCGAGAGAGGGGGTTGTAAAACCGATAATTGGTATAGTGGAAAGGTATGCGAAAAAGCGGAGGGTTACGGCTTGTACGACCAGCAGACTTAAACGCAAAATTTGTTTTGAAGAGCAACGGGGGACAATTGATACTTCCATTAACAATACCAAATAATAACGACATATCTGCGAAATGACGCCTGCAGCACAGATTATTAATGTTTGACAGTATATTTAAATTGTGATTGAAGTCTGGTTTAAATCTTAAATGTTCAATGAACTTATTTTGAACAGTCTCAATTTGCTTGATAAATGTTTGTTGATAAGGTGACCATATACAAGATGGAGCAACATATGCAAAGTAAACAAGTTTTAGAAAAAAAGCCGACAAATCGCTAGACTTCCGTTTGATGTACCCAAGCATTTTCGAGGCGCGGTTACATATAAACTTAATATCATGTTGGAAGTTAAATTTATGACAGAACCAAACACCTAAGTCTTTAATTAACTTTGTTCTTGCTATAGTCTTCTCTTCAATCATATAATTAAAATTGGTCAGGGTTTTCTTACGAGAAAATGTAACATTTATTCAGATTGAATTTAAGACCATTGGAGCGACACCAGTCAGCTACCAGAGACAAATCGCTTTGGAGTAGGGAGCAATCATCGATAGAGCGTATTTCTTTAAATATTTTGAGATCGTCTGCAAACAACAAAAATCGTGAGTGATGTATTGATTGAGAAATATCATTAATTAATAGAAGAAACAATAAGGGGCCGCAGTGCGGAACACCAGATGGGACCAAGAAAGCATTAGAGAAATAATTCCTTACTTTGATGTATTGACTACTATTAGATAGAAAACATTGTAGCCAAGATATAGTAGAGTAGTTAAAGCCCATAGATTTTAATTTAAATAATAGAACTGCATGGCAAACTTTATCAAATGCCTTTGACATATCCAAATAAATAGCATCAACTGCGAAGCTATTCTCAAACGATCTCACTATATAATCCTGGAACATTATTAAGTTAGTAGTGGTAGACCGGCCACTACGAAAACCATGCTGCTCATTTATTAAAATATGTTTTGTTGACCATGCCAATTTAACAGATATTAGTTTATCTAAGAGTTTTGGAATTGAGGACTGAATTGCAATACCTCTGTAATTGCTAATATCATCCCTTCTACCCGATTTAAAGATTGGTCTTAGATATGTTCTTTTCCAAAATTCTGGAAAGTTACTGTATCTCAAAGAACAGTTAAAAAGTAGTAGTAATGGCGTTGTAATAGTGCAAATACATGCTTTAATAAAACTAGATGGGATGCCGTCAGAAATTATCTTAAAAACTTTAAAGTAACTTATAAAAATTATACAGGGTGTCCCCAAATGGTCTGTACAACGCTCTACCACATATTCTCTGAAACAAAATAAGACGATTTAACTAAACTTATCTTTATCCAAAAGTGGTTCCTAAGCCATCTACGAGGCCTCAAAGATATTATTTTTTTTTTCATTATTTTTCAAATATTTTTATTTTGGAATTAGGTAAGAAAACTTAATTTGGCACATTTAATTACATTGATACTATACACTTTTTGCGATATGTTCTTTATCCTACGTTTAAAGTAAGTGGTCAAACTAGGACCATCGACTTCTTAAGATACCTAAATATTTTTATTCAACAGGTCAAATCATAAGGAATACTTTTTTTCTGCAAGATCATTCAATTTTACGTATTTTTTGTCTCTTATAAAATTTTGCTATTTTCCCCACAAAACAATATTTTTATTTGTCAAAAAAAAGTAATAAAATTATGAACAATATTTTTCTTCTCAAAACAATTACCAAAGCAGAAATAAAGATAGGTACCTAACAATAAACACAAATTTATTAGTTTCACAACAAATGTTCAAACTGATTGCCATTTTCAGCAATACAATAATTTACACGTCGCAAAAAATTAAAATGGACACGTTGTAAAACACCAATATTGTTTTTACCTGTTTGAAACGCATTCTGTATTCGCGCCCATAATTCGTCGTGCGTGTTTATGGGCTTACAATAAACAATAGATTTAATAGTTCCCCACAAAAAAAAGTCCATTGGGGTGATATCCGAGGAACGTGGAGGCCAAGGCACTGGTGCGTCATTGCCTCTCCCAATCCATTTACCGGGATACTTTTGGTTTAAAAAAGTACGCACTGGTAAAGTGAAATGAGGTGGAGCCCCATCATGCATAAACCACATATCACGCCTAAGTAAAAGCGGCACATCCTCCAGTAAGACTGGCAATTCCTGAAGATGTTGTAAGTACTGTTCTCCGTTTAAATTTTGTGGTAAAATTACTGGTCCTACAATAATATCATTTACTATACCGGCCCAAACATTTATTTTAAGTTGCCGTTGGAAATGCATGGTTTTAGTTGCATGTGGATTATCTTCGGAATAAACATGCTAATTTTTAAGATTTGTTATACCTCTTCGGGTAAAACACGCTTCATCTGTAAACAAAATTGTCTTGGCGAAATTCAAATTGTCAATTTGGTTATTAACAATAAATTGGCAAAACTGAAGTCGCTTATCGTGATCCTGAGGCATTAGCTCTTGAACTTTTTGAATGTGATATGGGTATAGCAGTTGCTCTTTAAACACCTTATGCACAACATTTTTAGATACGCCTAGTTCAGCACCTAAACGCCGGGTACTTTTAGATGGATCTTCATCTATCCGTTCTAAAATCTCTTCTTCAACATCCACAGTTCGTACAGTGCGTCTTCTACCACAATCCCTCGCAGAGTATTCTAAGCGGCCAGTTTCTCGAAGTCGCCTTTCTACGAAATGTTTGATGGTTTGGTATTCGGCAATTTGGAAATCTTTCACTGTACACTCTTACACATTTGCGGCCATTACCTTCACAAAACCCAAAAACTAAAACAATATCAGTTAATTCATTAATTGAGTACATGACTGACGTTTTCACAAAATCACCGATAACTGAATTTCACAGGTGTCTCAATTTCTATTTTTCTAAATAAAGAATCAGTTTTTTTTTAGAATTTTATTCCTTTGTTGTTTTGACAAATAAAAATATTTTTTTTGTGGGGAAAATAGCAAAATTTTATAAGAGACAAAAATACGTAAAATTGAATGATCTTGCAGAAAAAAAGTATTCCTTATGATTTGACCTGTTGAATAAAAAGATTTAGGCATCTTAAGAAGTCGATGGTCCTAGTTTGACCACTTACTTTAAACGTAGGATAAAGAAACATATCGCAAAAAGTGCATGGTATCAATGTAATTAAATGTGCCAAATTAAGTTTTCTCACCTAATTCCAAAATAAAAATATTTGAAAAATAATGAAAAAAAAATAATATCTTTGAGGCCTCGTAGATGGCTTAGGAACTACTTTTGGATAGAGATAAGTTTAGTTAAATCGTCTTATTTTGTTTTAGAGAATGTGTGGTAGAGCGTTGTACAGACCATTCGGGGACACCCTGTATACTTAATTCAAAGAGAATTGAATTTTGAGTCGATTAGTGTTAATAAAATTATATGGTTCCATTTAAAAAAACATCAAGTTACCCTTGACTAAATATTTATAAATTCCAACATTTTTATATAACTTAATCGCAATAACTGTATAGTGCATCCGATAGCGCCCTCTATTCTTAAAAGCGTGGTGATAACTGCAACGCTCTGATTTATAAACTTTCGGAGTTATCTTAGGTTTATGAAACTACCGCAAACATGATTTTTACCCATAAATGTTAAATAACTCCGAAACGGCATGATTTATACTGAATGTTTTTAATAAAATGATACACAATTTTTATAAGAAATTCAAAAATAATTTACAGGGTGATCCATTAAAAATAAGCAAGTTGCATCTGCTAATGTTTTATAGCACACCCTGTGTACATGAAAATATTTTTAGGTTATGCAGCTCTTAAAATCAAGCAACTTTGTTGAAGAAACTTTTTTTATACTTTAACGTGAGCCGCACTAATGGGGCACCCTGTATATCGGATATACAGAGACCACCCTTATCAGCCTTTTCTTTGAGAAAACAGCTAGTTGAGAGTTAGGACAAATAAATTTATAATAAAAGCCGTATTAAAGAATCGAATGGTTATATTGTTTTTTCGCAAAAAGGTTGGCAACCCTGAGAGTTTGCTTAAAAATGTCAATAACTCAAGATTTTTAAATGGTACGATAGGTCAAAAGTGGTATTATTTAATAACTTTGATCAGATATTACTCAAAATCGATGCCAGTAACAAAATTATGTTTTTTTACAAAAAAGAAACCTTTATTGGCATAATACTCTATTACATCCATATCTACACTAATCACTGCCCCCTCTCTTCCTTCTGCTTTCCCTCTCGTCCCTCAACTTCTCCAGCGTCCTTACCCCTTTTTTTACAAAAGTTGCTTATTTTTCAAAGAACTTTTGAATGATACCACTTTTGACCTATCATGCCATTTGAAAATCTTGAGTTTTTGACATTTTTGGCTTGATGCCAACCTTTTTGAGGAAAAAAAATATCACCATTTTATTCTTCAATATGGCTTTAGTAATAATTTTTTTCGCCCCAACTCTCCAAGACTAGCTGTTTTCTCAAAAAATGCCTGATACGGGTGGTCTGGGATACCCTGTATATTCGATATTTTAATATTTATATAAATATCATATTTCCGAACCCTGCTGCAAATATACAAAAAACCAAAGCGACTAGGTAATTTATCATAATGTACGGACTTACTAATAATAGAATCTTCCTTATCATCATCACTGTTTGCTTTCAGCATATTTCTTAATTCTCTTTCATATGATGACAAAAGCTAGAAACATGTAATATAAGATTATGTTTAGCTAAGGTTGCACTAGATAGCAAAATATCCAAGTTGTCAAAGATAATTTTCATAAATGCATTCTACAGTGAACTGTATTGTGAAGTTAATGATATTTTTATTAGATTAATTCTATCAATAAAATTGTACAAAATGTTGTTTCGATATCAATTTTTTAATGTAGTTAAAAACTTAATGTCAATTGTGTTCACGTGAAACATAAAAAAATTACGACTTCTCGATGTTCATGTATGTTAAGGGATTGGGGGAAAAATCAATTGATTTCAATTTCGCGTTATCTGTTAGCTCAGAAATCGTAGTATATTAATATGAACGAACAGGGGCAAAAAATGATGACACAAAAATGCATACAAACATATAGGTAAGAACGATGAAAGTAGTAAAGCTGGTTTTATATTAACTGTGCGACATAGATCATTCCCGATAATACAAATATTTTTATATTTGATATCAATTAACACATTGATCGCTCCATTATAAAAAAATTAACCTCAGGCCACTGTTCAAGTTTTTGTTCCAATTAAACAAATATTATTATTTATAACAGAATAATAAAGCAAACATTAGAAGGGACAAACATTTTTAAACATTCAGGGAACCCAGTTTATGTGTCTGTATAGTTATACTAGTTCCGTATCATGGACAGCACGCCACGGAGCTTTAAAAGTTGCTTCTGAATGCGGCACAAGGTACACTTCTGTGCATTAAAATTAAGCACACAAAATATGTTATAGTTTAAAATGGACGTCATGAGTTTCCTAGTTACAAAAATATGTAAATATGTCGATTTCCTTAATGTCAAAATGCTGCGTTATCTAGACAACAATTTAAAAATTCGAATTCTAACTAATATAGAAGATGGTTTTTCTATTTCGGCTTTGTTGTATTTATTACGAGCGTTTTTTTCAAAACGTCATAATTTTGGGTGTTATTTTTAAGTAATGGTGTTTTGTCATTTATTGAAACTGCTGCTAGGCAAATAACACAGACCCGAATTACACAACTTGAATATTGTGAAAAATAGCTATGAGACTTGTGCTTAATTCTATTGCACAGAAGTGTACATGGCGCGGGACCTAAACGCAAATTTAACTGCGGCACAAGCGAATGCTGCATGGCGATCAACGTGTTAAAATATGTTTGCTCAGACAAATACAATTTGTGCAAATGATTTTCTAAAAGAACATCTCTCTAAAAACAAATTTGTAATTTTTTTGACTAATTTTGTAGTATTTTCAGGTTATGTCAATTTATTGGATTGGATCATGAACAGATGATCGGTAGTTTAAATATACACCCAATGTATTGGTGTGGCATTAATATTATGTTTCTGAAATTTTTCATGTAGGATATTATTAATTGACGATGAATCATAAATTATTTGCTATTGTTGTTTGTATAATAAGCAAATAATAAAACATAATTTATTCATATCAATTTTATTGTTTATCGAGAGATTTTCATAAAATAATAAATGATTCTGATAAAGTTATCTTTTGTAATATTTTATTATGTATGAGAAGTTAAATCAATTGTTGTTTTAAATCTGATTTAATGGTGTGTTGTAATTAATGGCTACTATTAATTAGAATTCAATTAATATTACGAATAGAATTTGTGACCTTTAAAATGTTACTGATATTATTTATTATAAAAATTGAACACGATATACAGCGTGGTCCATATAATAGTTCCTTTTTTAAAATTTAAAAAATGAACAAAAATTATTTTTTTTTTGGTATATTATTGGTTTACTCGAAAGAGCAACCATTCCCATTATTTATGGAACACGATTTCTTTCATGTGTCTGCCTCCGCTGGCTTCGCAGTAGCGCATTCTGTCGACCCAATTTTCGAAGACCTTGGTGGCGGTTTCTGGCTCTTTCTCACGAATGGCTTGCTTGATATTCGCCTTAAGGGCCTAAATCATTGATGGGTTATTCGCATAACATCCGTCTTTCACGGCACCCCACAAAAAAAAGTCTAACGACGTCAAATCTCAGCTCTGAGGTGGCCAATTGACATCGCCGAGACCTCTGATAACACAAATACCGAACTTGACGCTCAAAAGAAAGATTGTGGCATGGCGCGCCATCCTGCAGATTGACCAAGTCCATATCTTCAATTTTTGGCCACAAAAACTTGTTTATGATGCTCACCATTGACCGAAATGGCATTTTCAAAGAAAAATGGGCTAATGATGCCACCGCTCCAAAATCCGCACCCAACTGTAAATCTCTGAGGATGCATTGGCTTCTCGACGATCACGTGCGGGTTTTCCAATCCCCAGATGCGGCAGTTAAAAATATGGCTCGTCAGAAAAGATGATTTTTCGAGCAAAATCGTTGTCCATTTCGAGCTGCTCTAAGGCTCAAACTGAGAAGGGATAGCGAAGCAGATGGTCGTGTGCCTTCAATTGCTGAGTCAATTAGACCTTGTAAGCGAATAATGTGAGGTCTACATTGTGCCTCATTTCGGCCAAAACTTCTTTTCAATAATCGCACTGTTTGGGCTACACAGCATTGACTTTGTATTTAAATAGGTTGACATTATTTCCCAACGTTGTTCAAGCGTAAAGTGATCTATTACGTTCTGCGGAGATATGATACTGACTTTCTGTTAAGATTTCAACCGGAAAAGAGGTGTCACTGTCAAAATAACATATGATTAAAAAAAAACCACTAGATTTTGCCTGAATTAATAAAAAAACAGATCATTCAGTGTTCAGTGTTTTCAAGAATTTTTCCCTATTAAAAATTCTAAAATTAATAGAAAATTAAAAAAAAAAACATATTCCATGGTACACTAATGATTTAAGAGTTCAAGCAAATGCATTAAGAGACTTAAACTGGTTACGTAATAATGATAATTCTGATTACATAAATAGTAGATATAAAATCATGAAAAATAGCTATCGAAAGGAAATTACCCTCGCAAAAAAAACAATATTACTCGAATTTAATATCATCTTCTTCAAATATTATAAGAACTACATGGAATATTGTTAATAAACAAACCAACAATTCAAGAAAAAAATCAAATATTCCTCATAAAATAATAGTAAATGGTTCAGAATTATCAAACCACTTTGAAGAATAGTTTTCAACAAATGTTATGGCAATAAAGAATAAGCATTTTAAAGGAAAAAAATATTCCTTCGATGTTTTTTGAACCAGTTACTGCAGATGACGTCATCGAATCAATACAGGAATTGAAAAACAAACCATCTATCGGTCATGATGAAGTCCCTAGTATACTAATAAAAAAGTGCTGCCATGAAATAGCACCAGTTCTTGCTACTATAATTAATAAGTCAATATCACTAGGCCAATTCCCTGACTATTTAAAGCTATCGATGGTAATACCTATTCTAAAAAAAGGAGATCCACTAAAGCTTGAAAATTACAGGCCTATTTCCCTTTTAGGTATATTTTCAAAAATCATAGAAAAAACTGTATGTAAGAAAATTATAGCATTTATTGTTAAAATCAATAAATTTAGTAATGAACAACACGGTTTCCGCCTTAACAAATCAACAGAAACAGCCACAATCGATTTCATACAGCACATTCATAACATGATTGACAAAAAAAATAAAGTCGAAGGACTGTTTTTTGATTTATCAAAGGCGTTTGATAGTCTAGACTTTGATTTTATATTACAAAACCTTAATGCGTTAGAGAATACGTGGAATGTTAAATGACTGGTTTAAATCCTACCTTAATCACAGAAAAATTGTTGTTAAGTTGAATACTACAATATCGGACTCTTATAATGTAGACTTAGGGGTACCGCAGGGGAGTGTGGCGGGCCCACTTCTCTTCATATTATTTATAAATGACCTGCCTAAATATCTCTCAGATTCACATATTTGTATGTTTGCGGATGACATATCTATTATTGTAAGTGGACCAGATGTAAATACATGTAATATCAAGTTAAATAATATGTTAAATCAATTTAATAACTTGTGTGAACGTAATAACTTAATTATAAACTATTCCAAAACAATTCTTAATCAATTTTACAACAATCATGTCCATCCATCAAAATTCAGCATCAATAATAGTTTTAACAAAATCTTAGGATTACAAATCGACAAAAATCTTTCATGGAAGACCCATGTTAGTAATCTAGTGAACAAACTAAACAAAACATACTTTGCCCTACGTAGATTAAAAAACATATTAAATATTACCGACCTTAAATCAGTGTATTACGGATTGGTACACTCAATTTTGAGTTATGGCATTGTAGTATGGGGACAATCGACAGACGCAACAAAGGTCTTTCTTGCACAAAAGCGAATTTTAAGATTGATGTTTAATATAAAATATAGAGACTTGTACAGAATAATATTTAAAAATGAAAATACAATGACACTAACATCAATTTATGTTTATAAATTATTAATACACATTCATAAAACTAGACATTCTTTCACAATAAATAGCGATATACACAATTACGAAACTCGAAATTCTTCTAATATTTATATTCATCAATTTTCAACAGTAATTGCACAAGTGCATTGGAAATTATAGGTAACAAGTTTGCACTCTTTCGACAAACAAAGTTGTATTGCTTGGCAACAGTCCCGAGCCCGTAGGGCGAGGGGCTGTTGCCTAAAGCAATACAACTGTGTTTGTCGAAAGAGTGCAAACTTGCGATAATTTCCAATGCACGAGAGCAATTTATCAGACTATATCCCAACAAAAATATTACAATAAAAAAGGAATCTATTCAAAAGAAATTTATTGAGTATAATAATTGTACAATTATTGTATACTATATTTTGCTTATCAGGTTCATTATGTTGTTCATTTCTTGTCACTAGAGTTTTTTATTCTGAGGTTGTTAATAATCTTAGTATGATGGTCAGAATTTAATTGCAAATACAGTTTAAGTGATTGCGAACTAGAATGCCTGGTGATTTTAACAACCTCTTGGTCACTATTTCCCTGTTCCATTCATTGACTTACAGCTGTTGCTCTACTAGAGTGATTGCTAATTTTAATCATTTTGGTGTTTAAACCGATTTTCTGAGCCGCTTGTTTAACCCACTTCCCAATTTCGTTGCGGCCAATGGGCATATTTTTATACCAGCTTTTTCCCGATGGCCAACTCTTGTTTACACTTAAAAACAGACGATCTGTTTTAATGTTGTCGCCACGTTTTGACAATAATTTCTTAAGTAATCGTACCGGACACACATCTTCATTACTCTTGTTTGGTGTGAGCCATTTGTTTTCGGCTAAGCGTTGTCCTCCACCCTGAGAGGTTTTAAAAAATATGGTATTGTAAATTATTCTTCCAGTCCATTCTGCAGAATTATTTAATTCATCCTTGAAGTGCTGAATTAATGTTGATGTCCCTTCGCCTCCTCTCCACGCGAGTTCAACCGATGCTATGTGAAAGAATTTTCTTTGTAACCCATCGGGACTGTCCTCGTTAAATTGAAGAACTATCGCTTGAAATTCTTGTGATGATAACGGTGCTGAACTCATGCTTCTCTTCTCAGGAAACTGCTGCAATTGTTTGCGTTTGGCATCGCAGGCTCTTCGTGCCGGTTTGAATATTAAGTCTTTAAATGGATCAAACAATATTTGAAACTCACTGAAGTACTTCTCTTGCACTAACTTAGCAGTGGTATTCCATAGCGTCTTGACTACCTTTTCTTTATAGTTCGTGCCGTCCCTCTTTCTTATATTGTATGCCCAGTTTTCCAATATTTTAGAAATGTCTTCCAGCTTGGTGGTGTAGTGGTTAGAGTGTTGTACTGCCACGCCACGGACCGGAGTTCAAATACCGGCCTAACAAGTTGTCTGCATTTATATAGGTTAGGATAAAAATGCCATACACTCCGTCTTCTCGGATATGACGTTAAATGCATGTAGGACCCGTGTACTGCCTGGATGTTGTGTGCACGTTAAAGATCCCTACCGATGGGTTGGAACTCCCACCGGGTTCGGCAAAATTCCCGGATAGCTGTAGACATACTCTCCGGCGTCATGATTGGCCTAAAGCGGCGGAAATAGATGACGTAAAACCCAAAATAAAAAAATAAAAGTGCAAGTCGCATTTAACGTAATATTTTTCTCCACGCAAAACTCCATAAACTGTTTCCATATATATTTTTGCGATGATAATGTATTTATAGGCTGGGCGTTTCTTACTTTTTCGTGAATTGCTTCTAGAGGTGTACTTCCGAACCGTGTGTTTGCGATCATTTTTATAGCGTTCACAAAAACTGAAGTGTATAATTTTTATTTGACAGTAGTTTGACGTTCTGTTTATTTACAAAAATTGAACAATGAATTAGGATAACCAATCACGTGCCGAAACATAATACGAGTAGAGAACCAATCACAGTGCCGAAATCGAACTCTACATGAATTTGTTATCACGGCAACAACGACTTCTAGAAGCTGATTGGTTCTAATTCATTCGTGTTTCGGCTCGCCATCTTTGGCGGGATATAGTCATTAGAACAACATAAACAATCCCCATTACACGCGGGCAGTATATTATATGATAAAATACCGAATCATTTTAAACAACTAAGTCTAAATAAATTTAAAAAAGAATTGAAAAAACTGCTAATCCAGAACTGTCCATATTTAATTCAAGAATTTACGTTGTCGTTGTAAACTATATTTTATATTTTGTATTGTGGAGGCTTCTACTTAGTTATACATGTAAATTTATTAATAAAAACGGTTTAACTTTGTTTGTATAACACAATTTATTTTTATGTAACTGCAGTTTCGGCAAATTTAGCTTGCCGTTATCAAACATATAGTGACTAACACTACTCAAGGAACATTTCCTAATATTAGGCTCAAGGAACATTTCCGGTCTTTTCAGGGCCTCACAGAATTGTTATGGACGATTTTTTAAATCACGAAGTTATTACTGCTTATGCAACAATAAGACAAAAACTTCACAGAAAGGGATAAAAATATTTGCCTATAATCTGTTTTTTTTAATATGACCAATTAAATTTGAAATTTCAAGAATTTAGTGGTGTGATGCAGTTTGTGTGTTTTAAGTTAGGACAAGAATAATCACATGTTATGTTGTAGATCAACTTTTAATTTGTAGGTTATGTGAAGGAAAATCTGACATTAATATGACAATTCAATTAACTCACAAAGATCAAGATTACAAATGTATTTACCTATCACCACCTCAAATTATTTGTATTTACTACCAATTTAATAAAGTGTCTTTGAGGATCAGGTAGTCTCCTATCCTACCTGATCCTGATACACTTTAATAAATTGGTAGTATTCCTTGCTCAGGAATATCTGTCTTCCTTATTATCAGCTCATTTATATGTTCAAATTTTTAAAAAGTTCTAAATACAAGAAATGTTTCTTTTAGGTATACATGTTACGATTTTTCAATGTATATTTTCAGACATTCGTGATCTTAATCAAAACTTACATTTCAAAAACTCCAACGAGTGTTTTCCACTCCCAGACTAAGCATGAAGTAAAATTTCGAGTTTAGAAAAGCCAAATCAGGCTTTTCTAAACTCGAAATTTTACTTCATGCGCCACGTGTATAAAACACTGATTTAAAGTGAAGTTTAAAATATACTTTGACTAAGTTCTGATCACATGTTCATTAATTTTACAAATGTTTATATGGAATATGTGAAAGTATACTTAAAAGAAAAAATCCCTGTATGTGTTGCAAAGTTGCAAGTTGTAGCGTTCTCTTTTTTTAAAATCTGCATCGTGACAATTTTTTTGACAAATTATGATTTATTTGTCACATTGATAATCATCTACCAATATATCAAAATTTGTTGTTTAAAATACCCTAGTGTTAAAGCAGGACTGTAACTGTTCGCAATAAATACACCCTAAGTTTGGTTGGTTGTATTAAAAAAAAAAACAGAGTTTAAATACTAAATTTTTGATGGTATGTGTATTAATATAAACACATATTTTAGAGAAAATTATTGGATTCGAGTTTGGGTTTTGCTGCGGGTGTGATGACAGCCGCCTCCTTCTGGTCCCTGCTAGCACCTGCGATCGAAATGGCGCAAGTATCTAAAATGTACGGAGAGGAAGGCGAGTACGCATTCGTGCCTGTCGGAATCGGATTCCTGCTTGGTGCTCTGTTTGTTTTTGGTGCTGATTTACTTATCACGAAATTGGGAGTGCATTCACCCAACATGATGCTGGGTAAGTACTGGGTTTTTCGCTTTTAAGCCTTTTGTAAATAAAGTGTCTCACTTATTTGTTGCCTGCCAATATTTTCTGTTTTAATCAGTACTGAGTGTATAACATTTTAAATGTTCTTTTCGTTTATTTCTGTATTTCATTTTTAAATAGAAATTTAGAATTCTTCATTAATTTTGTTGGTTAGGAAGTAAAACTTATTAAGTATCCCACTGAGCAAACACATTCAAGTAATGTTTCATCAACCTTAATACAACGTTAAATGTTGCTACAATGTTGATATAATGTTATTTGTTTGTTTTTTGCTCAGTGGGATCTTTGGCCAGTTGCACCAAATACATTCAACCGGTTCAACTCTGAATTCAAGTTCAAAGTGACATTAGAACAATAGGAACTGTCATCTTGAACTCTAGTTCAGCTTGAACTCGAGTTTATTGTTTTTAGTGCAATTGGGCCTTTAACTTACTAACTTTTATCATTAACCAGTGATTTGTTTCAAATATCAAAACTATAAAAGTCATAAAAGTTACCTAAAATCACATCAATAACTTTTGTTGACAAAACAAGAATTGATTCAGAAAATTACTGTGTAAGCATCTGTTTATAATTTCATATAAATGTTTGTAACAATACACTTTATATTATTATAAAAGGCCTATCGTTGAAACCTTTTTACTATATCTATTTATTGTTTATTATTTCCTTTGTGCTTACAGTGTTAAGCTTGTGTGTTTATCATTGGTTTAAGTGTTGACCGTTCTCATTACAGAGAAAATCAATAATAAATGTTGTTAGATTAAAGATAAAAATCATTAAAATCTGTCAATATTTATTTAAAATATTTACCATGCCTATCAAAAATATATACGAGCTTAACACCTGTGTTATGTATATAATATGTATTTGTTTATTGTTTTTGATTGTTATTAAACACACCCGTAGACAATCTTTCACTAAAATGACTAACCCAAACAACACACGCACACAATTTTTATTTTCTGTAGATATCCTCTGTTTTTTATTTTCTTGCACGTTTTGCTTTCTGTCCCCCATACAGTGAATAATTTTGTAGCCCTCCACTCGAGTTCGAGAAAGGAGAAACGTGACTTAGACCCAAAGCGCACGCCACACATATCGACCGTGGACACGTCGATCGATGTGTTCGGAGAGCACGGTCCACACAGGCGAAGAGGTAAGTTGTTGACACACTCAAGTACAGGACAGAACAATCCTTACTATCAGCCTAACCCCTCCGGTTTACTAGGTAGAATAAAAAATACTAATCAGGCTGATGAAATAGTTTCCCAGACTTATGAGGAGGAAGGGTCCAATATCGAAGAGATCCAACATGGACAGTGGAAACGGATTATGTTGCTGGTGATCGCCATCACCGTACATAATATTCCTGAAGGTCTGGCCGTCGGAGTTGGATTCGGAGCTATCGGTTCTTCGGCTTCTGCTACTTTTGAAAGTGCTCGGTAAGTGTTTTCTAAAATGTTCATCAATTATGAGAAAAATGACCAACTTCAAAAGTCCATGATTAGTTGATGTGTTGCAATGTCAATTTAGTCACCGTACTGCAATGAAGTTTTTTTACATACTTGAATTTATTCTTCATATCACAACTTTATATAGTCATAATATATAGAATTACGAAAATGTTAATCGTGAAAATGCAAACAATGTCTTAATTAATAAGAATACTTAAGACGATAAATATCCATTGAAACAACTACTGAATGGATATTTATCGTCTTAAGTTGTCTTATTAATTAAGACATTGTTTGCATTTTCACGAATAACATTTTCGTAATTTTATATATTATGTTTAAAGTGTGCAAACTATAAGAAGCGTAAGTTTATTTTCTCGAATTCAAATAGTTTTTAATTTGAATTTATCTTTATATAGTGCTTTTACCACTTAGTTTGGCTAAATTAATAATTTTGTAATTTTACTACAGTCTAACATCACTCTCTCTGATTTCATATCAATGATTGAACCATCAGTCTGGAACCTCAGTCTATGGTTTTTGTTTTTAATATAGTCGTATGTGCTGCCATCTGTTATAAATATATTGCACTAAATGTCGTATGTGCTGCCATCTGTTATAAACATATTACACTAAATGTCGTATGTTGTGCCATCTATTATAAACATATTGCATTAAGTGTATTGAAACAATACAGAAAACTACAGCTGTTTATAAATAAACATACAAATACTGTAATTGCCAAACATTTTACAATCTGAAAGCAAACGTTAGGTTTATACCATTATTTAGGCGAATGTTTATTTTCATCAACTTTGAGATGAGACAACTTTGCATTAGAGCAATTATGCAATTTGAGAAATTTGTCTTAGATTTCATATAAATGATAATACCAGCCGCGCACTCAGGCTGTAAATTTTCATATGTTCGATTTGCTACGAGACACATCTTTATCTGCGATTACATTGGCTACGATTTTAGTAGTTTTAACGCAATTTACATTTAACCCTTTGGGCTCCTATAAATAAACTGTTATTAACATTTCAAATTTAAATTTATTTAATAGCGACATCTGGAGATGACTTCTTAAAACATTAGTTTACAGTTATAAAGTGCAAATAGTTCATTACAGGTTTCTGTAATTTAGTAAATACGCGAAAAAGTCATCTTCACGCCATGTCTGGCATTGGACTGCAAGGGGTACAATATTTTGTGGGATATGTTCCGACACAGGACAGCTAAGAATTAATGTCAACATGAAATATGTCATTCATTGATCATCAATATCACGAATAGCATTTTATATTAAACAGCAAACAAGAATAAGAAAGAGGATGCAATCAGTGAAACAATACCAATATATAGTTTAAAATGTTTTACCAAACGTGAGCAGCAAGAAATGATTTGAGGATAAGAAAGAGGAGTACAGATTTTTCTTAAATACCAAAATAATAGAAAATCAGACTCCTGTTATTTACTTTTGCTATTAGGGATATATACAGATAGGGGTATATACAGGGTGTTCTAAATTATCGGGCCATCATTGGCAACTTTGTTATCTTTGGAGCTACGAAATTGGTTAAATTAACAAATTAATAATATTTTTTTACGTATATTACGATAGTGTAAATAGAAAAACAAGTGAAGCTTGGGTTTTTAATTCATTTGCAAAAATAACCTTTTTTTAAATGGGATGCGCTGTATATTTTGACATGTTTAGAAAGAGAAAAAGACACAAACATAATCATTTATCAAGCCATTTTAATAAATGATTATGCTAAAATTAAAGATAATGGAGTTATGGGCCATTAAAACAATGCATATTTTATAATAGGTCCACCCATTTGAAATCAAAATGGTAAAAAGCAAACGATATCGAATGTTGTCAAAGTATCCATGCTTATTGCTGTTTAGCCAATTTTCTTGCATTATGCCTATTCGTTAACGAGAAATGTGACATGTTAGAGTGTTAATTATCATGTTTAAAAAATGCAGCCGAAAAGGCGTGGTAAAAATCACGATAATTCAAGAAAATTGGCGATATGTCAAAAAGCACGAATACTTTGACAACATCCGACATCGTTTGTTTATCGCCGTTTTGATTTCGAATAGGTGAAAAATATGTAGTATTTTAATGCCCCATAACTCCTTTATCTTCAATTTTAGGATAACTCTTTATTTAGACTTTTTTGTTTATGTATTTTTTCTCCTTTTAAATATGTCAAAATATACAGAGTATCACATTAAAAAAAATAATATTTTAGCGAATACATCGAAAAACCGAAGTTCACTTGTTTTTCTGTTTACACCACCATAACATACGTAATAAATACTACTAGTTTTCTAATTTTATCAACTTCATAACTTCAAATACAAACAAAGTTACTAATGGTGGCCCGATAATTTAGAACTCCGTGTATACTATATAAAATGATGACAATGTTCGTATTGTTTGCATTTTGTACGAACATTGTCGTAATTTTTTATATTATGTTTAATGCGTGCAAACTATAAGAAGCGTAAACTAATTCTCTCGAATTCAAATAGTTTTCCATTTGAAATATTCTTATAACTCTTAGAACTCGATTACTGAAACTATGCACCCGAGTGCTAGTACAACGTATCCCGAACGGAGGTAATACCATCCTAATAACATAGCAATGATACAGGAATATTGCCGTTCTGCGCATTGAGGTGCCTAAGTTCGATAACGGGTCAAAATTTTGTAGGTTTTATTTATGAATTTCTTGTTTATTACAGAATGATAAGTTTTGTTATGATTCTACCTATTTATTATATAATTTATTGCAATATTAGCAAGTTTTGCCTTGCTTGATTAAATATTCAATACCTGTTTCATTATAGATTAATAAAAATAATGAATGCACCCTTGCTGGAACATTAAATTTATGTACTCATTATATAAGTAATTTGTTAGTTGTAGACATTAACAAAATACTACTAGTTTTGATGATGTATTAAAAATATTGCATGGAATATTAATAAGCAAACAAATTAATGTAAAGACTATCTGGTATCTGGTATAAGGGGAGTGCGTATTGCTGTACTGCACTTAGACCTCATTAGGCCTATTGTGCCGCCTCCCACTACGGGTCATCTATCCTCAGCTCAGCTATCCCACCTTGTCTAGGTAGTATTATGCACTTTGATAAATTTGTGACTGAGGTGGGCAAATCCCTGATAATGTCCATCGTCGGCCATCTTTCACCCAGTATGGATTCTCTCGTAGACGAGAGTGCCGGGCATTCGCTGAGGATGTGCCTCGTAGTCTCGTCTTCCATTTCACACCCTCTACAAGATGGGGAGTCAACTATAATGTAATTAATTGAACAAAAGTTAATCAATAATAAATATTTTATAATTTCTCTGAAGCACAATGATTTTGGAGAATTTTAAAATGAAACGCTATTGAACTATGTATTTGATAAATAACTTTTTACTGACCGCACACTGATGGGCAAGGGAGGTATTGTCAGAATTTGATGTCTCAGTTTTTATCGACTACACTACTGTGTAAAGGTTTGTTTACACTGTGCTAGTAGCTTGCCTGGCGAGTAGACAGTTACTGTCAAGCCAACTGCTATGACAGTTGCTGCCTGCACTTGACTGTTTACCAGAGCTGGGACGAATCCTCGTAAAAAGGATTCGAATCACGAATCCGAGTCACCTAATATGATTCGAATCACGAATACTCGAATAAAGGATTCCTAAGAGATAAATATGATCACGAATCACGAATACAAATCCTTTAATAATAAATTTGATTTTATTATTTTTTTGCAACTATTAATAAAACCTAATTATTTATTATTAACACTGAACATCGTTGATAACAGAATAAATATCTGATTCCCTGTTACTCTGATTAAAGATGTATTTGTGTGTTTCTGAACTTCACTTCACAATCAGTGTTTTGTACGCGTGGCGCATGAAGTAAAATTTCGAGTTTAGAAAAGCCCGAAAATTTTCACGGGGCTTTTCTAAACTCGAAATTTTACTTCATGCTTAGCCTGGGAGTGGAAACACATGTTCAAAACTTCAAATTGAACTCTATGATAAAACCGATGAATGCCTGAAAATTACTGAATATCATTAAAAACGGGAAAGTCAGAGAAAAGTCATGGAATAATATTCAAATTGACCAAAACACTAACAAAAAAGTGATATGATATTATTAAATTTGTCAAAATCAGCAGGCAAATTACAAAACACGTAAAAATTTATAAAATTAACTTAAATATAGACAAAAATAATGAAAAAAATGTACAAAATGGAGGTTTCCCACAGAAGAAAGTTATATTAAAAGGCCAGGGAAACAAATTTGAATCAGGAAAATGTCGGAAAAATTTAATATTTCAGATTGTGGCTACCATGTCAATTTTACTTCAATTAATTAATATTAAAGAAAATTTCAAAATTAGATTAATCATTTTCAGTCATTTAATGTTCTTATCAAAGCATTTAGTTAGAAAAGCCCAGTGAAAATTTGTCTCAATTATTTGTCTCAGGTCGCTGCGCGACCTGAGACAAATTTTTTGGGCTTTTCTAAACTCGAACTTTTACTTCATGCGCCACGCGTATAAAACAGTGATTTAAGGAGAACAAACGAACAAAAGAAATTTTTCAAGTTAATCCTTACAAATTTTATTTTATTTTTCTTTTATTTTGGGTTTTACGTCATCTATTTCCGCTGCTAAGGCCAATTATGACGCCGGAGATTAGGTCTACAGCTATCCGGGAATTTTGCCGAACCCGGTGGGAGTTCCAACCCACCGGTAGGGATCTTTAACGTGCACGCAACATCCAGGCAGTACACGGGTCCTACATGCATTTAACGTCATATCCGAGAAGACGGAGAGTTTGGCATTTTTATCCTAACCTATATAAATGCAGACAACTTGTTAGGCCGGTATTTGAACCCCGGTCCGTGGCGTGGCAGTACAACACTCTAACCACTACACCACCAAGCTGCCCAATCCTTACAATTAAGTTGAATTATTTTTTATGATTCAAAACCTTTTGTAAGTATTCGAATCCTTTTATAAATATTCGAATCCTTTTATAAGGATTCGAATCACCCACATTTGGATTCGAAAACGAATCCTCTTAAAAAAATGTAACGAATCCAGTTGAACTAAAGTATTCGAATGCCTCTTTTGAATCCTCTAAAAGGATTCGAATCCAGGATTCGAATCCTGAATGATTCGAATCCTGCCCAGCTCTGCTGTTTACACAGTGCTACCAGCTTGCCTGGCGAGTACTGTCAAGCCAACTGCTATGACAGTTGGTGCCTGCAAACATCGGTTTTTGAAATTAGGATCAAAAGTGTTCCACAGGATTTCCTCTTCTTTATGTAATTTCATAAACAGTAGATTATGTTCGGAAGGCCATCTTTCAGACATGTTAATAAATGTTAAAATATTCTAGGCCAGTATATTTAGCAACTTGAACACTGGCCTGGCACTAACTCGTCTGTAGTTCACACAACAAGAATTGTGGACCCCTACCACACCACTGTCATGTGGTGTGGTGGGGGAAGGCGAGTAGACAGCCCAAACAAAAAATGTTGTAGTCAGGGTTGCCAAATCAGTGATTTTTTCACCAAATCTGGTGATTTCAACTTTCAGATTCAGACAAATTGTTTGTGATTCAGACGTGGCTTAATTCTAGTGTTTGTTGGATGTTTTTAGTGACAATCTAGTGATTTACTGTCATGAGAAAGCGATTAAAGCTAAAACAGTCAAACATGCCAAAGTACTGTCACAACTATTAACATTCGGAAATATCTGTCTTTACATTCATAAAAATGTCTATGTCCAAATGAATCATAAACTTACATTTCTAAGGAGTATATTTCAAACTTCACTTGAAATTATTGTTTTGTATGTGTGGCGAATAAAGTAAAATTTCGAGTTTAGAAAAGCCCAGAAAATTTGTCTCGGGTCGCTGCGCAATCCTCGACAAATTTTCACGGGGCTTTTCTAAACAAGAACGTACTAATGGGACACCCTGTACTACTACTGTAATACTATTATAATTATACTATCATAACAATAGTAATATTAGTATAATGCATCTTTAGTTATTATACGTTTTTTATTCATTAACGTTATATAGTGTTGGTCTGTTAATTTGTATTTGGTTTATTCATGTTACAACAAAACATAAAATCTGGTTGTTTCTGGTGATTTTTTAGACGAAATTTTCATACATCTGGCAGTCTAGAGTTGGCAACACTGGTTGTAGTAGCTCACACTCCAGTTGCTGTCTTACCCGCCTTGACAGTAACTCGCATGATACGTTTACACAATGACAGTAGCTGTCCTGCAGCTACCGTCTACGCCAATTCGCACGCTAGCTCGCACTGTGTAAACACACCTTATGGGAGGTATTGTGATCCTAGGAATCCAAATCAAGTGTTATTACAATGTTTTCGGTCTGTGGTACAATTTCAGTGAAAACAGATCTTGGGGCTTTTCTCAAATTTTGTATTTAGGTTCTATTCTATAATCGGTGGAAACCGGAAGTGAATGTTTACTTTAAATGTTTTCTTCGTATCTCATAAATTATTAATAAAGTCGATAAATCTTTCAAATAAACGTTGTAGAGAATAAAAATATAAACATTTAATAAGTATATACTTTTTGTCGTAGCTCTTTTAGTTTTCTTAAAAATAGCGAATTTTCAAATTTTATTGATCTATCTTAGTACGCATAATAATAATAGGTATTTAGAATAATCAATTTAATAATCCTATATTATTTTAAATTGCGGTCGGTACCTGTGTTAGCCACAGTAGATTTGTTTTATTGGAAATATATGTTTTATGGTCCCAGAAAACCGAATCAAGTGTTGGTCTTATCTGATTTCACCGAAAACTTCTCATGGGACTTTTATCAAACTTTCTATTTAAATTCTACTCCATAGTATCTAAAAATGATCAATTTCTCGGTAAAATGTAAATTATTAACACTGTTGAAATATCTTTCAAATAAAAGTTCTAAAGAATTAAGAAATAAACATTTAATGTATTTTTTAATGTATTGCTCTATCTCTGTAAGCATTAATAATAAGTGATAGGACAGCAGATGTACGTATTTTACACATATCTTTAACTCGTTTCTAAATGATCACTAAAATTTAAAAAAATCACTTGATTTGTTATACTTTCTATTTATGACATTTATTCATTTAATCTATTTGCTCTTTAAATTCTGTATTGTGGAGGCTTCTAAAAAGTGTTATACAAACAAAGTAAAAAGTGTTTTATTGTGATATTTACTCTTTGACTGTGTTTTATTGTTTTAACATATTTTATGGATAATTTCAAATTCTAAAATTGTATAAATTGCTGGTAAACTGGTTTCTACTCACAAATTTACCAAACCTCTTGTTTTGATCACATGTTTAGTTTACATTGGTTAGATTGCACTTTTTTTATGATTTCACAAAATAAAGATCTGCACACTAAAGGGTCCTAACTGCCGATTGCTAAAAAAACAAAAAAACGTTTCGCTCGTATGTTGCAAAAATTACCGTAATCTTTGCAACACTCTTAAACTTGGTGGATTAGAAGTTCAGTTATTTAAAAGAATACAAAGATTTCAAGAATGTGACAAAATAGGATAAACTTAACAAAATTGTCAAAATTGCTATAAATAAAAACAACAAACTTGAACAGATCAACAAACATCATAAATATTTGCAAAATTGGAACAGTAAAAATTGACGAAATCAGTAATAAGTTTTACACACATTCACTAACATCTTGAAATATAATGACATTTATAGGAATCTTAGATATATATTACAACAAAAAACATGCCAAGTTTTATAGAAATAATAAATATTTACCAAATGTATATAATTTGTTGTCACTGTCAGTTTTTGTGTTATTGTTAAGATAAATATAGTGTTTTTAACACTCCACACTAAACCAGTGTTTATACACGTAACATATAAAGTAAAATTTCGAATTTAGAAAAGCCTGTAAAATTTGGTTTGGTTGCTCCGCTTCGCTATGTGACCAATCCAAATTTTACAGGTTTTTTTAAACTAAAAATTTTTCTCCATTCTTGATCTGTGACCGGTAGACAATCGTTAGATTAAAATATGTCACAACTGTCAAAATGTGTGTCATAACTTTCACAAAGAAAAACAATAACATGGCCATCTTATTATAAGATTCAAATGAAACTTGTGTCAAGTTGATGGACTAAATGTCGGCTAGTCCCACCCTTATGTCAAGTTAACACAATAGACTAATATTGGTTGATGCCGACTTATGTCAAATTTATTTATTCGGTCAACGAAGTCCAAATACATAATACAGTACGACTACAAATATTAAATTAATACATTAAAACATAATTAAAACTATAAATATGAAATACAGTTAAAAATATAACGCATGATCACAGTTTAAAATAAGTAAGTAAAAACATTTAGTCTATTCTGTCTCCTTGACACAAGTTTGAATTGAACTATAATGATGATCATGTTATTGTTTTTCTGTTCTTTTGACAGATATGATGCACATTTTGGCGGTTGTCATATATTTTAAACTAACGAGTATCTTCCACTCCCAGATTAAGCATAAAGTAAAATTTCGAGTATAGAAAAGCCTGAATATTTGGTTTGGTCATGTAGTGACCAAACCAAATTTAACTTATTTAAAGTGAAGTTGAAAACATACTGCTAAAGTTTGATCTCACGTTGTTTGGGGGTCCCCTAAGACGAAATCCTCGCTGCGCCACTGATTATATTAGTGACAAAAAAGTTGCAAAATTCAGTGTTAAGTATTTTTAGTTGTAATATATTTTAATTTAATGCATTCGATTAAGATTCCTTTAGGCGTAATTTTGTTGTTTGTTGAATTACAGATTTCTGTATTAATATCAAAATCTCTTTGAATTGTTTTCGCTATTTACAACCAGAGGTCTCTAGTAGTCATTACCGTTCAAGGTGTGTAGAGTATGTTAATAAGGTGGCCTACTATCCTATCTCGCAATATTAATGCAAAATTCAGGATCGACAGAATCGAAGATTTTGGAGTAGGGGTAGAGATCGCTTACGCACAAATGTGCGCTGAATTTAAATGTGGTTACTTCATGGTAAACTTTAGGTAAACATGCATAAGCTGTATATTTTCTGACGTCCGTTGTTTTTTAAAAGAGTTAAATTTGAAGCTTTAAACGAATGTTGTCCCCTCCCAGACTAAGCACGAAGTAAAATTTCGAAATTTTACTTCATGTGCCACGCGTATAAAACATAGATTTTAAAAGTGAAGTTCGAATGTACATAAATTTCACAATATTTTAGTCTTTTATACGCGTGGCGCATGAAGTAAAATTTCGAGTTTAGAAAAGCCCCGTGAAAATTTGTCAAGGGTCGCTGCGCAACCCTTGACAAATTTTCACGGGGCTTTTCTAATTTCGAAATTTTACTTCATGCTTAGTCTGGGAGTGGAAAACACTTGTTTAAAGCTTCAAATTGAACTTAAAAAAAAGACAGGGAATATCTAAAGGTTAAAAAAAATTAGGCTGAATTTGGAATACGTATACTTTAAAGAAAAACTCCCTGTATAATGTAAATACATATTTAAGGAAGGTGCGAAAAGGAAAAATTAATAATACTTATAACATGTTAATAATTTTATTTATTTAGAATTTATAAAATTTTCTCCTCTTTGCATTTTATTTTAGCTAAGAGATTTTGCTCTTAAAATCTTTGTTATTTTTAAAAACCTAATATTAGTAATTTAAATAATTAATTCTTATAAATAATCTTTGTTTCAAATATGTTTTTATTATAAGCCAATCAAGATCAACATATTCTTTTAATTTAATTACACGCAACACAAACTATTATTTTAATTACTCTTAACACTAACACAAAGTCTTATTTTAATAACACTTATTTTTAACACAAAATATTAAAAAAATTATGAAAGTACAGCGAAACCGGAAATAGAGGTTATGATAGACTCAATAACGTAACCAAATACAACGTCATTGTTCTCCTCGCACGAACTATGGCCTGCGGGGAAAGGAGTGACGGAAAACATGGAAAAATCCAATTCTGTCATACCTTGTAACACATACAGGGTTATTCAAAAATAAGGAACAGATTTCAAACATTTATTTGTTCCAAACTACAAAAGGTAGAATCATAATTCCAACGTTCCTGGATAGACAAAAGTTTAAAATTTGAACAGCCCTGGCAGAAGTTCCAACCACGGCCGCATTGGCGCTGTTGCTTGTCATGTTGATTGTTTGTAGTTAAATGGAGACATAACAAAAAAATCATTTCCTTGTGATTTTTATCTGTAGGGTTACGTAAAAGACCGTATCTTTTATCCCTCCCATGCCTGACCCTCTTGATAATCTGCGACATCGAATTGTTGACGCTGTGCATTCGATAACTAGAGACCAGCTGATTCGTGTATGGCAAGAAATGAGCCACCGTTTGATATTTGTCGTGTAATACATGGGGCTCATACTTAATGCATACAAATTTGAACTTTCCTCTTTCCAGAAACGTTGGAATTGTGTTTCTATCTTTTTTAGTTTGGAAGAAATAAATGTTTGAAATCTGTTCCTTTATTTTGAATAACCTTGTATGTGTTTATATGTGTTACGCCCATCGACGTACCTTGGATCGCCGTTAGCAGGGGCCAACATCATAATGTAAATCCCATTTTTTGGCAATAGTGCCCGTGAGTACCGTTTAACGGAGCTGCTTGCGCCGATTTTGCGTTTTCGATACAATATATTTCGGTCCAATGAATTTCCAAGCGGTCTCTGCATTTTTCGCGCGCTTATTTGGCTGACTCGGTCATTTTTCTTAGTAAAGTATACCTCTGAGAATAGTTGCGTTTTTAATAATTTGTGAGTAATAGAATATGCAGTAGATGTTATTAAGGTTATTGAGTTCAGGGCCGGTATTTCCGAAATTGGTCGTACGATTCGGTGGTATAAAATCTGTCATTTAGATAAGGATTTAACATGTGAATTTGACAGTTGGCGGGCGACTGATCGTGCGATCAATTTCAGGAATACCGTCCCTGTAGTCTCTGTAGTTAGATGTATTATCGTTTGATATTAAATATATTCATTTATAGATGCACATATTTACTTAATTGAACTTGAAAAAGGTGGTGTCTATACGTAAGTGATTTTTATATACAGTTTTCTGTATTTATCATTAACACATCCCCCACATCTGCACGCATACCAACATAGATATGTGCGTTTAGTTAGTGATAGTTATCGTCAAATCCACGAGATGGCGTTTAGAAGTATTTGTCACTCCTCCCTGGGCGTTAGATGGCGATGGAAGTATGAATCGCAATGAAAGCAGTTTGAATGATGTAGCTATGAGCAGAAGGATGTGGTAGGTGTAGAGCGTGTACAGCATCGTAGTAGGAGGTCCGTTGGAGCGGGGCCGCTGGTCCTTGGGTGCATGTATGAATGAAACGGACGGCGTGCAGGAGATAGGCGCAGACGGGTCGGGCGGGGGGCCTCGACAAGGGGGCCAGGAATCCAAGTCTGCGCCCGAGGCGCCGACATTCCTCCGCAAGACGTCTGACCTCACGGTCCGCCTGGCCGCGCCGCCCCCTTTCCTCTGCGCCCCACGTCTTACAGCTGTTAAACGGCCATACGGCATACATCTCTCCATGGTTCATGTTCATCTCTTTTGCTTTTCTGCTTTTCACCAACTGTTCGCTATTTCGCCGCGTTCGCGACCGCGGCTTATCGCTATATTACATTCCCGGTTCATTCTCTTGCTGCTCTTGCTCTTGCTCTGCTCCCCTTTATTTCAACATTCCAACGAGATCACTCGCACCGAAACTTACACAGAGATGTATACATTCCGCAAACGAAATTATATCAACAACTACCATTCCTTTATTGTTACTATTTTATAGCTGAGAAGTAGATACGTTTCAAAACCATAAACTCTTTTAATATAGTATTCATAATTCTTCTCATTTATGAAAAGCTCCATTCTAGTTAGTTTATTTCCATTTCCTTGATTAAAGAATTAAAAAATCAAACATTTTATGTACCTACTTTTTGTTTCGTTTATCGTTATTTTAAACTAAAGCGTCAATTATTTCCAGAAATGTCGGATAACTTTGACATGGTACGACTTGGACCAAATTTTATTATGTCAAAGTTACTTTTAATGAGGAATCCAAAAATATAATAAATTGAACCTTGATACCCTCTTACGCAATATTGGTGAACTTTTTTGTGAAATTATTAGTGCAAAAGTTTGTAATTTCATTTATTTTTATTACAATTCAATTTTATATTACACAGCGTGTTCTGGAATTTGAAAGTATTTGTATACTAATTGTTATTGTTAGTCGGTGACAATTGTCTGTTAGTCTTGGCCAGTCTTGGCCAGTCGATAAAAACAAAGAAAATGATTATTGAGTTGTAAAGTCTGGTCGATAAAAAAAGTTGCAGTATAACTTCACATTACACAAAGCAGGCTGTTCGGGCTTATGAAGAAGTAGAAGACGTACGGGAATCTATAACATTAACCAAGCCCTAGCCATCCTCGAAAAAAAAAGTAAAAGTAACCTTGGATATCTGCTAAAAATTGGAAGACACGAATGGTGTTTGCAGCAACACATCGTGATTGGACTAAAATATAATGGGTTAAAATACACTTGCGTGATTAATCTAAGTTAAAATTATTCGGAAGTGATGGCAGATGATATGTCAAGGGTCCAATAGGAGAAAGATATAATCCACGTTACATTACCCCCACAATAAAAGATGTTGGTGGTGAGTCCACAGATGGTTTTCTTCTTTTGGGGTTAGCCCTGTTGTAAAAATAAAAGGTAACATGGATGGTGCGCATAAAGGCATTATAGCATTATAGAATTGCTTGCTTACATATATCAAAAAGAAAATGCCACGGAGTTGGAATTAACAAGGATCAAAAGCATATATCTAACAGATTTCAAGTTAACTATGTACATATTCTTCAATGACCTAGCCAATCTCCAGACACTAACCTAATTGATTTCCTCTGGGATCAACTAATGAATAAAGTAAAAACCAGAATTCGCAAATATAAAGATTACTTTGATGATCTTTTAAGTTATCTTCAAATGAATCGAAAAACATCACGAAACCTCATCGATAGTCTCACTGGCTCTATGCATCGTCGCTGTGCTGCGCTAATTGCTGCAAAATGTATCCCAACCAAACACGTGGGTCGATCAAATATAAGCTGGGCGGGTTTGTTACCAACTGCACACAAACATTTCTATTTCCTCGTTGCTGTCAAGTCGCTTGCCTCTAAGTGCTTCTTTTAGAGGTCCAAAGAAATGGAAATCGCATGGAAACAGGTCTGATTTGTAAGCTTGATGTCAAAGGAGTTGCAAGATAATTTTCATCATTTTTGGATGCCTAACAGCTTTTCTGTAGGCCCTGGCGTTGTCATATACAAGCAATACTTTGCGGATGGCACAATCTCGTTTTTTGTGTCGATTCTGGAGCCTAACTTGATCCAGGTAGCAGTAGCAAAGTGCGTTATTGGTTCGATGTCTGTTTAAGAAATTGACCTGGAGGACCCCTCTCCATTCTCCAAAAAAATCGTGTCCAACTCAGACTTCGAACTTTGGCGGTTTCACTTGGCGTTTATTTCTCGCTTGATTTCGATGGACCAAATCTTTTTAAACGTTTTCCATGAAATTGCATCTTTCTCAAACTGGACCTGCACTCTGCGGTAAATTTCGACTGGTTTCACGTTTTCACGAGTGCACAAAAGAAACAAGCCCACTCTTCACATTTATTGTTAGTGCTACTAAACTAAGGACAGAACAAGCCGGCTGGTGTGGTTCCCTAACTCTAGGCATCTCGACCTAAAGATCTGAACAATAAATACCATTTCCAACGCTTAGAAGACAAAGGCTCGTTTATATTTAATCGACCCACGTAATAATCATAACAATAGATCTGTTCAATCTTTTGGTTGTATTATGTTTAATTTTTCTTTTTACTATGTTAATAATATGACAAACTTTTACTTTCCTAATTCAAGACAAACAAGTCGTAAATATTTATTGAGAGGATATACATGGTGCCTGTTTTTCGAGCAGCAATGTGGTAATTTCACTTATTTGAAGAGATAGACAATCGGGTAAATGGGGGCAAAGTTGCGTATGTTAGTGCTTACTAATATCACAGAAACAATTGAAGATGTGAAAGCAGATTATTTATATGCACTAAAATACGCAACTTTGCCCCCTCTTAACCGATTCTCTATCTCTTCAAATAAGCGAGATCCCCCATAGTGCAGTTCGAAAAATCGAAATTTATTTCATTATTATCTCAAATATACACCTATTTCTGTATACAAATATGACTTGCCCCACTAGCTAAAGAAAATTAAAATAAAACTTTAAGAAGATTTATGACAAATGCTTGCTCTCTCGGCGCCACCGATATTTGCTGTCAAGCAAATATCGGCTGGCGCCGACTTATATCATCTGTCAATATAGTCTAAATGTCGGCTGCCGCTGACTTGTGGACTATACATGTCAAGTTGACACGATGAACTAAATTTCGGTTTACGCTGAGTTAGGTCGAGTTGACACGATGGACTAAATGTCGGTTGGTGCCGACTTATGGCAAGGGGAGGAAAACGGTTAAGGCTATAGTACGTCTACTGACAGGACACTGTCAACAAACACATAAGCAAAATAGATCTGGCAGAGGATACGATATGTAGATTCTGCCAGGAAGAAGAGGAGGACGTTCTCCACATCCTGTGCCAATGTGAGGCCCTAGCAATGGTTAGATACCTAAAGCTGGGCAACGCTAAACTAAGCGCAGAGAGCTACACCCAAGGCTCACTGTCAGGGTTAATAGGGCTAATCAAAGAGGCGAAGCTCGAGCACATCGTCTAGGATAACAGGGATTCACAATAGATCTGCAAGGGTCGCAGTGGTACAGGCCAAGAGGCTACCCCTACAAATATCTAATCTAATCTATGGCAAGTTGATATAATGGACCAAATGTCGACTTAGGCCAAATTACGTGGTATATCCCCAAAGTAAGATCTGTTTGACTGGTTAAAGAAAACCAGTACATATTCAGGAAACATATATTGTGAACGAATCTCCAAACCGTAAACTATTTTTCTATATAACTCTTTGTATTCCCTCATTATAAGAAAGTGCCGCCTGTGGTGTCAACCAAGTAACAACATGTTCTCTAATCTCGTCGTCATTGTTGAACCTCTTGCCATCAAGACTTATAGAGAGAGCAGAAATTGTACTCTTTTGGTTTTGATGAATCTTTTCTTCAACTGCAGGAACCAGATCATCACTTATCAAACATGGACGCTCACTTCGTTAGTCATGATGCTAATTATCACATCCTTTACGTCTTTCATTGAAAATGTGATAAGTGATTCAATGTTAAGGAGATGAACCATTGAATTACTTATCACATTTTCTCCGTACACGACGCAGATCTGTTGATGAATATGGACAGTTTTAATGATCTTCGCATTTAGGAAAGAAATTGCAGACCTATTCTCACAAGCAGTGGGATTTTTAATTTTATTCGCCATTTCAAACAAGCACCACCAAGCGTACACAACACTCAGCTAACTCATAATAATGTCAACTTCTTAATAGGTTATGGTAAGTACCGCGTATTCGCGAAATTGCGATCGCAGCGCTGCTGTAGCAAGAAATACAAACGGGACTTACTTTCTGTCAAAACAATGGCTTACAATTGTAATGTTACAATAGTTAAAATCTGTGCAGTCGATAGAAACATTTTATTAAAAATCCTATTATAGTCAAAAGACAGTCAACTAAGTGACGTATAGTCGTATCATAGTAGTCAAAACGCATTGGTTGTAATGACAAAATTCTATCTTGTCAAAAAAGACAGTGAACCCACTTGGTTCACTGTCTTTTGACTAAGATAGAATTTGGTCATACACTACTTACATTCATAATAGTTAAAATACAGTAAAATACAGTCTACATAGTGATTTAATGACAAAATCCTATCATACTTATAAACTTATAGGCAATGTTGCAAAAGTCAAAATATTGTCGACAAAAAATGTAATTAGTAAATACTATCGTAGTAAAAAAACAGTCATGTGTTACGGTTATTAGCTTTACTTATTATTTTAGTTATACTATACATGTTATTTTATTATAAATTAACGATAGACTTTGAATAATGGTTTGGGAACACAGTTGTAGAAAAATAAACGTGTAATCGGCAAATAAAAAAGAAATAGTAAAATATCACAAATTGTAATAAATTGGGCGTGACAAATGTCCTGGCGTTGTTGGTTCCGGGTGCGCGAAATCATTCGTCGCGATTTCAAAAGAAATTTCTCGTCTGGTTCTAAAGTACAAATTTTTAGACGTTGTAAATTGGGTCGGTGTTATTTTAAGAGACCGAAACGGTGCCGTCGTCTGCCAGCAAATAATAAATCGCGACAGAGGCCAGAAAATCTCTCGTGTGAAAGAAAGGAAGAAAGGAATTTTTCACTGCCTGGGATAATAATAAGCCGCGAAGGAGAAGGAGAGGAGCGAGCTCGTTAGATTTTGCAAAGATCCGTTCCGTCCGATGAGAAATATTTCAGAACCGGTCCGCACCGTTCTCCTCGCGTCAGCTCTTTCTTTCTCAAATGAAATCCAACTGGTATTTGTCTATATATTTATTGCAGGATTTTTTTAATTATGGCCACCTCTCTCTCTCTCTCTTTCTCGCTCTCTTCTGGGTTCCCTGTCTTGCCTGTTGTGCGTTGTTCATGTGTGGTGAGTGGCCTCCTTGTTAGGAGCCCAGCAGTCTACCAGGATATTTCACAGCAGCTTAGCTATGCTGTGACCTGAATACCAACCTTGTTTGCGATGACGCGACACGTGTCCCAAAACTAAAACTTTCCAAATACACTGGAACTCACTTTAGAATTTCCTATTTCTATTCCTGCTAATAAATACGGATACACTAAACGCCATTCTAAACAACGAGCGACCGCTCGTCAGATTTCATTCAACTTTCCAAAACCTCTCCTTCCTACTAAAATTATTAAATTTTATACCCAAACAATCTTGGACTTTTAAAATACGTACACTTTTTTCTGAAGAATTTGATGTAAAAGCTCTGTTAGTTTTATAATTGTCTTTAAAATATTAATTCGCTATAATTGTATAGTTGATTCTTTATTTAATTTAAAATTAATAAAGTTTATTTTTCTATTAAGTATACGTATGCATGTGCTGTGAATTTTTGATATTTCTTGTTTTATACAATAGTCCATTTTGAAGCTTTATACGAGTGTTTTCCACTCCCAGATTAAGCATGAGGTAAAATTTCGAGTTTAGAAATGCCTGAAAATTTGGTTTGGTCGCGTAGCGCTACGCGACCAAACCAAATTTTAAGGCTTTTCTAAACTCGAAATTTTACTTCAGGCGCCACGCGTGTAAAACATTGGTTTTAAGTGATGTTTAAAATGTACGTTAATAGCTTACTGCTTTAGTAGCATATTATGAACTTCACAATTTTTCAGTGTTTTATACGCGTGTCGTATAAAGTAAAATTTCGAGTTTAGAAAAGTCTGAAAATTTGGAGCGACTAAACCAAATGTTCAGGCTTTTCTAAACTCGAAATTTTACTTCATGCTTAATCTGGGAGAGGAAAACACTCGTTTAAAACTTCAAATTGAACTATTTAAAAAAACAACGTATGTTGATTTACAACATACTGGGTGCCCGTATTTCGACAGAATGTAAGGGGATCTCAGTTATTTGAAGAGATAGAGAGTCGATTAATTTGGGGCAAAGTTGCGTATTTTAGGGCCTAACAATAATCTGAAAACAATTTTGAAATATCTTTTTTTTGTTTTCGAGATATCAACAAAAAACTGATTTTTTGAAAAATCGTTTTTATTTTTTTATTCAAAAACTACTGAATCTGGACATTTAGAACTTTGACAATATAGAGGCATTTTTTTAATAAGGAATCTGGTACCATATTTTTTTCAAGATAACTATAATACTTACTCAGGGACGATAGCCAACTTTTGTTTGTCTTATGAGCGCCATTTAGGATTTTCATATTTTTTGAAAGAATATTTTTTTCTGAACTCAGTGATGTACGCACTCATAATTTATTTTAGATTTGATATTTAAAATTATGATATTCTCTTTTTTGCAAAGAGTGCCTTGGAAACAATGACGTCATATCTGGTAATCAATAAAATCTTGACAGCAGTCAATCATTGTTAGCACTCAAAATTTATTAATAACTGTTAATCTTTTGTAATAATAATAATAAGTATCGATTATCACATAAACATTGCACAAACTAAATTTATTCAACTTCTATTATTATTTCAAAATTATTCATAAAAAAAGTAATTCTTGCATTTTTTCGCTACATCTCGGTAAATATTGATGACCAGCACATCTAAGCGTTCGAAATTTTTAACTTTACTGTAAATTAGTGGTTTGTACGCGTGGCGCATGAAGTAAAATTTCGAGTTTAGAAAAGCCCCGTGAAAGTTTGTGCAGCGACCCTTGACAAATTTTCTACGCGGGGCTTTTCTATACTCGAAATTTTACTTCATGCTTAGTCTGGGAGTGGAAGACACTCGTTAGTTCAAAGTATACCGCAACTGTTAAATATGTGTCGTCGGATGCCCATTTCAGAGGTGATATGTAAGCAAATTATGGGTCCTAGGAGTTGTCAAATTAGTGAGTTACTCAACTGTTTCAAAGGCAATCTTAACAATAAATAAAAGATTAAAATTTTACATATAAAATGTACAATGAACTATAAGTGTGAAACATCTTTGAATTCAGAAATAAATATTCTTCCAAAAAATATGAAAATCCAAAATGGCGCCCATAAGAAAAACAAAAGTTGGCCAATCTCCCTGGGTAAATGTTATAGTTATCTTAAAATAAAATATGTTACTAGATTATCGTTAAAACGTACCTGTATAATGTCAAAGTTGTAAATTTAATAGTTTTTGAATAAAAAAAAAAAATAAAAACGAAATTTCAAAAAATCCCTTTTTTGACAATATCTGAAAAACGAAAAAATATATTTCAAATTTGTTTTTAGATTATTATTGGGCTCTATAATACGCAACTTTGCCCCAATTTAACTGACTCTCTATCTCTTCAAATAACCGAGATCCCCATACATTCTGTTGAAATACGGACACCCTGTATACGATGTAATTCCGACATGTATACTTAAAAGAAACTCTCTGTATAGCAATTAACATGACAAGCTTAGTGGAACTTTTGCGTTTTTAAGAGGAAAATATGAAGCATTTTTTTAATTACTCAAAACATTGTTATTGATAATTGTAAAAGTATGTTTGCAAATTGATGGTAAAATGTAACGTTCATAATGGAATAACTGCAAACATTTCCAGTACTTGAAACTGTTTTAAGTACTCCTTTGAGAATGGAAGTAGTTAGCCGAAACACGTGTGAGAAAACTTAAAATAAAAATATAAACTTTTGCAGGTGTTAAGTATATAAAAATGGTCATGTTTCCATCATACTCGTAGTATTTTTCCTGTCAGTCGTTTAAATGGGGGGAGTTTAAAGCAAAAACAAATATTTTCGACGAACAAAAATCAATACAAAATGTTTGTCTGACGCTTTTGCGCTTCTAGTCAATACCAGATTGAAGGCCATGTCATTTTACTTTAGAAATGCACCCACTGAGCAAACACAATTAAGTAATGTTTCATCAACATTAAAACAACGTTTAATATTACTACAATGTTGATATAACGTTATTTGTTTGTTTTTTTCTCATTGTGCACCCACTGAACACGGACACATTTTAAACATTGCACGAATATTGAACATAATACTTAAATAAAACATTGTATAAACTTTTTCCGTGCAATATTTATTCATATATATTACCTGAATGTTAAAAATGATACTAAAATTTAACATTGTTTTATAACGTTTCAAAAATATTACGGCAAAGTAACACAACGTTATATAATCATTACAATTTGACTTTTATGCAACATTGTATTGTAATCATTGGATATATATTAAAAATGGTTTTTAACATTCTATAATTATTCAAACTGTTGCTGTAATGCAGCATCGTTGTTTACACATTTCGTGGACATTGAACATACAAAGAGTTTTTCATTTAAGTAAACATGTCCCAATTATATGCTGGAAATTTTCAGAAATACGTTTTTTTTTTTTAAAGAGTTCAACCGAAGGCTTTAGACGAGTGTTTTCCACTCCCAGACTAAGCATGAAGTAAAATTTCGAGTTTAGAAAAGCCCCGTGAAAATTTGTCGAGGGTCGCGCAGTGACCCGAGACAAATTTTCTGGGCTTTTCTAAACTCGAAATTTTACATCATGCGCCACCCGTATAAGACGCTGTTTTCAATTGAAGTTCATGCACTTGTTTACAATATTTTAATGTTTTTAGAGTTTAAGGGTACTGGGTACTTAGGTTCCGGGGTACTGTCTCTCCTAGACTAGAGATTATTCTTTGTAAGACAGTTTTTTTCTTGTTACCAATACATTTTTGTATTTTTTGACCCGTTTAAACCCAGAAAGGAATTTTGCATTAAGATTACGAGAGAAACATTCCTATAACGTTCACTTAATTGCTGCACATCCGGTTGTATACAATACTGATTCTATGCATTTATCGTATGCAACTTAACATACATACATTCGTTTGTTGGATTGCATACAAATAAGAGTAATCGCTCGTGTTGCATAGGCGTTGCTTTGTCAACGGTGCAGGAATATTTTTCTTTAAACGTTAGCATGCAACGTTCCTGTAGGCGGACATTCAGCGTTTATTCAACGTTTTTCAATATTCATTCAACCTAAAACGCAATGTTTCGTGTTGCGCGGTAACATTGATGCAACGTGTCATGCAACGTTTCTTCGCTCAGTGGGCAGGGTGTCCAAAAAGGGTGAGTGCGGTTTTAAAGTGAAATAAATTAAAGATAAAAATTCTTTTAAGAAAATGTTTTATTGATTTTTTATTACAGATAACTGGAAAATTATTTACTAAAACTAATGTTGTCTAAAAGTCTACCGTTTTGCTCGCGGCACTTCTCTAATCTTGATTTTTCACTACGCGATGACACATTGCTTGAGGTATCGATGTCATTTTTGCTGCGATATTATCCTTAAACTGCGTCAATGTCCTTCGTTTATCGATGTTCTCCTTTTTCCCATAAGAGACCGGAGTCCTTTGGACTATTAAAGGACTCAGGTTTGGATTGCGTAGTGTCCAGTTAACATCACCTCTTCACGAAATGAGTTTATTGGGGAATAGGTCATTTATTACTTCAATTGAAGGATTTGGTGTCTGACTCGTGGCTCTATTTCGTTAAAACTAAGTTTCTGTATTAAAGCTACCAAACTATTGCAAAGGTGGAGCTAGGAAATAAATAATCATCTCGCAGTATCGCTCTGCACTCACCCTTTTTTGAGACCCTGTATAAAAAGTATTCATCCGCGTCGGTCATCGCTTGCAGCTCGCTTAACTTTTCACAATTCTGACATCTTCCGTCAGCCACAGTATCTTCAAGCCAGCCACAGTATCTTTGGAACCGTAATAGTTAGAGAAAATTTTCCAAAACCGTTCCTAGGATATGGAGGGGGAACGATTTTGATCCACATAAGAATCTTCTGCAACCAACCCCTTAGGCTGTAGCCACTCTTGCCCATTTTTTTAATGGCATGACCCCACTTGTGATATATCATTACAAAGGCCTTTCAAAATGCTAATCAGTGGTACCAACAAAATTTTTTATTGTTACATAAAAATTGTAAAAAAAAAATTAGTTATTAAATTATAGTATGCTCAAAATGATTTCCATTATTTTCGAGACAATAATAAAGTCTATTCTCAAATTCCTGTCGTACATTTTGAAAGGTCTGTCGTGGAATAGCTCAACACCCTTGTATTATTCGTTGTCGCAGATCTGCGATAGACTCGGGCTAAGTTTTATAGACCACAGATTTTAAGTGGCCCCATAAGAAGAAGTCTAATGGGGTCAAATCTAGAGATCTAGGTGGCCATTCAATTGGTCCTCTTCTACCAATCCATTGATTCCCAAAAGTGTGGCTTAGCCAGTCTCTTAACAGGAACTACATAATGCGGAGGTGCTCCGTCTTGTTGAAAATGTAATAAATTGTCATTCAAGATTAGTTCATCATTTTCATCTCTTTGATATTCTAATTCATGAACTATAAGGGGCTGTATTAATTGATCTAACATTTCATAGTACAGTTGACCATTTAAATTTTGATCAATAAATAACGGGCCAATAATGGAATCTCCAAGAATACCTGCCCAGACATTAATTTTTTCGTGATACTGCGTGTGGACTTCTCTAATAAGATGAGGATTGTCACCACTCCAATATCGACAATTTTGTTGGTTTACATTACCATTAAGATAAAAAGTACATTCGCCGCTAAAACGAATGTTTTTTACTAAGTCAGGCTCAGCTATAATTTTATGAGCCATCATTTCGCAAAACTCAATTCGTCTGTCTGGATCATCATCTCCAAGTTCTTGCGTAATATGCATTTTATAGGGATGAAATTTGTGCTTTTTCAAGACTTTGCGAATGGATTCATGACTCAATCCTGTTACTCTAGACATACAACGAGGTGATGAAGTAGGGTCGATAGCAATTTGGCCCAGGACTTCAATTTGAGCTGTTTCATTTAGGAGCCGAGGTTGATCTCTTTTCTTGTTGATGACCGATCCTTTTTGTTCAAATTTTAAAACTAGATCTAGGACATACTGATGACGTACATTTTTTTCAGGATGTAATTCATTGATTGAAATTGTAGTTTGTGTAGCACAACGGTTTTTAGAACCATAAATAAAAATTAATAACAAGTTTAAGGTAAAGAGCACTGATTACTTAAAGATAGCCACAACAATACTAATGGCAGTGTCACATAGTATTGTATTTATTTGAATTAAGTTAATGAAAGATTTATTTTTATTTTATTGGTGTTTTTTGTTAACGTTTTTTTTTGTATTGCAGACAGGTGCAATTTATTCAGTTAATAAATGTATTCCATTGAACCAAGTTTTGTTATTATTTTAATATTTTTTTTATAGTTGTCCATATTTTAATAAAACAATAGGTAACTCTGATAAAAATTGGGTATTATTGTGTTTATCTGTGCTTTTTCATTTGTAATTTGTAAAAATAAATTGTTATAATACCTAATTTGAGAACAATTTTAAAATCAAATGAATTAATTTAAATTTTTTTTGCATTTTTTATGTCACAATAAAAATTTTAGTTGGTACCACTGATTAGCAATTTGAAAGACCTTTCTAATGATATATCACAAGTAGGGTCGAGACATTTAAAAAAAATGGGCAAGGGTGGCTACAGTCTAAGGGGTTGGTTGCAGAAGATTATGTGGGTCATAATGGTTCTCCCTTTTACAAAACAAAACGAGCAACAAGTAAATATATCGTTTATTACTGTTTAACTGCAAAATTGTATTAAGGGAGAGAAGTTAAATGAATTTTTAAGAAAAAATACATTTCATTAATAGTTTGTGAATGTCCCCAAAGGTTTGACTATGTAAGGACCCCCAGAGGGGGTAATATGGTACTGACTCTATTAATAATAATAATAATTTATTGGTCTTAGTGCTTGAGTTAACAATAATAGACAAGTCAAATATATTGCATTTCGATTAATTTAAATTCTCACGAATCCTTAGAAATGATCGATTGTGACCATTAACTCTCGTCGTATCGGCATTTTCTTAAGAACCTAATCTCTACGCAAATTGCTTATCAACAATACACAATAGTGTTGCCTGGTGGTCGCAGATAGATTGACCACCAAGAGATTATATCGAATCAACATTAAAAAAAAGTATAATAAAGGCAGAACTAATGTTGAGTGAGCTTTGTTACTGTGATTGATATTAGTCTTTAGTATATCTTTCGTGCCTTCTAAATAGACCGAGGAACAAATAATACACGTTTTAACTTTGTTTGTATAACACAAATTGTGTAATACAAACAAAGTTAAACCGTTTTATTAATAAATTAACATGTATAACGAAGTAGAAGCCTCCACAATACAAAAAAAATAACTGTTTTTTGTCTCAAGAAGAGACAAATATGTGCTTCTGATAGTATTTTTTCTCCCGAGTTCACAATATTCAAACATTCTGACATAGAAAGTAAGAAATTACGATGTTCTGCTATACGAGGTCTGTTCAGATAATATCCGAACTTTGTATTTTTAAACTTCATTATTCATTTTATAGATTATTGGTCTTTTTCCCCTTCAAAGCACTCCCCTTCCCTATTAACAAACTATTCCCAGCGATGCTTCTATTTCGCGAAGCAGTCCTGGACAGTTTCATTTGTAATGGCCTCTAAGGTCTATGACGAATTTGCTTTGATGTCCTCAATACTCTGAAAACAGAGTCCTTTCAGCACTGATTTTAATTTTGGAAATAAGAAAAAAAATCGCATGTAGCTATAGTCTATTTAAGAACTAGAAGGAGTAAGTGCCAAAGCCCAATTTACACTATAAAAAGTTACCAGAAATATCACTAGATAAATTTGGCGGCAATTTTAAATAATTTCATAATTACTCTTTAAATAAAATCAAATATCCGTTTTGTACTTCTTAATTGTGGTTAAGTATTTTCTTTTCCATCGTACGATATCGTCAGTTCAATTAAAATGCTTATACGGCATCTCGCCATATATCTGAGAAATAAAACATAATTACATTATGTTCATAATATAATATGGAATTTATATATTAATGTGTCTCTATCAGAGCTGGGACGAATCCTCGTAAAAAGGATTCGAATCACGAATCCGAATCACCTAATATGATTCGAATCACGAATACTCGAATAAAGGATTCGTAAGAAATAAATATGATTCGAATCCTTCGAATTCTGTTTTTTCGAATTACGAGAATAAATTTGATTTTATTTTTTTTGCAACCATTAATATATAAATATCGTTATCAGTTGTTTTAACAAAAATATTCAAAACCTAATTATTAATTATTTCCACTGAACGTCGTTGATAACAGACTTAATATCTGACTCCCTGTTACTCTGGTTAAAGATGTATTTGTGTGTTTCTGAACTCCACTTCAAATCAGTGTTTTGTACGCGTGGCGCATGAAGTAAAATTTCGAGTTTAGAAAAGCCCGAAAATTTGTCTCGGGTCGCTGCGCGACACTCAACAAATTTTCACGGCTTTTCTAAACTCGAAATTTTACTTCATGCTTAGCCTGGAAGTGGAAACACCCGTTCGAAACTTCAAATTGAACTATTTTATAAAATCGATTAGTGCCTGAAATTTACGTAAATAAAAAATTCACTGAATATCATTAAAACGGAAAAAGTCGGAGAAAAGTCATGGAATTATATTCAAATTGACCAAAACACTAACAAACAAGCCATATGATATCATTAAATTTGTCAAAATCAGCAGGCAAATTAGAAAACACCTAGAAATTTATAAAATTAACTTAAATATTGCCAAAAACAATGAAAACTATTAATCCAAATGGGGGATTCCCACAGAAGTCAGTTATATAAAAAGGCCAGGGAAAAAATCTTTAGTCAGGGAAATGTCGGAAAAATTTAACATTTCAGATTGTGGCTACCATTTCAGTTTTACTTCAAACAATAGTAAAACATTTTTTGAAAACTAGATTATTATCTTTAAAAACATTTTTAATCATTTAATGTTCTTATCAAAGCATTCACTTTGAAGTTTCCAACGAGCGTTTCCACTCCCAGACTAAGCATGAAGTAAAATTTCGAGTTTAGAAAAGCCCCGTGAAAATTTGTCGAGGGTCGTGCAGCGACCCGAGACAAATTTTCTGGGCTTTTCTAAACTCGAAATTTTACGTCATGTGCCACGCGCATAAAACAGTGATTTAACGTGAAATTTAAAAACACAAAAAGCATTTTTCATGTTATTCCTCACAATTAATTAGCATTATTTTTGACGATTCAAATCCTTTTGTAAGTATTCGAATCCTTTTACAAGGATTCGAAACCTTTTATAAGGATTCGAATCACCCACATTTAGACTCGAATACGAATCCTCTTAAAAATATGTAACGAATCCAGTTGAACTAACGTTCGAATGCCTCTTTTAAATCCTCTAATTCGAATCCAGAATTTGAATTCTAAATGATTCGATTCCTGCCTAGCTCTAGTCTCTATCTTATTTAAAATTGATTTGTTTCATAAAACTATACAAGGTAGAACGACTCATCTTCGGCATGCTTGCATGATCGTTTACTTCTTTTAAAACTTTATTTAAAGTTGGCAGTTCATTTTTATAGAAGAAACTATGCACGGATCTCTTCACTACGTCATCAAAACTTGTAATTATGTCCTCCAAGCTGTTTAGGGCTACAAATCTCTCCAGATTTCTTATATTCGCTAATGGTACGATAGACAGTGGAATTTACTACTCCTAAAAATTAACCATTTTATTATTTGATGCATATTCTTATGCTATTTGATATCTCACCTATTGCACCAACAATGTCTGATACAACAGCAGTCATTTTTATATGTGGATCATCTGTTATCATCTGCTTATACATATTTATTATGCACTGTTTTTCAGAAAAATATAAATGACCCAAATCCAACTCCTTACGCTTTTTTTGGAGGTGAAGGTGATATTATCACCGAGCTTGTACTGGGTCCATAATCCATCACAACAATATAAACAAAACTAACTTTTAACTATGCTAAAGAAACACAAAAGGTTATTAAGAAACAGAAAAAGTTGCAACTCGGTAACGCTTCGAATTAAGGTTATGTCAGTTGTTGTGTCTAATAATGACGTAATTAGCATAGTGTAAAATTGGCGCGCTCTCGGCCAATCAGAGTTGTAGGTTTTGGCGCGTGAAATTTAAAACGCTCCTCCCAGTTATTAAACAGATTATAGGTCTGGCAAATAAAGGTAGCGGGGGAGGACAGTCATCTGATTTTTGGCACAAAACTGACGAATTAACAAAGCTGAGTGTGCAGGCGCATTATCGTGTTACAAGAACCATGAGTTGTCTTGAGACAACTTTAGTCTCTTTTTGAGAATGTTTTCACGCAACCGTCGCAAAACGCCTTGATAGTACACACGGTTTACTGTTTTCGCGTTTCACGCAAAACTTTACGTTGCATCGTTGCTCCAGAAACTCACACATTTCAATAATCGCCACTAACACTGAAACATGTTGCACTTAAATAAGAATATCACGAAAACTAAATAAGATATCAACAATCCAAGAACATGCGCTCACAAAGGAGATTATGCGCAAGGCAGTGTGCTGCCAACAGCATATCATTAAATATCTCCGTTGGCGCGTAATTCAAAATATTCGGTTATTATCTGAACAGGCCTCGTATTTCGCCTGTGAACCATCTCTCTTGATAGTCTAACAATAATCGGCCAGCATATTAGGATTCCATTTGCCTTGCTACCAGAGCTGGGCAGGATTCGAATCCTTTTAGAGGATTCAAAAGAGGTATTCCAATACTTCCGTAAAAAAAGGATTCGTGATTCGAATTCGTTACATTTTTTTAAGATGATTCCAAGATGTAGGTGATTCGAATACTTATAAACGGATTAGAATACTTACAAAAGGATTCGAATACTTACTAAAGGATTCTAATCCTCCAAAGAGATTCAAATCGTCAAAAATAATTTTAATTCATTGTTAGTATTTGTATAAACCTTTGTTTATTGTGTGTTTTTGAACTTCACTTTATATCAGTAAAAATACGGATTTGACCGCTACACTTCGCTGGGCGCCCAAATCCAAATAATTAGGCTTTTCTAAACTTTACATTCTACTTGATGCTCAATCAAGGAGTGAAACATTAGTTCAAATTCAAATTAAATCCTGTAATAAAAACAACAACTGACTGAAAATGTATTAAAACAAAATCTACTTTTCATAATTGAAAGTGATTCATTTTAGAATAATCAAGTTTCTTTCGATATTATTTGAAGTAAAACTAATACATTGGTCGCCACCAAATGATAAATTTCCATGACATTTCTCTGATTCAAGAAAGTTATTCCCTGTCTTTTTATTATAAATTTTTCCTGTGGAAAGCCCACATTTTGAACAATTTTGACGATTTGTCAACTGCTGTCAATATCAATTGAATTTTCCAATATTTATGTCCGTTTGCACTCAAGTCGATTAAGTTAATCAGTGATTAGTACTCCTTAAAAACACAGCAATTTTATGTGTAAATTATTGACAAAATCGCATAATGATAAAAGAGACATGATTAGGATATCTTACAAATTTAAAACATTTTTATATTCTAGAATTATGACTTAATCAGAGGTTTAATCAACAATTAGTGGTTGATTAATGTTAATCAGTCGGGGTGCAAATGGGCCGTAGAGTTTAATACTAAATGAAAACTATTATTTAAAATTTGTCATTTTTGAGATGTGAATGATAGTATTTAAGATTTATTTAATTTTGATTTTTTATTTGGATACAATTAAATTTTATCCGTTTTTTTATGAAAAAACTCAAAAATTAGAAATAATATAATCATTTTCTTTAGTTAAAATTGTAAATTGTTTTTGATTTTAAAGGTTGTGACGTATTTGCTAATGTTTGTTAATATTGACAATTTTATGTAAAGTTTATGTGTTTTAGATTTGGATTTGTATGACTATTTTTTTTTTAATAATTTTGAAAAATTATTTAAAATCACTTGTATGAATTCTATGAAAAATTATAAATTAAAAATGTTATTATTATGTTTTGGTCCCTTTTGTTGATTTTTGACAAGTTTTTTATTTTTATTTTGTTTCTTGATTATTCATAATTATTAATTATTATGACGTATTATTCTTGAATTTGTTAATCTTGAAATTTTTTTTAAAATATAAAAAGTATCTAAATTCAAATACAGTAAATTAATTTGGTTAAAATAAATGTTATTCAGATCAAGTTATTTTATTTCAATTTATGCCCAGTATTATAAAACGTTTTATTCCCTAAATAAAATTTACTTTATAAATAAATTAATTTATTCCAAAGATTTCGGTATTATAACCCAAAAATAACTTTATTTGGCCAATAAATCTCCTTAGTAAATTATTTCCTTGTTTTTCTACCAAGTAAATTTTATTATCTAAATAATTTGACAGTTAAAAGTCAAAAGTGTAGTATATTATTATAATTACTTTGGATTCTGCTACTTGCATTTATTAATTTCATTACAGTTATTATGTCTACCATATCATCTGTGTCAGATGTAAGTTAGCTTATAGTATCTTCCCTGACAGTAATTAATTTAAACCACAAGAAATTCTGAGGCGTCGAAGACCTAGAGTTTTTCACGTCAAAAGCAACCAGGGATACTTTCTTTTATGTATAGATATGCATTTTTAAAATTAGTTCAATTTGAAGCTTTAAACAAGTGTTTTCTACTCCCAGACTAAGCATGAAGTAAAATTTCGAGTTTAGAAAAGCCTGAAAATTTGGTTTGGTCGCGTAGCGCGAAGCGCGGAGTGGCCAGACCAAATTTTCAGGCTTTTCTAAACTCGAAATTTTACTTTATGCGCCACGCGTATTTAACCCTGAAAACAGTGAAATATTGTAAACAAGTGAACTTCACTTGAAGTGAAGTGTCTTATACGCGTGGCGCATGAAGTAAAATGTCGAGTTTAGAAAAGCCTGAAAATTTGGTTTGGTCGCTCCGCGCTTCGCGCTACGCGACCAAACCAAATTTTCAGGCTTTTCTAAACTCGACATTTTACTTCATGCTTAACCTGGGAGTGGAAAACACTTGTTTAAAGCTTCAAATTGAACTAATTTTAAAAAAGCGTATGCATATCTATACATAAAAGAAACTATCCCTGGTTGCTTAAGCTTTTTTTTCTTTTTCTGTATAATTTTGTCATATTTCTCACAGTTATTTTCCTTAATTATAAGAGATTATACTAAATTTCCAATTTGCTTGAGAATTCAATTTAAAAGATTGACAATTCAATTTTAAAAGTTGGCGGTAATGCCTATCACCACAACGAAAGTGTATAGTTTCTATCGGTAATCTACTAACTAAATTATTTATTTCTAGAATTGCTATTTATTTGGTAGGTTTGCTTTATAATACGCAATTTTATTTGCCCATTAGTTAACTACGTAAATAAATTTACTCCACAAATAGTTATCTAATGATTTATTAATCGTTTATAATACCGGGCATTAATAGTATAAAACGGCGAACGTGTCTAAAGTTAGGTTAGGTTAGGTGCCACATACATTTAGGTAGACGATGTAACATCTAACCTATCCTAACTTTTGACACATTCGACGTGGTCATCGTGTCAAGTTTGGTTGTATCTTACATCGTCAAGGGTTTTGAGGTTAGGTGTCACTCTGATGAGTTAGGTTAGGTATAATGTCATTCTGTCGCCTAAATGCCGACTAACGCCGACTTACATCAACTGCGATTATAGTTTAGATATACTTATGTCAACTGTGTTTATGGATTAACGTAAAATAAACATAGTAATTAAGATACAAATTTAAAATAAACATAATAAGTGCCATAAAAATGTCATAAGTGATAGAGTGATAAACAAGACATGTTCACGACTGTCACAAAATATTGCTACTCTGAAAATTAAAAAAATATAACTAATAATGAATGTATTGTTTATCTATCATTAATCACTTTGTAAAAAATGATTATTATTTTTTCAATATTAAATTCAAATATAAAATGACTTGATTTGTATAAAAACATTTTTTTAACTAAATGAACTGATTTCATATAAATTTAGACACTTTTTTAATTTAAAATTACAATACAACTACTTACTTTAAAAAGTAAATAATTATAGGTATAAGTTTTTGATAATAATAATATTCTTTATTTAGCATCTTTTGCTATACAATAACATAACAATGTATATAACTAATCACTTCTAATTATGAAAAGTAGATTTTTTATGGAAGGTTTATTACAAAAGCGTTCAATTTTAAACTTTAAACGAGTGTCTCCACTCACAGATTAAGCATGAAGTAAAATTTCGAGTTTAGAAAAGCCTGAATATTTGGATTTGCCGGGGCGCGCGAGCGAAACGAGCCGCGCCCCGGCAAATCCAAATTTTCAGGCTTTTCTAAACTCGAAATTTTACTTCATGCGCCACGCGTATAAAACACAGATTACAATTGAAGTTCAAAATATATTCCTTATAAATAATTTATCATTTTGTTTATGAAACAAAATTATGTTTTCCAATACTTTTTTTCCCAATGTGAATCTTGCAACGCATTTTGTCTAATAACCTTTAGACAGAACGCATTTTGTTTAGACAATTTGCGAAATGACAGACAAATACAATTTTATTTGGCTATTGTCTATAAACATTGAACAATTCGCATTTTGCCTAGACAAAACGCTTTTTGTCCATATTTCGTGTTTTGTCCGCAACATAATACCGGGTGTTGACTTGGCGGACGCAACATAGGAAATCGCATGTTAATTTTAAAGTGTTCAAATATTGGCTTCCCTATTTATTTTAGAGACAAAATGTATTGAACTTTTTTGTAGAGGGCAAAATTCTAAATTTATTAATGTTCACACTTGACACTTTACGTTTCTCTAATTATTTAAGAAAAAGTAATGTGATTTTATAAAACAAATGACATACAATGGAATTGATACAACAGTTGCGGATATTCCCTGTTTTTTTTAAGTTCAATTTAAAGCTTTAAACAAGTGTTTTCCACTCCCAGACTAAGCATGAAGTAAAATTTCGATTTTAGAAAAGCCCCGTGAAAATTCACGAGGGTCGCGCAGCGACCCGAGACAAATTTTCTGGGCTTTTCTAAACTCGAAATTTTACTTCATGCTCCACGCGTATAAAACACTATAATATTGTCAAATTTATGTATATTTGAACTTCACTTAAAATCTGTGTTTTATACGCGTGGCGCATGAAGTAAAATTTCGAGTTTGGAAAAGCCCAGAACGGGGCTTTTCTAAACTAGAAATTTTACTTCAAGCTTAGTCTGGGAGTGGAAAACACTCGTTTAAAGCTTCAAATTGAACTCTTTTAAAAATCAACGAATGTCAGAAAATTAACAGCTAAAATAATTAAGAAAAAGTAATTTGATTTTATAAAAATAATGACATTTTTCTTTTATGGTGTAAATCATTTCGAAAACATTTACTTTAATCAAGTGACTACGATATCTTTTGCCGTTTGAATTATAATAATTATAATCTTTATTTTATACAAATACACAAAAAAATACATTTGGGTATAATGTAAAAATAGTGTCACATGAAACTATAATTTAAATTTAAAGTATTCCTCAATAGTGTAAGGTTCTATTTTACAAATTAGATCATAAATTAAATGTTTATATGTTACATAATCCTGTTCTTGCTGAATATGTTTAGGTAGGTGATTATAAAAACGCAAACAAGCATATTGGACACCTTCTTGGGTAAATGAGCGATTTAAAATCGGGTATCGCATATTTTGTTTATTGCGGGTATTAAAATTGTGTAGCATTTTATGGGATCCAAATCTATCTTTATATTTTGCCAGAAACAGGAGACATTTAAAGATATAAATCCCTGTTGCTTTCAAGGTATTTTGAGTAGAAAATTCAGTTCTGCATGATTCCCTAGGTTTCAATTGAAGAATAATTCGCATGGCACGTTTTTGAATAACTAAGACTCTATATAATTCTAACGAGCCACCCCAGTGAATAATACCAAACCTTATAATTGATTCAAAATTGGCAAAATACACTGTTTTTACCAATTTTGCATTTATATTTTTAGTGAGAACCCGCAACATGTAACAGATGCTACTCAACCTATGGCAAACAGCATCAGTGTGTTGTTTCCACCTCAGACCAGAGTCAAGATTAATGCCGAGCACTTTTGATGAGTCATAATTTAAGTTGTTAATATGTAAAATACTCGGATTTTCATTTCTCTTGTTTATGTGAAATAGAACGAATTGCGATTTATCTTTATTCAGTAAGAGTTTATTATCGTTAAACCAATTTTCTAAGTACCTTAAGATACGTGTTGCATTTTCTTCGAGCTCTGGAAAATCATGGCCTCGTACTGCCACATTTGTATCGTCTGCGTAGTTTATGACAGTACATTTGTTATTCGTCATTTCACAGAACAAATCATTTATGAATAATATAAATAATAAGGGCCCTAAAATACTACCTTGAGGAAGTCCTAATGTTATATTTAGAGGCGCGGATTCATAATTTTTATTGTCATGCGTTATTTTTACGACTTGTTGTCTGTCTGAGAGGTAGGATCTAAGCCATGCATTTGCTGTACCACGTATTCCATATGAATTCAGTTTATCTAATAGACGGTCATGCGATACACTGTCAAATGCTTTAGACAGATCTAGAAGAATACCACATGCCAACTCACTATTATCCAGCGCCTCATATATAATTTCGGTGAAATCGAAGAGTGCCGTGTTTATATTTTTCCGTTTTACAAACCCGTGTTGCTGGTTGCTTAAAATATTATGTTTGTCGATAAAACTTATCAATCTTTTAGCCATTGCATGTTCAAATGTTTTTTTAAATGAAAGCAAAAGATTAGTAGGCCTGTAGTTGCTCAAAGAATTTACCTTCCTTTTTTTATAAATTGGTTTGATCAATGCTAGGTTCAGTTGTTTTGGGACCACTCCTTCCTCGAATGTAGTAGTATACAGAGGCTTTGCAATTATTGGAATGATATTTTTAATTAGAAAAATTGGAATGTCGTCTATACCACTACTTTTTTTGTTTTTTAATGATTTTACTATGTTTACTAACTCAGATTCCAGTATTGGGCTTATTAAGAACATAGAGTGTTGGTTATTAATAATACTATTGTTACAAGTGCTGTTTAAATGTTTTAGTGTTTCATTGATTTTGTCTTGTGTATCATTTACGAATAAAAAATTAAAATTTGTGGCGATTTCATTAAGATTTCCTTCCGGAAGTGTATGTTTTGTAGCGTTTGCAGTTAGGTCTTTCACAACCTGCCAACTAGTTTTACTTTTATTGTCAGATTGAATTATTAAGTTTGAATAATAATTTCGACATCCGCAATTGTTGTTTCAATTCCATGGCATGCCATTATTTTTATAAAATCACATTATTTTTTCTTAATTATTTTAACTTAGAAAAACGTAAAGTGATAAACGTTAACACGAATGAATTCAGATTATTTCCCTCTACAAAAAAGGTAAATACATTTTGTTTTTAAAATAAATAGGGGAGCCAAAATTTGAACATTTCAAAATTTACATGGGATTTCCTATGTTGCGGCGGCAAAGTCAACACCCGGTATACATCGACATACTACTGTTTAGTTAGTCTTGGGGGGGGGGGGGGGGTATTACCTACCCGTAAAGTAAAAGTGTTGTGTACATTTCCGTAAACCCGTTGATAAGTTTTCTTTAAAAAATGATAAAATTATTGGTATCTAGAGTTGATCATCAATTTCTTCTTGTAATGTTGTTTGTTTTATACTGAAGACATGCCGAGTAGCGACTGATACCGCGTATTTGCATCACACCTAATAATTATTCACGGACATTAATCTTTTTTTTACGTTTACGACTCGAATTCTTTTTTTTTTTCGCTTATCGACGAATTCCAGAAGGAAAAGTTTTCGTTAATGGCGAGAGAAAAGAAAGCGCTCTTTGGAACGCGCAACACATACACATCCTGGTATCGGGTGTACGTATTGCCATTTTATCGTCGACGCGGCCTTTTTTATCTCTCCGACTTCCTCGTGGCATTACAAAATGAACGGACCGGGCTGACTGTGGCCGATAAGCGGGCCCCAGGGTAAATAAACTGCTATGATAAGAACGAGTGTGCTTAGGGCCGTGATTGCATACCTATAGAATACCTCTTTGCGCCTGTGAGAAACGAAGGAATGTTTAATAAGACGAATTCTGTGAGAAACGCATCAACATATGTAATCGCTTGTTGATTTATTACTTAGATATTCTTTTTTTTTTTGGAGTATAGGGCTGTACAGTCTATCAAATATTTTGTAGCTTTAGATTCAAAGTAACTGTCCTAGATAAAGGTGCTATTAGAGATAAGTAATGTATTTATCCAACGTGTTTTGTTTGTTACCTCTTGCTATTAATGCCATCTATTCCTAGTTGAGCACAAGTTATGGATTATATTTTATGCAAAATTATTGTAGAGCAAATACAAAATAATTTTAATTATAAGATTGAGAATACAACTCATGCGTCACAAAGCTACATTCCCTCCAATCAGAATCGCTTATTGCCATATACAACGTGTCCAAGATAAGAATGCACAGCATGGGGATCTTGAAAAGGGTAAAAGATACAGGGTGGCTTAAATTAGGAAAAAGTTGCACTATTTAGAGTATCTTTACATACCGATCGCAGAAATTCATGATTGTTTATCGTTTTCGAAATTTTCCATGGATTTTTGATTTTTCTAATTTTTGTGTTTATTTTAAAAGATATTAAAAAACTAATGGCACTTTGTCATTGTCACTTTTTAAGTTCTACAAAATGGCGTCTTCAAATTTTGTATCCAATGTTTCATCTCCGAGAAATCATCACCAACTTCATTTTTTTATATGGCCACAAAAAATACAAACACCTTGTATACGGTAGCATTTTTATTACAAATTCAACGATGTATCACACATTATGCTTCTAATGCCCAAAAACAGAGAAAAATAAATTTTAATATTTTTGTAGGTCCTTAATCTAGTAGGCGTTTAAATAGTATGCATTGGAACAATTGCAATATTTCTATTTGATCTGTCACATTATTGTTAAAAACATTCTAACGTATCTTGAAGTTGTTTGTTTTGTTTGTAAGAAGTTAAAGTGTTAAAATTTATTTGTAAGTGTTACGATGGAAGGAGGAAATTTCACAAACGAAGACAAATTTGATATGTTGACGTGTTACATCTTGTGCCACAGAAATTGTGTAGCTGCTGAGCAGGTGTATTCTGATAATTATCCTAAACGAAGACATCCTGAGATAACCATATTTAGATGTTTGTTATCTTATTTAAAGAAATTTGGCTCATTCAAAAAACCGTTTTCATCTCGTAAAAAACAATCCAACGAAGAAAAAGCGAATACTGTTCTACTAGCCGTTGTTGAAAATTCTGAAATATCGACAAGACTAATTGAATGTCAGACTGGGGTAGCTAGATCTAAAGCCCACTTCATTTTATAAAAGAATAAATTTCATCCATATAAATTTAAAATTTGTCAGGATATTAGACCTGGTGACGAGAGAAGGCGAGTAAGTTTTTGTGAATGGTATACCAGAAAGTGTCTAGAAAATCAAACTTTTCATTTTCAAGTAATTTGGTCTGATGATAGCATGACAGGTTTGAATAAAATACTTAGAACCTTTCTTCAATACTTTATTTTAAATGTATATTTTTTCGTATTTGTATCAAACCATTGATAATGGACACTTCGTGTCCGAAATGTACATTTAGTGACAAAATAAAGTATTGAAGAAAGGTTCTAAGTATTTTATTCAAAGTTATAATTATCTTCAAGTAACTCAATCAATCCAAATATGTGGATAGGTATTTTAGATAGCAGAATAATAGGACCCTTTATTTATCACAACAATTTAAAATCCGAGCGGTATCTTGACCTGCTGCAGACTGAATTGGAAGACGCCTTTAATGAATTGAATTACCTCTAGCAATAATTAACAACTGCTGGTTTCAGCAAGATGGTGCCCCAGCGCATAACTCAAGGAATGTACGGGAGTATTTGTCTCAGAGGTTTCCTGAAAAATGAATTGGAACTCACAGTGAAGTAGCTTTGCCAGCCCGATCACCAGATTTGTGCACGTTAGACTTTTTTCTGTGGGGTTATGTAAAAAATCAAGTGTATGAGTCAACTTTTGAAAATGATTTTTTTTAATGTATTGCTTCATCACTGTAAGCATTGATTATAAATAATAATAATAATCAATTTGCTAATCTTATAACATTTTAATTTGCCGTCGGTACTTGTGCTGGTCAAAGCATTTTTTTTTACAAATCTGGTTATAAAACTAACTATAATACTTGATTGTAGGCCTCTCCTAAAATTTGAATGGAATGAAAACGCAGTAGAAACTTGTAATAAATTATCCACATGAGAAACCTTCCAACATAATTCATCACCAATTACACAATTCCCTCAAAAACATCAAAATTCCTCGTCGTTCGTAGAAAAGAGTCAAACATCGAAAACACACTCACACACACACACCTCTTGCGTGCCCCTGAAACGGGCCGCGAACAGGTGTTTCTCCTCGATATTTGTGTGAATGTGAACAGCGTGTGATTTCTGAATGAAAAATATGTAAACTTTTATTACTACTGGTTTGTAAATGTGCTGGCACAGTTATGGCAATAAATAAGTAAAATCATTAGTACGAAAATAAGCGGACACACAGTTAGCCTGATGGACGTTTATTGTGTTTCGAACGAACGGCTTTTCGGTAAGATTTTCTACACATGAATGGACCGCGGCCGCTCTCCCCTCCCTCTCTCCTCCTCACCTTTCCTCTCACCAAAAACAGCTGATGACGTTTTTGGTTTCTAATACGGCTAGTTGCGTTTCTTTAAAGGATTTAAAAGGATTACAACCATCTGTTTTATACGGTAATATTTAACAGTATTTAAAACATAAATTACGTTTAATTAAACGAATACATAAATGATATTACTTTCTTATTGTCAATTTTGCTGCTAATAGAATATTGATGAGAGCTTTTCCAGTTTATCATTCTGACATAAGTCAATTGAATTACATGTACTCGTATAAAGGCAATTTTTGTTTAAAAATGTATACTAGTCTTCAAGGCCGTAGCCAGAAATAAATTCGGAGGGGGTAATAACAATTTCGGGGAGGTTTGATTTAATCAGGGCTTCGAACCGTTATTTGTTTCGTTCCGGAAAAAATAACGGTTTTTTGCGGTTTTCGGTTCAGCACCCAGTGATTTAATTTTTCAAATGTTTTTATTTTATATTAAAAAAAATGTTGATGTGTCCATCATGCACTGTCCTCGTTATAAATATGATGATTCAAATATTAAGAATATGGAAAAGTGTCACAATAGTATATTGTACAACGAGTATATAATGATAGCTATTAATCACGAGAACGAGGTTTGCGGAACGAGCCGAGGGCGAGTGGAGCAAGTCGTTCGAGTGATTAATAGCCATTATATGCGAGTTATACATTATACTTTGTTGACAACAACAATATACAACACAACATTTATTATATATATATATATATATATATATATATATTTATCAAATACGCGTCAGTCTTAATGGTCGGTTTTGTTTTATAATAATTTGACAGATAAATAATGACAGATTGCGTTATTATGATTTGAATGTGTAATAGGGTTAACTCCACTTAAACACAAATATGAGCAATCGTTCAACAATAAATAATACTCACACAGTCTACCCTTTCGCCTAAACTACATAGAAACACGCTCTTTGCACAAAAAACAACCTCTTCCGTTTGGATGGAGTTTTCACGTTGTTAATGTTTGTTCCGCTTTAAAAAACACTCGCGACGGAGTGAAGCATAGTTGTTTACCCGATTTAAAAATGATTTCTGTTTACAAAGGCGTTTTACGCGAGTTAAACTAGTGAGAACGGCGGAGATGTTGACGCGTTACTTCGTACTTTAACAAAATGACGTCGACGACGTCATCACCACCATGGTCAAATGTAAGACAAAGAAACTGATTTGACTAGTACAGCGCTGTTACTGCATAGCGGCAAAAAATCGAACGAGGTAATTATTTATATTCGTGTTAAAAACCACATTTATCACGCAAATCCCGTGTTTAATGTACTTGAGTGTTAATGGGGTGCATTTATGCTGCCCACACAATTACATGATGCACATATTATAAGATTGTCGCGAACAAACTAAATTTGTTCTACTTTTGTTATTATTATCGCCTTTACAAAATAAATATTTTTTGCATTTTTTCGCTATATCTTAGTAAATATCTATCACATCTCAGCAGTATATATTTTTAACTTTAGTTTAAATCAGTGGCGATCCGAGACAATTTTTTACGGGGCTTTTATAAACTCGAAGTTTTAAATCATGGGCCGTATGAAACACTGATTTACAGTAAAGTTAAAAATATATAACGCTAAAATGTGATGATGATCAATATTTACCTTGATGTATCAAAAAAATGCAAGAATTATTTCTTTGTGAATAGTTTTGGAATAATAATAAAACTACAATAAATTCCGTTTGAGCAAGTTTCATATTATTCATATTGTTGATATTTAAATCATCATATCTTTAACGGGGAAAGTGCTATGATGGACACACACCATTTTTAAAATTGATGTGATTTCCGGTGAAACCGGAAGCGCAAATAAGGTTTATAAAAGATCTTCAAACTTGTGTTTAGTATAAGCATACCAAATTTCAAATTGATATCTAACAAAATAAAAAAAACTGGGGTTTTGTCGCATTTTGGTCGGTTTCAGACCACTTTGCGGTGCTGTGAATAGGGGCCCAGCTCTGCTATTTGCAAAAACACGTGTACACATGTCGTTAGGTACATTTGATGTTATTTTTGTAAAAGATATGTTGAATTAATTTCTCACTTAACCGGTAGGGAAACATATTTAATTAATAAAGAAGTGACATAATGCAAACTTCGTGCATTCATACTAAAATGTGATGAAAGTAGAACATTTCGTACAAGAATTCATCACATTTTCTGTATAACTCGTAGTTATAAAATTGGATTCCATTACTTGTCTAAAAAAAAAAATTAGATGATATCATACAGGCTTAACAAATTTAAATCGATTACTATTTGATGCGTCATGATATTTACTTTGTCAGTGCTTGTATTGTATTGTATTTTTCTCTGTGGAATTTGAGAAAACTTATAAAACTCTATTTTTAATTACTTCCGAAATTAAAGATTTCTATATGTTTAATTAATTTCTCTCTTAACCCGTGGTGAAACATTTTGGAATCTAATTCTGGATATTTAATTAAAATACTTGGTTTAATGAATTTAGTGAATTAGTAAAACAAACCAAGTGTTTTAATTAAATATCCAGAATTAGATTAAAGATATCTGTTGATTCTATTGATTAAAAGATAGCAAGATATAAATTTCATTGATTACCGCTGTCAAATGCACTTACAAAACCTTCAATAAATCAAGATTTATTGTTTTCAATCCTTCATACATTTCGAGTGTAAAAGTATAGCCTTTGGGGGAAAAGGTAAAAATACCTTGTTATACAAAGCGTTATGTGTTTAAAAAGTACAAATTATTGGAGAGTTCACGACGTGTTAACATTTAATGGATGATACCTGTGCGGGCGCCCGTTCCTGAATTGGAAACGCGCGGGACGTGGTGGGGCCCGGGGGGCGAGCGGCCTTTTATCGACACCCCCCGCTGGCGCGGGCCACGAGGGGGCCGAGAGTCGGAGGCGCCAGCGATCGCGCCGATCGAGACTCAAAGGGCCCCGCAAGTGTCGACTAAATAATTTCAACGTGAGGCTATAAAGAAGAAGGCCGATTGTTTCGCCTCTTCTCTTCTTCTCCGGCTTCTTCGCCTCGAGCTCTTCTCCGCACCGTCCGCGTCGAAAAATGTAAACCCGCCGCATTCCGGGGCCATCCCCCGCGCCTCATGCTCTCCTTGCAATAGAATTCTCCCTTCTTTCCTTCAAAACCACCACTTTTACCCCGTTTTTCGCGTTTCCGCTCCCGATACCTCTTCAGCTCCCTGTTGCTCTGTCCAGGGAACGTTTTGTTTCCACCAAACTACACTTTTTAGCCGGTGCGCTTCCGGTAAAAAGTTTAGTTCTAGTGCTGGCTAGTTGAGTTGGCTGACATCTGAGGAAATTGGATCAATACTAGGTGGTGGAGACCTGCGGGTGTTTTTGCGCTCCTGGTGTGGAACTTCCTGTTTGTTCTAGGTGAGCTTCCCCGACTTCCGGTTAACCTTGAGAGTTGTTTATGTCAGAAGCGGCTTATAAGGGTGGATTTCAGCAATGCTGTTGGGGGAAAATATTATCAAGCAAACAGAAGCTCAAGAAGTTTTTCATGAAAATATGATTTTCCTCCCTCTTGTGGAGTTTGTTTTCCTTGCAAAGAAAGTAAAACAAAATGTTTCAATTTCTGTAGGACCGTTTTTTGAGAAATAGTTTATAAATACTTTGGTCGTTTGATAAGTTTGATAAAAAAATGGCAGTAAAAATTTTTTTTCAACAAATTTACTTTCCTTTTTAACACAAGACTCCTTCAAGGGCTATACACTTGGTCCAGCGAGTTCCCAATTTAAAAAAAAAAAATCAGACTCAGGAAGTCTACAAAATACTCATTAACAGTGACGAGTGCGTCCTTATTCAACGCGAATTTATCCTTATCGATCCAAATTTTTAAGTTTAGGAAAAATAAGAAATCGCACGTGACCAAATCCGAAGATTAGAATGGATGAGGAAGCAATTCATAGCCCAATTCAAGCACTTTTGTCATTTCTACAATCGACTTGTGGCCCAATAACTTTTAATTATATTCTTCTGTTATTGTCTTACCTTTCTACAATTGGTTAATTAATAATTTGGTTATAATATACAATGTGGTGACCAGGGTTGTTATGTTTAAAACAGTTTGTTTTAAAACAGTGTTTTAAACATGTTTAAAAACAGCCGTCGTGTTTTAAACCATAAAAAATCTTAAATTTGTTTAAAACACGTTTTAAACGTTAAATTTGTTTAAAACGTTTTTTTTTCTTAAATTTGCTAAATTATATTTTATACTACTTTATTAAGATTTTTTGTTTAGGTTTTTAAATTTTAACCAAATTGTTGAAGATATATCAAATTACATTATTAAACATAACATTTTATATTATACTAAAATATCACAACTGTGTGTACATAAATGTGATTTTTAAATACAGTGAGTTTCTCTTTCAGGTATACATGTGCATACATTGTAAATTTTACTACATTCGTTGTTTTTTTAAAAGATTTAAATTTGAATCTTTAAACGAGGGTTTTCCACTCCCAGACTAAGCATGAAGTAAAATTTCGAGTTTAGAAAAGCCTGAAAATTTGGATTGGCCGCGTAGCGAAGCGGAGCGGCCAATCCAAATTAGGCTTTTCTAAACTCGAAATTTTACTTCATGCGCCACGCGTATAACACACTGAAATATCGGAAAGTTTAAAATGTACGGTTTTAGCAATCTAATGCTATGTAGATGTGAATAAAACGCAAGTCACATTCTGCTCTAACAAATTGTTTAAAACAGTGATTATAGGCAACCTAATAACTCTCACGTATATTAGGTTGCCTATAATTGTTGTTGTATGTGTGTGTTTTTTAACTTCACTGTAAATCAGTGTTTTTAAGCGTGGCGCATGAAGTAAAATTTCGAGTTTAGAAAAGCCTAATTTGGATTGGCCGCTCCGCTTCGCTACGTGGCCAATCCAAATTCTTAGGCTTTTCTAAACTCGAAATTTTACTTCATGCTTAGTCTGGGAGTGGAAAACACTCGTTAAAAGCTTCAAATTAACCGCTTTTAAACAACAATTTCCCGCAAATTTAATAATCGCTGTAATTATCGGGATATGTATACTTAAAAGAAAAATGCCCCGTATGTTCTGTTTTAAACACGTTTTAAACGTTTTTAAACATGTTTGTTTTAATTAAAATTAGAAAAAAAAAGTTTTTTAACAACCCTGGTGGTGACCACTCCACGCCCAGATTAAGCATGAAATAAAATTTCCAGTTTAAAAAAGCCTGAAGAATTTGGATAGGTCGCGTATCCAAGCGGAGCGACCTATCCAAATTAGGCTTTTCTAAACTCGAAATTTTACTTCACGCGCCACGCGTATAAAACACTGATTTGAGTTTAAGTTCAAAACCAATATTTCTCCTTTTATTTATTTATTCAATTGACTGAGTCTATTTGATACATCTAATAATATCTATAATATAACACATGCACAATGAAAGTTTAAAATAAATAGTAAGCAAAAACAAGGAATTAGAGTAAACACATTACAATACATTTTCAATCTTTTTAGGGCGCTTCTTAATAAACCCAGATAATACGCGAATCATTTGCTCATTTGTATAGATACTAAATATCAGGGTGCCTTAAAATATTCATAATTTGTGTTTGGGTGTCCCAAGGTAAGAACAGTTGAGAACCACTGATAGAAGATAGTGCATATTGTAGACAAAAGTTGTGTAAAGTTTTTATATAATTCTCTTCAATCTCGTAATCGACGTGCTAGGCCCAATTCACACCGAACAGGCGTCGGGCGGAGACGCGGCACAGGCGAGGCGAGAAGCGCAACGCTTCGACACCTCTTTAATATAATGATATGAGTCGAACCACACCGAGATGACAAAGCGCAGGCGCACGCCTTTTAGCCCGCGCCTCGCCGTTTTCACTCCTCTCAAGTTAGTTTGGAGGAGCGCACCTCTCGTACGCCTCTTAATATTAATTACCTATTTCTTGTCTATTTTCTATAATATGCGAGATGATCCACATAGGGTGAACCCAAAACTCTCTTTGGTTGTTTAAGTTAAATGAAATGAATGACCAATTGCACCACAGCTAATTAACTTTAACTAATAATTAGTAGTTCTTAAAAACACAATAATTTTATTCATAAATTGTTTAAACATTTGCATTTTGATGAAAGAAAAGTGTTTGGGATCTTACAAATATAAAACATTTTTATATTGACGAATTTTAACTTAATCAGAGGGTTAATCGTGATTAACATCTTACCCACGATTAAGTATCTGCGGTACAAGTGGGCTCAAGAGGAATAATTTCAAAATTTTACGTATTGTAAAGGACGCTACAACTGTTTCGCCATACTGTGGCTTCTTCAGACGAAGAAATATTTTCCAACATGTTAGATATTATTATTACAAATTTCTCTTCACTCTTTGCTAGACTCAAAAGTGCCATTTACACGTGCAGTTTTACCTGCATGCTGGACCGCGTTCTTTGTTGGACGAATATTGTCATTCTTGTTTCTGCGCAAAAGTTGCATTTACACGTACACTTTTACGTCAACTCCCGGCATGTGGCATTTAATCGTCGACGCAAAAGTGTACGTGTAAAGGGCCCTCTTCTATCTTTGATCTTCCGGTTTGTCCTACGTACATTTTAGGGCAGTATTTGCAAGTTAGTAAGTAGAGACCACTTGGCTGAGTTTTTACAATTTTGTCTTTGTTGATTTTAATGATTTTACAGCCTTTATTCTGGAGTAACAGCTTTTCTGTAAACAGTATCTCTTTTGTAAGGCTTACCAGGATAACAAGTCTATAGACCCTCTCGTGGGGTATTCTGTAATAATTTTGAAACCTATCCGGATACATTTCCAGCTCTCTCACGACATAAAATGTGCCTGTTTTCGATTTTTCAACTATAAAAGATAAACCCAAAACCTTATCTGGTTTAAACAAGATAAATTCAAATTCAAAACTATTTGAATTCGAGAAAATAAGCTTACGCTTCTTATAGTTTGCACACTTTAAACATAATATATAAAATTACGAAAAAACTATTCGTGAAAATGCAAACAGTGTCTTAATTAATAAGACAATTTAAGACGATAAATATCCATTGAAACAACTACTTCCCGTGCAAATACACCTCCGGATATTGAATTATACAATGAAATATTTAAAATCTTATTTAATTTGATTTGTTACAACGCTATTAAAGTATATATAACGTTTAGGTCAAATTCTCTTCAAACCAACTAACAATACAATTTAAAATGAAAGGAGAGATAGCAACAAATTAGAAGTGAAAGGACTTGGATTAAAACTAATGTCTTAGGCCATCTATAGACGCGTTTCGAGATTTATCTCTTTTCAGTATAGCTTTGCTTGTGACGTTTAAAAAAATTAGGAATAAAATTAAAACAAACTTACTTGGAAAAAGTGTTGTGTGTGGAATGAACAGGTACACAGAAATGGATATATTATGTTTAAAGTGTGCAAACTATAAGAAGCGTAAGCTTATTTTCTCGAATTCAAATAGTTTTGAATTTGAATTTATCTTGTTTGAACTGTACCGTAAGGTAAATAATAAGGTCTCACATTCTTCATACCTGCTAATGACATAATCCCCTTTTTTACCTATAAATACCGACCATCATTTTCACTCATTCCATTTCTGTGTACCTGTTCATTCCACACACAACACTTTTTCCAAGTAAGTTTGTTTTAATTTTATTCCTAATTTTTTTAAACGTCACAAGCAAAGCTTGACCTAAACGTTATATATACTTTAATAGCGTTGTAACAAATCAAATTAAATAAGATTTTAAATATTTCATTGTATAATTCAATATCCGGAGGTGTATTTGCACGGGAAGTAGTTGTTTCAATGGATATTTATCGTCTTAAATTGTCTTATTAATTAAGACATTGTTTGCATTTTCACGAATAGTTTTTTCGTAATTTTATATATTATACTTATCTGGTTTGTCCTCGTCTCTTTCGTTGTCTGAAATCATTTTGACAAATATCATATGATCTGTCAAAGTGTTTCTCGCGATATCCGCACTTCGTCGCCGCCTTTTCTGTGTGCATTGAGCTCGCCTGCGCCTGTGCCTCGTGTCGCTTACGCCTCGCCTGTGCCGCGCCTCCGCCATTTCGGTGTGAATTGGGCCTTAAAATGCTGTCAATGTAAATCGAAATGTACTCGAGTACACCTAAATGTACTTGAGTATATTGAAATGCATTTTGTGTGGCTTATCATGTTATTACAATGAGCCCTTCAATTGAACTTTAAATTTTGTAGCACTTTTTATTTTATGGGCACAAATTTGTCCCAATTTGAATTTGAAATTTATAACGAGTGCTTCCACTCCGTGATTAAGCATAAGGTAAACATTCGAGTTTAGAAGAGCCTTAAAATTTGGCAAATCCAAATGTTCTAAAAAATTTGGTCAACTTTGTTCATAATTTACAAGACACAGAGAAAACGCTGAAAGTAAACATTCACTTAAGGTTTTCGCATTTTACCAAAAGTTGATAATTGCGAGATATTATGGAGTAGAACTAAAATACAAAATTTGATGAAAATGCTATCAGCTGTTCTCTCTGAAATCGATACACAGAATTTTAACTTTTATTTACATATTAAACATGTTATAATGCGGTTGGGTTTTATTTTACAAAAAATATGTTTGATTAAAATGTTGGGAACGCTGGTCTCTGAATAAGACAGTTAACTTATCAAATAATCCCTCAAAGATCATTTCGAAACGCGAGTTTCTCGTCCATCGGCAATCATTAAACATATTGAAATATACGACTAAAAAAGGTTTGTCAAAAATTAATATTCTATCCAACAATTCTTTTTTGAAATTATTGAAATGCAAGAATGCCAACAATGCGGCGTTTATATTAATCAGTCGAATTGCGGGAATTCAATTTGATATTCGCTGGGAACGTGATGTGATTATTCGATTTGGAGTTGGAAAGTTTTAACGAAGTTAGGATCGTAAAATATAATTTATGGGCAATTCGGTTGGAAATTCAAGAAAATTCTGCTACCACGGAAATTTACATCAGGAGAGCATGAGTCGGTGCAGGAGGCATTTTCTTCGTCGGTTTTCCATCGATTTCCCGAGCTCCACCCACAAAACGTAATGTAAGGCCGGTGTTATCAACAGGTGGAAATAATATATTTCATTCAAGTTAAATATTTTCATTCATACAAAATTTTGTTTTAATTTAAAACAATATAATTTATTTGATATTTAAAACGAAACTTCACGAAAGCACAGAACAAACAACTTTCGTTTGAAGCACTATCGATCAATGATCTAGTTTTAATAATAATAATAATAATAATGTTTATTGCCGAACAGAAAACAAATTCCTAATTACAAGACAATTTAGTATTAACAAAAAAAGTTTAAAAACTATAGACTAAAAATAATAACATTTTACTTCGGAATTAACAAAATTATAATAAGGATGTCAATGGTTGAAAAAATGCGTCACAAGTTGGTGGAAGTTGATTAAACAAATTGCAAATCACATTAATAGGCAATTTAAATCCAAAATTAGTTCTATTATACTTCATATTGAATGTGGTCTTGTATCTACTATTAAAAAAGGAATATGCAAGTCAACTAACTGTAAAATATTAGGGCTGTCAATTCGATCACGCAGAAGCTTTTGTAAGAACGTGATGCCTAGTCCGTGACGTCGGCATTCAAGAGATTTGACATTACATTTGTCTAGCAATAGTGAATGATCACAGCCTCTGTCAGGGTAAAGTCCCTCAACTTGAAAGTGCAGAAACTTCAGGAACTTACGTTGAACACTTTCTACTAGGTTAATCTGAAGTTGAGTTTGCGGACACCAAATTAAAGATGCATATTCCAACTTTGAACGAACATATACATTAAATAGAGATTTCAAAGCATTCGGATTTCGCAAATTTGCAGAATTACGATGTATTAATCCTAATGCTTTGAAGGAACTCTTAACAAGTGTTTGAACGTAAGGATTAAATGTAAAATTGTCATCAAACCTAATACCTAAATATTTAAAGACTGTGATTTGCTCAATAGAATTATTGCTAACTATATCATTAAATGAGATTGGTTTAGATTTTTTGGTAAAGAATATAAATTTGCTCTTATTGCTATTCAAATTAGGATTATTAATACTAAATCAATTCGAGATAACAAGCTGATTTTGTAAGCGTTAACAGTCAGCAGGGTTAGCAATTGTTGAGTAAATCTTTAAGTCATCCGCGTATAACAGGTGTTTACACTTTAATAAATAAGAAAGATCATTTATAAAAAGGTTGAAAAGTAAGGGACCCATAATCGAGCCTTGGGGTATACCTGAACTTGTAAAATATGAGTTCGATTTAAAATTATTTATTGCGACATACGATTCACGATCTGTAAGGTACGATGCTATAAGCGATGTTGAATTGTCACAAAAACCAAAGTAGCTAAGTTTTAAATCTTTGGGTAAAGTGTCGGTAAATTAGACCTTTGTTATTTTATTCCTGTTGATAGGGGTAATATTATTATCGAAACATTACCTTGATATTAAAAAACCGTTTAAGCCGTGGGAACAATAATAAAAACGAACCTTAGTATAGTTAATATCAAATGTATTGGTTTTATATATAAATTATAAGAAATTCTCCTTGAATTCACTAATAAGCTCGGAAGAATCTTATTGAAATGAAGATATTTCTATTAAATATTCAACAGTCTACTAGAATCTAAAAATTCTTGGTAAACCAATTACTGCTTGTTCTTTTTAAAATTTATTAAAGCTATAATGAGATATTTAAATAAACAACACGCGGATTATAATGAAGAATCAGCGACTTGTTAATGGCCATAAAAGCAAGCAAGAGCAATAGTTAATTACCAAGCAATCCCCCTTTTCGGAGAAACTATTCGAAGGGAAGGGAAATAAGGGCAATTAATTAATATTGCAATTTGGAGCGTGGAGAATTAATTATCACGATTTATGGGCATGTAAATCGGAAAGTGATACCAATTATTCTACGTTTTTTATTATATTTAATTTTGTAGCTCTTAATGAGCGTTGATATTCGCGTTTGCTCTAACACCAATTATAGATAAACACGGGCAAACTGTACAAACATGGTGAAATGTCATAATTTCATTAATTAAATGGTGATATAAAGAAATGCCTTTATTGAAATCATTTTATGTTTGCCAGAAGCGCTATTTAAACTAAACAAGTACCTAATTTAATATATTTGAATACTTCTGGATGTTGGTTGTGTGCACGTTAAACGGGTGTTTCCAATCCTTAATTAAGCATATAGTAAAATTTCGAGTTTATAAAAGCCCACAAAATTTTGAGGCTTTTCTAAACTCAAAATTTTACTTTATGCGCCACGAGTATAAAACACTGAAATGTTGTAAAATTCAAAATATTCTTGTGTAGCAGTATATTCTTATCCTGCTTCAGTAGTTTATTTTTATTACTGATTTAGCAGTATATTTTTAATTTCACAAAATACCTGTGCATGAAGTAAAATTTCGAGTTTAGAAAAGTCTAAAAATTCGGTTTGGTCGCTCTGCGAACCAAATTTGTAGGCTTTTCTAAACTCGAAATTTTACTTTATGCTTAACCCCTTTCGGCCCTGACGGTGGCGTTTGCTACCACTAAAATTTGGTAAACATACTGTCAATTATTCTTTTAAATATACATACATGTATGCATGAGCTGTTACTTTTCCGACGATCGTTTCTTTATTGAAATAGTTTAATTTGAAGTCTTAAACGAGTCATTTTCACTCCCAGATTAAGCATAAAGTAAAAGAGTTTAGAAAAGCCTAAAAATTTGGTGTGGTAGCGTAGCGCGCAGCGCTACGCGACCAAACCAAATTTTCATGCCTTTGTAAACTCGAAATTTTACTTCATGCGCCACGCGTATAAAACACTGATTTCAGGTGAAGTATAAAATATTCTACTAAAGCAGTATGCTAAAAACGTGTATTCTGAACATCACATCAGTATTTAGTACGTGTTGCGCATGAAGTAAAATTTTGAGTTTAAAAAAAGCTGAAAATTTGGTTTGATCGCGTAGCGCTACGTGACCGAATTTTCAGGCTTTTCTTAACTCGAAATTTACTTCATGCTTAATCTAGGGACTAGGGACTTGTAGTCTAGATCTGCTGCGTGTTATACAAAACAAATGTACTGACAGTGAACGTGACATCTATCACTCAGTATATAAAAGCTCCTGAGGATAGCAGAAGTGATGCTGCCGAAACGTAGAGCGGAAATATATCAAATAACGCGAGAAAGCAGCCCAAAAACCTCCAGCCAGTTATATTTTGCTCGCGAAAACCTAAATATATATATATATATATATATATATATATATATATATATATATATATATATTCAAAAAAATCAGAACACCAAGTATTTATTGCACGATTTTAATAAAATTTACACAATTTGATCATGTAAACGAACTGTATCGATGATCAAAAAATCAACTTGAAAAACAAAAAAACAAATGAATAAAAATTAATAATGTGTTGGGCCTCCACGATTTCCCAAACACTCATTAACACGTCGAGGCATGCTAGAAATCAGGCTGTCAATATCGACTTGGGGGTATTTCATTCCAAACTTCGATAATTTGACCTCTAAGTTCCATTACAGTGTTAGCGGGGCGCTGTAAGTTACTTATTCTAACACCTATCATATCCCAAACATGTTCTATTGGCGATAGATCTGGAGAACGAGATGGCCAAGGTAGCAAATTGATTTCGACACTATCAAAAAACTGTCTTGTAATGGCCGCTGTGTGAGGTCGAGCATTATCTTGCTGAAAAATGGGGTTCTGCAAGCCATTTACATAGGGCACTAACATCGGCCGTAAAATATTGTCAATATACCGAATCGCGTTAAGACTTGCTTCTAAAGAAATTAGAGGAGACCGACTACCATATGCTATCGCCCCCCAAACCATAACTCCCTGTGTAAGAGCCGTATGTCTTTCAACAGCAAATTGTAAAATTCTGCGTTCACCGCGTCGACGTCTCACTCTTCTGCGACCATCATGAGCCCATAAACAGAACCGAGACTCATCGCTGAAGATAATGTTATTCCATTCATGGGCCCAATGTTGTCTTTCCCTGCACCAATCAAGTCTTGCTCTGCGATGCTGCGGAGTAAGAGGTAGACACAATTGTGGACGGTAGGATCTAATACCAAAACTGCGGATTCTTCTGTAAACAGTAGCCATGGATACTCTTTGGCCATTTAGAGCCAACCAGTCATTTCCCAATGCCCGCGACGTTGTAAATCTGTCCCTTAAAGTTCTAAGACGAAGAGCTCGATCTTCACGCTCAGTGGTGCTTCTTGGACGTCCTGATCCAAGTCTACGTCGATTCTCCCCAGCTTCGGGCCATCTAGACCAGCAGCGTACGATCACCGATACACTACGGCCTACCCTTTCAGCAATAGCACGAACCGAAAAACCCGCTTCTCGCATTCCAATAATACGACCCCTTTCAAATTCACTTAGATGATGATATTGTGCACGCCGACGAACACGGGGCATCTTTTTATGTTTTACAAACTGAAACGTCAAACTACTCAGAGGCTACTTGGATATTAGAAGCAATTACATTAAAGAATCAGCAGCTCTTCATAATGGTGAAATCAAGGAAAAATACCATTAAATAGTAACCAAAACAATTGATTTTTTGATCATCGATGCAGTTCATTTACATGATCAAATTCTGTAAATTTCATTAAAATCGTCAAATAAATACTTTGTGTTCTGATTTTTTTGAATATATTTGATATATATATATATATATATATATATATATATATATATATATATATATATATATATATATCGTAATAATATTTGTTAATATTTTCAGTAATTTTTAAACGAAACAAATAAAAACAGATATAAATGTAATGTAATAAATGTAATTGCCAATTCTTGGTTGCAGAATACTTCAAATCTATAACAAGTTAGTCTTACAAAGACTATATCAAACACTCATTGAAACAACTACTTCCCGAGCTAATACCCCGACGGACATTGAATTATACAACAAGTGTTTACTGTTACATACAGTAACCTACTGCAAATGTAACAATTTGGGTCAAATTATTCAGGCCATCTATAGACGCATTTCGAGATTTGTCTCTCATCAGTATAGCTTTGTTTAGAGGGAATGACAAAGCTATACTGATAAGAGATAAATCTCGAAACGCGTCTATAGATGGCCTGAATAATTTTACCAATGACTGTTTGATATAGTCTTTGTAAGACTAACTTGTTGTAGATTGCGAAAATAATCCCACTTTTAATGTTTGAAGTAGTCTGCAACCAAGAATTGGCAATTACATTTATACTTATATTTGTTTTTATTTGTTTCGTTTAAAAATTACCGACAATATTAACAAATATTTTTACGATATGATATAGTCTTTGTAAGACTAACTTGTTGTAGATTGTGAAAAGAATCGCACTTTTAATGTTTAAAAACAAATATGATTATTTGACACTTCATTTATTGCACTTTTCAATAGTTTGTTCAAAGTGTTTTCTTTGATCTAAATGTTTCTCGATGGCAAAGATGAGTAAATTATTCCAGAAAACCAAATAAGAAAGTGTAATGCAAACAGTAATGAACCAAATACTCAAGTGGCTCGAGAATTATTATTAGTTAAATAACGGTTAATATATGGATGGTATGAATGGAATATGAAATTTCATTTATAATTTCCCATAGCTTATGGGCAAATGTACATAAAATATGTCATTCAAACAATTTTCTGTTTACCATTTTCCTGGTAAAAAAATTACGCCTCTTACACCTCTGCGACATCCTACATGCGCGTGTCAATTATCGTAATTACTCCTAATTACTTCATCCTCCTCCTCATTACCATTACGCACTTATGAACGGTCCCATGTAAATAATGCCCGGAGGGCGCGATGCGTGTGAATTCCTTCGACCAATAAAACCGCTATCGTTTCTAATATTGGATTCCGAATTGCCACAAAACTACCAATGGCACAATCAAATGTACCGGTTTCCGACAGGATTGCCATATTCGGAAACGAAAGAACACGCCTTCGTTCGACTGTTTAAATTTCATATTTTTCTACGTATTGACATAGATCTTTTTAGAAACGAAAAATAACTTATAAAATACAATTTTATTTTGAACATTGGTAAAAGAGAAAAATCGTTTTTAAATATTTATTTATTAAAAAGGTTGCATTTGAGTAATAAGTGTCCAATCTTAAATAATTTCAATCGATAACACAGTGCGACAAATTCAAACATTTTTTTCTAAAATGCAATCTGAAAACAAAAAAGAAAAATTTGTGTAAGAGAAAAAGTAAATCTAACTGTTTTTGCGATATTAGGTCATTCATACGTGAGTATTTCGAGTTTAGAAAAGCCCAGGAAATTTGTCTCGGGTCGCTGCGCGAGCTAAAACAAATTTTCACGGGGCTTTTCTAAACTCGAAATTTTACTTGATGCTTAGTCTGGGAGTGGAAAACACTCGTTAAAAGCTTCGAATTGAACTCCTTTGAAAAACAACGAATGTCGGAAAATGTACAGCTTATGCAGTCTATAAGGCCATTAAAGAGTGTAGACCAAAATAACGTCTGCGTTGAGACGTCTTATACCAAGCGTCGCAGAATCAATCGCAGAAAGAATTTCGGTATAGCTACCGGTTAGATTAATCTTAAATGAAATGAACCTTATAAACTTTTCCTGTACTTGCTCTAACAATACTTGAGATGCGGACGAACCAAAGAATTGTAAAGTGCACTTAGTGTTGCCGAATTCGCTTAAATTTCTTCTTATGAACCCTAGCATCTGGAAAGCTTTAGATGCTATATTAGATATATGCAAACTAAATAAGAGATTGGAAGTAAATGTAACACCTAAGTCTTTAATTGTAGTTATCCTAGCCAAAGATTTACCTAATATGGTATAATTAGCAGGGGAGAAAGTCACCTAGAAAATGTGATAGCACGGAATTTTGAGAGGTTTAGTGCAAGGTTATTGTTTTCACACCACCTGCCGAATGATTGTAAATTCCTTTCAAGTAACAAGGTATCGCTCAAGGATCAGGTCTTCATAAAGGTCTTCATGTCATCGGCAAATAATAAGCACTCAGCATGAGTGATGACATCGTTAATGAAAACATTGAAGAACAGGGGACCAAGGTGTGATCCTTGAGGGACAGCAGATGTTACCTGAATAGGGCTAGGCGCGCAGAAACAAATACGCACAAGTTGTACCCTATTTTATATATAAGAACGAATCCATTGCAGAAATAGACCGTCAATGCCAGTGAGCTGCAATTTATATATTAATAGTTCATAGTCAACAGAATCCATTGCTTCGGTATAGATAGCATCTACTTGACATTTTTCTTCGAAGGCTTCGTAAATTAACAAGGAGCCACAGCGGGCGATATAAAGCAAATGTGCAGCTTTTAAATAAGGACGCGGGTAACCCGTCTGGTCCAGGACGATTATTGGCTTCAAGGCTAGTAGGGCTTTTAAGATATCGCTTATATTTAAAGCTGGATCAGTGCTTTCACTGATGTGAGTGTAGCTGGCTTGAGAGGTAAAAGTCATATGAGATATATTGGTATTTGTTTGATAAACGAAACCAAAAATTTTTGCAAAATTATTGACAGTTTCGTCAGTATTCGAGATAACTTCACCATTACATGTAAATGTCGATGGCATTTCGTGTGTTTGGCGCTTCAATTTAACATAGTTTCAAAAAGTCTTAGGGTTACATTGAATAGAACTTTCAACCTTATTAATATAGTTTTTATAGCACTCTTTAGCTTTACTCTTACATTCAGATCGAATTTGGCTAAAATTTAAGTAATCAGATGATGAGCGAGATAAAATGTATTTTTTATGTAATTTCTTCTTTAAAACTACCAGTTCTTTAAGTTGGGAAGAAAACTATTTAGGAAAACACGAGTTATTACTTTGACTTTGTTTTGGAACAAATAGATCGATTAGTTGAAAAACGGAATGATAAAATCGATCACACGCTTTTGTAATATTGCAACCGGCAAATAGGTCATCCTACCGTATGTTAAGAAAAGCATCGCTTAATGCTTGATAATCGGCGCCCTTAAAATTATAAATAAGATTCGTAACGTTACTTAACCATTTATTTTTATTACAAGAACGAAAAGTGAAGGTTATATCAATAGCGGGGTGATGAGGATCACACTGAACAAGTGGGGTTATTGATTCATTGAGTGAAAACTGAGAAATCCAAAAGGCTGGTATAAAAGCTAAAACCAACATTACCGAATTTACATTATATAGCGAGTTTAGTTGGTAATAATTTGAATAACCAAAAGAATTAGCAACCAAAGATAATTTTGCACCCTTTGACTTCGTCACAACACCGTATTGGTCGTTAACCCATGAAGCATGGGGTAAGTCATAATCACCGAACATATACAAAGAGGTATTCCTATTCGTGATTGATTCTGCTGTTGAACAGTGAATTTGATAAGTTGAGTAATCCGAGTTAGGAGGTATATACACAACTCCAACTGTGATACTCATACTACCCACGCTGATATTTACATACAATTCTTCGTGATTTCCACTATAGCTACAATAGTGGTAAGAGTTATAAGTATTCAATACCGCAATTAAAAGGCCTCCACCGATAAATTGTGATAAGGTTTTGACATATAGGGAAATGTATTGGTATATAGGGAAATGTATTTGATAAATGGGAAATATATTTGAGAGAAAGGGATACACATAAAGTGAAATGCAATAGAAAAACCCTGTAAATCACATTATATTAACAAAATCTACCTTTAACCATGTGACGTTCACATATTTTCCTCAAGTACAGCTTAAGATGAGCGTTGCCTAACTCGTATAATCATTATCCATGTGCGTAATTTATCGTTTTTTCTATATTTCTCTTAAACGTGATAAGTGGGTAAAGTTCTTTCACCCGATAATTATTTATAGAACTTATGTAACGCAATGATTGGGTCGAATTTCTCTAATTTAATTTACACTTATTAGAAGTCGTAGCAATTACTTTATCCGACAACTGATAACTTAAGTGCAACTCACATCCGACGTGTGTAATTAATTAATGTAATCGTGGCACATCAACCCCTCTAGATGTGTAATTGATAAATTACGAAATGCGCATATTATGGAAAGTTAAAGAGTATTAACGAAACAAGTTTGAGCGCAGTAATAATAATTTAATCAGACAGAAAAAGGGATAACTTGATTTTTAAACAATCTTGATTTTTTAACAATATTTTCATATCAGAATTAATAATAATTCTGATATGAAAATATTTCCTACAATATTTTTTTAGTGATAACTGTACCAGACAATCCCTACCTAGGGCCTATGAAAAATATTTAAAATTTGTACTAATACTATTGACTGGAAACTGTTTATACACCACAAACTGTATAGTTTACAGTAGTTTGTGGTGTATAAACAGTTTCCAGTCAATAGTATTAGTACAAATTTTAAATATTTTTCATAGGCCCTAGGTAGGGATTGTCTGGTACAGTTATCACTAAAAAAATATTGTAGGAAATATTTTCATATCAGAATTATTATTAATTCTGATATGAAAATATTGTTTAAAAATCAAGATTGTTTAAAAATCAAGTTATCCCTTTTTCTGTCTGATTAAATTATTATTACTGCGCTCAAACTTGTTTCGTTAATACTACTCTAAAAAACATGTTAAATATTAGCTTAAGCCGAGTGTTGACTTAAACTCGGCTTAAATATATTTCGGTGTTTTTTAATCATGGCTTATTGCTAAGCAGTGGTTTAAATTCGAGTTTTCCTAAGTTCCTAACCTCAAACATCAAAAATAGGTGACGTTTTTAATACACGATCGGCCAGAATATTCACTTAATGAATATTCACAAATATTGTTTATATTGACCTATAAATTAATTTTTTTGTATTCTTTCAGAATTCTGCTGAATAGAGAATCTTCATTTTTTTACGCGTGGTGCATGAAGTAAAACTTCGAGATTAGAAATTTAATTGTTTACGTAAAAAATTGGTTTGGAGGAAGTTTGTTTAAAAATTTGTAAAAAAAATCAAACTGTACCGTAAAGCTTCAAAAACTAGATAATTTATACAGAATGAATCAAAGTTCAAGATACAATGAACAGGAATTAAATTATTCACACTGACGTGGAATTATGGCTAATCAATTGAGAGTTAAGTGTGAAATGCTGAACATTTCAATGGAATTTTGTTTGAACATTTGTAAAAAATTCAAATATTATTTTAAAGCATCAAAAACTTGGTAATTTATGCAGAATTAATCAGAGTTCTAGATACAATAAACAGAAATTAAATTCTTCACCCAAACGTGGAATTATGGCTAATCAATTGAGTGTGAAATGTTGTGTGTAAAATGTTGAATATTTTAATGGGATTTTGTTTGAACATTTGTAAAAACATCAAATATTGGCTAGGCGATCAAACCAAATTTTCTGGCTTTTCTAAACTCGAAATGTTACTTCATGCTTAGTCTGGGAGTGGTAACACTTTATGGAAACTTTGAATTGAACGCTTTTAAAAAACAACGAACGTCGCTAAATTTGCAGTGTATATTATATCTAAGCACATCAATCTTTTTCAATCTTTTTACTCTCCTGTCATATTTTCCAAAGAAGAAAATGCACTCGGCAAACCTAAGTATTAGTCTTATGCCCGGTATTATAAACGATTAATAAATTATTAGATAACTATTTGTGGAGTAAATTTATTTAACTAATAAACTAATGGGCAGATAAAATTGCGTATTATAAAGCAAACCTACCAAATAAATAGCAATTCTAGAAATAAATAATTGAATTAGTAGATTACAGACCGAAATTAAACATTTTCATTGTGGCCATAGCTGGAACCACCAATTTTTTAAATTGAATTGTCAATATTGCAAATTAAATTGTCAATCAAATTGGAAATTTAGTATAATTCCTTATAATTATAGAGAACAACCGTGGAATAAGACAGAATTACACAGAACAAGAAAAAGAAAGCTTATTAGAAATTATAAAAGACTTAAACGAGTGTTTTCCACTCCCAGGCTAAGCGTGAAGTAAAATTTCGAGTTTAGAAAAGCCTAAAAATTTGGTTTGGTCGCGTAGCGCGAAGCGCGGAGCGGCCAAACCAAATTTTCAGGCTTTTCTAAACTCGAAATTTTACTCCATGCGCCACGCGTACAAGACAATGATTTCAAGTGAAGTTCACTTGTTCACAATATTTCAGTGTTTTCAGTGTTTAATACGCGTGGCGCATGAAGTAAAATTTCGAGTTTAGAAAAGCCTGAAAATTTGGTTTGGTCGCTCCGCGCTTTGCGCTACGCGTCCAAACCAAATTTTCAGGCTTTTCTAAACTCATGCTTAGTCTGGGAGTGGAAAACACTCGTTTAAAACTTTAAATGGAACTAATTTAAAAAAAGCGTATGCATAAATATAAAAATCCCTGGTTATGTCTGACTTGAAAAACTCTAGGTCTTAGAATGTCTTGTGGTTTGAATTAATCACTGTCAAGGAAGATACTATGAGCGAATTTAAATCTGACATGCATGATATGGATAGACATGATAACCGTAATAAAATTAATAAATACAAGTAGTAGAAGTAATTATAATAATATAATAGACTTTTGACTTTTAACTGTCAAATTATTTAGAGAATAAAATTTACTTGGTAGAAAAACAAACAAATAATTTACTGAGGAGATGTATTAGCCAAATAAAGCTATTTTGTGTTTATAATACCGAAATCTTTTGAATAAATTAATTTATTCCTAAAGTGAATTTTATTTAGGGAATAAAACGTTTTATAATACCGGGCATTAGAAGTACAAAAATATTTATTTATTTAAAATATCCTTACTGATTGTTAAAGAGCACCCAATTTTAAATAGAATCTGTGATATAGTGTCATTGTTACCCTAGCAGAAATCGCTATTCTTGTTTAAAGCCTGAAAAATATTTGTAAAAAAAATCCGAACGTCGCACCGAAAATTTATAATTTTTATACCTGTTTGGTTTATTTAAACATTATATTACAAGGCGGTTATAACGAATTGTATAAATAAATTGTAATTATAACTAACAAAAATTTGAATAATGTTGACTTTTATACCTGTTTGGTTTACTTAAATATTAAAACAAAAGACGGTTATAACGAATGTTATAAATAAATTGTAATTCTAGCAAACATGTAAAGAATTTTTGACGATTTTTAAAAATTTGAAGTTTTCATTTTTTTATGAATATAATTTTAACCACTCAATTAATTGCATCAAATGTTTGTTACAAATTAATTAATGCAGGGATTTTTTTATGCCTTATTTAAAGCAGGTATTTCAGGTATTCGTCGTTTTTGAAAATCGTTCAATTTGAAACTTCTAACGAGTGTCCTCCATTTCTTGGTTAAGCATAAAGTAAAATTTCAGGCATTTCTAACTCGAAATTTTACTTCATGCGCCACCCGTATAAAAGGCTTAAGTCTTAGGGTGAAGTTCAAAATATATTATTTTTAATTATCAATGTTATAATTTTTGGCTGAAAAATAGAAAAAAACAACCGATTTATTAAAATGTTCATTAGAGTATATTTACTACCACCATAACTTAAGCTACGCTTAAATAAGCTTGGCTTAACATGTGATTCAGAAACTCATTACGAAATAAAGCCCAGCTTATCTAAAACAACACTTTACGAAGACTGCAGTTTAAGCCACGATTGAACAATTGGCCGTTAGAGTTACAGGAACTGGATTCAGGTGTTACGATATAAAAAATTAAAATACCACTTTATTCGCATTTTGATCGACAATTTTTTTCATTTACATGTTTTTTAAAACCTTTAAACGTATTTAATTATTTTTTTACTCTTATACATTTTCTCTAACTTAAATTCTTACATAAAGGGTGAGTTTTTCAAATATTCTCTATGCGGATCTAGGAAACTATACGAGATACAGAAACAGATAAATGGACAAAGTAGTGCAGTTTTACGAGCTCAATAAAATGAGAATTTTAAAATTCGAAACAGTCAAGGATATCTAGAACAATGTAAAAAGTGCCGATTTTTAAATCAATTTTTCTTCGATTGTTAAGAGATACAAAAAAACTAAAAAATCTGTGTTTTAAATAATTTTTCTCCAGATAATAAAATGTTATCAGATTAATGAAATGTTCTCTGACTAAATCAAACTCGAGAACATAAAAATGTTTTAAATTTGTAAGTTATGTCAAACATGTCTCTTTTATCAAAATGCCAATGTGTAAACATTTTGAAAATAAAATTGTTGTGTTTTTAAGAAGTATTAATCACTGATTAAAGTTAATCAGCTGTGGTGCAAGTGGACATAAGATGAAATGTAGAAATAGCGAATTGTTTTTTTTTTAAAGTGATGTAGTATGTCTGGGCGCGGCAAGTCGTTTCGTTTGATCGTTTGGTAATTTCAGCCGGGTCCATTCACTCCTCCGGCCGGCAACGTTTTCATTCAGAATAAATGATACTTCATAAAAATCTAGCGCCAATAGCGACTCGGGGAAAAACGACCATAAAAAGGCTGTGTGTAATAATGAGTGGAAGATCCATTGGCACCGTTAACAGTTAAGAGCAGCCGAGCAGCATTCTTCTTTCGGTCCAGGCGAGTCCGGCCCTGTCAATTAACGTTATCAGATCCAATATCGTCTATAATCGGTCGCCTTTGCGCCGCTTTTAATTTACCACGAGAGCGGTCCTTTCCTTTTCCTCCTTTTCCTTTCATAAATTCAAAACTTCCATCCAATTTGCATCAAACACCAAATCAAAATCCGGAGGAGCAATCTTTTGTCGATCTGGCGATTTGCATATAAATACTGAATAAATATTTGGCGAAACAAAGCGATGGGGAATTATTTTTTTCGTTTTTTTTTTCGGCATGTGTATTATAGTTCGTGGAGAATGAGAATGTGTCCGTGGAAGCATGGCAGAATGGTGGTCCTGGTGGCCAGTGGCCACTTTTAGTAAAGATATGCGGCCGCTTTGACGCCTTCCAAGAATCACCCAGCCCAAATCTACATTCAATGCCAGGAGCAACCAAACAACCAACTGCATTCTTTTCAATTCTCACATTTACTTTACGATACCAGCCTTTTTCTTTGCTTCTATTTATTTTATACACTGATATCTTAGATTATTATTACAACTATAGTTTTCATTGAACACATAGTAATTGAGTTTACAGGATCTACTTGTAATTTTAATGCATAGCTATCAAATCCCTATCATTTTCAATTATCGTGTACCGGGTGGCCAAATTTGGGTGTTTTTATAGGGCAGGGGTGTTCAACCCGTCGATCGCTAGAACACTTTTGGTCGATCACCAACCGGTTTTAACCATCGACTAGATTTTGTGAAAAATACATTTTTTTTATTTTGATTGGTAAAAAATGTTGTTGTTTAATCTGCAATTCGTCTGTTGCTACATTGAGTGACATTTTCGAACGGTAGATGTTGATATGAAAATTATAACTAATGAGTTTAAAGAAAGGAATTTCTGCCCAACAAACCACGTTTCTAAATTTAGTTAACAAACCAGTATCAAGCACTATTGCTTTGTTAACCCCTTGACTTACAATTTAAAATTACATTTAAGAAACATTTGGGATTTTTTCTTTTTAAGTATATTTTCATGTATTCTAAAATAAATTGCTTCAAACGTTCGAACTAATCAAAATAGACATTTTTCAAATTGCTTAACATGAGATCAAACATAACTCTAAGTATATTTGGAACTTCACTTTAAAGCAGTGTTTTATTTTCAGGCTTTTCTAAACTCGAAATTTTACTTCATGCTTAACCAAGGAGTGGAAACACTCGTTAAAAGCTTCAAATTGAACTCTCTGAAAAAAACAACGAATGCCCAACAGAGACGAGCAGGGAAGAATCAGAAGCTATTAGTCCTTCGAAATTCTAGATGTGTTATGTATAGAAAAAGTCGCTTTTTTTAGTAAGGTGTATTTCAACAGAATGTATGGGGATCTCAGTTATTTGAAGAGATAGAGAGTCCGGTTAATTGGGGTAAATTTGCGTATTTTAGGGCCTAACAATAATTTGAAAACACTGTTTTTTTTTTAATCCTTTTTATTTCTTTATTCAAAAACTAGTGAATCTGGACATTTAGAACTTTGACAATATACAGGCACTTTTTAACGAGGAATCTAGTAGCATATATTTTTTTAAGATAACTAAAACAGTTACCCGAGGACCATAGCCAACTTTTGTTTTTCTTATGGGCGCCATTTTGGATTTTCGTTGTTTTTTAAAGAATATTTTTTTCTGAACTTAGTGATGTATCACACTTATAAATTATTTTAGATTTGATATTTAAAATTTTAATATTTTCTTTTGTGCCAAGAGTGCCTTGGAAACAATGACGTCATATCTATTAATCAATAAAATATTCACAGCAGTCGATCATTGTTAGCAGTCAATATTAATTAATAACTGTCAATCTTTTGTAATAATAATAATAATAAATATTGATTATCACACATAAACATAAAGTAAAAAAATGGTGATGTGTCCATCATAGCACTTTCCCCGTTTAAGATATGATGACTTAAATATCAACAGTATAGAAAAGTTGCACAAACTAAATTAATTCTACTTTTATTATTATTATTTCAAAACCATTCACAAAAAAAGTAATTCCTGCATTTTTCGCTACATCTCAATAAATATTGATTACCATCACATCTAAGCGTTATATGTTTTTAACTTTACTGTAAATCAGTGGTTTATACGCGTGGCGTATGAAGTAAAATTTCGAGTTTAGAAAAGCCCCGTGAAAATTTGTCTCAGGTCGCTGCGTGACCCTCGACAAATTTTCTACGCGGGGCTTTTCTAAACTCGAAATTTTACTTCATGCTTAGTCTGGGAGTGGAAGACACTCGTTGGGTTAAAATACATCACAACTGTTGAAATGTGTATCGTATTAGTATTTTCTCAATAAATCACTATATTGACTGTATTTGATATAGTGATTTAAGTGACTTACAATCATAACATCACAATAGCCGAAATACAGTCCATGGAGAGACATAATCAGAAAATAAATCCAAAATGGCGCCCATAAGAAAAACAAAAGTTGGCTATGGTCCCTGGGTAAATATTGTAGTTATCTTAAAATAAAATATGTTACTAGATTTCTCGTTAAAAAGTGCCTATATGATGTCGAAGTTGTAAATGTCTGGATTCAATAGTTTTTGAATAAAAAAAATCAAAAAGAAATTTCAAGAAATCCGTTTTTTGAAAATATCTTAAAAACGAAAGAAAATATTTCAAATTTGTTTTTAAATTATTATTATGCCCTAAAATACACAACTTTGCCCCAATTTAACCGACTCTCTATCTCTTCAAATAGTCGAGATCCCCATACATTCTGTTGAAATACGTATTCTGTATGAAGAAATCTAGATGCAAGCGACAAAATTTATAATTGATAATCAGAAAGTTCTTCGTTAAAAAGGACACGATTACCCGCAATTAAGGGATAATAAATAATTCTTGATAGATTTCTGCATAAAACTTAAAGATTTAGAGTTGCAGGGCTAAAAAACGACATCATTGGTTGATCTTTCGAACAATTCTTAACTTTACCAAAGCGACATTTAAATCATCGCGAATAACGCCATTTTCTATACTTGTTAGAGTTTTTTGACGAAAATCCGGAAATTAGTAAGTGTGACTAGAGTGGCTAAATTAGCCTTCCAATTTCGGAAGGATTTTTGGAATATAATATTATTGTAATAGGTACCCCTAAAAAAAATGTTAAATTGTAATACATTTTTTTTAGGGGGGTGATTCCAAATTTAAGGTTGCTTATACTACCAAGCCCTCATAACTTCGTGTGACTACAAGATATTAATAAATGAATGAATAATCATGTAAAATTCACTGGAGGTTCGCAGATTTTAATAACATTGAAGGCATTTCCTCTTTTTTAAACAAATACCCAACATGATATTATCAAGTACTGCTAAAAAAAATCCTGGCATGTTTTGGATCAACATATTTGTCGGAATCTGGGTTTTTAAATAAAAAAACAAACTAACAAATAAATTTATACTTGATTACTTAAGCCAATCCTTGCGATTTTTAAATAAGAAAACAAACTAACAAATTCATTTATACTTAAGCCAATCCTTGCGATTAGCTACGTCATCATACCAACCTGACTATGAAACTATTGCCAAATTTCACATTGATCTACTTTACAATTTACTTTACTTTACACCCTGTATGTGTCAGCTGAGAACAAAAACCTCGAAATTTTTCTAGATATTAAAAATCCAAAAAAAAAAAATGTTTTAGGTACAAGTTGGATGAAATCTTTTTCTTCACAATTATTTTTACATATACAGTGTGTTCCATATGGATGCCAAACAACTTTGTTATTTTAAATGGGACACCCCATATTCCGGGTGCCCAGATTTCGTAGGGACAACATGGCCAACTTCTTCATTAGCAAAAAGGTACAGGTTCGAGAGCTCATTAAGAATCCACCCCCCAAATCCCACTTGTTCAAAATTTTAAAAAAATCTCGAAAATTCTTTTATTTACCGCAACGTCCATGCTACCCAAGACAACGAGATACAACTTAAACCAAATTGTATGACAATTTAAACACTCATTGGCACTTCATATAACTATTTTATTTGCGCAAATTTTTAGTAATCTAACATAAATTTTAATTGGTGCAGGGCAATTTTCTTTGCCCTTTTAAGACGGTACTTTTTTTTAATGCAATGATGTATCACATAATATGGAAACTGAAAATAATTTAATAGTGTTTAGAAATGCCGCCAACTTTGCATTGCAACAATATTAGTATTAATAATATAATTCATCTGCCTGATGAAGCCACTGTGTGCCGAAACAATTGTTGCAGTGTCAATCAATAAACAGTGAAATCTTAACCAAGTGTGTTATTTACTAAAAGTGTTGATATGGAATTTCACCAAGTAACATCCTCAACTATTAAAAAATATTAGTATAAATGAAATCGCCAATTCTTGGTTGCAGAATACTTCAAACATTAAAAGTGCGATTCTTTTCGCAATCTACAACAAGTTAGTCTTCGGGGGTCATGAATGCAACAATATTTAATTACTTAAATAATCCACCATTTATTTGAGTAATTCAATATTGTTGTTTATTGTTTTTGTAGTTGAGTTTGTGTAACAGTTCGATGTCATAAATAAATGTTGTTTCATTGTTATCCATTGTTATTTCGGCAAACTTGATTTTGAAGAAGTTTCCTTATCATGTGATACATCATCACATTCAGAAAAAAAATACCCCTAAAAGGACTAAAATAACTGCTCTGTACCGTTTAAAAATTTGGAGGTTAGGTTAGATTACTAAAAATTTGCACGAATGAAATAGGTTTTATTAATTGCCAATGAAAAGTATTAAATCGCTATGCAGATTGGTTCAAGCCACATCTCGTTGTCTTGGGTAGCAGGGAAGTTGCGGCAAATAAAATAATTCTGAAGATTGAAAAGATTTTTTTTTAATTTTGAACAAATGGGATATGACAAGTGGGATTTGGGGGTGGATTCTTAATGAGCTCTCGAGCCGCACCTTTTTGCTTATTTGGCCATCTCTCTTTCAAATGCAAATGCAGAAGTTGGTCATGTTGTCCCTACGAAATCCGGGCACCCGGTGTTATTAATTGTTTGAATTTCTTATTAAAAATGAGTGCCAGTTAGTTAAATTAAGTTCAGTCTACGTCGTACTATTTCGGAGTTATACGATATTTAAAAAAAAATACATTTGTAGTAGTTTCACAAACCGAAAATATCTCTGGAACTAAATCAGATAGAGTTGCAGTTTTCGTAGTTATTTTCACTTTAGAAGCTGCTACCGTTGGAACTACAATATATTACAATACAATATATTATTAATATGATTTTTAGGGACATTATTTATTCGTTATAATTACATAAAATATTTTGCTCTGAAATTTTATTCTGCAATTAGTTTTAAGATAAATAATTCATTTAAAATATGAATACTAACATCTTCTTTTTGTTTCTGATTATTTATTATTATAGAATCAGAACATATCTCATTTCTTATGTGAATTCATAAAGTGTATCCAAACTGTGTACGTACCAAATTTTAAATTGTTATCTCAAATAATATAACGACTAAAGGGCAATGACAGTTGAGATTATTAAAAGTGCAATATTTTTTAGACAAGAAGGAATCACATTTGGAAACTAGAGTGGATATACCGGGTGTTGACTTGGCGGACGCAACATAGGAAATCCCATGTAAATTTTGAAATGTTCAAATTTTGGCTCCCGTATCTGTTTTAGAAACAAAATATATTTACCTTTTTATCGCAGTCACTTGATTAAAGTAAATGTTTTCGAAATGATTTACACTATACAAGAAAAAATCCTCCTAATATAGTGGTATTATGCAGACCACAGTTATCACGATGTTTACGTTATGTTTTTTTTCGTGAATAAAGTAACAGCAATATCCTGTGCTATTCTGACATCCGCAATTGTTGTATCAATTCCATGGTATATCATTATTTTTATAAAATCACTTTTTCTTAATTATTTTAGCTGTAAATTTTCTGACATTCGTTGATTTTTATAAGAGTTTAATTTGAAGCTTTAAACAAGTGTTTTCCGCTCCCAGACTAAGCATGAAGTAAAATTTCGAGTTTAGAAAAGCCCCGAGACAAATTTTCACGGGGCTTTTCTAAACTCGAAATTTTACTTCATGCGCCACGCGTATAAAACACAGATTTGAGGTGAAGTTCGAATATACATAAATTTGATAATATTATAGTGTTTTATACGCGTGGCGCATGAAGTAAAATTTCGAGTTTAGGAAAGCCCAGAAAATTTGTCTCGGGTTGCTGCGCGACCCTCGATAAATTTTCACGGGGCTTTTCTAAACTCGAAATGTTACTTCATGCTTAGTCTGGGAGTGTTTTCACTCCCACACTCGTTTAAAGCTTTAAATTTAACTTTAAAAAAAAACAGGGAATATCCGCAATTGTTGTATCAATTCCATAGTATGTCATTATTTTTATAAAATCACATTACTTTTTCTTAATTATTTTAATTTAGAGAAACGTAAAGTATTAAGTGTGAACATTAATAAATTTAGAATTTTTCCCTCTACAAAAGAGTGAAATATATTTTGTCTCTAAAATAAATAGGGAAGCCAATATTTGAACACTTTAAAACTAACATGCGATTTCCGATTTTCCGTCCGCCAAGTCAACACCCGGTATAGGTTTTTAATTTAAATTCATTTGGTTTGTTCTACTAATAAAATTTATTTTATTTATTTATTTAATTTTACTAGTAAAACAAACCAAGTGAATTTAAATTAGAAACCTATATATTAGTAGAAATGTTTTACCAAGTGATCAATGAGGAACAAGTTAACGATATACTAGAGTGGATTTTTAGAAATTTAGTTTGAATTAAACGATTAGTCAAAACCCCTGAAAAGTTCGGGTTTGCCCTGGTTTGAATACCTATTACATTCCTATTAATTTTCCATCTTATATAAATGAAAATTTACAAAAATGTTTATAATTGCGAAACATAATTACATCAATTATTGTTTCTTTTACATCCTATATGGATTATAGCAGTTTTGGTCCAGTGATCACCATCACCAACCCAAATAGAACGATACGATCATGATTACTCACACAGAATCCATTAGTTCCTGGATTTAAAAAAAATATCGTATCGGAATTTCCCGACTGGATTAACATTCAAAACACTCTTTCATCTCCCTCTTTCCATTCCAGCCGTGCATGCATCAACATTATGTAATGAACTTTATACCGAACGGTGATTCATCCTTTCATTTCGCAATTTGCAATTACATCTCCCAGAGCAATTACGGAGCCGTCTGCAATCGCGACATTGCCGATATATCGGAGGATTGACGGAAACGGAGGAAAAGAGTCTGCTTGACTTGACTATGATGTGTGTGTGTGTGCATGCTAATTAGGGATGTGGCTAAATATATTTTACAACACTCCGCCGCTGTGCTAATGAAATTAATTATATTCGTATTAAAGCCAAGATCCGTAAAACCTAATTAAATATAACTAACCCAAATTGGTTTTAGCAGCCGAGCTTGCGTTTTTGGTTTTTACTGTCTCAAACAGACTAAGATAAAACTTTTTATGTACGTGCAAAATTGTATAGCACTTCCGTATTTACGTTGTTGAAATTCTTATACAATTTTCGTAATGATCGAAGAGATTATTGAAAAATGTACAACAAATCAGCGATGAATTGCTACAGTATTTTCCAAGAACCAGTAGCGCAGCCATGATTTCGGCTTAGGGGTGCCGAATCAAAATCACAAACGAAATACCTAATATATCTAACATAAATTAAAATATACAGATAATTTTTTACATAGATTGTAACATTTCGGACATGCATTGTATTTGAAAAGAGTTTAATTTGTGGTAGTTCTAAGTCTTTTCTTGACTCGAAATGTTACTTCATGCACTATCGTATAAAGCACTAAACTATTGTGAAGTTTAAAAAATAGACTCCTTTAGTATTCTGAACTTCACAATATTTTCGTGTTTTATACGCGTGGCGCATGAAGTAATTTTCGAGTTTAGAAAAGCCTGAAAATTTGGATTTGCCGGGGCGCGATTCGTTTCGCTCGCGCGCCCGGAAAATCCAAATTTTTAAGATTTTATAAACTCGAAATTTTACTACATGCTTAGTCTGGGAGTGAAAATACTCATTAGAAGTTTCAAATTGAACGCTTTTATAACCACCCTTGCATACAAAAATCTACTTCTCATAATTGAAAGTGATTCATTATTAAATGATCCAGTTTGGTTTGATATTATTTAAAACTTATGCCTATAATTATTTACTTTTAAATCAAATAGTTTTGTTTTAATTTAAAATTAAAAAAGTATCTAAATTCAAATACAGTAAATTAATTTGGTTTTAAAAAAATGTTATTTAGATCAAGTCATTTTATTTCAATTCAATAGTATAAAACGGCGAATGTGTCTAAAGTTAGGTTAGGTTAGGTGCCACATACATTTAGGTAGACGATGTAACAACTCGAAATGTTACTTCCTGCTTAATCAAGGACTGGCAACACTTGCTAGAAACTTGAAAATTCAACGCTTTTAAAAATTAATAATTCTTGAAAACTGATAATATACATATTTCAATATACCAGGTGTTCGATAAAAAACCACCAACGCCAACGTATACTGTCAGTTTTCAAGAATTATTAATTTTTAAAAGCGTTGAATTTTCAAGATTCCAGCAAGTGTTGCCAGTCCTTGATTAAGCAGGAAGTAATATTTCTAGTTGTTACATTGTCTATAATTCTGTTATTTATTGATAAATTTAAATGAACTAAAAACAAAGTCAGTCGCCGTTTTAATTCTGTAAATTGACAGTAATTATATATATATATATATATATATATATATATTTATTATTTTTATTCAACTTCATTGCCAAATATTAGTCAACTTTAACTTTTGAAATGGCTGCATATACTTTTTCATTTTATTATATTAGACATTGTTTTTCTATATCCAATTATGCCTGATATATTGATTTTAATTTAATATTTATGCCAGAAGAAAATTATAATAAATCTTGTTCACATTATTTAAAAAAAAAATGCCTGTTTAAATTATTTATTGGTTTATATTTAATCTGTGTTCCGTTAACTAATTTATTTTACATTCACAGTTTGTTATTGATTTAAATGCAACTTTAATATTTAATAAATACTTCTTTTCTTAGAAATAGAATACTAACCCATTAACTGCACTTCTTTTTATTATTTCAATAGACTTATTAAATGAATGACCTATTGTAAATTTTCAAGCATTCGTCGATTTTATAAAAAAGTTCAGTTGAAAGTTCGAACGAATGTTTCCACTCCTAGATTAAGCATGAAACAAAATTTCGAGTTTAGAAAAACCTTAAAATTTGGTTTGGTCGCGTAGCGTTACGCGACCAAACCAAATTTTAAGGCTTTTCTAAACTCGAAATTTTGCCTCATGTGCCACGCGTATAAAACACTGAAATATTTTAAAAATGAGTATTAATCGAAATATTTAAATAACAAAATATTTCCATTTTTCTTCTCACATTCTCAAGTCAGGTCAAATATTACAATGTTTCAAATTAACTTATTTAGTTAGTAATTAAAAAATAATATATGATGTTGCGTTATTGCATCAATAGCACTTAATGAGTTAAATTAATACTAGATCTATTCTACATTAAGTTATAACGTAGGTACTTATTTTTTGGGTCGGTATTATTCATGTTTGGCATAACCTCACAATAAATGACATTTGTTACTTTTTTTCCAAAGCACACTAATTACAATTTTCAAAAAGTATACTTTAAATAGAAGATTTTTTTTTTTTTGACAAAAATAGTAAACAGAAAACAAGAAATTGGGTATTATTGGATTCATAAAAATAATGTCTAATGTAATAAAATTAAAAAATTACCGACCGGGAATTAATAATATTTGAAAAAGTCTTAGTCCATCTATAGCATGAATATTAGAAAAAAAGTCTTAAGCCGTCTACAGACGCGGTTTAAGATCTAACTTTCATCAGTATAGCTTTGATTTAGACTTTCAATACAAAACATTGTTTACGATCTCCTTTCATCTCTCGGCCAATTTTTAGAGTAATTTTGCTTAAATTGCTGATCCTGGACCAGAAGAAGTTGGCGAGTTGATCTTTGAGGTTCTTATTATTATCCATTATTTCAGTTGAACTTGTGGAGTCGCGCGTTCTTGTTGGGTAGGACAAGTGTTACTGGTGATTTTTTAAATCGGCAACAAAAACTAAATTACAATTTTTTTTTCTGTATATAAAATGAGTTCATCCCTAAGGACCGACCGAAGATTATCTCGGGTAATATGCATAACGACTGGAGCCCGAATACCTGGAGTGGACTCCGAGCAGACTCCTAGAGGGGGATTGTGACCAGCGGCAGTCCGTTTTTCGGAAAAAAATTGTATAATCTTTTGAATTCTTCTTTCCGAAGAACGGATTAGATGAGATTCTAAAAATTTCGAGTTTCGTCGAATGCCTGTAATTGCGATGGATTCGGCGAATTTAGGCCGGCTGGTCACGTCTACCAAGAAAACTACCCCTCTCCACCCTCATTTTCAGCATATAAATAATGGAGGACGGCACTTCTTCAGCAGTGGCAAACCAGTAACAAAAGCGGCAACAAGTTTATACAAGTGCAGTCACACCACAGACTTTAAGTACTGTTTAACTTTGTTTTTTTTTTGTGTAACTTTTCTTTGATTAGTGCAAGTGCACTAATCAGAAAAACCGGAATTGCTCCCAGTGCTGCCGGTCACCGTTCCGGTCTTCGTTACTGCCAAAGCAGCCTTTGGCCGATGCTTTCCGGAACCCTCCGGACTTTTTCCGACTCTGCTCGACTTCCGACGACGCCTTTTGGACTTTTCCGACGCCGTACGATCTTTATCTCTGCTCTCCGGACTCCGTTGACCCTTTCCGGATACATCCGGGCTTTTCCGACGCCGTCCGGACCTTGTCGTCGTATACCAGACTTTGCCGTTTTCGTCAGAACTTTGCTGCTGCCACTTACCACCTCTGGCGACCAGGCCGCCATTTTCCACGCCCCTTACGTCTACGTATTCATTATTATTTGCTGCTGTGTTGTTTTTTTTGTGTTTTTTTTGTTGCTGTTTTTTGTTTGTTTAAATAAATATGTTATCTTGGATACGTGTTTAAAGACTAGTTGCTCGGGCTCTCCATCCCTAAATCCCTGAGTTAGCTGAAAGTGCATTTGGGGTTTGGGGGGTACTTTCCCCCTATGACACAAGTTCGCCTTGGTATTGGGTCTTTTCTGCTGAATAGCCTCGTTTATGTGGTGCAGCCTCGTTCGTGTGGTGCAGCTGGGGTATGTTGAGGTTTTTTAACTGTCTGGTTCTTCTCGAGCACTTCCCAGTGCACTAGAACATCCCGATTCCACTAAATGCTTCTTTGGTTGGAGATGTTACTTTACTGTTCGCGTTGGTGTGTTTCCTGCAGCCATCCACCCCTACCCTTGCATTAAGTTGTAGTACACACTATTTTTCATCTCCCGTGATGATTTTGAACAATAAGTCAGATGGCCCGAGCGGCTTTGCCGATTTTTTCCCTGTCTTGAAATTCGAAGAATAGCAATTATCGAAAATATACTTGCTACTTTTTTGATGAAACCATATTTTTAAATTGGCTAAAGTAAACACTTGTTTTTATTTTTAGTTGCGTGGCACGTATTTCGATGTGTAACAATTATTTTGAACAACCAAAAGAATAAATGCTGATTTTTTCCGCATAGAAACTCCATCTTACGAGGCTATTTTTCTAAAAATGGTATATTTAAAAAAAACTTTTAACAGGAATTTAAAGAGCACTTGCAAAACATTGTTTACGATCTCCTCTCACCTCTCGGCCAATTTTTAAAGTCATTTCGCTTAAATTGCCAAATGACTAACAAATCGTAGTACAATAAGAGTGAACTTAAAAACGCTACGATGTTATGATATGACCTAATATATTTTTCCTTGGACATTTTAACAACAAAAAATATAACATTACCTTAATAAATAGGTTATTAGGTAAATTTAAAAGTGGGTCTTACAAGAATCATATTTTTACAATTACCTAAATTTGTGTCGCATTATTTCGCCTGAGGGCACGTTTTAATAAAAATCTATCTAAAAGATATTTACAGGAATGAGTCTCGCTTGTGCTGTATAGCAAACATAAAATTCTCGAAAACCATTTGAATAAATAACTTAGCGATGAAGTAGTGCGAATTTTTCCGGGAAGCATTGCATAGCGCAAAACCGGGCGCCGCCCACGCATAACATGAAAAATAATTAAATTATTGTGAGCTATTTATAAATGTGTTATTCGAATGTGAATGTGTGTGCCAGATAGTAACATTATAAAGTGCATGGCGCAACTATGCATAATTATTTAATAAGAATAATGATAAAAATTGTGCATGCATGTTGTGAGACACAGGTGACATTTCCAATTGGAAGGAACGGCCTTGCCAACACCGCACACAATGCATAATGGTCGTATATACAAACTATTTCATTTCAGGCGTTTTTTTTTAATGTTGTACGTGTGACGATCGTAAAAATCGGTTCCGACCAATCGGTGGCTTCGCGTTTAACAACAAATTTATTTGTTAAAAATAGGTGTGGTCTCGCGAGTTGAGGCGTGCCGGAGTTTTCTGTTTGGGTGCGCGTTGGCTGTTTGTTGGCTTCTGTCCAAATAATTACGCATACGCCATTTTTAGACAATTATCTGATAAGCGGTGTTGGGTAAAATAGTCGCAAAATTATTTATAATTTACACTTTCGCAAAATTGGAGGTTTTTTTATTTGGTTGGCTAGATGGCCTAGCTATCCAAAATATTATTGAAGTAAACTAGTCAGTGCTAATTAACACATATTGTAATATATGTGGATCTATCATCTATCATCAGTTAGAGTACCCGTTTTTATTTTTGTTTAGTTTGGATGTTCCTTGTGCCAATGTTTTTAGTTCCAATGCGATTGGCCTTTGTTGTCAAAACGCCCTACAAACAGAACCCTCATTACCTTGTTGCTATTAAAACACTGGAACAGATGGCTATAGGAATAATGTTAGTAGGCGTGTTCAATTGAAACCCATCTTTGATTAACTATGCCTTGAAAACAAACGGAATAATTCAAATGACGTTGGATAGTATTAGTAGTATTTCTAAGGAACGCATTAATCATTCGGTGGCTTCGATTTGATCTGACTTCTGAAGTATTCGATTTTGAAATTGCTTTTTTTGTGAAAATTCGTCCAAGTTTGATCAGCGTACGGTCATACAATTTCTATGCGCTGAGGGTGTTAACATTTTTTTTGTTCGACTATGATGGACCCTTGTTGATAGAGATTAAGCCTGGAGTAAATGTCAATGCAAATCTATACAATGAAAAACTTACTCAGGTGGTCATTTTTGTGCACGAAAATACTAGGCCTTATGTTGTTAATGTGGAAAATCTTCAATGAAACAAATTTAATTTTTTAGAGTATCCGCCCAATAGCCTGGATCTATCACTTTGGGAATTTCATATTTATAGTCCTATGAATAGGGTGTTTTAAATTTGGCCCAAAAGTACAGATAACAGTGGAAGACTTCTTCAATCAGTAGCCACAAGAATTAAATGAGTAAGGTATACTTCGCACAATATACGATTTAATCATTCTAGCAGGCCAAAATTCGCGGACATGTTTCTATGGTCCATTTTAGATTAGATTTTATACAAAAAATATATACTTTTACAAAATATTCTTTAAATGTGTCAATAAATAAATTAAGTAAGCGATTTAAGGTGCATAATTAGATATTTGTAGGGGTGGCCTCTTGGCCTGTACCACCGCGACCTTTGCAGATCTATTGTGGATAAGGTGCATAATTAACTAAAATATGTTTTAATCGTTTTTTAATTCCTTTTGAATACATTTAATATCACTCTTCCCATGTTGTAGAGTTTTTCTTATTCATAATATCACTCTGTATGATTTTACAGTAACCAAAAGCGACTGACTTTTCAAAAATATACAAGGTAGCCGTCGAGGTATCCGAGATATATGAATTTAATTACTAACTTTAGGCAAAAATTATTCTATTTACTTTTCCTAATGACTCTTGAAATATCTGAGTTTGAAGTTGGAGTAAATTACCAGAGGGCTTAAGAAAAAAATGTGGTTTATTTTTGTGCGATATTAGTGTAGCATTAATGTAGATTTTCTATTACTTTTTTGTACCAGCGTTTTTTGTGACTGAGCCGATTGCGACGAGCGCTAGCGTAGGGCACACAGTGGTCCCGAATCCAGAAAAGCTGGCTATAATATAAGGGCTTAAGGCGATTTGTCTGAAATTGCAAATATCGGGGTTTTTGAGCATATGAGAATATGATTTTGAAATATCAAAAAATAAAATGGCGGACCATATATGACAGACAAAAAACTAATTGTGTATCTTTTTTCCATAAAAAAACAGTACACCCGTGTTTTTTGAGCATGCTAATTCAGAATCTGATGTTAAAATTTAAAAAAAATGGCGAACCAAATCTGACGGACAAAAAAAGAATATAATTTTTGTTTTATAAAAAAACGTAAGCCGGCGCAAGCCGAAATTCAACCAATCGTGCTAACTTGACGCGAGTTTGAATTGAACTATATTGAGATCGCCATGTTATTTTTTTTTCTTTGTGACAGTTACGATATACATTTTAACACTTGTGACACATTTTAACGTAACGAGTGTCTTCCACTCCCAGACTAAGCATGAAGTAAAATTTCAAGTTAAGAAAAGCCACGCATAGAAAATTTTCATGGGGCTTTTCTAAACTCGAAATTTTACTTCATGCACTACGCGTACAAACCACTGATTTATAGTAAAGTTACAAATATATAACGCTTAGATGTGATGGAGATCAATATTTACCGAGATGTAGCGAAACAATTTCTTTTTTTGTGAATAGTTTTGGAATAATAATAATAAAAGTAGAATACATTTATTTAATCAACTAATCAGACAGGACCCTTAGCTAGTTTTTTGCTATTTTCACAATAGCATTACAAAAAAGGTGGCATTAAGCTTTTGACCGAACACGGCAGGACTTTTTCCTTGTTTTAAATAATATTTTTATTATTTCATGCAGATTTTCATTGGCAAGGATTGTTAATTATCAAAATAATAAATTATTATGCAGTCAATAATTCTACTTACTTTAAGGAAATTAATCGATTTCACAGATCTAAATTCCGTTAACTACACGCTTATCAATCCACGAATACAAAACTCTTAAAAATCCCGCAATTGTGCTCGCCAGATGTGCACCGCTAAAGGGTTATTTTTGAAATTGGCACGACGGTTAGGTGTAAGATATAAACGGTAACTGCATAGAAAATTAGCTAATACTAATCTATCGAAATAGTAACGTCAAAATCCACAGATAGTAATTTTATTTTTTCACTTTTCGCCAACTTTTCGGGATTCTGATCTACTGTGCGGTAGTGTGAATTTGGCCACCGTGAAATAAAGTTACATGTTACATGAAAAAATCTAGTGGGCCGGAGATCGTGGCGGCCAAGCAATGGGACAATGAGGAAATTAGTGACAATTAGTGGGTCGGAGCAGCGTCATGTAAAATCGTCCTTCTGGTTTAAAAAGGAATGTCCTCAAGTAGTAGAGGTAGTTTGTTCTCCAAAAAAGCCTGGCACATTTCGCTGTTTAAAGTTCCCTCGAATATATGTGGTCCGATAATTTCATTAATAATTATTCCACCCCAAACGTTTATCGAGATCTTCTCTGAAAATGGGTTTCTCGAACAGCATGGAAATTGTTGATTCTATCTCATGTAAATGTAGCTTCGTCAAAAAAAGGGTTCTTGAAAAAGTATTTAGATGGTTGCTCCATCATTCACAAAGACGAACTCTTTGGGAAACATCCGTGTGGAGAAGTTCTTGTAACGGTTGGTAATGCTGAAGATGGAGTCCGTTTTCTCGCAAAGGTCTTGTACAGCCGTCTTACTTTGTCCAGTAAATACAGAAATACCTTTCGTACTAACACCAGGATCATTATTAACAACCTCAAGTACTTCAGCAGCATTGTTTCTTCGCATAAGTTTTTTTTTACAAGTCGGTTTAGGGAATGCACCCGTTAATCGAAGATCTGTGAAGGCTCTACTGAATGTTAGCTTGTCTGGAAGACGGCTGTTTGGGCATCGTCGTTGATGTTTCCTAACTGAGGCTTGGTGTGCTCAGATTTTTACCTTTCGGAGTATATCTTTCGAGTGTCTGTCTAAGGACCGGTGGATCACCGCCATATCTACGAACCACTGTTCGTCGGAGACCAACCCACGTGTGGAGCGGAGGGGCGAGTAGGCACCCCTGGGCTTTTCAAGGTCCACCCCCGACTCCTCATTTAGCGGCGACAAGCACCAGGGCTGAGTGAACCCCGCCGTGTGTGAGTTAGCCCTAACCAAGATAGAGACACAGAGGTTACCTCAATAAGGTCTGCAGCTCCGACTTGGACAATCGTCCGAAGACTCAGGTCTGCCCCAGACGCCTCCTATTAAGGTGCTATGCTGGACCTCCCCAAACTGAGGCTGTGGTACTACCGTTGTAATATCCATATTCCTTATTTAAATCAATTACAGCCATGATTTTAACACAAATTACGCAATATAAAATAACCAACTGATAATGAAAACAATAACGAACTGACAATCAACATTGTTTTCTAAGCCCTCTAGTAATATACTTCAACTTAAAATTTCCGATTTTTCAAGAACCATTAGGAGCTTGGGAAAAGTGAGTAGACTTGTTTTTGCTCAGAATTTGTCATTGAATTCATATACGAAATATCTCGGATACCTCGACGGCCACCATGTATAAAAAATGCATAGGAAGCAAAGACAACATTTTTTGTGTTATTCACTATTTAATAAAAAAAAAACCTTTATTGGCATATCTCCACATTTTTACATTACATTACATTGATTACACATTTACATTTGATTACCTCACTACATTCCCGTATCCCTCTTACCCTCCCTTCTCTTTTCCCTCTCCCTCCCCAGCTTTTCCAACGTCCTTACCCCGCTCCCATCCTCCCTCATCCACTCCACTACCCTTCTATTCCCTTTCGCTCCCAGCCACTCCTCTTTCACCCCCTCACATTCGTCCGCCAAGTGTCCCCACGTATCCTTCCCCTGTCCACACAACACACACCTTCCATATTCTTCCCCCATCCATACTTTCCTTCCTCTCTCCTCCGATCCACACCTCGCCCTTGCCACAATCACCCTATCCTCTCTACCCCATCCTTTCTCTATCAAATACTTCGGCACCCTCCCATACACCTGCCACCTCCCATACATATCATTATACTGGCTTCTGTCAATACACCCTTGCCTTTCCTGCCCTTCCACCTCCTTCCCTTTCCCCCTCACCCACTCATATTTAATATTATCGGATATAATTTGAACAAACGTATATGGCAGGGCTGACCAACCCAGATTGCTTCGAGGACCAAAACTAACACTTTAAATGTTTAAAGGGCCGCACCTCAGAAATATTTAATTTTGTAAAATCAATGTCAATGTGGAAATTGATATTTTTTCAAAAGTTCAGGAACCTATAATTCCGTTTTTTTCAAATATATGTTGAATTGTTCATTCATCTTCCAATACGTATGCATTAAGGCGTTCTTGTTCGATGTTGAATTTGAAGTAAAATTTCGAGCTTAGAAAAGCTTGAAAATTTGTTTTTTCGCATAATATTGTACTGAAATATTGTAAAATTCTAAATTTTCATGTTTAAAAGTATATTTTTAATACTAATTTAGCGATATATTTTAATTTCACAATATTTCAGTGTTTTATATGCGTGCCGCATGAAGTAACCAAATTTTCAGGCTTTTCTAAACTCGAAATCTTACTTCATGCTTAACCTGGGAGTGGAACAACTCGTTCGAAACATCAAATTTAAATATTAATGTTACAAATGATGTTTCAATATACAGATGTATTTCTTTATAAAATAAAAATTACTCAAACAATAGACTTTGATCATACAACATTTTACGTAATAGTCAGAATTCTAAAATTTGACTAAAAATTAATCAGTAATCTTTTCTACATCTCAACGAAATTAACTAATTAAGAATTTAGAAATCGAAATGGTAAATTAATAAAAATAAAACACCAGTAAATTTGACTTCATTTTTATAAAATATTAAAAAAAATTAGTCATTAATACATTTAGTTATTCTTCAGAAAATTTATAAAAACTTCACATCACAAGTTTTTAAAAAAACTGATAACATTGTCGATGCTCAGAACAGTTAACATGTTGTCTTAAATTTACATAGATACTTAAAATCGACTGCGTTTATTCATTCAGTTGAAACAAACCTATATTTTAATAACTTGATCATAGCTAAAATACGCCTACGAGTTTGGTTGATGATATACAGGGAGTTTTTCTTTTAAGTATACATATCCCAATTACAGTGTATATACTTAAATCTTCCAAAATTCGTAATTTATTAAAAGAGTTCAATTCGAAGCTTTAAATGAGTGTTTTCCACTCCCAGGCTGAGCATGAAGTAAAATTTCTAGTTTAGAAAAGCCCCGTGAAAATTTGTCGAAGGTCGCGCAGCGACCCGAGACAAATTTTCTAGGCTTTTCTAAAAATTTTACTTCATGCGCCACGCTTATAAAACACTAAAATATTGTGAAATTTATGTATATTTGAACTTCTCTTAAAATCAGGGTTTTATACGCGTGGCGCATGATTTGTGGTGCTTCATGCTTAATCTGGGAGTGGAAAACACTCGGTTAAAGTTTCAACTTAATCTCTTTTAAGAGTATCGGAACATTTACAGCGCATGCATATGTATACTTCTAAGAACAAATCCCTGTATATAAAAAAGTAGTAGAGATATTTAACTTTTCATTAAACAATATTAAAAAGTATTCACTTCTGTGTAATTTCAGGCAATTCTATATAGATTTTTTTTTTATTTTGCACAATCTTTTAAACATATTTTGCTCTAATTTTCTCTTTATTTCAAGTTTTTGACATTTTCTTAAAAAAACTTATCTTTACTAAAGTTATAGATTTATTTAAAAAGTTATAGATCCATTAATTTTTCATTAAACTATCTTAAAATGTATTTAATTCTGTGTTAATTCAGGCAATTTTGTATTGAATCATTTATTTTTTTATTTTGCACTATTGTTTGAACATACTTTGTCCTAATTTTTTGTTTATTTCAAATTAGAAAAACGTCTATACAAAATTTATAGATCTATACTTTTCTGTAATTTTCATATTAATTAAATAAATAATCTCATGGGTTTTTACATATTTGACAAAGTTTTGTAAATTTTATCTTTATAACAACGGCATGTTAAAAAAAATTCTTTTTGAAAAACCTTTTAAAATTTAGTTTGTTTTTCTACTTTCACATCTTCATATGTATTGAACTGCTTAATAATATTCAAACAAGTGTTTACAATCCTTGTTTAAGCATGAAGTAAAATGTCGTGTTTAGAAATGCCTAAAAATTTGAATTTGCCGGCGCGAAGCGCCCGGCAACTCTAAATTTTCAGGCTTTTCTGAACACGAAATTTTACTTCATGCGCCAGGCGTGTAAAACACGTGTTTAATGTGAAGTTTAGAAAACACTTTATTTTCAGAATAATATATTATCAACCCAAAAACTCTTACCAAGCGAATGTTTCCAAGTCGATAAATTGGCTATTTCTATTCAATTTATTCTGGCCAAATTAAATAAAATTGACAAAACGATAAAATTCACGTATGCGCAATATATTTGGCGAATACGAACATAGAAAAGTAAGCGAATATTCACGTTCAAATCGAATAAGGATACCGGTTTCAAACTGGAAACTTAAAATTACTTGAGTATTTAAAAAATATATTAATAAACATAGGCCGCATGCGACTCGTGGGCCGCAAGTTGGCCGACGCTGGTATATGGGAACGTCCACACTTACTTTTGTGATTTTTGTTTGTTTTTCTAAACATTTCTGTCTTTGTTCGGTATACTATGAACGACAACAAACTGAAACTTTTTCTACATTGTAGACATGTAGAATATGACTATGCAAAAATAACACTTTAATTTTAAGAAATAGTGACTTCTAAAAAAATATTTAGTCCCGCTACTCTTGTGATAATTTTTTCGGACGCTTTGATATGTGAAAATTCAAGCTTAAAGTTCTCTGAATCTACCTGTCATTGTTTAATGAAAAAAAGTATGTCACTATTCGTTAATATTTCATCTCTGATGACTGCAGTTTTTGTCTGTCCGTTGAGTATCTCAACTGAAATAAGATTGTATTTAGAGTCTGAAACTCTTGTGACGGGACTCTTGTGGGAATTTAAATGCGTTACTCATTTGGCCATAAAACAGCAGCTAGGAGGGACCACGGTCATTTAGGGGTTCTTTCAAGTATTTTTGAAAGTATTTCTTGATAGTGGGTGGTAATAATCTGGACTTACACCATTGGGATACAATAATGGTAAGATATATCTGCATACTCATACAGGGACTTTTTGTTTTGGGCAAAAAGAACAATTGAAAGCTTAGCAAGTGTTTTCACTCGTTTAACATTAAGTAAAATTAATCAGTTTCTTTGGTTCCAATAATGCACGATTGTCTCACCAGAACCACTCCGGACTAGAAGTGTTGTTACCTCTTAAAAAGCAATTAAAAATTAAGATTTTAAATTTAGAGGGGATAATCGCTTCCTAGAAATTCATAAACTAACCAAACAATGATATTATTATTTTCAAATAATTCAATTACTTCCCAATTAAATTGTACATGTCGTCACCAGAGAGAAGTATCGGTTTTACACTAGGATTTTTGTTCAGATCTTTAGATGTTTTTACCGACCGCACTACTGTGAAAGGGAGGTATTGTGATCGGCCAAAAATTGACTCCCATTTTTATACGGAAATATCCGTTTTGGGGTCCCAGGAATCCGAATCAAGTGTTATCTGATGTCGGTCTGTGACACGATTTTAGTGAAAATGGCTTATCAAATTTTGTATTTAGGTTCTATTCCATAATATCTGGTGTCCAGTAAAAAAAATGGGTGAAGACCGGTAACAGCAACCATTTTCGAGAAAACCAAAAGAGCTACGACAAAAAGCATGTACTCATTTTTTGATTCTCTACAACTTTTATTTGAAAGATTTTTTGACTGTGTTAATAATTTACGAGATACGCAGAAAACGCTAAGAGTAAACACCTCTTAGCGGTTTCTGCGTATCTCGTAAATTATTAACGCAGTCGAAAAATCTTTCAAATAAAAGTTGTAGAGAATCAAAAAAAGAGTAGATGCTTTTTTTCGTAGCTCTTTTGGTTTTCTTGAAAATGGTAAATATGATATTTTTAACATCGTTTAACCGCTTTTTAAGCCAAAAAGGTGGTCATGGTACTATATAAAAATTCTCCACTCTTCTAATTAAAGCGAAACAATTACAACAATTTCATTGAGTTAGCTCAATTATGATGGAAGATAAAAATATTTTTAGTTTTTCCTATTTGCAGAAATTTACGTTTTTCAAGGGTGGGAAATACGTGAGTGGGAGTGAGATAGAGTTATGCAGGTTTTAATGTAAATTTTGATTCAAGTCCAAGGTCTTTGGTAAAAACAAAAATTTTTTAATGCTACCTAAAAATCCTTATTTTCTACGGTGTGTATGCTGTTTTTTATTTTTTTAGACCGACGGGAAGTATTTTTTTTTTTAAGCGACAATGTTTAAAAATGTGTTATTTAACTATTCAGGCTACTGAGCTACCCTACAAAAACCTCTGATTTGGGTTATCCTGCACATACGCACAGACATCATCGCAAAAATATCAAAATCTAACTTAGGTGTCCTGAAAACGTAATGAAATACCAAAATTGGATTTCAGATTTTTTGTATGATTACAATTCGTTCCTACACAGTAGCGTCGGAAAGTAAAAATTCTCTTAATATTATCTAAGTTTATTAACCATTAAGAAGATCCCGTATTAAAAAAACGGATAGTTTAATTAAATCAAAATACATATAATACATAATTAGGGCGGCTTGTTAAAATAACCTCAGATTTCGAGCACTGCTATTCTCTCTTAAGATGGTATGGCATGGCATACCTGGTAACAGAATTCTGGGAACTAAGACGGGTCGGAGACGGTCAGCAGACTCTTTTAGCGCCCTTCTTCTGCTTCTGCTTTTCTGCTGGCAGTGGGTAACTACACGCGTGCTCGGGTTTATCTTCGAGAAGGAACTTAATGTAATTAAACGCGCTACAAACCGACTGAAACGCTTCCTCCTGAGGTAAATTGGTGTAATTGCATACCGACTGTTCAACACTATACAGTGTGGAAATTAAGTAGCGGATAAATTCGGTAACTCCGTTTATATGTATGATAGAGCAAAAATCTAAATGGGGTAAAGCAATTTAAATTACTGCGCATATGACAAACATTTTTTCAGTTTTTTCAAAAAATTGTTTTTAAAGTTGTAACAACATCAATATTTTTTTTAAAATTACGACCTATATTTTGAATTTTCTATTTAGGTAGAGTTTTTTAAATCTGTGTTCGGCCATACAAAATTTTGAATAGGTTACATAAGAGAACATTCAAGAAAAACGGTCCAAAGATACAATTCTTTGTTTCTCTGTCAACGATGCCATTTTGGTCAAACAAGATTCTTACTATGTATAAATACTCGTACTATCCACAAGGAATGAAAAACGCACTAACCTCTGCGCTTGTACAACGCTTGTCAAATTGAACACACTGTTTTGTTTGTTTTAAATGCTGATAACTAACGTTAAACTGCTTCAACTGTATTTTTATCTTCTTAGAGAAATTATTGCTTATGGAATTTCCGCGTGGATATTAATCAAATATTACTCTTTCAATACCCCATCAACAGAGAGACATTTCCATTTCAACGTAAAATATGTTTTATTTTCTTCGTCCACTTTGGGAAATGATGACTAAAAAAAATCATAACTTGAAAATTAAATGAAAATTTGCGTGGGTGTTAAGGTCGGAAATTTACATGTAATTTGGCCATAAGAACGAACAACGATTAATCTTTCACAATTATGAAAATAGAGCATTGAACAATTATACATATTGTATATTGAAGCTTTATGAATGAATTGACAGTTTTTTTTAAATAAATGTTTCTTAAATTAAATATAAATTAAATAATGGAACACTGTCAAATGATTACATAAATCCGTGTATTCATTCCATAGGTAACATTATTTCTTCTTCATATTGCTTTAATTTATTGAGGTAATTATTATAAGCATGTTGTATTAAATAGATTGATCTAAAATAAATGATAGATAAAATTTATCGTTGCTTAGAAATCTCCGTAAGATCAATGTGAATTTTGATTATACTTTTAATAAATAGGGGGCAGCACCGTGCCTTTTTAGTAATATTTTAAAAATTTACTGTGATTTCTAAAAACATGTGAAAAGAAATTAGGATTGATATGTAGAATTCATATACCATATTTGTGGCTCCCGGCCCCCGACCTTGAGTTGCGAATGTATTTTTTCTGACGCGGACCGTTCATTCAATTATTATGTTATTGATACACAGCAAAGAAAGACAGTGTTAAAATATTTTCCAATACATTTTGTAAATATAATTGTATTTCTGGATTCATGTTTTGAATAAAAATGTGGAATGCCAGTAAATATTGATTCAAGTGCTGAGCCCTCTTTCATATAGGATATATATATTTCGCCCTATTATAAATGAAATCCTATTTCATTTATAAATTACTAAATTGAATGTGCGGCACTCGGCGATTTGGTCACCAAGTCAGCTTATCGTTTTTTTAGGTCCTGAGTTCGAATTGGATTACTGTAATGTCCCTTTTTTGTACTGCGCGCGGCGGTTTAGACTACTCAGCTTGGAGTGTCGCCTAGAGATGGGCGAAATGGTTGACAAGATCTGACTCACTTTAAAGAGCTATTTCAGTGAGCCGGCTCAAAAGAGTTACGTGACTCAGCTACGAGCTAGCGATCCGCTAAGAGTTCTGACTCTTAGAGATCCATCTGATTCTCCAACTCATTGAATTGAGCGACGCACAGTGGTCTGAAACCGACCAAACTGCGACAAAACACCACAGTTTTTTTTATTTTGTGAGATATCAATTTAAAATTTGGTATGCTCGTACTAAACACAAATTCGAGTTTACAGATCTTCCATAAACCTTATTTGCACTTCCGGTTTCGCCGGAAATGACATCAATTTTAAAAATGGTGATGTGTCCATCATAGCACGTTCCCCGTTAAAGATATGATGATTTAAATATAAACAATATGGAAAACTTGCTCAAACTAAATTTATTCTACTTTTATTACTACTCCAAAACTGTTCACAAAAAAAGTAATTTTTGCATTTTTTTGCTACATCTAGGTAAATATTGATCATCATCACATCTAAGCGTTATATATTTTTAACTTCACTGTAAATCAGTGTTTTATACGTGTGGCGCATGAAGTAAAATTTCAAGTTTAGAAAAGCCCCGTGAAAATTTGTTGAGGGTCGCTGCGCGACCCTCGACAAATTTTCTACGCGGGGCTTTTCTAAACTCGAAATTTTACTTCATGCTTAATCTGGGAGTGGAAAACACTCGTTACTTTAAAGGTGGTGCAGATACCAAAAAATCATACATTTAAAATTGTTGCAGGCAAGTTTTCACCAACATTGAAATAAATAATTAATTATCTAACAATAAGAAAATAATATGTTCTTAACTAAGGACATTACTTCAAAATTAACAAAAAGCTGTCAAAATATGTAAACAGAATTAGTATGTATAATCAGCTCAGAAGTTTCAACACAATTTGTCGACCAACCGAACAAAATAAAGGCTAGTATTTTGTAAACTTTACAATATGTGAATGTGTTATACGCGTGGCGCATGAAGTAAAATTTCGAGTTTACAAAAGCCCCGTGAAAATTTGTCTCGGGTCGCTGCGCGACCCTCGACAAATTTTCTACGCGGGGCTTTTCTAAACTCGAAATTTTACTTCATGCTCAGTCTGGGAGTGGACGATACTCGTTTAGTTTTTGTTAGATTTTCAACATATCGAGATTTTCATTAGTTTTCATGCATTTTTTAGCATCGATTAATTAATTTAGACGTTATATTAATCGTTAACGATTAATAAACGTTTTGAAATTTGCGAGGTCAAAAATTAACGAAATTCTAGAAAATTCATGAATACCGGCATTTTTTTTAGTTTATCGAAAATTTACGAAATACATGAAAAGTCAGCAATAATCTTGGACATTTTTTGTCAAAATTTTAAAACTTTAATAAATGTTGGAAATTAAAAGAAGTTTGAAAATTAACAAACGTATTGAAAAATTCACGAATATTGAGTATATTGAGATATGTATACTTAAAAGCGTCTAACGAGTGTTTCTACTCCTTGATTAAACATGAAGTTAAATTTCGAGTTTAAGGATTTTTGTTTTTTAATGTATAAATTATATTGTTGTTTGTATTGTTTTGTTTTTGAGGAAATTGTTAATTTTTAATGTTTTTGTGTTGTTAATTTCCTAAATATTCACGTTTTTGTCATTCTGTGTTGTTTTTGACATTTTAAAAGATTTTTGATCTTTTCATCATGTTTATTTAAAAAAAAAAATAATAATCAATATTATTTAAACAAGATAAATTCAAATTCAAAACTATTTGAATTCGAGAAAATAAGCTTACGCTTCTTATAGTTTGCACACTTTAAACATAATATATAAAATTACGAAAAAACTATTCGTGAAAATGCAAACGATGTCTTAATTAATAAGACAACTTAAGACGATAAATATCCATTGAAACAACTACTTCCCGTGCAAATACACCTCCGGATATTGAATTATACAATGAAATATTTAAAATCTTATTTAATTTGATTTGTTACAACCAACTAACAATACAAATTTAAAATGAAAGGAGAGATAGCAACAAATTAGAAATGAAAGGACTTGGATTAAAACTAATGTCTTAGGCCATCTATAGTCCTTTCACTTCTAATTTGTTGCTATCTCTCCTTTCATTTTAAATTTGTATTGTTAGTTGGTTTGAAGAGAATTTGACCTAAACGTTACATATACTTTAATAGCGTTGTAACAAATCAAATTAAATAAGATTTTAAATATTTCATTGTATAATTCAATATCCGGAGGTGTATTTGCACGGGAAGTAGTTGTTTCAATGGATATTTATCGTCTTAAGTTGTCTTATTAATTAAGACATCGTTTGCATTTTCACGAATAGTTTTTTCGTAATTTTATATATTATGTTTAAAGTGTGCAAACTATAAGAAGCGTAAGCTTATTTTCTCGAATTCAAATAGTTTTGAATTTGAATTTATCTTGTTTGAACTGTACCGTAAGGTAAATAATAAGGTCTCACATTCTTCATACCTGCTAATGACATAATCCCTTTTTTACCTATAAATACCGACCATCATTTTCACTCATTCCATTTCTGTGTACCTGTTCATTGCACACACACCACTTTTTCCAAGTAAGTTTGTTTTAATTTTATTCCTAATTTTTTAAACGTCATAAGCAAAGCTATACTGAAGAGAGATAAATCTCGAAACGCGTCTATAGATGGCCTAAGACATTAGTTTTAATCCAAGTCCTTTCACTTCTAATTTGTTGCTATCTCTCCTTTCATTTTAAATTTGTATTGTTAGTTGGTTTGAAGAGAATTTAACCTAAGCGTTACATATACTTTAATAGCGTTGTAACAAATCAAATTAAATAAGATTTTAAATATTTTATTGTATAATTCAATATCCGGAGGTGTATTTGCACGGGAAGTAGTTGTTTCAATGGATATTTATCGTCTTAAGTTGTCTTATTAATTAAGACATCGTTTGCATTTTCACGAATAGTTTTTTCGTAATTTTATATATTATAATATTATTTAAAATCTATTACAGCAGGTTTTCTATAATTGATGGTGACGTTTTATTTGATTTAAATTTAAGTTTATAAAATTATACGAAAAATGATAATAATCGACAAATTATGATTGTAAAAGCAAAGTTTTACAGAAGTTCACTTGACTTTTCTTTACTAAATGATAATATAATATATATAATATTTATAAAAAATCGAAGTAAATTATAATTTTTATTTTTATTCAAAATCTATGTATAATCCTACGAAATTTGTGAATTTGGATGATTTTTGTAATATCTAGTTGGCTTTAATAGTTTTCATGATATCTATACATTTTTGTATTCTGGTTGTCATCAATTTCGATATTTATTTACTTAAGATTTCTGCAAAAATTGTTATATATATATATATAAAACATCTTTATTTCTCAGTTGACTACAATACATTTTGATTTTGTTTATGTTTTTTCCAACTCGGAAATTGGCTATCGGCCAGTTGTTATTTTTCACAATAGTAACATTTTTGTAATCTCGTAAATTTTGTAAATATTCACGGTTTCTGTTATTCTAATCAATCTAAGCCATTTTAAAGATTTTATCCTATTTTGTCACGTTATCTGACGTTATTTCTTTTAAGTATACATGCGTGTATACTCTGTAAATGTTAAGCATTCCTTGTTTTTGAAAGCGTTCAGTTTGAAACTTCTAACGAGTGTTTCCGTTCGTTGATTAAGCATGAAGTAAAATTTCGAGTTTAGAAAATCCCACGCGTATAAAACACTGAAATATTGTGAAGTTTAAAATATACTGCTATAGCAGTATGCTATACCACCAGTATATTTTGAATTTTAGGTAAAATCAGTGTTTTATACGCGCGGCGCATGAAGTAAAACCAAGTTTAGAAAAGCCCATCTCTCCCCTTACCTTTAGCTGCGCCTGTTCATGATATGTAGTTGTTGTGCAAACCTTTTTCCCTTGGAGAAGAGGACAAACATTTTTACTTTTACTGTTTTAACTAATAAAACACGCATGGTTTTTTTTAACATTTAGTCAACTTTGAATAAGTATCACGATACACTCTAGCCCTTGTTTGTGTTTTAACTTCTCCTGTTGATTCCATTTCAGCAATTATTTTGAACATAGATGATATTGATATCCCCACATCGAGAGCCGCAAGATTTTTAGCTTCGGTTTTTATTTTTCCCAATGACTTGTACTTTAAATAAACGTCGAGGGTCATAAACTACTGCCCACTTTGAATTATTTTCCCTGGTTGCTTTTTAGAAAAAGGAACAGTCGTTCGTTTTTCGTTATTAGACATGATAACCAAAAAACTCGCAAACAAAGCTCAGTGGGAAAGTAGTACACGTGACATATGATTATTTGTATAAATTGGAGATAAAATTTAACTTTAATAGAAAAATCTGTGAACGTCTAATCAATAACATTGTATATTATACAGAGAGTTTTATGTAACACCAAACATTTTCATAACGGGAATTTTTCTTTGAAGTATCCATATGCATACGTTGCACATTTTCTGATGCTCGGTTTATTAAACGAATTCGATTTGAAGCTTTAAGCGAGTGTTTTCCACTCCCAGGCTTAGCATGAAGTAAAATTTCGAGTTTAGAAAAGCCTGAAAATTTGGTTTGGTCGCGTAGCGCGAAGCGCGGAGCGGCCAAACCAAATTTTCAGGCTTTTCTAAACTCGAAATTTTACTTCATGCGCCACCGGTACAAAATACTGATTCAATGTAAAGTTTAGCGGTGTGTTTTAAACTTCGTAATATGTCAGTGTTTTGTACCGGTAGCGCATGAAGTAAAATTTCGAGTTTAGAAAAGCCTGAAAATTTGGTTTGGCCGCTCCGCGCTTCACGCTACGCGACCAAACCAAATTTTCAGGCTTTTCTAAACTCGAAATTTTACTTCATGCTTAGCCTGGGAGTGGAAAACACTCGCTTAAAGCTCCAAAATAAATTCTTTTAATAAACCGAGCATCGAAAAATGTGCAACGTATGGATACTTTACAACAAAATTCTCGTTATAAAAATGTTCGGCGTTACATAAAACTCTCTGTGTTGAGAGATACACATATTCCATTGTACCATTTTTATATCACTAAATATATATCTCATTTGTAGATATCTGTAGTTATACCAATTTTTAAGAAAATAGCAATTGTTACTACTTTTCCACTGTGCCCCTCAATTGTGACAATTTATTGTTCACTATAAGTCATAGTGAGTGGGAAATACCCTATTTATCGGCTGTGTGAGATTTCCTTCAATTTCGACGAAACAGCGATCCAGGTCAAATAAGCCCTATCTTTCCCTAAACTTTTTCTTAAAGTGAATAGAGTATAGGTATTATATATATTTATAAATTATTGCATTAATAAATACAACAACAAACAATCTTTGTTAACAACAAGCAATTACATAACATGTATATTTATATAAAAAAAAATTAAAAAATGGATATTTTGTTGCTAATCGGCTATCGACCCGTGGTCTTTCTGCCATAAATAAATACATTTCGTCGATTTTCATGCATTTGGTTATAACCATTTTATTAATTTTCAATTATTCACCCACATTAGGAACCACTAGTCTACTGACTATCCGGGGGTCGCGATAAATTTATACACAAAATAGGGGGTCGCAAATTGAAATAGTTGGCACACCACTCATTCAGGTGACATGTTTAAAATGTTGAGGTAATCAATGACTGTTCCTAAACAAATATTTTATCTGTACTGTAGTAAATTCGAGAGGAAATAGGTGGGAAAAAATGCAACCAAAAATGTTTTAATTATCTATAAAATAAAAATAGGTTAGTGTCATGTAGTACTATCTAAAACCATTATATTTTTATGAATTAATGTTAGAAGTGATAGTGAGGTATTTGTGGTGATGGTGTAACGTCGCAACGATTTAAATTAGAATTCGTGTAGGAATAAATGAATGTTTAACATCGGTGAACTGTTTGGTCATTGACAGATAATTAACGCCCTGCATAACAGGCAGGCAGGCAACAGCGCCATTCTTTAACTTTTAAATGACCCCCATGGGAATGAGACCGCGCGCGCGATCCTCTTCCACCTTCTGCCTTGTACCTTCCAGATATCGACAAAACAATGAATTATTCAACGAATTATTTCCCAGGCGCCCTTATGCCACACCGTTTCATTTTTTTTTTTCGGGTAGGTGATAAGCGTGACACATTCAGCTGTTCGGTTCTTTTTTTAAATAGATACGTTTTGGCGATGTTTGAGGAGAGTTTGTCGTTTGGTGAAGAGGTTAGTCCTGCAGGTGCGAGAGGAGAGCGCATTCCTAAGCGGTGTGAGATCACGACCGTCTGGTCAAGGTACGAGGTACGAGTGGCCAGCCACATTCCTCACCCAAGTTGACCCTACTGCTTCACAGGCTCCGCACGAGCTCCTGCTGCTACTCAAACTAGTTGCATTATTTCTTACAAGATAACTCTTATTTGGTTACCGGACGACTTCAGGACTGCGATTGTCGAGTGCGCTCGTGCACATTCTGTTCCCACAAGGGATGTTCCGATCCCGAAAAATTTATCGTTATTGAGCATCGATTAAATCATACAAAAAGTTTTTCTTTTAGGTTTACATAGTAATGTAAAATTACCGGTAATTTAAAATTGGGTAATATTCTATGGCAACAATTGGTAATTTAAAGTTAGACATAACACTTACTGTACAGCAAAACATCATGTATTCCCAAAAATGGTACAAATTCTAAACATAGAGTAAATTAAATGATACAATTTATAGTAAATTTAATTGTTTTTTTACGGACCGCACTACTGTGTAAGGGGGGAGGTATTGTGATCGGCCAAAAATTGACCCCCTATTTTTTGTACGGAAATATACGTTTTGGGGTCCCAGGAATCAGAATCAAGTGTTATCTCAATGTCGGTTGGTCTGTGGCACGATTTCAGCGAGAATGGCTCATGGGATTGTCAACAAATTTTGTATTTGGGTTTTATTTTATAATATCGTATGTTCAATTAAAAAAACCTCAAGAGTGCCATGATTTAATCTTTTTTTAAATTTAAGTTGGCTACACGCTTTAGAAATTGATATATAAAACGTCAGGCATAATAATTTTAATGTATAATTTTAGAGTTGCCAACCTACAATATATTCCATAGCACTCCAGAGTTTTTATTTTTATTGAACATACGATATCTCGCGTTTATTGAACATACGATATCTCGCGCCCAGTTTAAAATGGATGAAGACCGGACACCGGAAATGGATGTTGTTTACTCTTGCCGTTTTCTTCTAGTAATGATTGACAAGATTTTTTCCCGAAAAATCACAAAATCGATGTTTTAGCAGTAAAATTCATTAAACACATGCAACATTATTATCATTTAATGAAATGCCTTTAACGAGTGTTTTCCGCTTCTTGATTAATAATAAAGTACATTTTCAGGCTTTTCTAAACTCGAAATGTTACTTCATTCGTCAGGCGTGTAAAACACCGATTTGATGTGAAGTTCAAAATATACTGCTATTAATTATTTTAAAATAAATCACGTTAAAAATTGTAAATTATGAAACATAAAATTATATTTGACGAATAAAAGCACCCATAACCTTTCTTCACACGTTTATTTGAATTACTAAATGTATCGTATGTACATTAAAAAAAAACCTCTATAGTGCCATGGAAAGTATTGTAAGTTGGCAACTTTGAAATTTTATATTATAACTATCATGTTTGACGTTTTATATGTCAATTCCTAAGGCGTGTAGCCAACTTAAATTTAAAAATAATTAAAATCATAGCACTCTAGAGGTTTTTTTTATTGAACATACTATACATACATTTCGGACACAAAGTGGATTATCAATAGATTAACACTGAGTGTTAATCCATTGATAATGGTCAATTTGTGTCCGAAATGTATGTATATTTGGTAATTTAAATAAACGTGTGAAGAAAGGTTATTAATGCTTTTATTCGTCAAATTATTTTGATCTTCAGGTAACTTAATCAATCAGCATAAAATTATGTATTTATTTTGGGAAATGTTGTCTCTTGCGCATGCGAACGAATTAATGTTACCAATGTTACCGTAATATACCGTAATTTACGGGTAATTACCAGTGGTAACTACAAACGTAAATTACCACTAATATCACTAACTACATATCCCATTTACAGCATATATGCTATAAATGTTCACATATACAGAGAATTTCATGTAACACCGAACATTTTCAAATACAATTAGACACCTTTAATTTTCAAGTTATGAGTAAATTGGATTGCCTATATGACTATTACAAATTGTAGACAATCAATCGCAATTAATGCCTCAACTTGTACATACAGGGAGTTTTTCTTTCAAGTATACATGTCCTAATTACAGATTATATGCCGTAAATCTTTAGATAACCGTTGTTTTTTTAAATGAGTTTAATTTTTCCTTTAAGTAAACATAAACATACGTTGTACATTTGCTGAAGCTCGGTTTATTAAAAGAGTTTAATTTGAAGCTTTAAAGAGTGTTTTCCACTCCCAGGCTAAGCATGAAGTAAAATTTCGAGTTTAGAAAAGCCTGAAAATTTGGTTTGTTCGCGTAGCGCGAAGCGCGGAGCGGCCAAACCAAATTTTCAGGCTTTTCTAAACTCGAAATTTTACTTCATGCGCCACCGGTACAAAACACTGACATATTACAAAATTCAAAACACACCGCTAAGCTTTACATTGCATCAGTGTTGTGTACCGGTGGCGCATAAAGTAAAATTTCGAGTTTAGAAAAGCCTGAAAATTTGGTTTGGCCGCTCCGCGCTACGCGACCAAACCAAATGTTCAGGCTTTTCTAAACTCGAAATTTTACTTCATGCTTAGCCGGGGAGTGGAAAACACTCGTTTAAAACTTTAAATTAAATTCTTTTAACAAACCGAGCGTCGACAAATGTACAACGTATGTTTATGTATACTTAAAAGAAAAAATCCCGTTATAAACATGTTCGGTATTACATAAAACTCTCTGTATATATATTTTAAAAGTTCAATTTGAAGCTATAAACGAGTGTTTTCTACTCCCAGAATAAGCATCAAGTTAAACTTTGAGTTTAGAAAAGCTTAAAAATTTGATTTAATCGCTCCGCGAAGAGAAGCGATTAAACCATTTTTTTTTTGGCTAAACACTGATGTATTGTGTAATTAAAAATATATTGCTAAGTCAGTATTAAATGGTATACCTAAGCAGTATTAAAAATATATTGTTAAAGAACAATATTTTCAATTTCACAATATTTTAGTGTTTTTTTCCCGCATATATTAAGCATGAAGATAAAAAATAGCGCAACTTATCGAGCATATCTCTGTAACTGTTATTAACATTTTCTTGGTAATCTTATCTATCTTCACCCTTTCAGCCCTGGAATTTTCTGGTGCCCAGAAAAATGTGTTGTACACTGCATATTAGTTATTACTATCTCAGATATACGAAGAGTTTTTCTTTTAAGTATACATATTTCAGTATACTGTATACCCTGTAAATCTTCACATATTCATTGTTTTTACATACAGAGAGTTTTATGTAATACCGAACATTTTCATAACAAGATTTTTTTCCATATTTTATTAAAAGAATTCAATTTAATGCTTGAAGCGAGTGTATTCCACTCCCAGGCTAAGCATGAAGTAAAATTTTGAGTTTAGAAAAGCCTGAAAATTTGGTTTGGTCGCGTAGCGCGAAGCGCGGAGCGGCCAACCCAAATTTTCAGGCTTTTCTAAACTCGAAATTTAGTTTACTTTACTTTTACTTCATGCTTCGTCTGGGAATGGAACACACTCATTTTAAGTTTCAAATTGAACTCTTTTAAAAAAACAACGATTATTTAAAGATTTTCGGCATATACGTTGTAATTGGGACATGTTTACTTTAAAGAAAAACTTTCTATATTTACAAGTTGAGGCATTAATTGCGATTGATTGGCTACAATTTGTAATGGTCATATAGGCAAACCAATTTTAATGTAACCTAAAAATTTAAGGTGTCAAATCGTATTAGATGCTTTGGTTTGATAAATAGAACATACATTAAAAATGTTCTGTGTTACAAAAAACTCTCTGTTTATTTTAATTTGAACTTTAAAACGAGTGTTTTCCAATCTCCAAATAAGCATGAAGTAAAATTTCGAGTTTAGAAAAGCCTGAGAATTTAGTTTGATCGCGTAGCGAAGCGGAGCGACCAAACCAAATTTTCAGGCTTTTCTAAACTCGAAATTTTACTTCATGCACCACGCGTACTAAACACTGATGTGATGCGATGTTCAGAATGCACGTTTTTAGCAAACTGCTTTAGTAGAATATATTGAACTTCATCTAAAATCAGTGTTTTATACACGTGGCGCATGAAGTAAAATTTCGAGTTTAGAAAAGCCTGAAAATTTGGTTTGGTCGCGTAGCGCTACGCGCTACGCAACCAAACCAAATTCTTAGGCTTTTCTAAACTCGAAATTTTACTTCATGCTTAGTCTGGTAGTGGAAAACACTCGTTTTAAGCTCCAAATTGAACTCTTTAAAAAAGCGTATGCATATGTATACCTAATAGAAAATTCCCTGTATCTATACTTAAAAGAAAAATTCCCTGTATCAACAGATTAATCGTGTTAAGGTTACCGAGATACCCTGGTATAGAGGAGAGTGCGCATTGCCGCACTGCACTTAGGCCTCAATAGGCCCTCTGTGCTACCGAGATACCCTATAAGAACTTCGAATTTTGGCTAACCTATACACTTCTGAAACAATTCTGTGCTTGTTGTGCTCAAAAACTATTTATTAACAAAATATAACCTATCTATATCTTATATTTAAATAAAATTACAAATATTGCATAGCAAGTTAAAATTGTTTAGTTGTCATAGAACCATACAACAAACAAAACAACAAAATAATCAAAAGCCTACGTGTAGCACATCAATTGTATGCATGGCTTTGTATGTATCCATAAGAAAAACAAAGGTGGAGTGTAAAAAGCAAATACTAATCACCGCTCTACATACAAACATTTAGCATTCGATAAGTTATGAAGAGTTGCCCTAACCAGTTTTTTACAGAATTTGAATAAAGTACAAACTACCGGATTTAACCGATTTTCTATCACTTCAAATAAAGGGTGCAGCTCAAATAAACGGACACCCCGTATAAAACATTACAAATGTTACGGAACAAAAATAATTGTTATTTTAAATTGTTTACAAAGCATTGGAAAATTATTTATATATTTTCTTTTCGCGAGTTGAAATGTATGAGAGCAAAAATGCCAAAACAAGACAAAACATCGTTATTATCATTAGCTTAACCTGGAATGTAGGAGTCCACTCGCATATTTAGTAATAACAAATAATTTCACTTCTTTTTAATCAAGTAATAACTGTGTGAAGTTGTGCACGTCGCATTTCTCAGACGGAGTGAAACTAAAACTGCATGTTCTATTATAATAGATAAAACGATCGGAGCGGAGGAGGAGCGAATGCGAAACGGAACAACGGTACATTTCTTCTTCGCATTTGTATTTTTTTCTCCGCATTGCCATTTTATTCACATGATTTGGCGAATCGTCTGCGCGCCGGCTCGCTCTTTGCATAAATTATTTCGCTTCAAATTTTAATCACACGGGAATTACTTCGTTTGAATACGATAGTGGATAAATAATGAAATTTTTAGTTCCTTTAATATAGTAATTAGTCATGGCACATAATGTTCTTTTTTCATTCTAATGTGTTGATTTATTAGTTTATGTACACAAAAGTATACGTACTAAAATTGTGGGAAATGCTCATATAAGTTTATATTTAGATTGCATTTGTTCGCACGTTATATACTAAAACCTAAGGGCCAATCTAAGATCCACATTCGCACTTAAAGTGTAACATAGCTATTTATACTTTAATTATTTAATTAAAATTGTTTGACATGGCCAGGTTTTAATAAATAATATATGACCACTTTACTTGGATGAGTTACTTTCTTTCACACATCTTTAGTTTGGTTATCATTGATCACTTGATGAAACATGATTAAAATATATGTAAATTAATTTATAACACAAACAAATATTATTTAAGGTATTTAAGAATAAATAAGATCTATACTCCATTCATTTTAAGATTAATGTAACTAGAAGCCTGGTTTATACGGCGAAAATGGCGGAATCTGGTGACATTTTTGGGCGCGGAATTTAAAATTTGGGGTAAACGCATGTTGACCTGAAATCGATTAGACCAAAATTCATTTTTAAAGCATAAGTATTCAAATAAAGTTGTTACGCAACAGTACTTATAGTTAATTGTTTATTTGGATATCATATGACTCCTTTTTACAATATATTTTAGTATTAATAAAGAATATTGATAATTAAATAAAAGTCACTTGGTTTGTTTCACTACTATTTTTTTATTCTCTCCGACTAGTTTCGACTTATCGTCATTCTCAATTAATGAGAACCAAATTGAGGATATTAATAAAGAACTTCATTATTTTTAAAATAACATAGCTTACAGGGTTTTTTTTACTGCATTTTGCTATTGATCGAATGAGATTGACTATATTCCAAATATCTTTCACCTATGCCAAATTATTTCCTGATTTACGAAATGAGTTTCACTATATACGAAATACTTTCCCTTTTAATATTTTTGCTGAACATTTTGCAGTAATAATACCTTTTTTGTGGAAATATTTTATTTGTATTAGTAATACTAATAATAATAATACTTTATCGGTGCTCGTAACGTTAGTTTTAAACAGGTCAGATAAGATACATTAAATTACATTATTAAAATTCATCAGGAGGACATCACATCAAAATTACAGAAGTAATACATATACAGTAAAATAATGACTATAATAAAAAAATAATATAACGTAAATAATAAAATTTAAAATCTAAAACTTAAAATCTAAAATTAAAATTTTGAAACTTGAAATGTAAAATTCAAAAACCGCTTGAAGTTTAATAAATGGTTATGTGTAAAAATTGTCTACTATTAATACTTACAATTCAAACGAACACATACACATCAAAATTAAAAAAATTACATAGAGTAACTACACAATAACAGACATTTGGAGTTGGATATCTGAACGTGTGGTCCAGAAAATCCTCCCAACAATAAAAAGCTTTTTCCAGTAGTAATGCTTTAATCGTAGCCTTGAATAATATCATGTCAAGATTTTTGTAGCTATTTGGTAGAACATTGAAACATTTTAGGCCATAGTAATTTACACCGTTTCTAGGTCTTTGCAATCTTAAATTTGGAACATACAGGTTGTCCTTCGTTCTGGTTTGATACATATGGTTTAGAAGTTGCAATATATGGTTGTTGTAGCTAGACTTTACAGATAACAAACAATGCAGTTATACAAACAGAGAAATGTGAGAAATGTAAGATTAATAAAAGCCATTTTACAGTAATCTTAAAATCCCAGATTGGATAGGATTCTAATGGCCTTACGCTGAAGTCCGAAAATGCGGTGTCTTATTACAGAATAAATAGCCCCAAGCAGCTAAACTATAAGTAAGACGGGACTGAAAGAGCGCGAAATAGACAGATCTGAGCATTTCGTATGTGACATTTTTTCTTAGTCCTCTTAAGACAAAGATGTTTTTATTTAATTTTGCTGCAAGTTCGTCGCCTTGGCTGTCCCACAACAAGGAATTATCTATGTAAACACGTAGAAATTTAACAACCGTAGGCATATTTGCCATATGATGGTTATTTAAGGTATAAATTGAGGTTTCAGTTTTGTTGGCATTGAGACTCAATCGATTAGCAGTAAACCATGTCGTAACCTTTATTAAAAGATCATTGTTTTTTTCATAGGCCGTCTCGATGTTATTAGATGAGTTAATTATAATAGTATCATCAGCGAATAAAACCACTTTACCATCTTTCATGTACAGAGGAAAATCATTTATAAAACTTAGGAACAAAAGAGGCATAAGTGTTGATCTCTGTGGAACACCACAAGTCGTTTCCAGGAATTCAGATTTGTCACCTTTATACGTGACCGTTTGCTGTCTCCTAATTAAAAAAGACAACAAGAGGTCACAGCTCTGTGGGTTGAAGTTGTACCAGTACAGCTTCCTTAGCAGCACTGTGCGAGGAACACAGTCAAAGGCTTTGGATAGATCAATATAGGTAGCAAAAGTGAAATGACCATTTTCATAAGCATCAATAATCGATCCAGTAAGATCTAGTATAGCATTAAGTGTAGATTTTCCGTTCCTAAAACCGTATTGTTCTTTACTAAGGATATTATTGCTTTCAAAATGTTTAATTATTTGTTTGAGTAATATATTTTTAATAATTTTAGAAAAATCGGAGGCAGACTCATAGGACGGTAATTATTACAATCATTTATGTCCCCTTTTTTATGAATCGGAACAACCTTTAATACTTTTAGAACATCAGGAAATACACTCGATCTTATACTATCATTAATTAGCTTCGTAAGTGGTTCCATTAGCACATCTAATAAATGTTTGATTATATTGATCGAGATACCGTAAACATCGGTACTACCACTGTTTTTCATGCCCTTGATTAAGGGGCACACTTACCACTGCTTCTGAAACAAGTAGAAATGAGAATGGCGGCAAGTTAGAGGGCAAATATAAGTTGACTAGAGTTAAACTATCAATATCACAGATGGGTAGTTGATATTATTAGGAATGTTAACAAAAAATTGATATTATTAGGAATGTTAACAAAAAATGTATTAAACGTATGTGCCGTTATATCACATTTATCTATAACAGGTATAGATTTATTCCTATGGTTGTTAAAAATATTTCACATGGCTTTTATAGGATTACTCGCTGATGACACTAATCTATCATTTGCCTCTAATTTAGCTTGTTTGATTGCATTTTTGTATGTTAACTGCATGTCTTCCTTTAATTGCTTATCTCGGCATTGTTTACCTTTGCATTTGCCTCGCAAACTAAGTTTAAAATTTCTCTCATCTTTTTGAGATCATTGGTAAACCACTTACTTGGAGTTACACTTTTGGTAATTTTGTTTGACTTTATAGGAAAACACGTTTCGAATCAGTTTGTAAATATATTCAAAATTGTCTTCCAAGGACTGTTACTTTTCTCTCTGCCGATAAGGTTCCAGTCCACATTACTAAGCATATTGTGGAAGTTAAATTTACCAAATGATGTAATTGGACGAATGAATTTGGGAGCATTATTAACCAATTTGTGGTGTAAGTTGATACTTACACTTACCCCATTATGATCAGAAAATGGTACAACGGTTGGATTGGGCATGGCTTTGAGGTGACAAATGTTCGTAAAGACATTATCTAAACAGAAATCTTCTCTAGTTGGAAAGTTGACTAAACTAACATCCGATAGCACAGGTAGTCACAGAGTCGTTGGTTATTTGTGTCCATCCTATTAATAAAATCACAGTATAAGTCACCACAAATAAAAATATTATATTTAAGAAAATATAAATTGGACATGATATTATTGAGTATTTCCAAAAAATAAGTCAAAATCATCCGAAGGGGGTCTGTAGATAGTGATAATTAAAAGATTTAAGTCATTGATTAAAATACCCGTTACTTCGCATTGCTTTTCGACTGAGAACTTATTTATATCGATATTTATACATACAGGGAGTTTTTCTTTTAAGTATAAGTATTTCAAATTCAGCCTATTTTTTTGTACATTTTTAGATATTCCTTGTTTTTTTTAAATTAATTTGGAGCTTTAAACGAGTGTTTTGCACTCCCAGACTAAGCATGAAGTAAAATTTCGAGTTTAGAAAAGCCCCGTGAAAATTTGTCTCGGGTCGCTGCGCGACCCGAGACAAATTTCATGGGGCTTTTCTAAACTCGAAATTTTACTTCATGTTTAGTCTGGGAGTGGAAAACACTCATTTAAAGCTTCAAATTGAACTCTTTTAAAAGACAACAAATGTGGGAAAATATACAGCTTATGCATATGTTTTACCTAAAAGAAAAATTCACTGTATGTAACACTACTTACGCCAGCATCCATTATCCGGATTAGTTCATTGCTATGATGCATTTTTTGACGAACTGCAGCCATTTTGCTGAGAAGTAAAATGTAATAGATAAACTTTCATAAGGTTTTGACATATAGGGGAATGTATTTGATTAATGGGAAATATATTTAAGATAAAGGGATAAATATTCCATATAAAGTGAAATGCAACAGAAAAACTCTGTATTATAAAATTATTCTTTAATATTTCAGAAACGGTGTTTTCTTTGCTCTACAAATGATTTTATTTTATCTATATTTGCAGTGAAGAGTTTGTCAACCTTACAATTTAAAATATAAATGTACCTACTTTTTAAAATTCGGTGATTTTTTACTGTATAATGGAAGTTTTAACACACTTAGGCCGAGTGCAAGCAGTTTTCTATGTAGAATGTATGCAAAAACTGCGTCCCGTGACTCACGGCTCAATTTGCGTTGTCATATTTAATTATATGCGTTATAGAAAACTGCGTGTCTTGACTCACCTGCGTCTCATCTTGCGCTGGGTCTTATTGTAGCAAAATGCAGGCGCAATATAGAAACTTATAGAGCTAAGGGTGACTTAACAGACGTACTGTTGCGGGAGAAAAAAACTAGAACAGCAAAATATTTGGCTATGTGAACTGGACTCACTTTGATTTTTCAAATTGTCAATCAAGTTGGCAAATATGCGGAAATATCAAACGAAATTTAATTAACGTCGACATGCCTCAACTGACTGAATTTCGAAAAGCGAAAATAACGACCCGTTTAAGATACGGTATTAGCATTAGGGGCATTGCCAATGAAATGCATGTCAACAAATGCACCGCTTTGTTGGCCAAGAAAAAAATTGCCGAAAATGGTTATATCACAAAAAAAATATCTACTGAAGATGGAGACACTCGGGTACTAAATTTTCTGAGGAAAATCTTTTCAGGAGCGCAGTAGAGGCGAAAGAAGTTGCTAAGTTTTCTGGTTCAGTTTGAACAGTTCGAAACAGGATTAAAGCGTTTGAACTCAGGAATTGTTCTGCGGCGAGAAAACCTATTCTAACCGATGAATAAAAAGTCAGAAGGGTGCAGTTTGCCAACCAGTATATAGGTGAAAATCAATTTTGGAAAACGGTGGTCTTCTCGGACGCAAAGACTTTTCAGTCGAATCGATGTGGTCGTATTCGTGTTTATCGGCCTCAAGGAACGCGGTACGATGAACGACACATTCAGAACTTTAACCAGAGCGGCTGTTTTTCCGTAAAGGTTTGGGTATGGATTAGTATTAGAGGTCCAGGAGTATGTGCTAGCATCGAAGAACTATTAATTGCCCCCGTGTACCTCAGAATACTGGAGGAACTTCTGGTACCTTCAGTTACACCAGTATTTGAGCAAGGTTACACGTTTCAACAAGTAAGTTATTTGTTAATGGCTAAGTCATTTTGCGTGATTTACTGACTCTGCAACTTTAGGATAACTGCCCAGTCCACACAGTCAGAGTTATCCAAGACTATTTCAAAAAACATCATATCAATGTTCTGCCTTGGCCTTCAAGAAGTCCAGACCTCAATCCGATTGAGAGCGTTTGGGGCCATATGGCAAAGAGTATGCAGGCGGAAAATTTGCGACCTCGAGATAGAGAACAACTGACGCAGATGATTGTTAATGCATGGAATACTTACATCACAATACCCTTAGTTTTATCCATGCCTAGGCGTTTGCAGGAAGTCATTGATAGGAAGGGGGGGATGACAAAATATTAAACAATTTATTCATGTTCGGGTGTTGTGTTTCTGTTTTCTTGTTTAGCAATTTATTTTTTCACTTATACTTAAAGTGAATTTATCTTTTATTTTATCCAATGCTATAACTTGAGAGTTTCCTTTAAAATAGCGTACAACTTGCATGTATAATTAACCTTTGTTCTAGTCTGCCTTTTTGACATACACGTCATATTTGTTATAAATACTAACCTGTATATGACAAATTTGTTTTACAAGAAAAAAAAAAAGATATTTTTGCAGTGGCGTAACCTCCCTGCTGTACTAGTTTTTTTCTCTCGCAACTGTACATATGTACTTATTATGTTAACCCTTTCTCTTGAAAATGTAGTGGACAAATGTCGTAGGGATTTTTTTTCACATTCAGTCATCTTTGAATAAGTATGACGACGCACTTTTTTCTTTGGCTATGTTTTAACTTCTCATGTTGATTCCATTTCAGCAATAATTTAAAAAATGGATGAAATTCATATTCCCTCATCAGCAGCCGAAAGATTTATAGCTTCACTTTTCAGTTTTACCACATACTTTTAATAAATGCTGAGGGCCATTAGTTTCTACCCATCTTGAGTTATTTTCCCTTGTTGATTTTTAGAAAAAAAAAAACAGTAATTAATTTTTCGTTATTAGACATAATAACCAAGAATTTGAAAACACAGTGACAATTGTGAGAATTCATTTTCCACTATAAGTGACAGTGAGTGGGGAATAGAACGAATTGTCTATTTATCGGCTTTGTGAGTTTTTCTCGAATTTCGGCCAATCAGCGATCAAGGTCAAAAAGCCCTATGTTTCCCTAACATAAAACTTAACGCGAATGAAGTATAGAGTGATGTAGAGATGGTGTTTTTAGGCTGACATAAACAATGATAGAAATTACTTATTCTTATGGCATATGGTTAAATATCCACTTTTGTGTATTCTAATTTCATCCACTACTTTTTAGTTCTTACAGAAAAGTGGAGAATGACAAAATATATAAAATTGCCAACAACTTTGACAAAATAACTATTAAATTTTACTCCTCGTATCTTGTTTTACTTCCGTATAAGTTGGAACACATGTGTCTCCTATTTCCAAAAACCCCTAAATCCGTTTAAAAACAACGGTTTTTGGAAATAGGCGACTCACATATTTGGTATGCAGCTTGGTTAAAGCAAAAACCTTTATTCATAATTTCCGTTTTAATTTATGGCGAAAGTGGCGATTTTACTAAATGTGCTAAACATGTGTAGATATTTTCCCTAGAACACTAATCTTACGAAGCGGTGTTTTTCAAATACAGAAAATAAAATAAATCAGGAACTCTCATCGTATAATAACCATGATCCAAAAATAAATCTGTCTCTTTTTTATTATACGTGTGGCCAAAAGATCTGCCACTTGTCTCTTTTCTCTTCTGGAAAATACGAGATCGCCTGATGATAGAGCCGCAATAAATTTTTATTAGGAATGCGACCTTGATGCTATTCAAAATATGTAGGTTATGTTACAAATGGGACGCGCAACTATTAAATATTACAGCCATCCGATTCTTCGAATGCCAGTGTCGGTATTTATATTTTTGTAACATTTTTCTTGGCCGTCCAAAACAACATGTTGTCATCCATTTTAGGGTTTTATATATCTTCCTCAAGATATTTTATAGAGTTTAATTAAATGGAAAGTTACATTATAGCTCCATTGTTTGTTTAGTTTCCTTGTGATGAAGCTTAGAATTTTAAACATAAAAACTTAATATTTGTCTAAATTAGTAGAAGACCTTATATTAGTGAAATTTAACCAAGTGTTTCCTTTTTTAAATCATAGTTAAATATGTTTCACAACGTGAAAGTTAAGAAACTTGTTCAAGATATAGTAGAAGACTAACAATAAGTGATTCGAAAATTCCACACTAAATCAGTGTTTCATACCCCTAGCGCATGAAACAAATATTTGAAATTTGGACAAATCCGACAATTTGGATTGATGTAATCTTAAGTTTCTGGCTTTTCTAAACTCGAAATATTTACTCCATGCTTAATCAAGGAAGGAACACTCGTTAGAATATTATTGAACAGTTCAATCAATATGAAGATCTGAAAGTAATAAATCAAATTAAATACATACTTATAAATGCACTTTAATAACTGTTAATTTCATTTAAAGAAAACTAACTTGTTAATACAAAATGTAATTTGCAATGAAAATGGGTAGTAAAATTCATTTTATTTATAATTGTTTAAATTTTATAAAAATAATGAATGATGCAAACTGTTTAAAAACTTTGCCAAAATTATTTGAAAACTATTGCCAATGTCATATTGTCAAATTTACAAACCAAAAATTCTATACGTTGTATAAATCTAAATACATTTGTTGATTGTTAGGATGTTAAGAAGACATTGCTCTTTAAGATTGCAAATTCCATATAGATAAAATTTAAACCTTTGAGCGTGTTACAGTATTTCCGTATATGAATAATATATGATATTATCAAGTATTTTTAGTTAGTTTTTTACTTAATGTATAGTAAATAACAAACTTGCAGTGTTACTAGTGGAAAAAAATCAAGAATATGAAATATACAGGGAGTTTTATTATTAAGTATACATATTTCAATATACTGAATACTCTGTAAATCTTCAGGTATTCGTTGTTTTAAAAAATAGTTGAGATTAAAACGAGTGTTTTCTACTCCCAGACTAAGCATGAAGTAAAATTTCGAGTTTAGAGAAGCCTGAAAATTTGGTTTGGTTGCGTAGCGCGAAGCTCGGAGCAACCAAACCAAATTTTCAGGCTTTTCTAGACTCGACATTTTACTTCATGCGCCACGCGTATAAAACTCTGATTTCAAGTGAAGTTTAAAATACACTACTGAAGCAGTTTGGTGAAGAAGTATATGCAAAACTTCACATCAAATCAGTGTTCTATACGCGTGGCGCATGAAGTAAAATTTCAAGTTTAGGAAAGCCTGAAAATTTGGTTTAGTTGCTCCGCGCTACGCGCAACGCAACCAAACTTAATTTTATGAAATTAGGGAAATCAAAGTTTCAAATATTGACAACATGGACATTCTTTGTGAAATCTTCATTGCTCTGCAAAAAACAAAAATACGCCATGGACCGTTTCTGAGTTGGTTTCATATCAATTGAAAGTCGAAAAAGTAGAAATTAAAGTTTAAAACATTCACAATATAGAAATTATTTTTATAATCTCCATGGAATTCCGTGTGGATGCTAAGAAGACATTGCTCTCTGAGAATATGCGAAAAACAAAAAAAAACGCCTTCGACAGTTTTCGAGTTATTTTCAATTGAAAGTCGAATAAGTAGAATTTAAACAAAACATATTTAAGTAAATTTAAGTTTAAACCATTCACAACATGGAAATTCTTCTAGAAATCTTCATAGAATTTGGCGTGGATGTTAAAATAACATTGTTTTTTTTTCAGAATATGCTAAAAAAACGCCTTCGATAGTTTTCGAGTTATTTTCAATTGAAAGTCGAATAAGAATAATTTGAAAAAAATATATTTAAGTAAAAAGTTTAAAACATGTTGAATGTTTTAAACTTTTTACTTAAATATATTTTTTTTCTTTGAGAAATCTTCATGGAATTTGGCGTGGATGTTAAAAAAACATTGTTTTTTTTTTTTCAGAATATGCTAAGACAAAAATATACGCCCGGACAGTTTTCTAGTTATATGTAACTGAAGTTTTATGGAAATATTTTTGGGATATTAACGTTTAAAAGATTCACAACATGGATATTCTTTGAGAAATATTCATAGGTTTTCGTATGAATGCTAGGAAGACATTGCTCCTTTAAAATATACTAAAAACAAGAAAATACGCTATTGGCTGTTTTTGACTTTTTTTCAAATAAAAGACAAAGAAGTAGATTTTTTTGGAAATATTAAGGTAAATTAATGTTTAACACATTCACAACATGGAAATCCTTTGAGGAATATCCATGGGATTTTGTGTAGATGTTAAGAAGATATCACTCTCTTAGAATATGCAAAAAAAATACACCTTCGACAGTTTTCGAGTTTTTTTCAATTGAAAGTCGAGTAAGTAGAATTTTATGGAAATTTTTAGGTAAATTGATGTTTAAACCATTCACAATATGAAAGTTCTTTGAGAAATATTCATGGAATTTCGTGTGGATGTTGAAAAGACATTGTTTTTTCAGAGTATGCCAAAAACACGATACCATCAATATTGAAAATATATCACTAGAATGTGATTTTAACATTTTGTATAAAATTATTGCCATTTACAATCGATTTAACATTACATAAACATGTGTAATGTAAGGCTGATTGTTGATAGGTATGATTTTAATCAAAATATTTCAAAAATATTGCTAATTCCTTGTAACATATTTAAATTTTCAATGGCGTCGTAAGCCTTAACGAACACCCATACAGAATTTTTTAATTTGGATTTTCTACTCGAAATGAATTAACGAATCAAGTTACCTGAAGTTTTTTACTAATTTTTTGGCAACCTTGTATATATACAGGGTGTCCTATCTTAAAGTACCTCCTGGAATATCTTCAGAACCATGCACCGAATGAAGTAATAATTCAAATAAAAGTTAAATGATTTGGAGGGGGACATCCAGTCCTGTAAGAAAATTCAACCCCCACCCCCAGAAGAGGCTGGGGAGGAGGTAGCCTTAAAATCTTAAATGCGAACCCCAATGTTTTATTACAGATTTGGATAGAGCGTCGAAAAGTAAGTTTTATGTAAAAACATTTTTTGTTACTTTGATCAATAAAGATATTCTTGTTTGAGTTACGTGAAGGTTAGTTTAATGGTAATTAGTTAAGTTATTCTTTATTCCTTTTACTTCACTTTTTATTTTAATTCTATATGTACATTTCGGGTACAATGTACCCTTTATCAATAGAAAAAACTAATTGACATTTTGTAAATAAATAAAAATAGAATTACAACTATTTTCACAACCAAGTGCGATTTATTTGAAATCAGATAAAGGTAGGCTAGTTTAAGGAATTAAATTTAAAAGTGGGTTGTTTAAAGGACTTAAATCAAAATTTAGAAGGTTATCCCTATTTTTGTGCATTTCAATTGCTTCTAACATGTTTAGTTGAAAATGGTTAGATTCTTTTAGTAATTTCAAATTATTTATAATAAATTTGTGTCCCGTGGTTAATGTATGATGAGCTATCGCAGATTTATCTGGGTTATGGTTTTTAGTATGGTAAATATGTTCTTTAAACCTAGTTTTTAAATTTCGTATAGTTTGTCCAATATACATTTTGTTGCAATTGCTGCATTTTGATGAATAAATCCCAGACTTTTCATGATCATCAATTTTCTTAAAAGTATTCCCCAATAAAAGTTTAATTTTGTTTTTTGTGTAGTATGCAGGTTTAAGATTGAATTTTTTGTAAATTTTGTTAATTTGATTAGTTAATTTTGGTTCGTGAATAATTTTACAGTAATTTTTATTTGAATTAGATTCTATTATTGGTTCTAAACGTGATGCTAGACGAATGGAATGTGTTCTTTTATGTTTATTGATTAATTTCTGAATAATGTTAGTATCGTAATTTAATGCTTTGGCTAAATCTAAAATTAATGTAAACTCACTTTTTCTATTTTCTTCAGATATTGGTAACTGGATAGCTCTATAAATCATACTATTAAAAGACGATAGTTTATGTTTGAAAGGACTATGTGAACTTGAGTGAATGTAATTAAAGGTGTGGGTGGGTTTTCTAAAAATATTAAAGGATAATTTGTTATTGTTTTTTATAACTAGTAGGTCTAAGAAAGGAAGTTGACCATTGATCTCAATTTCATATGTAAAATTTATGCTAGTAAATAATTTATTTAATTGATTTGTAAAATTTTGAATATCGGTATTGGTTTTAATAATTGTGAAAATATCATCAACATACCTTAACCATAAATTTGGGAAATATTGTATGCTGTTCTTCGCAATATTTTCTAAATGGTTCATGAAAATGTTTGCTAAAAAGGGGGATAATGGATTACCCATAGCAGTGCCAAATGTTTGTTTATAAAATATTCCATTAAATTCAAAAGTGTTAAAATCCATAACTAAAGTTGTTAATTTTATATAATGATTTATTTCTTCTTGATTTTTACCATTTGTTTTTAATAAATTTTCGAGAATAATTAAAGTTTCATTAATTGGTATACTAGGGAATAAAGATTCTACATCAAATGAGATCAATAAGTCGTCTTCTTGTATAATTACATTTTCTAGTTTTTTGGTCAGTTCAAAAGAGTTTTTAATAGAAAAATCATTGTTAATTTTGAGTTGTTTAAATTCATTAACTAACCATTTTGCAATTTTGTATGTAGGAGAATTTATGTTAGAAACAATTGGTCTAAATTTATTACCGGGTTTGTGAATTTTAGGCAAACAATATAATTTAGGCAGTTTTGGATTATTAATTTTTAATTTTGATTTAAATTTTTTATCAAATAATGGTGTTGGTTCACTTAAAATTTTGTTAATTATCTTTACATAGTTATTTAAAGGATTTTTTTGATTGTTGAATATATGGTCCACAATCTAACATTAATTTAACACTATTGAAATAATCACATTTTTTAACAATAGTGTTAAATTAATGTTAGATTGTGGACCATATATTCAACAATCAAAAAATCCTTTAAATAACTATGTAAAGATAATTAACAAAATTTTAAGTGAACCAACACCATTATTTGATAAAAAATTTAAATCAAAATTAAAAATTAATAATCCAAAACTGCCTAAATTATATTGTTTGCCTAAAATTCACAAACCCGGTAATAAATTTAGACCAATTGTTTCTAACATAAATTCTCCTACATACAAAATTGCAAAATGGTTAGTTAATGAATTTAAACAACTCAAAATTAACAATGATTTTTCTATTAAAAACTCTTTTGAACTGACCAAAAAACTAGAAAATGTAATTATACAAGAAGACGACTTATTGATCTCATTTGATGTAGAATCTTTATTCCCTAGTATACCAATTAATGAAACTTTAATTATTCTCGAAAATTTATTAAAAACAAATGGTAAAAATCAAGAAGAAATAAATCATTATATAAAATTAACAACTTTAGTTATGGATTTTAACACTTTTGAATTTAATGGAATATTTTATAAACAAACATTTGGCACTGCTATGGGTAATCCATTATCCCCCTTTTTAGCAAACATTTTCATGAACCATTTAGAAAATATTGCGAAGAACAGCATACAATATTTCCCAAATTTATGGTTAAGGTATGTTGATGATATTTTCACAATTATTAAAACCAATACCGATATTCAAAATTTTACAAATCAATTAAATAAATTATTTACTAGCATAAATTTTACATATGAAATTGAGATCAATGGTCAACTTCCTTTCTTAGACCTACTAGTTATAAAAAACAATAACAAATTATCCTTTAATATTTTTAGAAAACCCACCCACACCTTTAATTACATTCACTCAAGTTCACATAGTCCTTTCAAACATAAACTATCGTCTTTTAATAGTATGATTTATAGAGCTATCCAGTTACCAATATCTGAAGAAAATAGAAAAAGTGAGTTTACATTAATTTTAGATTTAGCCAAAGCATTAAATTACGATACTAACATTATTCAGAAATTAATCAATAAACATAAAAGAACACATTCCATTCGTCTAGCATCACGTTTAGAACCAATAATAGAATCTAATTCAAATAAAAATTACTGTAAAATTATTCACGAACCAAAATTAACTAATCAAATTAACAAAATTTACAAAAAATTCAATCTTAAACCTGCATACTACACAAAAAACAAAATTAAACTTTTATTGGGGAATACTTTTAAGAAAATTGATGATCATGAAAAGTCTGGGATTTATTCATCAAAATGCAGCAATTGCAACAAAATGTATATTGGACAAACTATACGAAATTTAAAAACTAGGTTTAAAGAACATATTTACCATACTAAAAACCATAACCCAGATAAATCTGCGATAGCTCATCATACATTAACCACGGGACACAAATTTATTATAAATAATTTGAAATTACTAAAAGAATCTAACCATTTTCAACTAAACATGTTAGAAGCAATTGAAATGCACAAAAATAGGGATAACCTTCTAAATTTTGATTTAAGTCCTTTAAACAACCCACTTTTAAATTTAATTCCTTAAACTAGCCTACCTTTATCTGATTTCAAATAAATCGCACTTGGTTGTGAAAATAGTTGTAATTCTATTTTTATTTATTTACAAAATGTCAATTAGTTTTTTCTATTGATAAAGGGTACATTGTACCCGAAATGTACATATAGAATTAAAATAAAAAGTGAAGTAAAAGGAATAAAGAATAACTTAACTAATTACCATTGATCAATAAAATTGAACAATTAATAATTGACATACTAAATTAATTTTACTCTAACTCTTTTATTGATCAAAGTAACAAAAATGTTTTTAGATAAAACTTACTTACTTTTCCACGCTCTATCCAAATCTGTAATAAAAAGTTGGGGTTGGCATTTAAGATTTTAAGGCTACCTCCTCCCCAGCCTCTTCTGGGGGTGGGGGTTGAATTTTCTTACAGGACTGGATGTCCCCCTCCAAATCATTTAACTTTTATTTGAATTATTACTTCATTCGGTGCATGGAATTTTCTTAAAGAGTTGGATGTCTCCCTCTAAATCATTAAACTTTTATTTGAAACATTTTTTCATTCGGTGCATGGTTCTGAAGATATTCTAGGTGGTACTTTAAAATGGGACACCTTGTATTTGGTATTTGGTTTACTTGAAGTTAGTGATTTAAACGCATGGCGCATAAAGTAAAATTTCGAGTTTAGAGAAGCCTGAAAATTTGGATTTGCCAAATGTTCAGGCTTTTCTAAACTCGAAATTTTACTTCATGCTTAAACTGGGAGTGAAAACCCTCGCTAGACGATCAATCAGAAACTTAGTTTGCAATTTCCATAATAGTTAAATTTATAACGTAAAATAAATAAAGTTGGTGTTATTTCTTACTTCAAATTTAAAACGAAAACAAATTCCTGTGCATTATTTGTATGTTACTTAATTTCAACGAGCAAATTGGAAAAGTCTAAATTATGTAAAATAAACCTTAATAAATAATTGCAAAAGTTCAAAATGATCAGAAATTAATTAAAATTAATAGAATTTAATTCAAAAAATAATTTAAAATAAATATTTCAAATCAAAATTTTGTATTTGATATTTTGAAATATCTCGTGACGATATTTAAATTTCAATTAAGGCCTATCGACATTCTATACATATCTGTAGATTCTACAAATTTTATTTATTTTTACTTTTACAAATAGCACGCGCTCACACCGCTTTCATTGGTTTCGAGAAATTTACATAATAAAAACAATTCTGTTGATTGCAGCGCCATCTATCAAAGTAACAAAAATGTTTTTAGATAAACGTACTTACTTTTTCACGCTCTATCCAAATCTGTAATAAAAAAATAGGGGTTTAAGATTTCAAAGCTACCCCCTCACCAGCCTCTCTTAGGGGTGGGTTGAATTTTCTTGAAGAGTTGGACGTCTCCCTCTTTATCATTAAACTTTTATTTAAAATATTTTTTCATTCGGTGCGTGGTTCTGAAGATACTCCTGGTGGTACTTTAAAATGGGACACCCTGTATTTGGTATGGGTGCATTCTATAGGACAAGTTAAAGCCCCAAAACTAATTTCGCCAAAATATCATAGTTTTGGAGATAAGCAGCATTTTAGTTTAGTTTAGTTTTAAAAAAATGGATACAAGGTGTCCAGAAAACTAGTAAAAAATTTTAGGTAACTTGATTCGTTAATTAATTTTGAGTATAAAATCCAAATAAAAATGGTGGTGTGTCCATCATAGTACGCCGTTACAGTTTTGAGTTATTTTCAGTTTAAAGTCGAAAAAGTTGAATTTTATGGAAATGCATGTATTTAGGGAAATTGAAGTTTAAAACATTTACAACATGGAAATTCTTTGAGAAATGTTAATGGAATACAAACAAATACGCCATAGAGAGTTTTCGAGTTATTTGCAATTGAAAGTCGAATAAATAGAATTGTATTTAAATATTTTTGTAAATTAATGTGAAAACATTCACAACATGAAAATTCTTTGTAAATCTTAATGCGATTTCGTATGGATGTTAAAATGGCATTACTCTTTCAGAACATGCCAAGAAAAAAAAAATATGCCGTCGATAGTTTTCGAGTTTTTTTCAATTCCAAAAAAAAAAAGACCTTAGCACCTCTGGTCTTATCAAAGAAGTGGCCAATATTTTATATTTGGAAATTGACGCTGGTAAAGATTCATCCATTGAGCTATATGTCCTTGTATTTCCTGTTGACCAGCAAACAAGGTGATGTGCTAGTTCTTTTTTCCGAACGTAAGCTGTGTAATGTAAATATTTTAAATTCGATTAAAAGCCTAGTCCTCTCTGAATTAACAGGCTCTTGATTTTGGTTCCGGTTAATGAAATTAAAAAATAATAGGGCCAATTCGGGCTCTTGGATAAACCCAGTTGAGAGCTTATGATTAAACTTGAACTAAATGTGCAAATTTTACGCATTTTGATGCTAAATATCAAGACTGAATTTTGTATTGAATAATTTTCATATAAATAGCAATTGGTAAATTTAAATCAAACCTCAAGAAAATGTCAATGTTCACTTTAGATATAAAAATGTATATGTAACTTCAATGCCATTTGTCCTTACCAGTTGACATAATAAGAACATGGCGAGTACTTTCATTCATTCCTATTTAAAATTGTAATGTTTGTGGTAATTATTATTAGAGATAAATAAGAAGGTGATATATTAGAATACATTGGTTACGCAATGGCTTGGCAAAAGGTCTCATTAGAGGATGTAGTGGTTAACTGCCACTTCCACGGGAAGCGCCTTTCCTCATTGGAACGCAACATAGCAGACTCCCCACGCAGACGAACGTCGACCTCCTACAACTACAGCACAACGCACACAAACACGAATATCTCTTTCGTAAAGTAGATCTGGAGCTGAAGTGAAACTGGGACGGACGAGGCAGACATGTCAGCTGATTAATTTGGAATATGTGCGCGGATAAGTAATTAAAGGTCCGCATTCCAGAGGTTGATTATTTGAGAAAATGTATAGTAGAAGGAGAAGAAGTGAGCAAGAGCAATGGTGCGCGGCTCATACGGCCAGCCATGCGGCCGGCGGTCGGCCGATCGGCGGTTGGTCGCTGAGGATGATGAGAGTGCGTGGAATGCGTTATGGCGAGGTGTGGGGTTTGGTTCCCAGAAGCGCGGACAGTTAGAATGACATGTGCAACGGTCGTCGACCCTCGCAGGATTCCAATCCTGCTGCTGACTGCTGACCATACTGTCATTCCAGGACAGCGGGAGTGCCACTCCACTTCTCTGACTCTCGAATACTCTGCTCTGCTCCTCGTTGCTATCTGCTCTTTCCTAGCCTCCGAAACGGAGACAATGTTTCTTTCTGTTTTCTTGCTAATTGTTCAACAAACACGCTCTAATACAATTACCGCATTCTTTACTTTCACACCTTTAATACACGTACTGTTTTGATTTCGTTCGTAAATTCTAACACTCAATACCTCCCGAATATAAAGTCTACCTAAAAATATCTCTTAATATTCAACAATAAACTATAAAAAATCTGTTGGAATCAAAAATGAATAAATGAATATTTCGTGAATCTCAGCAATATATCTTCTGAAATAGTATTCAATTGGAGAATGCATTTATGTCATGAAAAAATATAAGATGTTCATGATGTTCAAAATAATATCATGTAAATTAGTTTAACAGTCTCAGCAATCAGGGTTGTTATGTTTAAAACACTTTGTTTTAAAACAGTGTTTTAAACATGTTTAAAAACAGCCGTCGTATTTTAAACGGTTTTGTTTTAAACATGTTTTAAATTTTTAATTAGTTTAAAACATGTTTTAGTCTTTAAATTTGTTTAAAACGTATTTTTATTATTATAAATTTACTAAATTATATTTTATACTACTTCATTAAGATTTTTTGGTTACATTTTTAAATTTTAGCTAAATTGTTGAAGAAATTTCAAATAACATTATTAAATATAACATTTTATTACAATAATATATTACAACTGTGTATCCATAAATGTGATTTTTAAACACAGTAAATTTTTCTTTCAGGTATACATATGCACTGCAAATTTTACGACGTTCGTTGTTTTTTTTTAAGATTTCAATTTGAATCTTTAAACGAGGGTTGTCCACTCCCAGACTAAGCATGAAGTAAAATTTCGAGTTTAGAAAAGCCTGAAAATTTGGATTGGCCGCGTAGCGAAGCGGAGCGGCCAATCCAAATTAGGCTTTTCTAAACTCGAAATTTTACTTCATGCGCCACACGTATAAAATACTGAAATATCAGAAAATTTACAATATATGGCTTTAGCAATTTAATATGTAGATGTGAATAAAACGTGAGTTCAATTCTGAGCTGTACAATTTGTTTAAAACAGTGATTTTAGGCAACCCAATAACTCAAACGCATATTAGGTTGCCTATAATCGTTGTTGTATGTGTGTGTTTTTGAAACTTCACTGTGAATCAGTGTTTTTATGCATGGCGCATGAAGTAAAATTTCGAGTTTAGAAAAGCCTAATTTGGATTGGCCTCTCCGCTTCGCTACGCAGCCAATCCAAATTCTTAGGCTTTTCTAAACTCGAAATTTTACTTCATGCTTAGTCTGAGAGTGGAAAACACTCGTTAAAAGCCTCAAATTAAACGCTTTGAAACAACGAATTCCCGCAAATTTAAAAAAACGCTGTAATTATCGGGATATGTGTGTTCAAAAGAAAAATGACCTGTATGTTCTGTTTTAAACACGTTTTAAACATGTTTTTAATCGTTAATGTTTTTAAACGCTGTTTCACGTTTTGTTAAAAAAAAAACTATTTGTTTTAATTAAAATGAAAAAAACTGTTTTTTTAACAACCCTGTCAGTAATACAGTTAGTTTTTCTTTATACATATTAGATATTTGTTGTTTTTTAAAAGAGTTCAATTTAAAGCTTTGAACTAGTATTTTCCACTCCCAGATTAAGCATGAAGTAAAATTTCGAGTTTAGAAAATCCTGAAAATTTGTTCCGGGAAGCAGAGTGACCAAACCAAATTTACAGGCCTTTTTATCTCGAAATTTTACTTCATACGCCAAACACTGATATTTTGTGAAATTCTCAACATGCTACTAAAGTAGTGTGCTAAAGACGCATATTTTGAACTTCACTTAAAACCAGTGTTTTGTACGCGTGGCGCATGAAGTAAAATTTCGATGAGGGTTGCACGGGACTAAACTGGCGGCAAAAAGTCCTCACTTTTTGCCGCCAGTTTAGTCCCCTGTAACTCGCTGAGCTTCGCATTGGTTAATCACTTACATTGGTTAATCGTTGTTGTTGGCAAAGTCGAAATTTGAGAAACATTTGTTAAAAATGTTTTGTGATTTTATATAATTTAAGCAAAATTGAAATTCCAAACTTAGTAAAATTCCAAGAAAGAGCATTGAATTTTCTATAAAAATACGTTTTAACGTTAAAACGTATTTTTATAGAAAATTCAATGCTCTTTCTTGGAATTTTACTAAGTTTGGAATTTGAATTTTGCTTAAATTATATAAAATCAAAAAACATTTTTAACAAATGTTTCTCAAATTTCGACCATTTTTATTTTCTTTAAATGCAGTCCTAAAAATAGCATAACATGTGTAATGGGCCTTAAATTTAAAAAATGCAAATAATAATTTTAAACTATGTTTTTTACAAATGTCGACCATTTTTAGTTATTTTAAATGTAGTCCTTGAATGGCTTAACATGTGTAGATTATGCATGCCAAGTTTTATAATGGGCCCCGCAGTAGTTAAAGAGCTAAAAGACTTTGAATGACCGGGGTGCGCGTAGTTATTGCAATTGAAGGGCTTATTGTAATAACATGATAAGCCACGCATACAACAAATTCTGTTCTATTCTTGGATAGTTAAAGAGCTAGAAGACTTTGAGTGTCCCGGGGTGCTTAAATTTAAATAATGCAAATAATAATTTTAAACTATGTTTTCTTTACAAATTTCGACCATTTTTAGTTACTTTAAATGTAGTCCTAAAAATAGCTTAACATGTGTAGATTATGCATGCCAAGTTTTACAATGGGCCCCGCAGTAGTTAAAGAGCTAGAAGACTTTGAGTGACCGGGGTGCGCGTAGTTATTGCAATTGAAGAGCGTATTGTAATAACATGATAAGCCACACATACAAAAAAATCTGTTTTATTCTTGGATTCGATTATGTAACACCGAACATTTTCATAACGAAAATTTTTCTTTGAAATATCCAAATGCGTACGTTGCACAATTTCCGATGCTCAATTTATTAAAAGAATTCAATTTGAAGCTTTAAGAGAGTGTTTTCCAGTCCCAGGCTAAGCATGAAGTACCAAATTTTCAGGCTTTTCTAAACTCGAAATTTTATGCGCCACCGGTACAAAACACTGACATATTACGAAGTTTAAAACACACCGCTAAACTTTACATTGAATCCGTGTTTTGTACCGGTGGCCCATGAAGTAAAATTTCGAGTTTAGAAAAGCCTAAAAATTTGGTTTGGCCGCTCCGCGCTACGCGACCAAACCAAATTTTCAGGCTTTTCTAAACTCAAAATTTTACTTCATGCTTAGCCTGGGAGTGGAAAACACTCGCTTAAAGCTTCAAATTAAATTCTTTTTATAAACCGAGCATCAAAAAATGTGCAACGTATGCATATGGATACTTAAAACAAAAATTATCGTTGTAAAAATGTTTGGTGTTACATAAAACTCTCTGTATAATAAGGCACAGTAGATGAATTGTGGTGATCGTCCAACAGATATCGTCACCATATCTAAAATGAAGTTATTACATTTTAGGGATTTGTATAAATGTCACTTTAAAACATGATAAGCCACATCAAAATGGCAACAGGTATTATTACACCTTCTGAAAAAAATCGATTTCGTGTGAGAGTTAGAGTTTAAGTAATGAAATGCATGGCACAATTGACGCGAGTGTTATTAGTTAAGACTTTGTGCTACTAAACGATGGTGGATGATGGATTTTGTGCTACCAAACGATGGTTTGGTCGCGTAGTGCTACGCAACCAAACCGAATTTTCAGGCTTTTCTAAACTCGACATTTTACTTCACGATTAATGTGGGAGTGGAAAACACTCGTTTAAGACGTCAAATTAAACTATTTTAAAAAACAAACGATTATCGAAAAAGTTACAGCTCATGCGTACATGTATGTATATTTAAAAAAAATCATTTGATAAAAAGGGAAAGTCGTTTGACAAATAGTGAAATAGGTTGATACAAATCTAACATTTTTCATTTGAGGGTATTTCTTTTGTTAATGGTGAAAATCAAACGAAAAATTATGTAATTGTATGTTATGAAGATAATGATTCCTTGCAACTTTCATGCAAAATATTTTTTCGTATTGTTTAAATTAAATTTAATTAAGTTCAACAATGAAATGAAAACCCTCAAAATAATTTTTTGTTCAGTATGGCAAATCGTTTCAAGCTATTTGTTCATACAATTTCATATAATTACGATCCCTTACGTTAAATTAACTTGGGCTAAACCAACAACGCAGCAAGCAATCCAAATATTTTTTTTTGCACAATGAACGTTTTCTTGTTTCAGAAATCTAGCCATAGGAATCGGTATCCAGAATTTCCCCGAAGGTCTGGCTGTCAGTTTGCCACTGCAGGCAGCAGGTTTTTCAACATGGAGAAGCTTATGGTGAGTACTTTATTTTTATTATAGTTGCGCATTTCATATTGTAGCACACACAATATACATTTAACAATGTATCGTATGTTCAATAAAAAGAACCTCTAAAGTGCCATGATTTTTTTTTTTAAATTTAAGTCGGCTACACGCTTTAGGAATTAACATATAAAACATTAGACATAATTATAATATATAATTTCAAAGTTACCAACCTACAATATTTTCTATAGTGTTCTAAAGGTTTTTTTTATTAAACATACGATACATACATGTATCCATTTAAATACACCTTATAGCTGGTACTTCAACTCATATCTCCCCCCCCCCCCCCTATATACGCCACTGATCAAAACACGTGGCAAGCAACTGAAAAAAAAAATATGGAGTACTTTACCCAATATGGAGTACTTTACCCAATTTAAAATCAAATTTGTTTTGTTACATCGCTATTAATAGTATATCTATCGTTTAGGTCTTTAAATATCGACCTTCTTTTTTAATCAATCCATTTTTTTACCTATTCATACATTTTCCAAGTAAGTTTATTTTAGTTTTATTTTATAATTTAACAAGTTATAAGCAAAGCTGTACTGAAGAGAGATAAATCTCGAAATGCGCCTATAGACTTTTTTCTTTTTCTTGTAACTGCCAACTTTTTTATTGTTTGTCAGTTGGTTTGAAGAGAATTTGACCTATAAGTTAAGTTCTACACTGGATATAGATAGTACTAACTTTTTCTCTTATTTACCGATTCTCTATCTCTTACCGTTCAGAAGATAACCATGCAACGACTGTATAATCGGGAAACCCTGTATAACTTATTTCTTAAATATTTTTTTTTTTAGTTAAAACAAATTGAAATTGCTGTATCCTTAATTTGATGTGGTTTGTTTCCATTTTGATTATGTTTAAACTTACAGCTATGTTTGAAGTCCTTTTAAAATCGATTTATTCCGTGTGCAATTTCCTAATTATCGCTTTAACTTCTTACAGAAATAATTTAAAATTTCTTAGTCACTAGTTATTTTGCTTTAAATTCATAAATTATGTGGCGAAACATTTTGCAATGTTTCGTAAATACGAGTAGTAAAATAGAAACCTAATATGGTGCTTTATTTGTCAATGAAGTTTGATCAAACATTATCCACCTTTTCAAATCAATATCTAAGGCCCAATTCACACCGAAATGGCGGAGGCGCGACGCATGCGAGGCGTAAGCGACACGAGGCACAGGCGCAAGCAAGCTCAATGCACACAGAAAAGGCGGCGACGATGTGCGGTTATCGCGAGAAACACTTTGACAGATCATATGATATTTGTCAAAATGATTTCAGACAACGAAAGAGACGAGGACAAACCAGAGGAGGTTTTAGATTCATCTTTTGTGCTTGAAAAATCGAAAAAAAGGCAAATTTTATGCCATGAGAGAGCTGGAAATGTATCTAGATAGGTTTTGAAATTATTACAGGATACCCCACGAGGGTGTCTATACAAAATTCCATTTGTTTCTGGATCTCGCCTAGCTATGGAAAAGTGACAGTTTAAGTATTGTAAATGGGGCTGGTTGTGTTTTAAATCAGGGTTTTTAAATGTCACTGTCAGATGTTCGATTTTAAGGTTATAATTTCTGACTATTGTGATCTTACACTGTTGCCTGTTTTACAAATTTTCAGATATAAAAGGATAATAATATGCAGTTTTAAGATTAACAAAATTTACTACTTGGTTTTTGTACATACAAACACAGCAATAATATTGTATATAACAAATATAATGAATTTGGCTCTGCAAACTTATTTCGTCATCCATTTGTATTTCTCGCTTGGGTCTTCCCGTTAACACATTTTGATCAACTCCATCCATCCACCTTAATTTTGGTCATTCTCTCTTCTGTTGGCCCTCAGTATTTTTTTGTAGAATTGCAAATTTATTCCCACCCTCTTGTGATACTGATAATTTTCATGTCAAACAATTTTTAAGCCCTCATTCCACTTTTATTATTTAGTCAAGAGAACCTGCATCTGAATCTTCTGATGTTTGTTCTGAGCCAGATTCCCCAAGCGAAATAATAAAAGGAGGAATGGTTTCAAAAGAAAGGTTCCCCATGTGTTTTGTCCAGTCATCCGAAATAAGTTTTTCACAATGATCACAGAAATTTTGCCACATATTGGATATACATTTTGAGAGAGACTCAAGCCATAAATTCTGAACACGATCCTTAGATGGTTGCTTAGAATTTATGTGCTTATTGTAGTAAGTCTTACAAAACCCCCATGCAACTTCGTGCCCGTTCTTTCTCAAAATGTCATCAACTACGTAAATTTTGTCATTTGATCGAAAAGGTATAAATAAAGCCCATAGTTCTTTTTTGGTTAATTTTGGATTGAATTTTACATTGTGTTTAACCAACCACTCCTGCATTTCGCATTTCTTACAAGAAAATGAAGGAGTTTTGTCTAATTGCACAGAATGGTATGCAGCATTATCCATAATAACTACACATTTCCCTGAAAGCTTAGCCAAAGCAGGAATAAGTTGATTAACCACCCAATTTTGAAAAGTATTACCATCCATTGTGGCATGGTAATCTCGGTCATTGTTTTTCGAATGTAATAAGAAACATCCAAAAACCCACCCCTATACCCAGCATGTAGAATTTTTGAATTTAGTTGGATTACTTTTTATATCCGTTTCATGTACCCAGCGTCGAACCACGGATCCATTCTGATATATCCATGTTTCATCCAGGTATACGAATTGGATATCTTCACTGGAATTTTGATACTGTAAAAATTTTCTAAGGAAAATAATTTTAGCTGCAACAACATGTTTTTTTTCACAGAGAATTTTGCGCCCATTAATTAATTTGAATTTATACCCCATACTTATGATATCATAAATTATTGCAACACTGTTAAAATAAAGAATCAGGAGTGCCAATTAATAAAAAATGTAAATGTTGATACTGCAACATAACAACACGAAAGCATGGCTAGGCGAGATCCAGAAACAAATGGAACGGTGTATATAGAGTTGTTGTCCTGGTAAGCCTTACAAAAGATCTACTAATTACTGAAAAGCTGTTAGTCCAGAAAATCATTAAAAACAACAAACACAAAACCGTAAATACTCAGCAAAGTGGTGTCTACTTACTAACTTGCAAATACTGCCCTAAAATGCACGTAGGACAAACCGGAAGATCGAAGATAGAATACACGTACACTTTTGTGTCGACGATTAAATGCCACATGCCGGGAGTTGACGCTAAAGTGTACGTGTAAATGCAACTTTTGCGCAAAAACAAGAATGACAAAATTCGTCGACCAAAGAACGCGGCCTAGCATGCAGTTAAAACTACACGTGTAAATGGCACTAGGAAAGAGTGGAGAGAAATTTCTAACAATAATTTCTAACATGTTCGAAATCATTTCTTCGTCTGGAGAAGCCACAGTATGGCGAAACAGTTGTAGCGTCCTTTACAATACGAGTACAATTTGAAATTATCTATTCCTCTTAAGCCCACTTGTACCGCAGATACTTAATCGTAATTAATATGTTAATCACGATTAACCCTCTAATTAAGTCAAAATTCGTCAATATAAAAATGTTTTAAATTTTTAAGATCCCAAACATGCTTCTTTCATCAAAATGCAAATGTTTAAACAATTTGTGAATAAAATTATTGTGTTGTTAAGAAGTACTAATTATTGGTTAAAGTTAATTAGCTGTGGTGCAATTGATCATTAATTTTATTAAACTTAAACAACCAGAGACTGTTTTGGGTTCACCCTTTGTGGATCATCTCGCATATTATCCAATATAGACAAAAAAATAGCTAATTAATATTAAGAGGCATACGAGAGGTGCGCTTCTCCAAACTAACTTGAGAGGCGTGAAAACGACGAGGCGCGGGCGGAGAGGCGTGCACCTGCGCTTCGTCATCTCAGTGTGGTTTGACTCATATCATTATATTGAAGAGGCGTCGAAGCGTTGAGCTTCTCGCCTCGCCTGCGCCGCGTCTCCGTCCGACGCCTGTTCGGTGTGAATTGGGCATAATAGGCAACTTTTCAAATAACTGTCTTTACTATGTAGAGTCTGGAAAAAAAAGTGTGAACCGAGTGGTAGGATGGGTTGCAAAGACATTTATTGTATTTTTTTAAATCTTGAATAAATCAAAATTGTGTTTTACAGTTCTGTAACTATAATCCAACATTAAGATTTGTTTTGGTAATTGTAAAATAGCATAATGGTTAATCATAAAAATAGCATAAAAGGAGACTAAGAAATAATTTATAAAACGTTCCTTGTGATTTATGTGGTGTGCAAGAGTTGGTAAATTCAAAAATTTTAATGAACTCCTCGAGAAAATTTCCTCAACACATAACATATGTTGTTATGTTAATTGCCCATGTTAACCGTGATTTTTGAGATTAGAGGAGTCTTATTTATACGTTCCCAGATAGGTTTCTCATTCAATTCCAATTCCATTCCAATCAATATAAATCCAAGCAAACGCCCCACGCAAAACAATCTTCAAACTCGACCGCCATTTATTTACGAGCCGGAGCGCGTTCATGGACTCTTCGATGGTGAAATATGTGCCGGCTGTAAGATTATGTTACAAATAAAACGAAACGAAAAAAAAAACACGTAATTCAGTTCCTTTTGCGTATCCACATTACAGTGGCGTATTCACAGTGGTTACGCGGAACCCTTGCCCGGGGCTTTAGGGGCCGTGGTGCCCAAAAACGCAACAAAAATAAAAGGAAAGTTTAAATTTATAACAGATCAATAATTTTAAATTATTTAATTGTAATAGAAAATGCTCTCTAACATTTACCAGCAATTTAATAATATATTACGTAACGAGAGTGGTATGCAGCATATTAGATATGTTGCGCACGAGCAGCGCAGCGGCGAGTGCAGTATTCTGCGAGTATGTAATTGCCATACCACTCGAGAAACGTACGATATTTTACCTACGCCCAAACAAAATAAACAATGAACATGAAAGAACAACTTATTTATTGCAATACGTTTTAATAGTAACATGACAATGATGAAAACTAAATTACTACTTGATCAATATACAGGGAATTTTTCTTTTAGATAAACATATGCATAAAGCTGTACATTTCCGACATTCGTTGTTTTTTAAAAGTGTTTAATCTGAAGCTTTAAACGAGTGTTTTCCACTCCCAGACTAAGCATGAAGTAAAATTTCGAGTTTAGAAAAGCCCCGTGAAAATTTTTTTGGGCTTTTCTAAACTCGAAATTTTACTTCATGCACCACGCATATAAACCACTGATTCCAAGAGAGGTTCAAATATACATAAAGTTCACAATATTTTAGTGTTTTATACGGGTGGCGCATGAAGTAAAATTTCGAGTTTTGAAAAGCCCAGAAAATTTATCTCGGGTCGCTGCGCGACCCGCGACAAATTTTCGCGGGGCTTTTCTAAACTCGAAATTTTACTTCATCCTTAGTCTGGGAGTGGAAAACACTCGTTTGAAGCTTTAAATTGGACCCCTTAAAAAAAACAACGAATAACTAAAGATTTAAAGAAAATAAGCTGAATTTGGAATACGTAGTCTTTAAAGAAAAACTTCCTGTACATCAAATAAATGTCATTTGGCTGTGCGGTAAGCAATCAGCTGTAATGTACTTGTCAGAGCTATTACGTGCATATGTAGGTAATGTCAATCATACGCGTCAAGATGACAGTGTGGTATGATGCGGTTATTAGATAGGGCGTAGGTAAAATATTTTACCGATATTCAGATAAATTAAATGATTCAATATGTGTGCGGAAACACGGAACATAAATTTTACTTAACGCATTTTTCGTATTTTTTTGCGTTTGGCTTCACTTTTGCCATCGACCGTAAGTCGACATAAATATTCGAACACTCGATCAACCGCCGACATTGAAATTTCTCGATAATGACATGGCATTGAGCCAATAAAGTCAAATTTAGTTTCTAATGTCACGTGAGATTTAGCAGTTGACAGTCGTCACCATTATTTTTAAATGGAAGTCGAAAATGTTTCGTAGACGTACTTGTAATAGAATAATTTTCCACATGCAATAAGCTGTTTACAAGTATAGGTTGAATAAAAAAATAATAAAAAAAATAGCGTAGACACTTTAAAATGTCAACTTATACTAACGACATTTGAATAAAAACAAACTCGTTTAACTGTCACACTATTTACGTCGCATAGACATCTTTTAATATTTAAAAATGGTTAAATTAACTGAGGGAGAAAGAATTGAAATTCTTTGCATAATCGGTTTTGAAGACAGGATTCAAACTGAAGTTGTGTTATTATTTAATGCAATTCATCCTGATAAACATATTAATCGAAGCATGGTAAGCAGAATTGAATCAAAATATCGGGAAGTTAGGCATGTTCGTGATATCCCTAAAACCGGTCGACCCTCAATATCAAAAGATGATCAACTTGACGTTTTGTTGGAAGTGCGAGAAAATCACTATTCAACCTTAAATCAGTTGACTTCTACATTTGATATAGCACCATCAACAGCCAGTAAGTTATTACAAAAAAAACTAAACAGCATCCATATAAAATAAACCTTATTTACGAATTATGTGATAAAGATTTCGATTGACGAATTTAGTCCTGCGAGGTAATGCACGAATTATGCAATAGAATTGGGAATTTTGTTAAGGAAATGATTTTTTCCGATGAAGCTACATTTTCTTGAACGAGCATGTTAATAGAAACTTCAGATATTGGATATTGGAAGAGGAAGTATCACATCCAAAAATCAAGAGAAGTTAATGTATGGCGTGGTATTGTAGACAGAAGGATTCTGGGCCCTTACTTTTTTAACAATAATACAGGGTATTTCAGAGTTCTATTTACAGTTTCAACGTTTAAATAAAAAATCACAGATTACTATTTTATATGTAAGGCATCTAAACTTTATTAATAAAACATGTTTATACGGACTTGCCATTAAATAATCGAATATCTATGTTTTAAAAAATTCATCCTCCAAATGATGCCCATTTCGACGCACGCACTCTTCGAGTCTCTTCCGAAAGTTTAACATCACCTGCTGAATCATTTATCGAGGGATAGCTGCCACCTTTGGTTTAATCACCTCCTTTAGTTCTGGTACAGTCCTCGGCTTGTTGATGTAAGCTTTTGCTTTGATGTAACCCTAGAGAAAATAATCGCATGGCAACAAGTCAGGAGACCGAGAGGGGCAGGCAACATCTCCTTGCAATAAAATGACATGTCCGGGAAAAAGGTGACGCACTTCAGTCATTGACACTCTTGATGTGTGGGCAGTCGCCCTATCTTGTTGGAACCATATTCTTTGCCTATTAAAGTGTCTTCTCCGTAGCTCAGGCATAAGAAATGTTCTAAGCATTTCCACGTAACGGGCAGAGTTAACGCTGACCGCTACACCATGCTCGTCTTCAAAAAAGGAAAGCCCGATTACACCAATACTTTAACAGCACACCATACAGTTGCTTGTTCACAATACTAGAGTCGTTCATGGGTATGGTGTGGGTTTCGTGATGCCCAGTACCTACAGTTCTTTCTATTAACAAAACCGGATAGGTGGAAGTGGGCTCCGTCACTTTTTAAGCATTGCTTGAGCAAATTTGATTCTGATAGCGTAATCACGGGGCAACAACTTTTGTGTGATTGCGAGTTTGTAAGGGTGGAAATTCAACTGCTTTAGAGTCCTCAGAACAGATTAATAGGACAGCTACTTCTGTTCGTAGTGAACGCCTTGGACTGGCCTCCGCTGCCTGGCGTATACGTTCCATAGTTTCTAGTTTACGCACAGAACGTAACTCAACTTTCTATAATTCGTACACATTTTAATAATTCATGTTGATGCTTTTAATTTTCAGCATAAGCTATTTGCTTAGAAATCTGAGCTCTAGTCATTAGTCATCAATCGACTAAAAAATGCCCAACTCTGCCGGTATGCCGCATAATGGACTTTATGATTTTATTTTTTTAAATTTAAAGCCCACTAAGATCTCAAGTTGAAATGTCGCAACATTTTTTATGTTAATTAAAAGACATGCATAAAAATTTAACAAAAGATAGAGGTCGAGAAATATTGTATCATTAATGTTACCACTTTAGACCTAAAAAAACACTTTGTGTAAATATTTACCTAGAAATAAAGAGGAATATGACAAATGACAACATCCTTTAAATATTCATGTATAGCTTTATTAATATTCACGTTAGTCACTCGAAATTACTCGTGATTGAAAATTGAGTTGAGTATTGAGTATGACTAATGATTAATGACTAAATTAGTTATGATTACATTATTTATGACTAATATAGTCATTAGTTGCAATCATGATTAAAAATTGAGGCACCTAATGTGCAACTCTGGATCGTATTGATATGAATTTGTTTTTTTTAAATTTAAAGCCCACTAGGATCTCAAGTTGAAATATCGCAAAATTTTTTTTATGATAATTTAAAGACATGCATAACCATTTGTAAAGTTAGTCCCGAGAAAATATTTTTGTCATTTTAAAATTACATATCTTCTAAAATATAAAAATGAATAAAAATTAATATCGAATTTCTGCAAAAATGTTGTCTCATTGAGACAGGTCTCTAAATATTCATTGAAACAACTACTTCTCGAGCTAATACCCCGACAGATATTGAATTATACAATGAATATTTTAGTTACACGACAGCTTTACTGTTCTATGCATAATTTATATGCAAAATGCAATATTTGGAGACTTATATCAATGAAACAAAATTTTTGCAGAAAGTCGATATTAATTTTAACCCATTTTTATATTTTGTAAATATTCTGCAAACTATGGACAAACTCAATTTTTCTTTATGTTAAATTTTCTCTATATCTTGTAAAATTATACATATTTTACAGTTTATGATTTCTAAAATATTTCGAAGCCAGGAACGTGGTGATGTCGATACGCCACTGCCACATTATAAAGGCGAGATAAGGCCGCCGAGTATTATATATTCCTGCCCCTGGAATTCAGGTCAACGACATGTGTACGAGAATGCGTGTGTGCGTTTTAATCAGCGTTTTGAAGATTATCTTATTATGAATGAATTTTGTAAGATGTATTTACCATTATGCAACGGCTTATTTGCGTTCGTGTTTAACATCAAGCATTGGATAAAGAAAAAAATAACATGTTTGATTTGGGAATTATCTGTGTGTGTGTGTGTATTATACGCGGAATGTGTGAGGAAAGCTTGTTTGTGCTTGAAAAATTACGTTTGCATTCAGTTATTAATCGAATCCGGTACGGAGATTGGAGTGGTGTTGGTGTCCTGCTGCCTGCTGCGTGTTGAGACCGCTGCGAGGGTCTTGCAGCACTTTCGCGACCCTGCAAGGCCGTTCCCACACTATTAGAAGACCCCTCTTGTCTTGTTTTGCCTTGTCCACTTCACTACGCACTTACGGGTCTTTGTTGTAATCTTTCATAACTGGATGTTATTACGCATATCCAGTGGCGCATCGACGCCATGGCAAGTCCGGGTTCGAAACACTTCCAACTTTTTCGTGCGGACTAGGGATGTTCGATACACAGAGAATCCAGGTTTTTCTAAACTTGAAATTCTACTTTATGCTTAATCTGGGAGTGAAAAACACTCGTTGAAAGATATTTTCCGATATCTTTAAGATTGGATGTTAAACAAATATTATCCTTTCAAAATACATAAACTTCTAATGAGTGTTTTCCACTCCCAGATTAAGCATGAAGTAAAAGTTCGAGTTCAGCTATTCGTTGTTTTTTATTAAAGATTTCAGTTTAAAGCTTTAAACGAGTGTTTTCCACTCCCAGACTAAGCATGAAGGAAAATTTCAAGTTTAGAAAAACCTGAAAATTTGGTTTGGTCGCCCCGCGAAGCGGAGCGACCAAACCAAATTTTCAGGTTTTTCTAAACTCGAAATTTTACTTCATGCGCCACGCGTATAAGACACTGGTTTTAAGTGAAGTTCAAAATCTTTAGCATACGGCTTAAGTCGCAAATTGTATATTTCACAATATTTCAGTGTTTTACACGCGTGGCGCATGAAGTAAAATTCCGAGTTTAGAAATACCTGAAAATTTGGTTTGGCCGACCAAACCATTTTTTGGGTTTTTCTAAACTCGAAATTTTACTTTATGTTTAGTCTGGGAGTGGAAACACTCTTTTAAAGCTTCAAATTGGAATCTTTGTAAAAAAACAACAAATATCTAAAGATTCACAGTACATACACTGTAATTGGGGTATTTGTACTTAAAAGAAAAACTCCCTGTATATCGATATCTTGGAATATCGATATTTTTATGTAAAATAATCGGTATTTGTATTGATATTTCTTTTTCCGATATATCGCTATTATCGAATTTTTGCTTGGAAGGCCAACCTCACCCAATCGTCGAAAGGTTGAAGTGAATACCTGATGATTTGGGATTCTTCTATTAGGGAATCTGCGGTGGTGTTCCCTAACGGCAGCTAAGGCGGTGGAGTAAAATCACCCATTTTTACAAACAACAGAGACTTTTAAACAATTAATGACTGTTTATGACGGCCACTGTCTCGATATTATTTAAAAAGGAACTATCAAATTCAGGCTACTTGATTTTGAAATGTAAATGTTCACTTTCCAACAATAAAAAATGTTTGTTAGTAACACTCTATATCTTTTTCATGGAGCATTTCGGTACGAAGGTGTGTTAGGTTAATTTCTTTGTTTCGGCCTAAAGAAGCTTTGCTTAAATTGTTTACATCTAATTATGACTCACCCTATACAGTCTCACAAATAGAAAGACTGTTATTCCTTACTTCACTTTTTATTTTTATGTTAGATGTACATTTCGAGACACAAGGTGCTCATTATCAATAACAAACTATACAGTCTGTTTGATTTATTGTGACACAGCACATATGTCCGTTATTAGTACAGATAGAAAAAAAAGTTAAAGACAAAAGTTTTAGTATTTTTTATGATCTATTCAATCGTAATGTCAGAAAAACAGTTGAAAATCAAATAAACACGTGAAAGCTATTAGTTTCATTTTCTTTAATGGAACACCCTGTGTATTTTGTTTATTTCAAATAGGCATTAATATTAGCCTTATAATGATACCACATAAGTACCCCTTTATTATAGAAATTACACGACGATTGCCAATAAATGAAATTTATCAGTTGACACGAATAACTATTTAAAGTGTCTGTTCAAAGTGACGTCCGTTGTTTGCAATACATTCTTCACATCTCTTCATTAAATTTCGTCGTGCTTTTTGCATCAGACATCCCAATAACCCCCTCCACAACCCCTCCACAACCCCCTCCACAACCCCTCCACAACCCCCCCAACAATATTCTTTATCAAAAATCACAAGTCATTCCTATAGAATCTCGAATTATCCATCTAGCTCATAAATTTGCATCCAGACCCACTAGTCATGATCCTATAAACCACCTTTACCTACACAGAAACCACAACACAATCCCCAAATTTATATTTCCCTATTCCACCATCGCAGACTTCATCTTAGAAACACCCATAAACTAGAATATCATTTAATCATACTATTAATTCATTAACTGTATGTTTTTGAGTTTACGTGAAGTGATTATTAATTATTACACTAAAAAAGACTGTTATTCCTTACTTCACTTTTTATTTGTATCGTTAGATGTACATTTCGAGACACAAAGTGCTCATTATCAATAACAAACTATTTGTTATTGATAATGAGCACTTTGTGTCTCGAAATGTACATCTAACGATACAAATAAAAAGTGAAGTAAGGAGTAACAGTCTTTTTTAGTGTATTCATTCATTACCATATATTCATAACATTCTTTAAAAGCACATTTCAGTAAAACAATGGCAGAAAGACCTCGGTGGCCTATAATAGGAGAATTTTAAATACAAGATCGTATTATATTATAGAATAATGTACTTGAATCCCTTGAATAAAGATATTTGTATATATATATATTTACCCACAGACTATGAGTGCTATTACAGGGTCAAAATACATATGTAAAACATTAGTACTTAACAATATAACTGTACTAAACTGACCTTCTAAAAACACTATATTGTACAATGAGCATAGAATTATGCTTATTTCGTAGCCATTTTGTAGCTCTCTTTTAGGTCTGTACAACAATCTTGTGCAAACAAGCAAGCAAATTTATCATACAAACGTTCAAGCATGCTTGTACAAAAATATCGGTCACCACGTTTAGTTCGATCTGTGCACAACGTGTGTATTGTGCACCGGTTTCTATGGAAACGAGTGGGTAAAAGGAACCGTGAACAATATATGTATTGTGCCCTAGTTTCTATGACAACGAGTGGGTAATAACTAAGAATGCAACGGATATCCAGTTACTATCCTCATCAAATACCGTATTTGCTCAATTAACCAGATATTGATTGGTTGTGCATTGATAGTGCAGTCATCTACTAGTAGCGTAACTAACTTTTTTTAGACAGACTGAGATTATCTCCCTTACTTCGCAATCAACGCCGAAAAAGTAGAATGTTAGATAACCCCGACTTCTAAGCATTCCGGCAGAAGGATTAGCCGGATATCTGGCTTCCGGCTATCCGGCCTAGACGTTTGCCGGATATTCGGCCAAATTACGATCCGTTGCATCTTTAGTAATAATAACCGTGCACAATGTGAGTATTGTCGACTAGTTTATATGGCAACGAATGGGAAATAAGAACTTCCATACTATGTACCTACTCATTATTAATCAGTGAAAGATCTATAAGTGAAATATTTCATTAGGAGTAGAAACATGTATTTTTGTGCACGAGAACAAATACATTCAATGTTAAATACTGATATTTGCTAAAAAGGAACAACAAACAATAATCATAAAGGATTCCAAAAACTATTTTGATTAGATAAGTGTGACTGATAATACATTATTTTTTTATCAAAGAAGGTGTAGCCTGATCAAACATAAACCGCTCAAGCGCTCTTATTAATTGATAATTTATTTAAATTAGAATATAATATCCATCGAATTCCTATGGCAATTCGATGAAAATAAAAGGAATTTGTCGATGGTCGTAAAAATGCGATCCGTGCACACGAAAGACCGAGGTGAATGGAAAAACGCACGTGCACGACCAATGAGCGCACGGCGGACGAGGAACACATATTTGGCCGCATTCCAGCACTTTGTTTAAACAACACTCACACACACACACACACAAACACACAAGCACGCACACGCACTTACACGCAGTCAGATGGGAAAGTAAAATTCTGTACCGAATATCATCATTCCTATTGATAAAACATGGAATGCACCTACTAGAAAAAACATGAATTGAATTTTACAGGTACGGACAGCTGAGCGGAATGGTGGAGCCCGTCTTCGGAGTGTTGGGTGCGGTTGCCGTGGCTCTTGCTACTCCTGCCCTTCCTTATGCTCTGGCTTTTGCGGCAGGTGCGATGATTTACGTGGTCTTCGATGATATCATTCCGGAAGCGAACACGAAGTAAGTTTAGTCTTTAATTTAGTAACTGGGTTAAACAGAAAATAAAAACAACAGGAAGTCATCAAATTTACCTTATAATTTCCTGTCAATTCATATCAATTTTGATAAAGGCAAAAAAACTTTAAATTGAATTTGCATTCAGATTGTAATATAGCTAACCTCTATCTTGTCAAATAAGCGAGATCCCCCAAGGTGCAGCTCGAAAAACAGGCACTCTGTATATGCCGTTTGGTTCACGGGCTGGTCGCCGCGAGATATAAACATTTTGTTAGTTACGTTTGCTTACGTGATCCGGGTAATAACTCGCACTAATCCGATTGAATATTTGAAAACGCTAAATGTCGACAAATGTCAATAAACTCCGTCATAACCAAGTTTTAAAATTCTCTTTCTAATTATTAGCATTATGGATAGTAAGTATGAAAGAGATTCGTATACTTCTCCGGAGGTGAGACATTCTGTTATATATACATAGCAAGAATGACAACCAACAAAATCGCGCAAGTGATATTAAAACTGCATACGAAGATCCTAGTTTCCAAACTCGAAATTTTACTTCATGCGCCATGCGTATAAAACACTAATATTGTGTAGTTCGAAATATACTACCGATAAATGAATGCCTGAGAAGTATGTCTATGTTTTTACACCACTTTATTTATACTTTACACGACTCTAGTTTCGACACATTCAATGTCATTTTCAAGTGTGACAAATGTACAAGCCTTGTAAAGTATAAATACAATAGCATAAAAACATAGACATATTCCTCAGTCATTAAATAATATTTTTATTATATATATATATTTTTTTTTTCTGTGGGGGCCGTTTTCCTTGCGGATCCGGATGCACTGCAGCCTAGGTGGTTTATTGTACTACTCCATATTGTCTTACTCTCGCAATTATTCCAAACTCGATCTCCTGCACTAGCATGTGCAGGTCCTTCAGGGGTTGCGTGTGGAAATCATTTGTTACTATTTGACTGTTTCCAAATATGAGCTGTCTTTTGTTTTCCAGCGCATTGCAGCTACACAGAATGTGCATTGTTGTTTCCGGTGCCTTATCACAGAGCCGACAACTGGTGCCGCCGTTGTATAGACCGATTTTTCTTAGGTACTCTTTAACAGTCATGTGGCCTGTTAGTAGTTCTATAGTTGTTTTTAGCTGTGCCCTACTTAGTCTCAGTAGTTAGGTCCATTTATAATGGCCTTACTGTGGTTAGGGCCTGGTCTATTTACTCAGTATTCCTTGTGTTTGTTGCGAATCCACTTTCTGCCTTCTAGGCAACTCGACTTTTTTGTGATGCTCACGACAGGTTCAGGTCCCATAAATAATACGGTAGTTTTCTGCCTTGCTAGCTCGTCAGCTTTTTCATTTCCCTCGATACCTGAATGACCCGGCATCTAGACAAGTGTGACCTTGTTCTGTCTCGCCAGGTGATTCAGTATATCAAAGCAGTACAACACCAGTTTGGATGAAGTCTTTTGGCTCTTTAGAGCCTTCAGTGCCGCCTGGCTATCGGACATAATATAGATTTGCCTGTCACGACAGTCCTTCTTTATGTTGGTTCTCGCACATTCTATAATTGCGAATATTTCGGCTTGAAAGACTGATGCCAGGCAGCCCAGCGAGTAGGCATAGCCTCTCTTCATGTTTTCATTGTAGATTCCTGATCCAGTACCTGTGTCTGATTTAGAACCATCCGTATACCACCAGATAATGCTATGTTTGTGAATGTTTTCCATTCGTTGCGTTCTGGAATAGTGACTTTAAAGAGTGCGTTTTCAAGATATCTGACTGCCATATGGTCCGACCTGATCTGCAAGAGAGGTCCCCTCATGTCTGCCAAGAGTCTTCTGTGTGGCGTGTCAACTCTTATGTTGACTGATGATAGCTGCAGCCTGTGGAGTGCCAATCTTGCCTCCTCCACTATCAGAATATGAAGTGGTGTGAGGTCTAGGAGCGTCTCCATGGCTGCAGTGGGCGTGGTTCTCATAGCCTCCGTTATGCTGACACAAGCAACCCTTTGAATCTTGCTGATTTGCCGGGCTCTCTTCGCTTCGCCCGACAAGTCCAAATTTTCAAGCTTTTCTAAACTCGAAATGTTACTTCATGCTTAGCCTGGGAGTGGAAAACACTCGTTCAAAGCTTCAAATTGAATTCTTTTAATAAACCGAGCGTTGAAAAATGTACAACGTAAGCATATATATATACTTCTCGTTATAAAAATGGATAGTGTTACATACAGGGTTTTTCTATTGCATTTCAACTTTATACCAGATATATTTCACTTTGTCAAATATATGCCAAAAGATTTCCCGATTTACCAAATACGTTTCACTATATACGAAATACTTTTCCTTTTAATATTTTTTCTGAACATTTTTGCAGTAACATAACTTTCTTCTGGAAATGTTTTATTTGTATTTATACATACAGGGAGTTTATCTTTTAAGTATACGTATTCCAAATTCAGTCTATTTTCTGTAAATCTTTTGATATTCTTTGTTTTTTTAAAGTTCAATTTAAAGCCTTAAGCGAGTGTTTTCCACTCCCAGACGAAGCATGAAGTAAAATTTCGAGTTTAGAAAAACCTCGTAAAAATTTGTCAAGGATCGCGCAGCGACCCTAGACAAATTTTCTGGGCTTTTCTAAACCCGAAATTTTACTACATGCGCCACGCGTATAAAACAATAAAATATTGTGAAATTTATGTATATTCAAACTTCACTTAAAGTCTGTGTTTTATATGCGTGGCGCATGAAGTAAAATTTAGAGTTCAGAAAAGCCCAGAAAAATTTTACGGGGCTTTTCTAAACTCGAAATTTTACTTCATGTATAGTCTGGGAGTGGAAAACACTCGTTTAAAGCTTCAAATTGAACTCTTGTACATAAATAACAACAAATGTCGGAACATTTACAGCTTATGCATGTTCACCTAAAAAAAAAAATCTTTGTATTTGTATAACGTATTGACTATAATACTCTCATAGTTTCACTCCTTACAGATAATTTATTCTATTTTCAAGATGTTCTAACGAGTAGACACCATTGTCCAATTCTTAAGACATACGTTTCTTGAAATGTAGTGACCAACAGTGTTGCTTTCATTTTAATTTGTTAAGAAAACTACAATTTTCTGGGATACGTTGTGATATTTTTATTTCAATCCAAACTATGCGTTTAATAATAGAATACAATATCTGTCAAATCTTCGCCTCAGCACTTCTTACAGAAAATTATTGTTTAAGGAAATTTCCTATGACATTTTTGCACAATTGAGGCTCTATTTCGCGAATTTCTGCTCTAAAATTGTCTTTAAGCGCTTCAATCGTCGCTGGAGCTGGAGTAGACTTCATCTTTAAGATAGTCTCAAGAAAAAAAGTCTTAGGGTATTAAACCGCACGATCTGGGCGGCCACTTAAAGTCACCATTTCAAGAAATTACAGAACCAGGAAACTTAGCTCGTAATAATTTGATTGTGTCGCTACTTGTGTGGCACGTAGCCCCATATTGTTGAAAAAAGTCAAAATTAATTTTGTAAGCCATAAGACCAAGATTTTTGTGAAAAATACGATACAGGGTGCGTGTTGATATGCCCAATTGTTGTGAACGTCTTCGAATAATGATTTTCGGTTGTTCTGGCTGGGCAAGCAAGGGTTTTATCTTTACATCGGAAACTTTACCAAGAAATTTGAATTTGCCGATTAAATTCACAATTGCTGGACGAGAAGGCGCTTCAGCGATATCAGTATGAACTTTACCAACTGTCTCCGCGAAATGTTCACCATTTTTATAGTGAATGTTTACTATTTCATTGCGTTGTGCTAGCGTACTTGCATATGTTTTCATTTTCGCTAACCGTATAGTTTTTACTACTTAAATGCCAAAGAATGGCAGCTGCAAATATAACACGAGAAAAGTAGTGCTCAATTTAAAATGAAAGCTCTTGTTGATACACACCCTTTACTATATCACGATGGTTTTGACCGTTACTACGCGTAGTAACGGTCAAAACCATCGTGATATGTAAAGGGTGTATCAACAAGAGCTTTCATTTTAAATTGAGTACTACTTTTCTTGTGTCATATTTGCAGCCGTCATAGGAGGCCACAGTCGGTCCCATTGTAGTTCCTCCTGTTGGCTAGACCCTCTCCGCACTATCGGTAATTGCCACAATTTGTGCGGTTAACTATTGCCATCCGGATCCTTCACGATTTGGGGTTTCTTCTCTTAGTACCTTCCTTATCTTTGACAACGTTGGACATTCAGGAGTATTGCTATATCATGTGCATATCCTATTGTATAGAATCCCTGGATGTTAAGTTTTGTGATCAGTTCGTTCACCAGGAGTGTCCACAGGAGTGGCGATAGGAATCCACCCTGCAGGCAGCCCCTAGTGACACGGGCTGTTATTTTGACGTCTGTTAGAGATGCTAGATCCGCAGAGCGTGTTGTTAACACCCATTCTGTTGAGTGCCTCCCCGATATTTTGGAAGAATGCTTTATCAAAGACTCCTTCTATATCGATAAATATAGGCTTAGGAATGAATACTACTTTTACCATTCTCCGTGACCTGGGGATGTAGCGATGCATGAGGCAGCTACGATATATGGTTCCAAGTAGCGCCACAAGCGCAGGTGGTCCCCATTGAAGAGAGGCCGTCATTCTTTGGCATTCAAGTAGTAAAAACTAACGAGAATGGAAACATATAGCGGAATTCAGGATTGATGTCCTATGACTCATTGATGTGGAATGTGTGGTTCAATTTTTTTAGAGAGTATATCGACAGTAGTATCTGCAACGATTTTTCCTAGTTGTGTCAAATTTTGACGTTACATGACAATGTCACTATTTAGGTTGCGAGCATATTAGTGTTCTTTCTTTTAGAAAAGCTTTAAATCATAATTTCTTGTGAATTTTTTCTTTTGAGTATACATATCCCAATTACGTGTTTTAGATTTTTAAATATTCGTTGTTTTCGTAAAAGAGGTCAATTTGAAGTTTAAACGAGTGTTTGCACTTCCAGGTTACGCATGAAGTAAAATTTCGAGTTTAGATACTGCCTGAAAATTTAGTTTGGTCGCGTAGCGCGAAGCGCGGATCGACTAATCCAAATTGTCAGGGTTTTCTAAACTCGAAATTTTACTTCATGTGCCACGCGTATAAGACACTGATTTCAAGCGAAATATACTCGTTCACAATATTATAGTGCTTTCAGTGTTTAATACGCGTGGCGCATGAAGTAAAATTTCGAGTTTAGAAAAACCCGAAAATTTGGTTTGGCCTCGTAGCGCTTCGCGCTACGCGTCCAAACCAAATTGTCAGTCTTTTCTAAACTCGAAATTTTACTTCATGCTTAGTCTGGGAGTCTTAAGCTTAAAATTGAATTCTTCAAAAAAAGCGTAAGCATATGTATACCTAATAGAAAATTCCCTGTATGTGTACTTAAAAGAAAATTTCCCTGTACTAACAGATTAATCCGATGGCTATTTGCCAAATCTACTGATTGCGCATTCGATTCAACCAACATTTTTATTTGAGCTTACACAAAATCAAAATAAATGCATTATTTATTTCTGTAAATACTTTAACTAATTATTAGATGTGGAAATTGGAATTATACCACTTAAACTCACATTTAAAACGATTCTGCACATTAATTAAAATGATTTGTGGCTGGGTTTTTGCAGATTTAGTTTTACGAAGACATTGTCAAAATGTGACGTTTAACCTAAAAATTTTAATGCTGTATACCGGAACATACGTTTTCGCATGTTTCATCTAAAAACCATAGCAAACATATTATGAAGTTTTCTGTCTCTTTTTACACACGCAACCTGATGATATCAAACTATTTTCGTTTTACATGTATTAGTGCAGAAAGCACTACAAATCAAGGAAACCATGGGACACCTCTCGTAAATCGTACCTTATACGAGTACACTAGCACAACGCAATGAAATAGTAAACATTCACTATAAAAATGGTGAACATTTCACGGAGACCGTTCGCAAAGTTCATAGTGACATGCGCGAATTTACGATTGTAGCGCTGCGGTGGCAAGAAATACAAACGAAATGTACTTTCTAGATACACCACGTAGATTCATTCATTCAACCTAAAAGATTACTCTCCAAAATTGCAATAACTTGTTTTATTATTTCATGGCTACTATTATTATTTTATCATTTTCATTCGCAATTTAACCCGAATATTGCAAAGTCATAACTTAGGTTCAAAATAAGAACTCAATTATTTATACAAAAAAATGTCGTTTTTACAGATATAAGCTTTATGATTTCGAATGTTGTTAGAAATGTACATGTTTGTTGATTTAAGATCCTTTATAAAGAAAATTATTAATTTTATTTTCATTTCCAAGTAATATATCTCAAAATAGTACACGTACGTACGATATTCACTAGAACTATAAACCGGTATCAAGTTCTAGTAAGAAAGTAATTTGCGTCGTGTAATTTATTACAAAGTAAGTGACTTTATTATCTGCGGCTCCATGTCGGTGCTATAAGAGAGTTTTGCCGGGACAAAGCGGACCGTAAAGTATGTCCTCGAGTGGTTTTCTGCTATTACGGCTCTGCTCCGCAAAAGTCGGGCGTGGGCGCCGCCTCATACCACGAACCTCATACCCTCTTCTTCTTGTCCTCCTCCTTCTGCTCGCTACTTCCACTTCTTCCATCCTCCATGCAAATTATGCAACTCATAACAATAACAACTTGTATCCTACCAGGCTCGGCAAAAACCAATCAACTTTTTGTCCCTATGCGATAACGAAAGAGAGGACTGGTGGAATGAAAAAAGAACAAACACCGTGAGAACCGTATACTCCTGACCTCGTTACCATTCCAGGAGTCGGTTCACGAAAACTTTTTGAATAGGAGATTATCTTTGGTGCTTGTGGTTTTCTTATAATTAGGATCGTGGTTTTGTTATGTGTTATAATAATACAAGAATTACACACTAACTACCTTATTAATAGGCGTTAGATATTTCAAATTTGTTTTTAGATTACTATTGTGCCATAAAATACACAACTTTGCCCAATTTAACCGACTCTCTATCTCTTTAAATAACTGAAATCCCCCGTACATTTCTACGAAATATGGACACCTTGTAGAAGAGCAGAAAAAAATGTATAAAAATTGAAAACATGCAGCTCAATGAATTAGGATCCTATCAAAACATCCACACAGTCTCTCTGAAGAATGCCTTAGAATGTACAAAATTAATTCTTTTGTTTAAGCAAAGTGAGCTAGCTCACTTTGCTTGAACAAAAGAAATCAAACGAACACGATTGGTTTTATAGAAAGTATTTACAATTCGCGATTAAACACACTATTTTTAATGTAAATTACATATTTTATTGGAGAAACTGCAAAATATTAAAGGTATTTAAATTTATAAAAGTTGGTACATACGAATAAGTACCATAATTTTTTTACTTAAAATAAATTATCAAAATTATGCCAAACAAGTAAATAAAAGACCAGCATTACGGTTGGCAAAAATAGTGTGGATGTTTTGATAGGGTCCCAATGAATTGAGACAGAAATTTTGTGAAGATATATATTTTTAGCATTCCAAAGATATATTTTTAATTGTTTTTTTGACATAATTTAAGTTCAAAATTTAGATTTAGAATTGATCAAAATGCTCATCCTCAAAAGTATCAAAAATTACGTTTTATAGTTCATACCGCTGCTAGTTGATGCTATAAATTTAATGTGGAATGATAATGGGCTTCATAGTTTCAAAAATATTTTCCATCTTAAGGATATCTTCATGTTGATAAAATATTTGTTCATTGCCCAATAAAAAAAAAAAAAAAACGCAACAACTTGAATATTTAAAATTAAGTTTCTAATTATATTACAAACATGTAATTGGTACAAATCTCTAAACAAAAACACATACTTCATTTTACTCTTAGCATACGAGAGATAACTGGATACATATTATAACCGGAATGTTTATTTTATCAATGAAAAGAAAATAATAACGTCGTAATGTAATTATTTATTATTTATCGAGACATTCGCCTTTTTTTAGAGATATACCGGGTGTTTGATTAAGCGTGGCCACCGGCTGTATCTCAGAAACTATGCAGCGTAGCGTGTTGGGGTACAAAAATTCATAATAAAAGTGGCCAAGAGAAATCACTAGAAATTATTTTTAAGCTTTAACTTCTGCGCTAGAGGGCGTAACATTTATCGCCAAACAGAAAAACAGGTTTTTATCATAATACTGCTAAATGAAGCTAGATTAAAAATATACAAATCGGGAGAGCTGGAAAGTGTGATTATTGAACTGCATGTAACTTTAGTTACGATTAACTAAAATAATGAAATCAGTCCATTTGATAGGAAATATTGAGCACTTTCAAAACTCGTTTTACTCTCTTTAATTTAATTCTTATAGTAACCGCCAGAGGTCCTTTTTAGAACTATAACCATATTTTCTAGATTTTCTTGAAAGTTTCAAAATGTAAGGTATAGTTCCCTTACACTAGTTTATTACAGGGTGAAATACTGAGAAATATGTTAAAAACCTCATCGTAATATCTTTATTCTAACCGAAGATATAGCAAAAAGTTTGGTAGATTTGCCGATTTCCAACCGCGCACCATATAAAAATATATTTAAAAATCTAGTAGGTCTTTAGCCTCTTTTGTTTTATGTCCAAGAGGTCAAAAACGATAATTAAAAGCATAACGGAGATCATTTTTTCCTATTTACATGGTACGTTAAGCGAGTATGCAAGTAAATCCAAGATCATTTGCAATCTCAAATTATAGCAGGCTATGCGATTAGTAGAATATTTAAAAATGCATATATTTATTACAAGCAAAAACACTTATTACAATACTTTATTAAAACAATAACAAACAAAACATAACAAAATAACGAATATAATAATATTATATAGATTGCAAAGAAAAAAGAAATAAGTTTTTATAAAAAAATGCTATGTCGAAAATATATTAATCTTAATATACGATAAATTTTGCTCGATTTCAACTACCTTGTCGTGTTTTGGGGTTTTACATAAGATGCAGAGGAAAATAAATAAGTCTAATCATTAACATGATTGTAACTTAAAATAAGTTTATCCAAATTTAATAAACTTAGAGTGATTCGATAGATAATTGACAGCACTTTAAACTATTATGTACTCTGATTTACTTCAGTTCCTAGATTAATGGCCAGAGGGCGCTATTAATGCAAAATACGCCATTCTGTCAAATTTTCACTATATCTCTAGCTAGGATAAAGATATTGAGTTGCGGTGTCCACCAGTTTTCACAGTATTTCTCATTTTAATTAACTAACGTAACTAACATATACTTTTCAGTTAGATAATTTAAAGAAAATTGAGATAATATATTGATTGTTTCAATCGCGCCCTCTGGCGCTTAATGTCTAAACTTAAGTAAATCTGTGTAAAGTGCATTGTAAAGTACAATAAATTATCTATTAAATGAGCCTAAGTTTGTTAAATTTGGTAAAACCTAACCAATGTTACAGGCATTTAAACGGCTACACATTTTCATTCTCCCCTGCGTTTTATGTAAAAACTGAATAAACGAGAAAATAGTTAAAATTGAGTAAGATTTTGCGTAGATTAAGAACTTCATATTTTTGATGTAGGTAAATTTGGCATTCATTTGAAAAAAACTTGTTTTTATCTTGTATGGTAGAGATTGCGCCCTCTAGTAGCAAAGCTAGAAACTTACAAGTAATTTCCAGCAATTTCTCTTATCCAATACTATGAATTTACTATGATTTTTTTTACTGCAAGATGCTACGATGAATAGTTTTTGAGATACAGCCGATGGCCACCCTTAATCAAACACTCTCAAACTATTCTATGTGGTGGATCAGTATTGTTGGTCCCAGTTTCTTACGGACTGACATTCATCATCATAGCCAAAGGTGAAGGGACAGGGAAAATACTTGTCCATCTGAAAAATGATTTAATGAAATACAGTTTTTAAATAATTAAAATTTGGCAAAGTTACGAAGATGAATGAATTTTAACAAACATTGAAGAAAATCTTGAAAATTGATAAATCTGTAAACATTGAAAACCAATGACTTTTTATTTTAAATTGATGAAAATTATGGAATCTGATGACTTCCGTCAATATTTACTGGGTTGACAATTATAACAAGCTATATAAATCGAAAAAAAAAACAATATGAAAATTGGTTAAAATCTGAGACAATTAAATAAGACAAAAATAGCTGTAGTTTGTGTTGCAAATGACAGTCTTTTATAATTTGTCTAAGAAACCACGATGGGAAATAAGGGTCGTATTAGTTAAGAAAACATAAAAGGAGTTTTTCTTTCAAGTATACATATCTAAATTATATGCGTATTAAACACTGAAAGCACTGAAATATTGTGAACAAATAAACTTTGCTTGAAATCAGTGTCTTACACGTGTGGCGCATAAAGTAAAATTTTGAGTTTAGAAATGCCAGAAAATTTGGTTTGGTTACTCCGCGCTTCGCGCTATTCGACCAAACCAAATTTTCAGGCTTTTCTAAACTCGAAATTTTACTTCATACTTAACCTGGGAGTGGAAACACTCGTTTAAACTTCGAATTGACCTCTTTTAAGAAAGCAACCAATATTTAAAAATCTACAAAACATAATTTGGATATGTATACTCAAAAGAAGAAGAAATTATATTTTAAAGCGGAGCGACCAAACTAAATTTTCGGGCTTTTCTAAACTCGAAATTTTACTTCATGCGCCACGCGTATAAGACACTGATTTTAAGTGAAGTTTACTTGTTCACAATACTTCAGTATTTTCAGTGTTTAATACGCGTGGCGCATGAAGTAAAATTTCGAGTTTAGAAAAGCCTGAAAATTTACTTCATGCTTATTCTGGGAATGGAAAGCACTTGTTTAAAGCTTTAAATTGAACTCTTTTAAAAAACCGTATGCATATGTATACTTAAAAATAATCCCTGTGTAACCACAAGCCTGTGATGGGATAAACTGTGATTTATTGCCCTTGGAACTTGATCTTAGAATTGCACATTAAAATTCTAAAAGATGAAGACTTGAATCACCGAAAACTTGTAAACTATTAAATCAATTTGAGAAATAATATAACCTGTTATTAGTGGTCAAATTTCGTTACGAAGTTTTATAAATTTTGACTGTAAAAATTGCAAAATTAATTAAAACTGACAATCAAATCATCAACATTTAAATTCGTTTACAATTTTCATTCAAACTGTATACAAGTAGTTTTTTAGTAGTATTTTAGTAATTTATTTATTATTAAGTATAAAATATTTGCTGTTTAATTTTAGAATTTTTATACAAAACCGATACATTTGATGTAACATAACTTTAAATGGATATTTCTATAAATTTGATTAAATATTGGAGCAATATTTAAGTAATTAAATTGTCAAAATTAAATAAAATTATAATAATTTATTAAGAAACAACTATTTTTTTTACTGCTCCATCATTAAATCCGATGAATTTCTTAAGATAATGGAATTTAAATTTTTAAAATATCCATAAAGGCAAAATGTTTCCTTTTTTAAATTTCAAACCCTCATAATAATAAAAAATAGATTTAAGCATAGTTTTTAGCATTCATTTTTTATGAAAATAATTAAAATACATGATAAAAAATTAAGCAAAAGATGGATGTAGAGAAATAGTGTATTATTAATATCGTATGTTCAATTAAAAAAATCTCTAGTGCCATGGAAAACTAGAATATTTTGGCAACTCTTGAAATATACATTATAATTATTACGTCTGACGTTTTATATGTCAATTTCTGAAGTGTGTAGCCAACTGAAATTTGAAAAAAGATTAAATCATGGCACTCTAGAGATTTTTTTTTTATTGAACATATGATATAACCACTTTAAAAAGTACTCTTGTAAATCTTTACCTAATAACAAAGAGGAACAACTTGATTTTAAGATTTAGTTTTAGTTACAAAATTGTTTTATAATATCGAAATATAATGCCAATTTTTCTACTGAAATTCAGAGTTGATATAAAATGGATTTACACTTAAACCATCAGCACAGATGCAGAATATGACAGATGACAATATCCTTTAAATATTCATAAACAACTTCATTACTATTCAATTTAGTCACTCGAAATTGTGATTGTGATTGTGATTGAAAATGTAATTGACTAATATTCGCATCTGATTGACAGACTAATAATAACATATTAGTAATAACTAATGACTAAATTAGTCATGACTAAATCATTCATGACTAATTTAGTCATTAATTTTAATCATCACTAAAATGTAGTCAACCAATACCAAACTATGTGCTAAATTTTATTCGATAAGTAACAATTGCTTGATTTAACTGACGTTGGTAAAACCCGGCATAACTGAAATTACTTCAAAGTCGCCAGTTATATTAGATCACATTTTATATCCCATAGTCCATCTCTAGCTAAAGCTATCTACCTAAATTGTTTTTATGAAACAGACCGTGGTTCTTCATTTCACACAAAATTGTTCTTGACGTTACCATGTAAAATTTGGGAGTGTATTTCCATATTGTCCTGCCTCGTACAAAACCAATAATCGTTACTCTTGCCGATTATAAATTGTTCATTGTTTACAATTATAAGAGCTACAATGAATTAATCAATTACATCACTTCCTCCATCGAAAATTTACCTACCATTAACCATATGATTAGTGACAAGTTGGTGCCATAAACATTGTATATGTATAGCTTGTGAAATGTGTACATGCTTAATTTAACCATAATAAGCATAAAATGCATCAATTGCATGGCATTATTAGTTTTCTAAAAAAAAAACTATTGTGTATATTGACTAGATTAGACATTATTTGTGTGAATCTATGGCCAATGTGTGTTTGATTAAACGTGGCCATTGGCTGTATCTAAGAAACTATACATTGTACCATGTTGCAGTAAAAAATTCATAGTGAAAGTGGCCAAGAGAAATCGCTGAAAATTATTTTTAAGTTCATAACGTCGTTGTAAGAGGGCGCTATCTCTATAGTAAAAGATTAAAACAATTTTTATCAAATAAATGCCAAATTAAGCGAAGTAAAAAATATGAAAATATAAATCTACGGTAAATTTTACCTAATTTTAACTATCTTCTCGTTTTTTTCTCACATAAGATGCACGGCAGAACGAAAATGTCTAATTATTTAAATGCCTGTAACTTTTGTTAGGTTCCACCGAATTTAATAAACATTGGCTCATTTGATAGATAAATGAATGCACTTTAAAACATAATTCACTCTGCTTTAGTTTAGTTTCGATATTAAGCGCCAGAGGGTGCGATTGAGACAATCACCGTATTTTGTCCATTTTACTTAAATTTTCAAATTGGAAGTTATACGTAAGTTACAATAGTTAATTAAAATGAGAAATAATGTGAAAACTGGCAAAACCGCATACCGATACCTTTATCCTAACCGGAGATATATTGAAAATTGTGCAGAATGAGGTATTTTGTACTAATAGCGCCCTCTAATTCTTACTATAGACACTAAATGAAATCAGAATACATAGTGTTTAAAAGTTAATCCAATTATTTATCAATTTAGTCAAAGTTTATTAAATTCGATTAAACCTAACTAATGTTATTACTATTTTAATGATTAGATTTCTCCATTTCATCTGCATCTTATGTAAAGGCAAAAGAAACGAGAAGGTAGTTGAATTGAGCAAAATTTAAAGTAGATTAGGATTTACATATTTATAACATATTAATGCCCGGTATTATAAACGATAACTATTTGTGGAGTAAATTTATTTACCTAGTAAACTAATAGGCAAATAAAATTGCGTATTATAAAGCAAACCTACCAAATAAATAGCAATTCTAGAAATAATTTAATTAGTAGATTACAGACCGAAATTATACATTTTCATTGTGGCCATAGCTGGAACCACCAATTTGTTAAATTGAATTGTCAATATTTTAAATTAAATTGTCAATCAAAGTGGAAATTTAGTTTAATTCCTTATAATTATGGAGAATAACCGTGGAATAGGACAGAATTACACAGAACAAGAAAAATAAAGCTTATTTGAAATTATAAAAGACTTAAACGAGTGTTTTCCACTCCCAGGCTAAGCATGAAGTAAAATTTCGAGTTTAGAAAAGCCTGAAAATTTGGTTTGGTCGCGTAGCGCGAAGCGCGGAGCGGCCAAACCAAATTTTCTTTTTTAGTCTGGGAGTGGAAAACACTCGTTTAAAACTTTAAATGGAACTAATTTTAAAAAGCGTATGCATAAGTATAAAAATCCCTGGTTATGGCTGATTTGAAAATTCTAGGTTATCGACTCCTTAGAATGTCTTGTGGTTCGAATTAATCACTGCCAGGGAAGATACTATGAGCGAAATCTGACACGGATGATATGGTAGACATGATAACAGTAATGAAATTAATAAATACAAGTAGTAGAATCTAAAGTAATTATAATAATATAATAATACACTTTTGTCTTTTAACTGTCAAATTATTTAGAGGATAATATTTACTTGACAGAAAAACAAACAAATAATTTACTGGGGAGATTTATTGGCCAAATAAAGTTATTTTGTGTTTATAATACCGACATCTTTGGAATAAATTAATTTATTCCTAAAGTAAATTTTATTTTGGGAATAAAACGTTTTATAATACCGGGGATAAATTATTAAAATGCTTAATTTGGCATTTTGAATTAAATTTTGTTTTATCCTTTGCAGTAGAGATTGCTCCTTTACCAGCGAAGCTAGATTTAATTACTGTATTCGTTTTATTTTGTTATGTTTTGTTTGTTATTGTTCCAATAATTTTTAAATTTTTAAAATTTTAATAAGAGTTTTTAATTGTAGTAAATATGCGCTGTTTTAAACATTCTACTAATCTAATAGCATACTATATTTTGAGATTTTAAATAATCATGGATTTACTTACATATTCGCTTTGCAAAACATATAAATGGAGAAAAGTGATCTGCGCTATTATTTAAATTATTGTTTTTCACCGTTTAAACATAAAACAAAAAATTATGGAGCTCGGTTGAAAATGGGCAAATCTACCAGACTATAGTAAAAAGTCTGGTAGATTTGCCCATTTTCAATCGCGGTCCATATAAAAATATATTTTTAAATCTAGTAGGGCTTTATTACTTCTAATCGTTGGTTAGGATAAAGATATCAGGATGAGGTTTTCACAACTTTTTTTAGCATTCCTTCCTGTAATAAACTAGCGTAGAAGGACTATAGCTTATAATTTGAAAGTTGTAAGAAAATCTCTGGCGCATTCTATAAGAACTAAAGTAAACGAGAGTAAATAGCGATTTAAAGTGCTTTGAATTACCTATCAAATGAGACTAACTTGATTAATTTTAATTAATCCTAGCAAAAGTTACACGCAGTTTATGATTACACTGTCCCGCTCTCCCCGGCTTCATATATGCGAGATAAAGAAACAAACGAGTATTTAAAATTGAGTTAAATTCAGCGTAGATTACGACTTGTATATTTGTAACCTAGCTTAATTTAGCAGTTTTTTTGCTAAAAATCTGTTTATGTATCTAGCGTTAGATGTTACGCTCTCTACCAGCGGAGGTAGAGACTTAAAAGTAATTTCCAGTCATTTCTTGTGGCCACTTTCACTCTGCAATTTTTTACCCCAACACGCTATGCTACATAGTTTCTGAGATACAGCCGGTGGCCACGCTTAATCAAACACCCGGTATATTGAATTAGATAAATTATGTTACTGACTGAAATGGAACGTTTTTCTTGTTTGATGATGACAAGTTGAAGTTATCGCAACTATTTATAGTGTATAACAAAGTTGCAAGTAAAGAAGTATACCATTTTTGTGCAATTCTCTTTTAATCACTGGAAATGTTACATGTCGAAAGGAGACTCAAGAGCCTTTTAATTATGTAAGTACCAAGATAATCTGTTTCTAAATTTAATTTCAAAGCAATATACGACTGATTTTAAAACAATATTTTCGTTTGAATATGATCAAACCGATATACCAACCGCATTGATTAGGTACGCTGTCTATTTCGGGCTTTTTCATTATTATAACGGCCTTAACACCTTAATACCAATAATAATCGTATATGTTGTTTATTAAAATTATTCTGAAATGAAGTTCCTAATTCATTCGGGAATTGTTCTTTAACTTGGATGAGTGATAATTAGGGTTGTTAAAAAAACGTTTTTTTCATTTTAATTTAAACAATATTTTTTTTAATTAAACGTGTTTTTTTATTAAAACAGCGTTTAAAACATTAACAATTAAAAACATGTTTAAAACGTGTTTTAAACAGATCATACAGGGCATTTTTCGTTTGAGTATACATATCCCGATAATTACAGCGTTTTTTAAATTTGCGAGAATTCGTTGTTTAAAAGCGGTTAATTTGAGGCTTTTAACAAGTGTTTTCCATTCCCAGACTAAGCATGAAGTAAAATTTCGAGTTTAGAAAAGCCTAAGAATTTGGATTGGCCGCGTAGCGAAGCGGAGCGGCCAATCCAAATTAGGCTTTTCTAAACTCTAAATTTTACTTCATGCGCCATGCTTAAAAACACTGATTTACAGTGAAATTCAAAAAACACACATACAACAACGATTATAGGCATTAGGCCTAATATACGTTAGAGTTATTGGGTTGCCTTTAATCACTGTTTTAAACAACTTGTTTAGCGCAGTATTTGACTCACGTTTTATTCACATCTACATATTGGATTGCTAAAGCCGTATATTTTAAACTTTGCGATATTTTAGTGTTTTATACGTACGGCGCATGAAGTAAAATTTCGAGTTTAGAAAAGCTTAATTTGGATCTAATATGTAGATGTGAATAAAACGTGAGTCAAATTCTGCGCTGAACAGATTGTTTAAAACTAATTATAGGTAACTTAAAAACTCTAACGTATATTAGGTTGCTAATAATCGTTGTTGTATGTGAATGTTTTCAAAACTTCGCTGTAAATCAGTGTTCTTAAGCGTGGCGCATAAAGTAAAATTTCGAGTTTAGAAAAGCCTAATTTGGATTGGCCGCTCCGCTTCGCTACGCGGCCAATCCAAATTTTCAGGCTGTTCTAAACTCGAAATTTTACTTCATGCTTAGTCTGGGAGTGGAAAACCCTCGTTTAAAGATTCAAATTGAAATCTTTTAAAAAAACAACGGATGTCGTAAAATTTACAGTGTATGCATATGTATACCTGAAAGACAAATTCTCTGTATTTAAAAATCACATTTGTGCACACACAGTTATAATATTTTACTGTTATAAAATGTAATGTTTAATAATGTAATTTGAAATATCTTCAACAATTTATCTATCATTTAAAAATGTAAACAATAAATCTTAATGAAGTAGTATAAAATATAATTTAGCAAATTTAAAATAATAAAAAAAACGTTTTAAACAAATTTAACGTTTAAAACATGTTTTAAACAAATTTAAGATTCAATCCATGTTTAAAACATAACCGTTTAAAACACGACGGCTGTTTTTAAACATGTTTAAAACACTGTTTTAAAACAATGTGTTTTAAACATAACAACCCTGGTGATAATTAAAAGCAAGTGATTTAAGTATAGTTTGCGCAAATATTCTTTCTTAAATATTCGCATCACACGTAAAATTGCTCACGGCAGTGCTTAATTTACTCTGCGTTGATACTGTGCGTGCGTCAACTCGCATTACTAGGTGTGACTAATGACTTAAGTAGCTATTAATTATCATTTAAAGACAACAGTACACTCCAGCCAGAATGAAAATTTACCGTTCTAGCGCGGAAATGCAAATATGTATAATCTAAGTATTCAATTAAATGTTGCCATGGGCCAAAATTCTATTGCAACACTTATTTTTGCAATTACTTAGTTTTATTGGGGGGCTGAATAATTATGTAGTACAAACAAGCGATATAAAGTGATCTTGTAAAACATAAACGGGCCACAGAATGTTTATCATATATTCGAACGAGGTGTTTTTTTTTCTGGAATTGGTTTTCCAAGAATGTTTTTAACAGGGGGTATTTTTGGGGGTCGTTTTTTGGAGGTGTTTTTGGGGGGGGGGGATATTACAGGCAAAGTTTTTTTAGGTTTTTGTTTCGGGGGTTGATTTTTCGGGGGTGGTATTTCAAAGGATTGGTATTTCAGGCAATGATTTTCCAGGAATCTTTTTACACGGGGTATTATGTCATCCATTTTATTACTTTATGTATTGTTTATTATTGAATTTGTCAATTGAGTAACTACTATTTTTTTGGTTAATTTTGGCCATTATTTGTGTGTTTTTTATTCTATAGGAATTTATAAATTAATAAGTGTTATATATTTATTTAGTAAATATTTGCTTTCTGTTAATTTTACCAATTTTGAAGATTTTTTTCAATTTTTATAATCGTTTGTTGCTTTTAAAAACTTCATATAAAATTGAAAAAAAATATATTCCTAATTTATCATTTTTGAGATATTGATCGTTAAATTTGATTTCTTTTTGATGTTGTTTTTTATACAACTAAATTTTATCTATTTTTTACCAAAATATAATAAATTTCAGAAATCGAAAAAAAAAAATATAAATACACGTTTTTGTTGATTTTGAAGATTTTGACACGTATCTGCCAATGTTAGTTTATATTGACAGTTTTATTGAAAGTTCAGGTTTTTTGTCAATTTTTCGAATATTTTTATATAAAATAGATATATAAATATTCTAAAAAGTGATTTTGCTTTTTTTACCAAAATATAATAAATTTCAGAAATCGAAAAAAAAATATAAATACACGTTTTTGTTGATTTTGAAGATTTTGACACGTATCTGCCAATGTTAGTTTATATTGACAGTTTTATTGAAAGTTCAGGTTTTTTGTCAATTTTTCGAATATTTATATATAATATAGATATATAAATATTCTAAAAAGTGATTTTGCTTGATTTGACAATTTTTTTATTAATTTGACGATTTGTTTATAATCACTTCTGTGAGTTTTATTGGTTTAGAAAACTTATTAATAAAAAAATATTATCATATTTTGTTAATGCTGGCGACTTTTTCAGTGTTAACGTCTTTTAGAGCGTTGCACGGGATGATTTTTTTGAGTCCGGCCCAGCCTTGGTAAATAATAGAACAGGCCTAGTTTATAAAGATTTATCACACTTGTAAGTACTGGTATATTTACTTGCGTATGTTATTATATAGTTTGCAATTAAAAATTAAAACTTTAAAAAAATCAGTCAGGCCCGGCTCTGCCCGACCAGTCTCAAGCACGGCCCGGCCCGCTCGAAAAAATTCGAGGCCCGGCCCGGACCGACCGGGCCGAGCCAAAGCCTGGCCCGGGCAATGCCCTAACGTCTTTTGTCAATTTTTTTCCTATTTAATTTTTTACAAATTTGTTTTTTTAAGTTATGTTTGCTGACTATTAATAAATAATATTTATGACGCCGTATTGAACTTAAATTTTCCAATATTGACAATTTTTGCTCATTTAAATCAACTTTGTAAATAATGTTTTCAATTTTAACGTTTTTTTTTTAATAAATATTATTTGTATAGAATTCAATTTAGAAGATTTCTGTCATTTCTAGTTTATTTGATCAATTACAATGTTGACAATTTTGATTATTATTTAAATTATAAATTATATTTATAGAATTTGTTATAGTCTTAATTTATATAATTTATAATGGGAATGGAATATTAATAAAAACTGTCAACATTTTAAATAAATAATGACAACAATAAATGTTGTCAACGCTTACAAAATTAATTAATAAAATAAACTAAAAATAGAAATCTTCAAAATTGAAAATTACACAATTGATATTCAATTTTTTTGACTAACATTTTTTCCAGATTTCTATAATAGTATAAGTATTTTTTTATGATTTCTTACTTTAATTTACTTTGCTAATATTGATTTTTTTGTTGTTTTATGATTCTTGTTAAATTTCAATCATTTTGATATTTTTCATAATTTCTGAATATTTGTTTACTTTTCACGATTTATTTAAAAAGCGTTTTTTAGTCTATTGGTCAATTTGAATGAAATTCTTTAACTTTTATTGACTTTCTTGCGTTTATTGATATTCAGGCAATTTTCCTTCTAAGTAATTTTCAGGCATTTGTCGATTTTATTACAGAGTTCAATTTGATGTTTAACACTCCCAGGTTTAACACTCCCAGGTTAAACATGAAGTAAAATTTCGAGTTTAGAAAAGCCTGAAAATTTGGTTTGGTCGCGTAGCGCGAAGCGTGGAGCGACCAAACCAAATTTTCAGGCTTTTCTAAACTCAAAAATTTACTTCATGCGCCACGCGTATAGAACACTGATTTTAAGTAAAGTTCAAAAACACACAATTGATCAAATTTATTTTTAAAAGATTTGTATTTGTGATTCGAAAATACAGGATTTGAATCTTTAATTCGAATCATATTTATCTCTTACGAATCCTTTATTCGGGTATTCGTGATTCGAATCATATTTGGTGATTCGGATTCGTGATTCAAATCCTTTTTTGAGGATTCGTCCCAGCTCTGGTATCTACTAACTTATCCGATCAAATAATCGCTTAAATTCGTATTACTATTTTACCAGATCAAATAATCGCTTAAATTAGTAATTACAAATTTACCCGATCAAATAATCGCTTTAATTATTATATACTAATTTCCGCGTAATAATCGATTATATCGATATATTTCAATAATCGACTTATTACTAATTAGTCTATCGATTATTCCCATCACTACTCGAAACGTCGCCTTCGTGGCGTTGAGTCCAAAAATAAATTTGGGATCTTCATAAGTCCAAAATAATTATCACAAGTGTGCCAATTTTTTTAGTTGATTTTAGGTGTGAAGTGTGTGAACTTAGTTCAAAACATAATACCAATTAGGGAACAAACTTTAAAATCAATGTTTTGTCAATACTACCAACATTTGGCTGCTAGATGCTGAAATGGCCACAACCAACAAGGCTAGAGCTCATTACAAGGGATCAATTACGTTCTATGTGAAGCATTTTAGGGCAACTGACCCATATTGTAATAATATGCTATTTTTATACAAAATGTTCTCTATGTTAAACATCCTCAGCGGAAAACAATTAAAGGGATTAAAATCCTCAAGAATTCACTCCAGTCATTTCATAATTGGTGATTTTATGCGGCTCGACTCGATGAGATGATTCATCTTCTCATCTGAAGAAGGTCCTTCAAGGCCGTACGCTAATAATATAAAATGGTCGTGAGTTTCTTAGAAGGTTCGATTAATTTCTGGTTAATACCAAGCGCTCAGCGTACACACACATACTTGCACACACCACAAGGCATTCTAATTATTGCCATACCTCTGCATTACACAAGCACTAAGTGCTCTTGACGACCAACGGGAATTCTCCTCTAATGGCAGACGAGTGTAGTCCATCTGGTGTGGAATTTCGGGATTTTAATATGTTAAAATTCCTCAATTAATATAATTATCGTTGTATTTATTACGAGTGTTTAATAACTAATTGCGTTTGATTTAGAAATTGATCATTGTAAATGATATTGGATATTTATTATAATCTTTTTCAAAATATCTCTTCGCATTCTCGTACCGGTTTTCCTTTTTAATTATTTTTCAGTAAACTAAAAAAAGTAAAGTATTTGTCCTTATTTTCTTTGTTAAAATATGGTTGTATAATCACTTCTTTTGCTGCTGTTCTACGCAGCATGTTGCTAGTTGCATGAACTGCAGTTCAAAATTATACTTTCCATCACCTAATGTTATTTTAAACCAGGGCTGTTAAAAAAAAAGTTTTTTTTCATTTTAATTAAACAGCGTTTAAAACATTGAAACAGCGTTTAAAACATATACAATTTAAAACATGTATAAAACATGTTTAAAACACGTTTAAAACGTGTTTAAAACAGAACATACCGGACGTTTTTCTTTTGAGTATACATATCCCGATAATTACAGAGTGTTTTAAATTTGCGCGATTTTTTTGTTTCAAAGCGGTTAATTTAAGGCTTTTAACGAGTGTTCTCCACTCCCAGACTAAACATGAAGTAAAATTTCGAGTTTAGAAAAGCCTAAAAATTTGGATTGGCCGCGTAGCGAAGCGGAGCGGCCAATCCAAATTACGCGCCACGCGCCACGCTTAAAAACACTGATTTACAGTGAAGTTTTAAAAACACACATATACAACAACGATTATAGGCAATCTAATATACGTTAGAGTTTGTGGGTTGTTGTTTTAAACAATTTATTCAGTGCAGAATTTGACTCACGTTTTATTGACATCTACATATTAGATTGCTAAAGCCGATATTTCAGTGTTTTATCCGTGTGGCGCATGAAGTAAAATTTCGAGTTTAGAAAAGCCTAATTTGGATTGGCCGCTCCGCTTCGCTACGCGGCCAATCCAAATGTTCAGGCTTTTCTAAACTCGAAATTTTACTTCATACTTAGTCTGGGAGTGGACAACCCTTGTTTAAAGATTTAAATTGAAATCTTATAAATAAACAACGAATGTCGTAAAATTTACATTGTATGCGTATGTATACCTGAAAGAAAAATTCCCTCTGTTTAAAAATCACATTCATGCACACACAGTTGTGATATTTTATTGTAATAAAATGTTATGTTTAATACTCTAATTTGAAATATCTTCAACAATTTAGCTAAAATTTAGAAACGTAAGCAAAAAATCCTAATGAAGTAGTATAATATGTAATTTAGCAAATTTAAGATAATAAAAAAACATTTTAAACAAATTTAACCTTTAAAACATGAAGTGTTTAAAACATTTTAAACTCGATTCAGAAATACACTAGGTTCATTTTTGTCTACAACTAGCCTTAAAATTTTGCTAAAAATCAAGACTTCATTTACAAATTGTATGAGCGAGTGGAAGATCAGCACAAGAAGTTATTGAAAGCACACTTCGGTCGGTTTAAAATGTACTACTGCTACAAAAAATATATTCTAAATCCCGAACTGCACTTACAAATTAAGGTTCAGTTTCGCCAAAAACGTTGAACGAGAGTTCAGCTTGAACTTGAGTTCAAGATGACAGTTCCTATTGTTTATATGTTATCAACCTCTTGAGCATAGATGGCGCTACCATCAACACTATTATGTTGCTGCGCCGTAGTTAGGTGACTATGAAATAAATGCAGTTAAAATTACTTTCAAAATCACGGGAAGAGTCCTGTGAACATTGATGCAATTTGAAATTATTTTAACTGTATTTTGATATTAATATGCCTGTTTCTATTTCTACTTACTTAGAAGTAAACTACTACACTATGTTGACCAAGTCAAGATTATTATAGATGGATTGTATTTCTTTTTTTTTTCATTATTATCATGATTTTGACTACATGTGTACAGGGTGTACAAAAAGTAATCTAACAGTATTATATCTCGGCTTGTGATAAGTTTAGAAAAAATAATTTGAGCCCACTGTAAAAATATGACGATTGTCTCAATCGCGCATTGTATCGCTTAATATCGAAACTAAGTAGATTACGTTTATAAGTTCATTCAATTATTAATCTAATAAGACTAAGTTTTTTTAACCTGTAGACCCTGACGGGATCATTTCTGCTGAATTACAGATAAATATTATAAATTGGTTGGAAGTAATATTTGAAGCCTGCCTAACTCTATCGTACATCCCTCAGAGATGGAAAGAAACAAATGTGGTGTTCATACCCAAAGCAGGGAACCCACTCAACACCGAAGGATTATAGGCCAATCAGCTTATCGTCCTTACTCAAGACGTTGGAGAGACTAGTTAAAGCGTACGTAAAGGAACGCATCAATCCAAACCTTTGGTCAACTAGCCAACATACTTATACTGCGGGCAGATCAGTGAACACGGCGCTGCACGGGCTCATTAGCCAGGTTGTGAAGTCCATGTGCAATAAGGAGTTTACGCTGGCGGTATTTCTGAATATCGAAGGAGCCTTCAACTTTGTGCAGCCAGAAGCGATTCTTTCTGCCCTCAGAAACCTACACATGGACGAGTCGATATGTCTCTTCATAGGGGAGCTGCTGGCGGGGAGGCACGTTGTCTCCTCGCTGGGTGGCTGACACTCAAGCAGAGAGGTTAGTAGGGATACCCCTCAAGAGGGGATCCTCCCTCCGCTACTATAGAACGTAGTCATAAAAGACCTACTGAGAGAACTAGAGTCTCTAGGGATTGGGCAATTGCCTACGCTGACGATGTGACCCTTACGGTCTCTAGCAAAGACTTAAGTCTCCTATCCGAACTTATGGAGCAGGCACTGCGCAAGGTAACCCGCTTGTGTGAGAAGTGTGGACTAGGGGTAAACCCCCTCAAAACTGAGCTTGTACTCTTCACCAGAATGCATGAAGTACCGAACTTCAAAGTTCCTACTCTAAACGGCATGGAACTAGTGGTAAAAGAGCAAGCTAAATATTTGTGCATTCTAATTGACAGAAAGCTTAGTTGAAAGCCCAATATTCAGGAGAGAGCACGGAAAGCGCTTGTCGCGCTGTACTCCTGTAAAAGAGCAGTGGGCAAGAGAACCAACCGATGTTCACTGGATGTAGACGGCCGTGGTGAGGCCCATTATGTTCTACGGACCCACAGTCTGGTAGACTGCCCTGGACAAAAGGATCCACCAAATTGCACTGAGCCGCCGAATTGCTCATAACGGAGGCGGTCAGGTCCACCCCCTCCAAAGCGCTAGATATAATACTAAATCTAGCTCCACTCGACCTCTACTGCAGATATGCTGCAGCTACCACAGCGATCAGAATCAACTTAGTTGGGATATGGAGCACTAGCAAACAGGGCCATGGAAGGATCCTGAATGAGCTTGTCGATATCCCCCTGAAAACTGGCAGCTGCACTCCAGAATATAATTTTGAAAATAAGTTCTTCACTTCCATCCCGGACAAAACCAAATGGTTAGAGGGCAAGAAAGTTTAAGGCAAGGACGTCTGACTCTTTACGGATGGTTCCAAGTCTGAAAACAGAGCAGGGAGAGAAATCTTCTCACAAGATTTCAACTTCAAAAAGTCGTTTAGACTCCCAAACCACTGTAACATTCTTCAGGCAGAGGTCATAGCTATCCGAGTGGCAGTGAACTGGATACACAAAAATTGCCTTCAGGGGAACCGCATCAGGTTCATTACTGATAGCCAAGCCGCCATTAAGATACTGAATAGTTCGTACTGCACCTCGAATGTGGTCAGAGACTAAAAAATCGCGAAATATTCTTGCAAATAACTGTGACGTGGGACTCATGTGGGTACCTACTCACATTGATATCAGGGGGAATTCAATTACCGACGACCTTGCAAGGAAGGGGGCAAGAATGAAGGACCTGTCTACTGAACTCTCCACCCACATTCCTCTTATGGAATGCAAGAGACTACTTAGGGACCAAATGATTGCATCGGTCAACTATAGGTGAAGAGAAGAAGATACGTGTCCCATAAAAAGGCAACTATGGCCTATATGGGATACTACAAACAGCAACAGATTAATTGCACTTAGCAGAATCGACATAAAGAAGGCGGTAAGCATCCTCACGGGCCACTGCCTCCTAGACAGACATGCACAAAAGATGGGTCTTGAGCACAACGACTTTTGCAGAGGATTCCTAGATGTGTAGGGGGAAGAGACGGACGGGACAATGCCTTGTTTTTGGAGGGAAAAGAATCAAGTACCTTGGTATGCACTATGCGAATGGACTAGCGGACCTCACACCTCTAGATGTGAGAAATCTAATCGGGTTCATTAGGTGCTCGGATTGGTTTCTATAGGTGGGAACGGAGGGAAGATCTGACTCCTTTTTACCTTTATGGTAACAGAAGGGGCCCTTTGGGCCTAAGTGAGCGGTCTAACTGCTGCCATTGAAACCTAACCTAACCCTAAGTTTATTAAACTCGGTTAAACCTAACTAAAGTTACAGGCATTAAATTGAGTAGACGTTATCATTCTCCCAAGTGTCCTATGCAAAAGACAAAAAACTAACTCAAAGGTGGTTGAAATTGAATAAAATTTTTCGTATATTTTCGACATATCTTAATTTGGAATTTATTTAATAAACACTTGTGTTTATCTTTTATGAAAGGGATTGCGTTTTCTAGCGGTGAAGCTAGAAACTTTAAAATGATTTCCAGCGATTTCTTCTGGCCTATTTTACTATGATTTTTTTAACGTAATATGCTGCGATGCATAGTTTCTGAGATGATTTTTGAAAATCGCGATTCTTAATAACTTCGAACGTTTCAGTTTGTTATCATTTTAGTAAAATTTGAATAACCATATAAAATTGCGTAACTTTGTCCATTTAAACAAATCTCTGTCAATAATAATTAGACAGTTACCCATACCGTCTTACTTAAAGTGGCACACCCTGTATATTCAAGAGTTTGGAGAACATGTAAATACAATCGTTTAAAAGTTAGATTTCCTTTTTCTAAAAACTGTTTTTTTTAATTAAGTTTCCAATGTAGACAACACACATTTATAGTTTTGATGATATGTGACAATGTTTTAACAATTTAAGATTATGCAAAGTTACATTTTATAGAATTTTGACACTTAATGACATTAAATCTATAAATGTGTGTTGTTTTTTAGAAAAAGGAAATTTAATTTTTAAACGATTGTATTTACATGTTCACCAAACTCTTGAATATACAGGATGTGCTACTTTAAGTAAGACGGTACGGGTAACTGTCTTATTATTATTGACTGAGATTTGTTTAAATGGATAAAGTTACGCAATTTTAAATGCTTATGTTTGAGAGTTTTTAATAATGTTCGATTTTAATTATTTCAAGAAAGAACTAAAGTAAATGTTAGTCCTTAGTATGATATTTTCTGATATTCAAAACGGGGCAGACTTTGGTCGAATGCGTCTCTGGCGAATGCGGTCCAGCGAAGGTAATAGGTTGGACACCCCTGATGTAAACGCTCAAAACGTAGAAAACAGATGTAGAAAGTCAAATTCATTGTTATTTTTGTACAAAAAATGAGAATTACCGGAAATTGATTCCATAAAAAATAAAATCACGATACCACAAGACTGTTATTAACGATTTTCCCACAAGCCAGGAGGGAATATGCGGAGAATTGAGACGTTTTACACAAAAATGTCCGTGAAAGGTTACGCCGATGATATCACAATAGCGTCGTTACCCAACAAAGCGGATCGTGCCTGGAAATCTTAATACCTCAAAACTTAAATCTATACACATTCCAAACTAGAATAAATGCTCAATGAATTTACAGTTATCCAGCGGCATAAAATACCAAATGCTCACTTGTAGTATTCGATTTTGCATAGGAGTCGGAATCTTAACGTTATTCAAAGATTTTTGGCAGGTTTTCAATAGTTTGGTGAACTAATAAGCAAAGGAATGTTTCTTTGTTTAATCTAATGTCGCATTTCGTTGACTTAACAATAAACAAATTTGAGTACAATACAACAATATTTTTTGTTTGAGCACAATAGTATTAAAACGGTCAGAATCTTTAGGTTTTTAATAACTTGTTTCTGTTGTTTCTTGAATAACTTTCCCACTTATCACTTGCTGAAACATTTTGAACCAGGGATGTTGTAGATGCAGAAATTTTGACATCCGCGGATGGGAATATTTTAAGGCTCACATCCGCGGATGCGGATGACAATGTAGAGTTTGTTTTTAGGAGGCATTTAATTTAGGTACATGAATAAATGAAAAAGATAAACATTTTTAATGATCTTTATTTTATAATGAAAAATATCGTCCAATGTCCAAAAACGTTGTGAATAATTTGCTTGTGAGCGTGGCGAATGACCGAAATCAAGATTCCTAGCTACTCGCTCGGAACTTCCGCGATTGCAGATGCGGATCCGAATATCTGCAACATCCCTATTTGGAACTAATAATATTAAAGGACATTATTAATTTTTTATTGTTTTGAACAATTTTGGAAGGTTTGATGTACTTCTGAGAAAAGAAATGCGTGTATCTAAGCAAATCTCCATTGCATTGGTTTTTGATTGATCGCAGAGTTAGCTTATGAATAATAGCTATATCCACTTTATTAAAAGTTTTACGGGTATTTTTGAATACTTTTAGGAATTGTGGTTAACTCTAGAAGGTCTTGAATCTGTTGGTTGTATTAAGTCAGCATGTGCTGCATTTGTTTGCATCCAGGCAGAGATGTACCTAAAAGGAAACAATAATCAATAATTGGAGTCAAAATATGTACCTTATTCAGAGATGTTGGTATATTTTGAACAGTTTTGTAGAGTTTGGTGAACTTTATAGCAAAGGAATCTTTGTTGTTTATGAGTGCGTAAAAGTTTGACGATTGCACAACCTGATCTCCCTGGCAGTAGTAATAGTAGTAGGAACACGCATTCCGATGCGTGCATGTCTCAGTTAGGCAATGGAATGAGAAAGGCCCGAAGATCAAGAAGAATAAGAAGTCGGTGGTGAAGGAGAAGTGGAAGAAAAGAAGATGGAGAAAAAGGAGCTCCGCAGTAAATCGTACATGTATACATGCGTTGTTATTCCGGCTCCTCGTTCTTATTTTAGCAACAATTGGCCCACCCGTACGCCGAAATCCAGCAAAACAGAATCGCCGGGAATGCGGAATTTCGCCTTACTTCTCCGCCTGCCCATTCACGCATCACACACTCATCATCATCATCTCCTGGAGAGAAGAAATTTTCGCGTCATTAACATATCTTTGCGTCACGAGCTTTCCTAAATTCCTGCCTACTTTTTTCTCTCTTTCTCTTTGGCTGTGTTTTTGCCGCGACAGGCATTCATAATATTTAACGTTGGTAAGTGGTCCGTAAGTGGATCACTATATAAAATACGAATTCCTTTCCTGTTCCTCCTCCTCATCTCCAACTTCTTGTTCGGCCTATGCAAATACCGCACTGTCATTCCGCGGAGGAAAAAAATGTGGTGTATATAATACACAGCGTCGGTTTCGTAGGAATTTATTAGTTATGCTTTGCGTTTTTCGCAAGTAATTTCATCCGGAAAAATTGCAAGTTGGTTTTTCCTCGTACACGAATGATTCAAAAAATGACGCAGATGTTATCGGAATGAAATTGACACTTTATTCCAATTTTCTGAATCAATGAGTAACTTAATCTGCTTATTTGTACAATGTTACTATAATTGTTTGGGCTATTTATAACTTATCTAGAAGATTTGTTGGAATTGTATCTCGTAAAATGCTTTCTCTCTAAATTCTATGAAATAATAAAATTCGATCAATCAAACATATTTTATGATTCATTCCACGTTGATTTTCATCGATCATGAACTTACCCATACCGACGCTAAGAATTAGTCATGGCTGTATATGCTATACATTTGTTTCCAAATTGTTTCCAAATACAGCGGCGTAACTAGGGGGAGCAAGACCCTGAAATGCGGGGTGAGGGAGGTATGAGTATAATAGACATCAACGCCTGAAAATTTGATTTGGTCGCTCCGCTTCGCTACGCCACCAAACCAAATTTTCATGCTTTTCTAAACTCGAAATTTTACTTCACGAGGATTTCCGGATTAGCGCGGGCTTCGTGAATTTCCAAAGACTCCAGGAGGTCCATTTTACAGCCCTTCTCGGCGAAATGTATAATTGACAGTACATCCTCACCAAAAGTATGATTGTTTTCAATTATATGTTTGGCAAACGAGGAAATATTTCAATTCTGTGACGAGGATTTAAATTTCGAAATAGTTATTTTTTTTAAATGTAAGTTTCTACTATCGCAAATTTAAACCCCAGCTGACTTAATTAGTCTAATAACTAATCATGACTAACAATTATTTCAATCATTAGTTGATTGATAATTAATAAGTCATCAATCAAAGTATACATTTATTACTAAAAATGAGTCATTGGTCATGACTAACAAATGCAAAATTAGTCATTAATCTTATACATTATTTAACTAAAAAATGGCCAACTCTCATTCGGGATTGAGGCCGAACAGACGCGCGATTTAAATAAAATTGTAAATATTGTAACGTTGATGCACTTACTAGTTCTGCCCGATGTCATTTAATAATCGCTGGCTGACCTACGCAATGAAGATGGGGTGGTTCGGATTTATTTTTTTTTATTTTTGGGCTATCGTGATTTTATTACGACGATTATCATCAGAACAAATGAAAATCTCGAAAATGTTTAATTAACCAATAATGGAAAGACCACTCAAGAAAATACTTATTTTCCCAAAAATCATAATATAATTTATTTTACCCAAATCATAATAACATAATTATTTAAAAATGAATAAAATATTGTGAAATTAAAATTGCTATTAAATAAAAAAATGAAAGTTAATTAATTTCAACTTCAACAAAAAAAATTAAGACTTGTACTATAGAGTTCACTAGAATATTTTTAGCCTAATTCTTGAATGTGCATAACTGTAATAAAAAAAAATTGTCTGTTAGCGCTAAGGGATTTCAGTTTTAGTTTGGTTTAATCGCCTAGAGAATTAATTCAGTTACTGTTTTTTTTTAATTACCACTTTATAAGCACGTAGTCGTACAATTATTTGTTACGCCACTGCATAAAATTTACCAAATTTAATATTAAATAGAAAAAAAAATAATAAAAAAAAACACAAATTTCAATTATACTTTAGACACACACACACACAAAACAATATATATTTGAGCTTATCTGCGTTTGATGCACTCCCTGATTACTCCAATCTCTAAAACGATTTTCACCACACGAATCCAAAAAGGACATCAACCCACTAGAAAAACCTCTTCCTCCAATTGGAATCCAGAAAATCGATCTCTCATCGATCTCTTTCTTCTAATCTTAATTTTCCAATTAAGCAATCTAATATGGATGGAAAGAAAACATAGATACTCCGAAATCAATAAATTAATTAAAAATTCGGAAAACTAAAATAGAGAACCTGCGATAGTGGTCGGTTCTATAAGAATACTTGAATTGGGTGTTGATAAAAGATTTCCACCAAGATTTGGCAAAATGTCGGATCCCTTGATGATGTTGGAATCGATTAACATCTAAGGTGCCACAAGTAATCCAGCGAAGTGATATGCGTATTTGTATCACATCAACAAATAACGCAGAAATTAAGAATCTAATTTTTACTTTAAATCCGATATAAAAATCGATATTTAAATAGCAAAACTTGCTTTATTTAAATTCGTAAAAAAAATATGATTCACGTTCACCATAAGAATTTAAAATCTAATCAGTCCATTGAGGACGATCTGCGCGAACCCCAAAAGTCACAGATGCGTGGTCAGGTGTGATAGAAAATAAGACGCGCGCTCATCCAACGCACAATTAATACAAAAATAGAATTAAATTAGCGTGTGCTAATAAAATTGCATATAACAAAACCCTATAAAATAAATTTAAAAATCTTAAATCAATTTTATACCGTTACAATATTGATAATTGTCACTTGGTTTGTTTCACTACTGTTTCTGTTATAAAAAAAAAAAAATAAGTAAAAGAGTTCTGCCAAAAGTGGTGTTAATTATGCTTTACAGTTGTATGTTTTTAAGTCATCAAATGGATCCATAAAATTACAGTTTTTAAAATTTTAAATTCAAGAATTTTCACAAAAACAATACTTGATCTTAAATATTGTAAGAATAAGTTTAAAAATACGAGAATGCGCAAGGTTGTTTGAATCGTATAATCGCACGAATTACAGACGCAGAAAAAATAGATATATTAGACATGGAGGAGAATTAATATGATAGGAAAATTAGTTAAACGCACAGTACTGTGTTATGAAGGGAAGAGAATTAAGACGATAAGAGAAAGGATTAAACGTATTTAGTCTGCTAAGAGAAACATGTTTCAAACGCGACGAAAGAGAAAAAGACGTTTTGTTTGTTTTGTATATTCCGTTCTAGGCCATGCGAGAAAAATAAATAGAGAATTTATTGTCAATTTTTAACAATGAGTCATTTATATCATCCTAAAAGTTATCTACACGTACTAACAGTTTCAGTTTGAATTTTTAAAAATGTTTAATAATGACTATGGCTCTTTGGGGGGAAAACAGTGTAGGTAGGTTATTAGCTTCTTACAAGTATCCAATGGGTGGACATTGATCAAAAACAATATTAGTGATATGATTGTTATTAACATAATTTTTAAATATGCTAATATGTATGTTATGTTATGTGATGTTTTTATACCAATATATGAAACAAAAAATGGGAAATAAGTATGACGCAAGGATGAAAAACTATCTATATGGTGGCCTATTTTCTATTGTCTACATACAAAACACGTTTAATATGAAAATTAGCATACGTATTTTATCTGCAACTTTTATTGAGATGAGTTTTTAACCCTTTCGGCCCTGACGGTGGCATTTGCCATCACAAAAATTTGGTAAACATACTGAGAATTTTTCTTTTAAATGTACATACATTTTTCATAAGCTGTAACTTTTCCGATAATCGTTTTTTTTTTCTTCCTGTGGCCGTCTTCTATGCGGATCCGGATGCACTGCAGCCTAGGTGGCTTATTGTACTACCTCATATTGTCTTACTCACGCAATTATTCCAAACTCAATCCCCTGCACCTGCTTGTGCAGGTCCTTCAGGGGTTGCGTGTGGAAATCATTTGGTACCATTTGACTGTTTCCAAATATGAGCTGTCTTTTGTTTTCCAGCGCATTGCTACACAGAATGTGCATTGTTGTTTCCGGTGCCCTATCACAGAGCCGACAACTGGTGTCGCCGTTGTGTAAACCGATTTTCCTTAGGTGCTCTTTAACAATCATGTGGCCTGTTAGTAGTCCTATAGTTGTTTTTAGCCGTGCCCTACTTGGTGTCAGTAGTTCTGCAGCTTGGTTAGAGTTAGGTCCATTTATAATAGCCTTACTGTGGTTATGGCCTGGTCTGTTTACCCAGTATTCCTTGTGTTTGATGCGAATCCACTTTCTGACTTCTAGGCGACTCGAATTTTTTGTGATTTGTGATTTGTTTTTGTGATTTTGTGTCTCTGCCTTGCTAGCTCGTCAGTTTTTTCATTTCCCTCGATACCTGAATGACTCGGCGTCCAGACAAGTGTGACCTTGTTCTGTCTCGCCAGGTGATTAAGTGTGTCGAAGCAGTCCAACACCTGTTTGGATAAAGTCTTTTGGCTCTTTAGAGCCTTCAGTGCCGCCTGGCTATCGGACATAATATAAATTTGCCTGTCACGGCAGTCCTTCTCTATGTTGGTTCTCGCACATTCTATAATTGCGAATATTTCGGCTTCAAAGACTGATGCCAGGCAGCCGAGCGAGTGGGCATAGCCTGTCTTCATATTTTCATTGTAGATTCCTGATCCAGTACCTGTGTCTGATTTAGAACCATCCGTTTACCAGATCATACTGTTTGTGAATGTCTTCCCTAAAGTCATTCCATTCGTTGCGGTCTGGAATAATGACTTTAAATTTAAAGAGTGCGTTTTCAAGATATCTGACTGTCATATGGTCCGACCTCATCTGCAAGAGAGGCCCCCCTATGTCTGTCAAGAGTCTTCTGTGTGGCGAGTCAACTCTTATATCGACTGATGATAGCTGCAACTTGTGGAGTGCCAATCTTGCCTCCCCCACTATCAGAATATGAAGTGGCGTGGGGCCAAGAGCGTCTCCATGACTGCAATGGGCGTGGTTCTCATAGTCCCCGTTATGCTGACACAAGCAAGCCTTTGAATCTTGCTAATGGTTTGTATGGTTGTGTGTTGCGTGACTTTAGGCCACCACACCAAAGCAGCGTACATGATTGCGGGTCTGACAACTCTGGCATACAGCCAGTATACCATCCCTGGTCTGAGCCCCCATTGTTTGTCGTACGTTCGTCTAATTACCGCAAGGGTAATTTCCGATTTACGTTTGATTATTGAGATGTGCGAGGTCCAGGTGAGCTTGGAGTCAAAGGTTACTCCTAAGTACTTCACCCCACCCTACATTTTTAGGTTAACACCATTTAGAAAGAGAGGTCCTAGGGCCTCCAGTTTCCTCCTGCGTGTAGGGTGGTCTTAGAGGGTGATACTTTAATTCCCTCTCTAGTACACCATTTGTTCGCCACGTGTGTTTTTTAAAATAGTTTAATTTTAATCTTAAACGAATGTTTTCCACTCCCAGATTAAGCATGAAGTAAAATTTGGAGTTTTGAAAAGCCTGAAAATTTGGTTTGGTCGCATAGAAATTTTACTTCATGCGCCACGCATATAAAACACTGATTTTAGGCGAAGTTCAAAATATTCTACTAAAGCAGTATGCTAAAAACGTGTATTCTGAACATCACATCACATCAATGTTTAGTATGCGTGGCGCATGAAGTAAAATTTTGAGTTTAGATAAGCTTGAAAATTTGGTTTGGTTGCGCAGCGCTTTGCGCTACGCGACCAAATCAAATTTTCAGGCTTTTCTAAACTCGAAATTTTACTTCATGCTTAATCTGGGAGTGGAAAACACTAGTTTGAAAGTTCATTTAAAATATTTGTAAAAACAACGAATATCGGAAGATTTACATCGTAATATATTGAAATATGTATACTTAAAAGAAAAACTCTCTGTATATCTGAGATAGTAATAAATTATATGTAGTGTACAAAACAGTTCTTTGGGCACCGAAAAAAATCCAGGGCTGAAAGGGTTAACACTATCAATATATCCAAACGAATTTTTTGACGATTCCAATACTTTCTCTATACTCTTACTACTTATTTTGGATATGATAAGTTTTATATTAAAGTAAACATTTGGCCAATCTAATCATACAATCACTTATGTTTATGGTGTACAACAGAAGTAAAAAGCAATATTTTATTTGATTCGCCAAAAGAAAATAAAAGCTTGTGTACTGCGAATGCGATAAACTCGTCTAAACAACATCTATTGTTGTTTTGTTATTTTAAAGAATGTATTGTTTATGTACGTGTGGTAGTTACAGACACAACTTTCTGACAAAGTAGTCTTATTTTTCGCGAATAACAACTTCCTCAATAATTTTCCTATAATAGTTTGGCGCTGTGCCACTGTGCTCATAATAAATAAACATAAAATTCCGCGACCATTCATCTTGGCTCCAGGCCACATCATATTTAGATATCATTCTCTACATATTGACAGGCGCGTTCCGATCCAATCCGATCCGATTCTATTTGCGTCTTTGGAGTACATTGATTTTCACAAAAAATACTATTTTCTAAACGATAATTGATGGTTGGCTATAAATGAACAGTAGTGTGGATCGAAAATGGCGAATATTCGAGTATCGAATTATAATAGTATAAAAAAGTTGCGTGTTAACATGGTAATTAACGGACAAATAATGTTTATTTTATCTGTAATCTTCAATTTTCGCATTTAAAATAATAATGTACTTTTCTACTTCGAAAAACATTTTAAACATATTTTGAAAAAAATTGTCACTTTTGGTTAGGGTTCGGACGATATAAATCCGGAATGTACAACCTTTTATAATGCGTATTACAAAAGGTTGTACATCCCGGATTTATATCTACTTTATGCATACCAAGTTATTTGGCGATCGACAGGTTATAGATAATAAAAACAAATAAAAAAAGTATATAAAAAGATTTTTTCATATAAGTATACCTCAAAATTTATTGTAAATTGCTCGAATTTTGATAGCGCGAGATTTGGATAAAATGTATTAAACATAAGCAGTATATTTCCAACTTCCTAATATGATCAGTGGTTTGTAAGTGCGGCGCATGAAGTAAAATTTCGAGTTTAGAAAAGCCTGAGTTTGGATTTGGACGCTACGTCCAAATCCAAAGGCTCAGTCTTTTCTAATCTCGAAATTTCACTTTATGCTTTGTCTGGGAGTGGAAATACTCGTTCAAAACTTTAAATTAAACACTTTTCAGAAACGATGAATGCCTAAGAAATAAATCGTGATATGAATACGAATAGTCGTTAGATTTTAAGGTAATCTTGTTTGGGATATTGTAAAAAAATATAAATTATTAAATCATAATTTTTTTGCTCAGATATAAACACATTATAAAAATCTATAATTTTTCGTCTAACCTTCTTTTTGTTCAAATTTTCTTTTTGATTGCTGAAATGCTTATGAAAACGTTGTTTTTATTTTATTTTCAATAAAGTTTCACTTGTTTTTTTTATTAAATGCGATTTATTTCAAGGTATATACTTACTTTTGTGACTTACTGTATGCTTAATACAATATTGCTCGGTTCGTTAAAACGTAAAAATGTTAATTTTTACGAAAATTGGCACGTTTAGGTCCGAACTGTGCGAACTCGAGGGGAAGCGCGCAATTGTTTTCAATTATCAGACAACTTAAATAAAGTATTTTTTTGCTTTTAGAAGATATCATCGAAGTCAAAAGACTAAGGGCCGGCCGCATCATATTAGTTAACCTCAAGTTCATGTCTTGAACTAGTTCAACATACATTTTCTTTTGCACCATTCAGTTGAACTTGTTCAAGTCGCTCATATTACAAATGTGTGGTTCTGGTTCACTAAAAAGTTAACTTCGCAATCGTCCGGCTAACTGTTTAGTAAAACATAACCACACATTATATTTTAAATAATAATAATAATTTCATTAGAAAGAAATAATTTGTTTAAAATAACATATTCTTACATGTGATTAGTAGTAACTGGCTATTATTAATTTCGTAGATGTTGATAGTGCGTATATAGTATGTAGGGTTGTTATGTTTAAAACACTTTGTTTTAAAACAGTGTTTTAAACATGTTTAAAAACAGCCATCGTGTTTTAAACCTTTTTTGTTTTACACATTGTTTACATTACATTTTTTTTAAACATTTATTTAAACCGTTGTTTTAATTATCTTAAATTTACTAAACTATATTTTGAACTACTTTATTAAGATTTTTTGGTTTACGTTTTTAAATTTTAGCAAAATTTTTGAAGATATTTCAAATTGCATTATTAAACATAACATTTTATTACAGTAAAATATCACAACTGTGTGCATAAAGATTTCAATTGAATCTTTAAACGAGCGTTTTTCACTCCCAGACTGAGCATAAAGTAAAATTTCGAGTTTAGAAAAGCCTAAAAATTTGGATTGGCCGCGTAGCCGCGTTACTTCATGCGCCACACGTATAAACCGCTGAAATATCGGAAAGTTTAAAATATACGACTTTAGCAATGTAATATGTAGATGTGAATAAATCGTAAGTCAAATTCTGAGCTGAATAAATTGTTTAAAACAGTGAATATAGGCAATTCAATAACTCTAACGTATATTAGGTTGCCTATAATCGTTGTTGTATGTGAGTGTTTTTTGAACTTCACTGTGAATCAATGTTTTTAAGCGTAGCGCATGAAGTAAAATTTCGAGTTTAGAAAAGCCTAATTTGGATTGGCCGCTCCGCTTCGCTACGCGGCCGATCCAAATTCTTACGCTTTTGTAAACTCGAAATTTTCGTTTATGCTTAGTCTGGGAGCAGAAAACACTCGGTAAAAGCCTTAAATTAAACGCTTTGACACAACGAATTCCCGCAAATTTTAAAAACGCTGTAATTATCGGGATATGTATACTCAAAAGAAAAACGCCCTGTATGTTCTATTTTAAGCACGTTTTAAACATGTTTTCAATTGTTAATGTTTTAAACGCTGTTTCAATGAAAAAAACACGTTTTGTTAAAAAAACTGTGTGTTTTAATTAAAATAAAATTAATGTTTTTTTTAACAACCTTGGTATATAGACGATTTTGTTATGAAAATAACGAATAAACATTTCCCGCGCTTGATTACAAACGATCACGTGCGTCAAATATATGATATAAACTAAAAATTCCCTAAATTCATGACTGCCAATGACGGTTCAACTGAACGTCATTCGGTGCAATCCGCGCCTCGTTGAACTTGAGTTCAAGATGATCGAAAGACTCAATCTGGTGCAACCGGCCCTAAGGGCAAATTGCACTATACACGTTGAACTGGTTCAATACTGAACTCAAAATCAAAGTGACATTAGAACAGTAGGAACTGTCATCTTAACCTCAAATTCAGTTTGAACTCGAGTTCAACGTTTTTGGTGCAACTGGGCCCAAATCGGTGAAATTTAAGCGCTAATGCAATATTTGGTGGTTTATCTCATTATTTCAAACCTTTGGCCCTTTACGCTTACTAAAGGTTACATACAAGATTTCTATCAACATGTTTGCGTTAATCGGCATGCGAATACGCAACTGTTCTGCACTGTTACAATTCGATACTTGAAAATTCGCTTTCGATCCACCCTAATGGACAAACATAAATCGCCACTGAAAAACATTATTTGACGTGTAAGAAAAGACGCATAGTTATAGAAGAAATAATAATGGACCCTAATAATAAATAACTCATTCTCAAATTAGCCATCAGTTGTTTGGGTTTGATCCAGCTTATTTCTGGTCACTTAATTATTCCTATAGTTTAAAAGGTTTTACTACGGGTTAAGTGAGAAATTAATTAAAGATATTCTCATAGGGTTAATCGAATTTCTTGGACAGGCTCTGGCTTGAACAGAAAAATATCACTTTAATAAAACACTTAATTTGTTTAGGTTTCAAAATTATATTTATTGTACTACAACAATTGTTTCACCACACTGTGGCTTCATCAGGTAGATGAATAGTACAACAGAAAAATATGTTTACCGTTTTTCTTTGAAAGCGGTGCTAATCCGTGAGGCGTAAAATATTTAAGATGGATACATTTTAAGTCTAAATTTACTGAACATGCATGCATGAAAATTAATGAATGGAATAAGTGAATGAGTTTATTGACTGAATTAACTGGAGTTATTTACGTCTTCAAAGCGCATTAATTTTAGAATGTACTACCTACCACAAATAAATCAATTAAATTAAATTAGAAGCATTGCGTATAACTTATATCCATACATTCTTGAAACATACTAGAGAGGATTGTCACCAGAACCCCTTTACATCACTGTGTAACGGAGGAATTGTAATCGGTCAAAAACTGAGCCCCCATTTTTTTGATGAAAATGAATGTTTTGGGGTCCCAGGAATCCGAATCAATTGTTATCTAAATGTCAGTCAGTCGATTTCAGCAAATACGGCTCATGCGATTTTTATCAAACTTTTTATTTGATTTATACGCCATAATATATTGAAATGATCCATTCTTGGGTGAAATTAACTGAATTATGATAAATGATGAGTTATGAAAAAATATGCGATTCCCGTGACTACCTTGTACAACGATTGTATTTATTTGTATAAGAAATAAACTATGTATATTTAGTATTTAAAGATACAAAGTTTCAATATTAAAGAAGAATCCAAAAAAATGCTAAGACTAAACTACCACTTCCGGTTTCCGCATTTTTACCAAAAGTTGATGATGTCATCTTAACAGCTCGCTCAATCGGTTTAGACTTTATCGTGGCAACAAAAGGGCAGAATTACAGAGAGACAAGTAAAGATACAAGCTTTGTTTTAATATTCTGCAAATACATGTTTATCTGAATTGGCCCAAATGACGATCCTTGGAGTACTTATCTCGATCATGCATATTCCTCAATTTATATCTACATTTTTCGTGTGTGTGTGTGTTTGTTAAAACTCACATGGTCGCAAGCATTCGTATTCTTCAATGAACGGCATGAATGAATGAATTTAGAGCTGAGAATGGAAAAAATTATCTGAAAGTTTGCTGATAAGGCAGCCCGAAACCACGTAGTATCCACCGAGCCGACCCAATTTGACGGTCTCGTAAATAATTGATAAATTAATCGAATAAGTCGTATGATTTAGTATCTGAATGGGTTACATTGATACACAAAATCAACACTAAGTTATTTATGTGAAAATAGAAACAAGAATGTGTTTGAAAATTGATAAAGCTTATTTTTTAGTTGCGTACAGGGTGCCCGTTTTTCGAGCGGTACTATGGGGATTTCGCTTATTTGAAGAGATACAGAATTGGTTAAATAGGGGCAAAGTTGCGTATTACAGTGCTTAGTAATAATCTGCTTTTACATTTTAAGTATCTTCAACAGTTTCGATGTTATTTGAAAAAATACTGAAATTTTCAATATTTAAAAATTGCGTATATCTCCGTTATATTTGATCTTTTTTCCAAATTGGCAAAAACATTCTTAGAGCAACTTTTTACGACTTGGCTTATGGAGTAAGTTATAAAACTGTAAAGCGATTCGTATGTGATTTTCCAAACACAACTTTTGCTCTTCTTGTTTCCGCATATGGAAATATGCATATCATTTAACAGTATTTTTTACGCAGATTTCAATGATGTGCCACATGGTGACTGATAAAAATGTGGTATGTTGCCATAGAAACAATTGCGTAAAGTCGACAAAAACAATTTATTTGCGTAAAAAAAGATAACCAATCATTATTAGCCTTCTATTTATATAGCATTTCAACTGTTGCATTGCAACTTGGTATTGCTTGGTTGCCATGGCAACTTGAACAACAACAATAATTAAACAAAACTCTACATGTGGCATATCGTTGAAATCAGAATTATAGTATTTTTAGTTTTAGCGTATTATTATAGTAAAACTCATTTTTAAGCACTCAAAAAAAGTATATATTAAAAATACAATTTAAACCCAATTTAAATTTCTGAAAATGCAATAAAATTCTTAAAGGTCTTTTACATTTCTAAAAAAACTTGATTTTGCAAAAAAATAGATATATCTATTACTAAGGTGCGGCCCTGGAAACATTTTAGGTGGTAATTGTGTCCGTCGAGGCATTTTGGGTTTGCTAGCCGGGACCCCATCAAAACATCCACACTATATTTGCCACCCGTAAGGAGTTTTTCTTTAAAGTATACGTTTTCCAAATTCAGCATATTTTGTTTAAATCTTTAGATATTCGTTGTTTTTTTTAAAGAGCTCAATTTAAGGCTTTAAACGAGTGTTTTCCACTCCCAGACTAAGCATGAAGTAAAATTTCAAGTTTAGAAAAGCCCTGTGAAAATTTGTCGAGGGTCGCTCAGCGACCCGAGACAAATTTTCTGGGCTTTTCTAAACTCGAAATTTTACTTCATGCGCCATGCGTATAAAACACGGATTTCAAGTAAGGTTTAAATATACATAAATTTCACAAATTTTAGTGTTTCATACGCGTGGCGCATGAAGTAAAATTTCGAGTTTAGAAAAGCCCAGGAAATTTGTCTCGGGTCGCTGCGCGACCCGAGACAAATTTTCACGGGGCTTTTCTAAACTCGAAATTTTACTTCATGCTTAGTCTGGTAATGAAAACCACTCGTTTAGAGCTTCAAATTGAACTCTTTTAAAAACACATGAATATCTAATGATTTAAAGAAAATAATTTGAATTTGGAATACGTATACTTTAAAGAAAAACTCCCTGTATCTACTTTTTCGACACAGTTTTGATAATTTCCTTTAAATAAAAAATTAAAGTACCTGCTCGTATGTACTAACTTTTAGAAATTTAAATACCTGTAATATTTTGCAGTTTCTTTATTAAAATGTGCAATTTACATTAAAAATGGTGTGTTTAAAGTTACGCGAATTGTAAATATTTTCTTTAAAACAATTTGTCTTAGTTTTGATTCCAAAGCCCATTTTGCTAAAACAAAAAACAACAATTATGTACAAGTAATCTCCGCTCTTTAAAATTTCTTTCAGAGAGACTGTGGATGTTTTGATCGGGTCCTTTCTAAATTTCCCAATTTTCTGGCCACCTTGTTTAAAGCTATAACTCTAAATGAAAATTCTTTATACTTAAGAAATAAGAGAATTTAATTTATATAACACATGAAAATCCATACCTCCATTATTACAGAGAACCACTAAAATTTAATTGTTATTAACATCAATTTAATATGGAATGCACGATTATAAAATTAATAACCGTCCGCCATTTCACACCCGGAAATTAAACCACCTTTTAAGCGCTTAAACGTTGTTCGTCGGTATTTAATTGCTTGTGAATTTACGACTACAAAATTGAATTTCTTTACAGTGGAAACGGAAAACTGGCGACCTGGGGAGCCATTTTGGGTTTCCTGGTAATGATGACACTCGACGTTGGACTCGGATAGTAATTTTATTCCCTTTCTCCCTTTTTAAGAAAATAATAATAGAAATGCTTGTACATTTTTAAGCTGAGAGGTTTTTTTTCCAGAATTCGTTCCAAGTTTTTATAAGAGTTGTGTTCCATGTCTAGATGTATACATTTAAGTAAATTAATTAACAATCTATTGTACGCACTTTTCTTAAGTTACTATAGAAAACTTAAGCGTTTTTACGTTTGAAATTTTTAAAATAAGGTTTTCAAGAAATCACTCTTCAATGAATAACATTGAAACATTTTTCTGTAAAACAATATGCAAGTGATTTTTTAAAGAGCAAAATTAAATTAACCCCGCAAAAAGACTAATGTTACTTGGTACTTATAACTATAGTTAATATATGGTAAAACCGTGTTCCGCTGTACAGACCAATCATATTTTTATATGTGGTAATATCTATTTCATCTGTGATATCTAGATGTATGTATTAAATAAAAAATGCAAGTATGAGCGGCCAGTTCAGTGTGAATGAATGCAATTATGCCGACTGTGATATAAAGTAAACCAGAGATTTCGAAATTTGTGAAAATCCAGTAGGCTTTTTAATGTACTAGTATGTAAATTTTACGTGAACAGTTCAACATCTTCAAAATAAAAACCTCGACAAAATATTAAGTTAAGAGTACTGTAAAAGTAAAACGTTATAATATTATTCGGGTTAACATTATTTTAATTGTACGGTGAAAATAAAAGGGTTTCATACAAAACGTGACGCCGCACAGTAGTTCGAATGAGAGATCTGGCTTGACAAAAGTCGAAAAAAGAAAGTATCTTAAATCTAAATAGTGTTTATCACAAAATATTGCCAAATAGTTAGGTAAGCGTCAGCAATTAACATTTTTTTAAAACAAGTTATAGTTTTCGGTTGATAACAGAAAGAAATGCATGTTTTGAGGTACTTTCTTCCTTATCTCCGTATTAGTTGCTTTCTATTCTCGGGTTTGTGGTCCTGTTATACAGGGTGTCCACAAAGGGTAGGGGTATTTGTAAATTGAATAAATAAATGAAAAAAAGTCAGAAAAAATAGAGTTTTATATTAATTTTTACGCAAAGTTTTGGAAAATTAGGTGCCAAAAATTACATTGTCTAAATGTTGACCCTCACGCTGTTGGCACTCCTTTAACCGAAAACGGAGATTAGCCGCTACGCATCTACACATCTTTCTGGAAACTGCGGCCATTTCGGTGCGGATGTTGTCCTTCAATTGCAGTACAGTTTGTGGTTTGTTTTTTTGAAGACCGGCGAGGGCGAGCACTTACTGTAAACGGTGAACGGTATTGCAACATGTTAAGGAACTTTTTGGTTCCACAACTGCAGGTGTTTGAAGATTTTAATATGGAAACATGGTTTCAACAAGATAAGGCAACTTGCCACACCTCAAACCTATCACCTATCTTATAGAGAAAGTTTATAAAAACAAACCACGAACTTTACTGCAATTGAAGGACAAAATCCGAAATGGCCGCAATTTCCAATGAGATGTGTAGACGCTTAGCGGCTAATTTCCGTCTTCGGTTAGAGTGCCAGCAGCGTGAGGGTCAACATTTGGACAACGTAATCTTTAACACTTAATTTTTCAAAACTTTGTCTAAAAATTAATATAAAACTTAAATTTTTCTGACTTTTATTTATTTTTTTATTCAATTTACAAATACCCCTTACCCTTTGTGGACACCCTGTATTTTTTTCAATTGGATTAAAATATTCACAATGTAATCTTAAGGTAAGTAGTTTTAATTTATGAACGACTTTGTTAATTTGATCACTTTATTAGTGTAGCCCTTGTTGTTAAACAATTAGTGTAATAAATTTTGAATAACTTCTAAATTTATTAAGTTAACAGAATGGCAATAGCAGATCCTAGGGATTCACAATTTAAAATTCTATCCATCGTTCACTTTAAAAATGAATACATATAATTTCATTTTAGTGTTGGTCCGAAAACATTAGCTGATTATCCGTTTTAACCGGAAGTAATATCAATTTTGAAATTTTAAATGAAACCCCTATACATTTTTAGTTTTCAGATACAGGCAGTGATTTAACATACAAATTAATTGTTCTACTAAAAAAAAATACAATAAAAACAAAACAACAAAACTAAAATAATAAATTTTTATGAAAGATTATTTTTTTAAAATATACTTCACATCTTTTTGTCAAACAAACACTTGATTTGTAACTTTTTCGTGTTGTAGGCGTTCACTTTGTGGTACATCTTAAATACACTTGTAAATAAAACACTTTTTACTTTGTTTAACCACTTTTAGTTTGATAATGACTACTAGATAGTCGAAACTATAGTCACAAATTAAGTGCAAAATATAGTGGTTAAACAAAGTAAAAAGTGTGTAATTTACTTGATATGTATCTTAAATGTCATCTGATATCCTAACACAAAAAATATTTAAGGAGTTTTATTTAGGATTTCAAACACGATGTCACTTCCGGTGAAATCGGAATTGCGACTAAAGCTTTTGGATGAGCACAAAACTCCAATTTGCTATTAATATCATCTTACCAAATTTCAAATTGATACCTTGAATAATAAGAATATAGGATATACAAAATAGTTATTTCCTTCCAGATTCGTAATTCGAACTACTGTGCGCCGTTATGCTAGATCATAGGTTCTCAACGTGAGCGATAACGTCCCCCTGTGGGCGTTTGAGACTTTCAAGGGGCAGTAAAAAACCCAGATAAAATTGGGGGAGGGGGCATATATATAATATTACACGTTTAAATATAATTGTAGCAATAGCGGTTTCAGTTTCGATACAGATAGTAAGTAAACGAAATTTGGGGGCTCTAGAAAAAAATATTTTCAAAATGGGCTGAGGGCAAAATAAGGTTGAGAACCTATGTGCTAGATCAGCGACCTAAAAATAACAGTTATTAAATGTCATTGATTTCCTACATACTTAATGACTTTTTTTATTTAAACCGATGATATACCTGGTGTTGAATCGATTAGGTTTTTAAGGATTTTAACATAAAAAATTTATACATTTTTGTGCACACCCGATTATTTTAGAGAGAAAGTACTAGAGTAATAAAAAAAGAGAAAAAAATCATACCTTTCAAGATCGCTATCTGTTTAAATCCGACGAAGTTTCCTATCTTTTTCCTTCGATTTTTGAAAATAACTAAAGCGACCTTTAAATGTAGCATTTTTCTTATTTATTATATAAATATATTATATTCTGATCAATAGGGTCTAATAATAGAGATGAAAACTAAGATTGAATTTTTTACATGGGATTTCCCTATGATGAGTCTTAAAACGGGACAAACGGTATATACCGGGCATAACGCAAAACAGAATGACAACCTTTTTATTATTTGACATATTAATTTAAAATTTGATAGGTTTATACTAAAATCAAATTGGAGTTTAGAGGTGACTAGGACATTTTACTAGCACTTTCGATTTTACCATTTTAAATGAAACACCCTATATATATTCTTGTTTTCGGGTACATGTATTTATTTAAGTCTTGTAATACAAAAAAAAATAAAAAATAATAAATTCCCAAACTGCATTTTTTCAATTAAATGGGGCAAGTCTTAGAAAACAATTGATTTCTATGTAAAATGTCATCCTGAATCAAAAATTCAAAAGAAAAATATGGGGTGCTTCATTTGAAATTTCAAAATTAAGACTTTGACTTCCAGTCAAACTTTGACATTCAGTCAAACTTTGACTTGCAGTCAAACCGTAAGTGCAACTAAAGTTTGTTGATCACCACTCTCTAATTTGTTTTTAGTATAAACGTACCAAATTTCAAACTGATATCTTTAATAATACAAACACTAAAGGGGGTTATCCTGTTTTGTGTTACACCGCGTATAACTATATTATAGAGGATTTTTTTTAATAAAAATACATTTACAAACGCTATAAATCTTCAGATATTCGTTGTTTTTTTAAAAGAGTTTGAATTGAAGCTACACACGAGTGTTTTCCATTCCCATATTAAGCATGAAGTAACATTTCTTGTTTAGGAAGGTTGCTCCACTTCGCGTTTGGTCGCTCCACTTCGCGGAGCGACCAAACCCAATTTTCAGGCTATCCTAAACTCGAAATTTTACTTTATGCTTAATCTGGGAGTGCAAAACACTCGTTTAAAACTTCAATTTGAACTTATTTTAAATAGGCTGATTATCCGAAAATTTATAGCTTATACTTTATATTATTGTATGTATACTTAAAAGAAAAACTCCCTGTATATTAAACACTTCACTTTAAGTTTAGAGGCCGAATAATTTAGCTTACGCCAAAAATAATTACATATGAATGTGTTTTAGATAATTTTAAGTCATTTGTTTTAAGTTTTGAAATATACCTACCTAAGGCCAATTTTTTTAACCCAGTAGTCATAACTAAAATATTCCGTGTGCTTAATTTATTTTTCTTGAGTATCCAAGATTTTACTACTTGACTTGAACTTTACTTTACGACTCCTCTTTGTTTCCCGTCATTTTACTTGATTTAATACTTAACTAATTATTAAGGTCAGGATAATTAGTTAGATATATTATAAAGTCCTTTTTGTTTTCAGTTAATTCAAGTAAATTGAAAATATAATCCAGTGATGAAATTATTATCATTACCTGTTTCCTTTTCTTAAATGCATAGGGACTAAAACTGCTTGTTTTTGTAACTATTGCTACTTAATTTGAACTTAAACTTGACTTAATACTTAATTGTTGATTTTTATTTGATACAAGTTTTCATTTAGTCAAGTCAATTCAATTGGCTTAAAATTTAAGTCAATTAGTGACACTCTCTTCAATGCATAAAAGCCATTGTAATCAATTCGATTATTTTAATACATGTAATAATATTTAAATTAATTAAATTTGCAATGACAATAAACGGCGTTTATCATTTTTATCATCTAAACATAAAACAAACACAATAACTGTTGTATGTAATGGCATAAACAAACATAGTCGCAAGAAAAAGTCCCACCGGCAGCATGTGAAACATTCAGAAACGGCCCTGTTTCATAAATCACACAACATTTAATTATAGTTAATAGCGCATGTGACAAGAACAGCAAATTACTGCAATTATTGTAACTGCCACTGTATTCTAATATAAAAAATATATAGATTTATAAATGAACCTCGTTTCATTACATGTTTTGAAAGTATTTCAAACCTCTTACTAGTGGAATGGTGTCCAGCAGCAGCAACCTTCGAGATGATGGTGAAGGGTGAGTATTTATCTGCAAAGGTAAGTTTTGTAATGTTAGATTTATTTATTAAATGACTCATAATTTCTGAATAATTCTATCCTTTTAAAAAGCCAGTCACTTTCAGATGCTTTATGTTAAAAAAGAAAATTACAATTTTTTATCAGATTTTTGAAAATTATTGAGCCAAACTAAAATATTGTGATAAAATTCACGCGAATATTTGATTTATCAGTTTATGGGTATACTATTTTACAATGTAATAAAAAGAAATACAAATACAGTTAAAACTTTTAAAGATTATAAAATAAATAATATATGTAAATATAAGTGATTTTAAAATTGCTTGCAATAAAAAACGATTATTATTTAAAACGCCGCAGTTTCTAACGTATTTTGAACTTTGGTGTTGAATTAACCCTTTCGGCCCTGACGGTGGCATTTGCCACTAATAAAGTTTGGTAAACATACTGGAATTTTTGTATGTTTAAGCTGTAACGTTTCCGATAATCGTTTGTTTTTTAAAGTAGTCTAATTTGAAGTCTTAAAAGAGGAATTTTCCACTTCCAGATTATGCATGAAGTAAAATTTCTAGTTTAGAAAAGCCTGAGATTTTACTCCATGCGCCACGCGTACAGAACACTGATTTTAGGTGAAGTTCAAGATATTCTACTAAAGCAGTATGCTAAAAACGTGTATTCTGAACATCACATCACATCAGTGTTTAGTACGCGTGGCGCATGAAGGTCGCTGCGCGACCAGAGACAAATTTTCACGGGGCTTTTCTAAACTCGAGATTTTACTTCATGCTTAATCTGGGAGTGGAAAACACTCGTTTAAAAGTTCAGTTTAAAATATTTGTGAAAACAACGAATATCTGAAGATTTACAGCGTATACAGTACTTGACTTGGCGGACGCAACATAGGACTTAGCGGACGCAACATAGGACTTGGCGGACGCAACATAGGACTTGGCGGACGCAACATAGGACTTGGCGGACGCAACATAGGAAATCAATCCCATGTACATTTTGGAATGTTAAAATTTTGGCTCCCCTATTTATTTTAGAAACAAAATGTATTTAACTTTTTTGTAGAGGGAAAAATTCTGAACTCATTCGTGTTACCGCTTATCACTTCACATTTCTCTTAGTTAAAATAATTAAGAAAAAGTAATGTGCTTTTCTAAAAATAATGACATGCCATGGAATTGAAACAACAATTGCAGATGTCAAAATCTCAAAAGATATCGCAGTCACTTGATTAAAGTAAATGTTTTCGAAATGATTTACACTATACAAGAAAAAATCCTCCTAATAAAGTGGAATTATGCAGACCACAGTTATCACGATGTTTGCGTTATGTTTTTTGTCGTTAATTAAGTAACAGCAATATCTTGTGCTATTTTGACATCCGCAATTGTTGTATCAATTTCATGGTATGTCATTATTTTTATAAAATTACATTACTTTTTCTTAATTATTTTAGCTGTAAATTTTCTGACATTCGTTGATTTTTAGAAGAGTTCAATTTGAAGCTTAAAACGAGTGTTTTCTACTCTAAGACTAAGCATGAAGTAAAATTTCGAGTTTAGAAAAGCTTCGTGAAAATTTCTCAAATTTTCTGAGCTTTTCTAAACTCGAAATTTTACTTCATACGCCACGCGTATAAAACACAGATTTTAAGTGAAGTTCGAATATACATAAATTTGACAATATGATAGCGCGACCCTCGACAAATTTTCACGGGGCTTTTCTAAACTCGAAAATTTACTTCATGCTTAGTCTGGGAGTGGAAAACACTTGTTTAAAGCTTTAAATTGAACTTAAAAAAGAAAACAGTGAATATCCGCAATTGTTGTGTCAATTATGGTATATTTTTATAAAATCACATTACTTTTTCTTAATTATTTTAACTTAGACAAACGTAAAGTGTTAAGTGTTAACATTCATAAATTTTAAATATTTCCCTCTACAAAAAGTGAAATACATTATGTCTCTAAAATAAATAGGGAAGCCAATATTTGAACACTTTAAAATTTACATGCGATTTCCGATGTTGCGTCCGCCAAGTCAACACCCGTATACCTAGAGATATGTATACTTAAAAAAGAAACTTTCTGTATATTTGAGAGTAATAAATAATATGCAGTGTACAAAAATTTTTTTTGGGCACCAGAAAAATTCCAGGACTGAGAGGGTTAAGTCAACCTAACTAAATTTGTATATTTTGTTTGAATGATTTCAGTTTCAGTTTCAGTTTGTGTCTTTAATTAAATATCATATTTTCTATTATTGATAACGATGATCAATTTGATGCGCCAAGATATATTTTTTTTATAATTTGACTAAACGACAAATTTGTAAGATTGCATTTAATCGCCGAATTTTATTTTTAGTTCATACTAATACAAAATGTGTTAGAATAACGTTGTAAGCGCCAACTTTCACAAAGTAAGATTATACGGAATATTGGAATAACCTATTATATTTTCCTTTCTTTTTTAGGTTAAAAATGACAACAATAAACATGTTTGGCATTTGAAACCTAGAAATGAAAGGAAAATTCAATAGGATATTCCGATATTCCGTAAAACCTTACTTCGCAAAAGTTGGCGCTTACAACGTTATTCGGCGGACCCTTTTATTTAATGTTTTCTTGAAGCTTCTGTAATTTAATGTTCTGTTGATCTAATTTATTTATTTTTTTCACAGTTTACATCATTGTAATGATGTAAACTGTGAAAAATATAAATAAATTAGATCATTAAAATAATTTTCAGAAATTCGATATTAATTTTAATTCGTTTTTATATTTTTTAAATATTCTGCAACTAGTGACAAACTCAATTTTTCTTTATGTTAAATTTTTCTTTATATTAAAATATCTATTAATTTTGACCCAAAATTATTTGCTGTTTATAGTAAAAATACAAAAATCTTTATGATTATCGTCAATTTTAAGTATTCATAAAGATTTTGAAAATATTTACAGCGTGTGTTATAAATTACTGCCTTTTATAAATGTTGCCATTAAAAAATCATAGTATAAAAATACATATAAAAAAACGCAGGCAACCTTATCGACATAAATTTAAGTAAATTGACACAGAATATAATAAAGTTAATCATAATATTAAAACTATTAATATATCTCAACTTGTTTCTGTAAAATAACGTACCATAAATGAGAGTTTGGTTTTGTAGCAAACATTGTAACAAAATCAACTCATTTTCAATGAAATAATTAACACAAAATTCACAAAATGTATTTAGTTTATCGATATTTACTTTAATTCTCTGTGAAAACAAACACTGAAATAACTCTGTTTATTATTTCAAGCCTTTTCTAAAAAAATTAAAGGTCTCTAGTAATTTTATTGCAGTCATGCTCAAATTTTGAAAAAAAACTACGTGTATTAATTTATGTTTTTTTTTGTTTCATAAAATGTACAAAAGAACAATCGACTTCGTGATTTATGGATTAAAATTTGGGTCTTCAATTAAAACAAAAATGTCAATTGAAGAATCGATGAATTTTCAAACAGAAAACATTGAGGAACACGACTTTTGCTAATTTACATCCAGGACTTGTTTCTTAGTAAATTTAGGGTGCTGATTTTAAATATTACGTAAACACTAACGTGATATTTGAAATCAGCACCCTAAATTTACTAAGAAACAAGTCCTGGATGTAAATCAGCAAAAGTCGTGTTCGTATATGTATAACCTATAACGTCAAGTTTTTGATCCACAACATATCGTCATTTTCGGTCAAACTATGCTTTTAATTATATTAATTAGTCCTTATGGATTATTAATTATACGAAATTAATAATCCATAAAGACTAATTAATATTCGTAAACTTTTATTGATTGTTTATTTTATCTGTCAAAATTCATTGTTGATATGTCATAATTTGATACGATTACAGCGAAATTGAAATCAATATCTGAAATAGCCAGAAAAAAATAGTTGACTATTGCCTCATCTTTCTCTCTCTCTCCCTCTACGACATAAAATTACGAATAAAATAAAATTACGTCTGTGCTTTCACTTTGACATGTGTTATAAAGTCATAAAACGGTTCGTAGAAACATCAACGGCAGAAATTGACGAAATTGTTAAAAAACTCTGTACCAATAAATACAAATAGAAGCAAAACAAGTGTATGGCGTCGATTTGAAAAAAATTGCGAGGCTAAAAATCACAAATTGGAGGAAGCAACCCCAAATGGAGTGAACTGAAATTTTAAAGGATTGGGCTTGGAATATGCGGAAAGTAACACGACTTTTTCAAATAGCGACTATTATTTTTTTAAATAATTTATCTTGAAGTCTTATGTTTTTAGACAATTCAACTCGACATATCAAACATTAATAATCAAAAATTAAAACCCTAAGATTATTATTGCTTGATAACATATAACAACTTACACGGTATTGAAGGATGTTTGCATGTTTTCATTCTGTTTTATTGTAATTCGTTGTTTAATAGTTTATTTATTTATTATTATTATTATTATTATTTATTTATTTTCAATTTATATAGTATATATTTTCTTGATTTTATGTATTGTGGTATGTTATTGTATATTTTCATTATCTCTGTTGTGAGGTGTTGGGTGTATTTTTTTGTTCTAAATGTTTCTGTTACTTGTTCGGGTGTATTCTGATGCGAGTTTTAATTAATTTTTTTTATATTTTGTATAAGAATAGTAAGTTGTTATATGTTATCGTTTTCTTTATGTTTAGTTCTTGTGTAATTCTAGTATGTACAATATTTTCAGAATTTTGTTTTGTTATCCTTGCAGCTTTATGATGTTTTTGCTAGTAGTATCTTCCCAAATTATTATTAAATAATCGATGGTCGAAGTGAACCATGCGTGGTAAATACTTTTCTTTTTGTTGTTTGGTTTTTCTAATTTTCCACATGGCACCGATTAGTTTGGAGTTCTTCTGTGTTAATTAATTTATGTGGTCGTCCCATTTCAATGTGTTGTTTATTTTGAATCCTAAGTATTCTGTTTGTTTTACTTCTTTTATGAGTTTTCCAATAATTTGTATTTGGAGGTTGATCTGATGTTTTTGTCTATTGAATATTATATAGCTCGTCTTTTCTTTATTGATGGTCATCAACAAATTATTGTAATACCACTTTTCTAAAAGTTTTGTATCTGCGCAGATTTGTTGTTGGATTTTTGTTGGTCTGTCCCAGAATATACCAAACAAGTATCATCTGCATATATAAATTATCCATTTAGTTTTAGTTCCATAATGTCGTTGGTGTACAATATGTATTGGTGGTAGCTTTCCTCCCTGGGGTATTCCATATTCTGCGTAGTTGGTTTTGCTCGTATTTTCTCCTATTTTCGTGTTTTGCAGTCTGTTGGTTAGGTATGTGTGTATTAAATTTAACTCGTTCTCCTTTATTCCTATGGCGTTTAATTTATCGACTAGCATTGATTTATATATTGTATCAAATACCTTCTTCATATCAATAAAGATGGTTACTACTATTTTCTTATTGTCCAGGTTCGATCTTATGGTGTCGATTAATTCGTATGCTGTTGATAGTGCTCCAGAATTTTGTTGATATGCGTATTGCTGGTGATAGATAATTTTATTTTTGTGTAAGTGGTCACGTAGTTGGATTTGTATTACCTTTTCTAGTATTTTATTTAGTGTTGATAGGAGAGATATTGGTCGATAACTTTCAGGTTTAGTTCTGTCTCCTTTTTTATATACTGGTATTATAACAGTGTTCTTCATGTAGTCCGGGTATGTTCCTTGGTTTAGTATAATGTTTGTTATTTTAGTTTTGATTGGTGTTAGGGTATCTTTATTTTGTTTGATAATGTCGTTTGTGATGTTATCGAATCCGGGTGCTTTTCTGTCTTTTAAATTATTTATTACTTGGTTTATTTCGTTGCATGTTATTGGTGTGAACTTCATTTGTTGGACTTTTGGTAATGTTGTGGTTGCATTTAGTTTTGTGTTTGCTTGGTTTATTTGTTTTTCAGCCAGAGTTTTTCCTATTTCTGAAAATATGTATTTATAATATCAGCTATTTTTATCTCGTTCTCTGTAATGGTACATTGTGGTCGACATTTTTCTTGATTATGTTTTTTTGTTTTTCTTTTTTATTTGTTCGATTATATTTTTCCATAGTTTGTATGGAGTTTTGCTGTGTTTTTCGAATATATTCTTGAAATATTGCAGTTTGGTGGTTTTTATTAATTTATTTGTGTTTTGTTTTTGGTTTAAGTGAGATTCTTTGATTATTATGTTTGTAGGATTTAGTTTATGCTTTTTATATAATTTGTTTCTTTTATTTATTTCGTGTATTATTTCATTTGTTATCCAACGGCTTTCTAGTTTCCTTTTCATTTTTTGTAATTTTTTATTCGATTCTATTATTTTTTTGAGAGTTTGTGACAGTTGTTCGAAAGTGTCTATTTCTTGAGTGCTTATCTTTTGATTTTGATTTGTTTTTATTTGGCAATAATAGAAAATACAGAAATAAATAAACATTTATGTTGATTTTGTAGATTTAAATATTTATCGGATTAATTACAGGGAATTTTTCATTTAAGTATACATACAGGGAATTTTCTATTAGGTATACATATGCATACGCTTTTTTTATAAATAGTTCAAATTTAAAGCTTAAGTGTTTTCCACTCCCAGACTAAGCATGAAGTAAAATTTCGAGTTTAGAAAAGCCCCGTGAGGGTCGCGTAGCGAACCGAGACAAATTTTCTGGGCTTTTCTAAACTCGAAATTTTACTTCATGCGCCACGCGTATTAAACACTGAAAGCACTAAAATATTGTGAACGAGTAAACTTCGCTTGAAATCAGTGTCTTATACGCGTGGCGCATGAAGTAAAATTTCGAGTTTAGAAAAGCCTGAAAATTTACTTCATGCTTAACCTGGGAGTGGAAAACACTCGTTTAAACTTCAAATTGACCTCTTTTAGGAAAGCAACGAATATTTTAAAGTCTACAATACGTAATTGAGATATGTATACTCAAAAAATCACAAGAAATGATAATTTAAAGCTTTCCTAAACGAAAAAACACTAATATACTCGCGACCTAAACAGTATGACATTGTCATGCTACGTCAAAATTTGACACAACTAGGAAAAATCGTTGCACATACAACTGTTGACATACTCTCTAAAAAATTTGAACCACACATTCCACATCAATAAGTCATAGGACATCTCTCCTGAATTCCACTATAGTGTCACATCCATACATTTTAATAAACCTGGCACGTCATGACAATAAATTAAATCACTGTCCACTTTAAAATATTGCAAAAGGTTGCTTCTCTGGTACGACAGAAAGTAACATGAGTACCTTGCTCAAGCAAATACTTTTCATTAACCCTGGAATCTAATAACTCTGGTGCTTTTTTGGAAATTTTAAATCTCTTACTGAATCATTTCATTCGGCCTGAGGTATAGGTGGTGTAGAAGAGCTGCATTCTAAATCCAAATCATATTCGTCAATAAATCTTCCTAGTTTTCAAGTGAAGGAGAGCCCCTAAACACCTGGATGAAGTACCTATCCCTGTGTTTAAGGAGTAGGCAATAGAGCCGTTACTGGGAAACTTATTAGAGACGTAGACTAAAACGTGAATTATTATTATTTTTTTTTGAAAACAGCATCCAAAATTAGTTACAAACGAGTGTAACTTTGCAATTATATATAAGATAATTGTCTCTCCAAATTGTTCTCTGGATCCGCCAATGCCATCATCACAATTTCCAGACTATTCTTTAGCGCTTAGCAAAGTTTGAAATTATGTTTCTATAAAAAAAGGGGCCATGAAATCTAAAAGTTTAGGGAACACTGCCATATTTGGGACCCTATCAAAACATCTACACTATTTTTGCCAGCCGCAATGCTGATCTTTTATCTACTTGTTTGGCATAATTTTGGTATTTTTTTTTTAAATAAAAAATTAAAGTACTGATTAATATGTAAAAACTTTAAGAAATTTAAATACTTGTAATATTTTGCAGATTGTGAATTAAAATATGCTTTTTACATTAAAAGTAGTGTGCTTAATGTTTCGCGAATTGTAAATATTTTCTTTAAAACCAATCGTGTTGATTTTGATTTCAAAGCCCACTTTGTTTAATCAAATAAATTAATTTTGTAAAAGAAACCGCTGCTCTTTAAAATTTTATTCTTAGGCATTCTTCAGAGAAACTATGTGGATAATTTGATCGGGTCCTGCCATATTTATTCTTTAAGAACCGGAAGTTTTTGCAACATTAGAAATAACACTCCAAGCACTCATATAATGCAAAGTAAGCTCATCCCATTCGAAATTTAAAAAACGTGTACTTGCAAAAAATCAACATAATTACCCCATGAATATGCAAATGCAATTTTCGAAAGCTGTTTTAATATTTCCACACACTCGCAGGCACACACTTACAAACTCGCAGTGTTTTGTGTTGGTTTGGCCTTGTAAGAGGAGGAGAGGCAATTTACTCAATGAATTGTGTTCCATTCAGTAGCGGGCCCCGTCTGTATGTATATTTATTTTCTTTCTATATATATTATGTCGGTTCAGTGGCGCAGCAAGGATTTCGTTTTAAGGGGGCGCCAATGCAAATTAAATATAATCAGAAAAATTAATGTGTTTAAATTAGGGAAATAGTGCTTTTTTTACTTGAAAATTGTCAAAGAGTTGAAGAAACTTATTAAATATTGATAAGAATCCTGTACATTTTAAAAAATCTATTCGTATTCGATTTACTTGTCTATATTCGTATTCACTAAATTTGCTGCGATTACTCGAATATTAGTAATTTTGAAATATAGCAAGACGACGTTAAAATAAACATCATCTCCACTGAACACGGAAACATTGCACGAATATTGAACAATATACTAATACAAAACATTGTATTAAAAATATTACAACAAAGTTTTAGCAACGTTACAAACATTGTATATAAGTTTTCTGTGCAATATTGATTTATATACATTACATAAATGTTGAAAATAATACTAAAATTCAAAATTGTTTTGGTGTGTTAGTATTATTATTTTTTGTTCCAGTTTTGGTTTTAGTTAATATATTATTATCACAAATTAGTATTTGGTCTAATTAATGACTTTGTTTGATGCATTATGCAGTATTAGATTAACTTAAAATAAGTTAGGTAATTAAATTTCCTTTTTCTTTTGTTTGTTTAGGAATTAAGTTTAATGTGCTATAATTTTTTGTTGATTTTTGTTTTTGTCCTATTATTGGTGTAAACTGTTGGGCAATAAAGTTAATATTATTATGGTTTTAAAAATGTTGCGGCAAAGTAACACAACGTTATATAATCATTAAAATTTGACTTTTATGACATATTCCAATTATATGCTGTAAATCTTCAGATATTCGTTGTTTTTTTTTTAGAAGAGTTCAATTTAATTTAAGCTTTAAACGAGTGTTTTCCACTCCCAGACTAAGCATGGAGTAAAATTTCGAGTTTAGAAAAGCCCCGCGTAGAAAATTTGTCGAGGGTCGAGACAAATTTTCACGGGGCTTTTCTAAACTCGAAATTTTACTTCATGCGCCACGCGTTTAAGACGCTGATTTCAATTGAAGTTCACTTGTTAACAATATTTTAGTGTTTTTAGAGTTTAAGTGTATATGGGTATTACTTTTTGTGAGAGAGTTTTTTTTCTTGTTACCAATATATATTTGTATTTTTTGACCCATTTAAACACAGAAATAAATATTGCATTAAGATTACGAGAAACATTCCTATAACGTTTACTTAATTGCTGTACATCGGGTTTTATACAATACCGATTCTATGCATTCATCGTATGCAACTTAACCTACATACATTTGTATGTTGGGTTGCATACAAATAATAGGAATCGCTCTTGTTGCAAGGGCGTTGCTTTCTCAGCAGTGCAGCAACATTTTTCTTTGAACGTTAGCATGCAACGTTCCTGCAGGCGGACATTCAGCGTTTATGCAACGTTTTTTCAAAATGCATGCAACTTAAAACGCAACGTTTTGTGTTACGCGGTAACTTTGATGCAACGTGACATGCAACGTTTCTTTGCTCAGTGGGTCGATTTATAAACTCGGAAAATTTTATTCTCTTAGTACTTTTTTTTGTTTATTTTGTGTACATTAATAAGATGAATAGTGTTTTTACAATTCTGCACTTAATCAGTGTTCAACACGCTTGGCGCATGAAGTAAATATTTCGAGTTTAGAAAAGCCTATAAATTTTAATTAGTCGCTTCGCTTTGCGCAGCGACCAATCCAAATTTTCAAGCTTTTCTAAACTAGAAATATTATCTTCGTGCTTAATCGGGGAGTAAAAAACACTCGTTCGAATATTATTGAACACTTAAATCAATATAAAGATCTGAAAGTAAAAAATTGGTCTAAATACATACTTGCATTTACTTTAATAACTGTTTGCTTAATTTAATGAAAATTAACTTGTTTTTTAATTAAGCCACAATGAAATTTAATTTGTAAAGAAAATAATTATTAAAGAGAATGTTTTCTTTGAAAATTTAAAATCAACAGAAGCATAGGCGGTAATTTAATTATAATCATTATTATAATTTAAAGTCAATTATTGACCAAAAATTAGCATAAAATGACAAATACATCAATACAATTTTGTGAAAGTTGACAATTTTAAATTAAAACCAATTACACTTATTATTCGATTTCAGTATTTTTATTGAAATAATAGATAAACAAAACGTCAAAAAAAAATAAATGTCTCAAAAAATGGACTGAAATTTTTCGATTTCAGTATTTTTTTATCGAAGTAATCGATAAACAAAACTTCAAAAAGAAAAAAGCAAAAAATAAAAAGAAATTAGTATATATCAAAAAATCAATTTTTTGATATATACTCATTTCTTTTTTTTGTTTTGTTTAAAATGATTATATCTCAAAAATCATTTTTTGATATATACTCATTTCTTTTTATTTTTTGTTTTTTTTTTTCTTTTCGACGTTTTGTTTATCGATTATTTTGATAAAAATACTGAAATCGAATAAAAAATGTAATTGGTTTTTATTTAAAATTTTCAACTTTCACAAAATTGTATTGATGTAGCAATCTATGCTAATTTTTGGTCAATAATTGATGTTCTAATTGTAATACAAAAAAATATGTTCTCTCTTTACTATTTTTGCGCAGCCAAGGAGGGGGGCAGGGCATTCTGCATACCCCTTCCCCTGGCTGCGCCCCTGTGTCGGTTAATTTATTCATTTATAGAAATAAACACAATCGCGGATTTAATATGCCTTAGAGCAGAGTCAATGGTGATTGGCATGAATGAACATGCGGAAGTCGCCAGGAAACACGTCAGCCGGAACCGGAACTGGCTCGATAAAAATTGCACCCAAACCAAGGACGGCCGTTCTTTTTCTATATATAAACCAGCACATATGTACGAGCTCCTCTTGCGTTTTACCTTATTCATATGTTGATTCATTCAGTTTTTTTTTAATGTAAATAATTTCGTCTTGGCCTTCACCTTATATTTATATTCGTATTATTATAACGACAATTTCTATTTTACAATTTTGTTAGAGCTCCAATCTAAATAATTAATGTTCGTTTCAAAAGTTTTGGCCTCTGTGTTTGAATGCCAATTAAACAAAAAGTATATCTTCAATAATCATGATTTAAAAATAGGCATAAAGAGCAATCAATTAACATATTCTGATTTAGATTTTTGTGTCTTAGAAATATTGACTTCTAAATGAAAAAAGTACCCATTTTTGGTATTATTTCAGAATACTCAACTTTAAGAATTTATTTTTCGGCATGTATAGAAAAAATCTTTTTTTATATGTTATGTATATCATCTTCCTGTATAAGATTCCTTAATTTGAAAATTAAATATAGTATATTATAGTAAACGATTACTAGATTATATATACCGTGTGTTGACTTGGCGGACGCAACATAGGAAATCGCATGTTAAAGTGTTCAAATATTGGCTTCCCTATTTATTTTAGAGACAAAATGTATTTCACTTTTTTGTAGAGGGAAAAATTCTAAATCTATGAATGTTTACACTTAACAATTTACGTTTCTCTAAGTTAAAATAATTAAGAAAACGTGATGTGATTTTATAAAAATAATGACATACCTGGAATTGATACAACAAATGCGGATATTCCCTGTTTTTTTATAAAGTTTAATTTAAAACTTTAAACAAGTTTATACTCCCAGACTAAGCATGAAGTAAAATTTCGAGTTTAGAAAAGCCCCCTGAAAATGTGTCGAGGGTCGCGCGCAACCCTCGACAAATTTTCACGGGGTTTTTCTAAACTCGAAATTTTACTTCATGCGCCACGCGTATAAAACACCATAATATTGTCAAATTTATGTATATTCGAACTTCACTTAAAATCTGTGTTTTATACGCGTGGCGCATGAAGTAAAATTTTAAGTTTAGAAAAGCCCAGAAAATTTGTCTCGGGTCGCTGCGCGACCCTCAACAAATTTTCACGGGGCTTTTCTAAACACGAAATTTTACTTCATGCTCAGTCTGGGAGTGGCAAACCCTTGTTTAAAGCTTCAAATTAAACTCTTTTAAAAATCAACGAATGTCAGAAAATTTACAGCTATAATAATTAAGAAAAATTTATAAAAATAATGACACACCATGGAATTGATACAACAATTGCGGATATTACCTGTTTTTTTAAGTTCAATTTAAAGCTTTAAACAAGTATTTTCCACTCCCAGACTAAGCATGAAGTACAATTTCGAGTTTAGAAAAGCCCCGTGAATTTGTTTCGAGGGTCGCGTAGAGACCCGAGACAATTTTTCTGGGCTTTTCTAAACTCGAAATTTTACTTCATGCGCCACGCGTATAAAACACTATAATATTGTCAAATTTATGTATATTCGAACTTCACCTAAAATCTGTGTTTTATACGCATGGCGCATAAAGTAAAATTTCGAGTTTAGAAAAGCCCAGAAAATTTGTCTCGGGTCGCTGCGCGACCCTCGAAAAATGTTCACGGGGCTTTTCTAAACTCGAAATTTTACTTCATGCTTAGTTTAGGAGTAGAAAACACTCGTTTAATGTTTTAAATTGAACTCTTTTAAAAATCAACGAATGTCAGAAAATTTACAGCTAAAATAATTAAGAAAAATTAATGTGATTTTATAAAAATAATGACATACCATGGAATTGATACAATTTCGGATGTCAAAATAGTGTAAATCATTCCGAAGACATTTACTTTAATCAAGTGACTGTGATACTTTTGCCATTTTGACATCCGCAATTGTTGTTTCAATTCCATGGCATGTCATTATTTTTATAAAATCACATTACTTTTTTTTAATTATTTTACCTTAGAGAAACGTAAAGTGATAAACGTTAACACGAATAAATTCAGAATTTTTCCCGCTACAAAAAAGGTAAATACATTTTGTTTCTAAAATAAATATGGGAGCTAAAATTTGAACATTTCAAAATTTACTTGGGATTTCCTATGTTGCGTCCGCCAAGTCAACACCCGCTATATATAATATGTGTTTAAATTTTACATATTCTTGACAATCTCTTATCACTAAAAAATAACCTGTGTTTATAAATACGTTTTGTTAAATTGATAATATTTTATTCAACTTTAAGCTTCTATAAGATAATAATTTTTTTAAAATTTTTTCCAACTTTTTTTTCAACTTTAATACAAAGTTAAAACTGCAGTCTTTAATAACTTCAGTTAATTACATCAAATGTTTTTAACTTTGAGTATCTGAAATTTTGTAATAAATTGTTGATTTTAGTTTTTTTGTGAATTATCTTGTTTTTAGCAAAATCTGACGTGTTCTTGATAATCTCAGATTAGAAAAAGAAAAACTGCAGCTTTTAAAAACTTCAGTTAGGGCGCTCTTATATGGTCGTTTTGAGCGCGGAAGCGGAGTGGAACGGATCGTTTTTTCCGCTCCGCTTTTAGCTCTTATACCACATATGGGCAACCCCCGGGCCGCGGGCCGGATCCGGCCCGCTTAAGATATGATTCGGCCCGCGAGACATTTTGAAAAAACCCAATTAAAAAAATATTACATTAGGTACTTATACTCACGGGAGTGACAGTGAGGCGGCAAACATCAAATTCTTTGATGTTTGCCGCCTCACTCTTTGATAATCGCCTCCACTCGACTTGCTCGATCAAATTCTTTGAGGTTTGCCGCCTCACGGGCGACACATCAAAAGATTTATTGCTTCTCAATTATTCTAAACTAGTTTATTCCAGATTATTCGTTCATTTTGCCTATATAAGCGGGTGGATGGCCCGAACGTTAGTTCAGTTCTATTTGAGCTACCGAGGTGATAACTTGGACAAGCGATATCCTAGCGAACTGCTCGAGCCGTCAACTTGCTTTGTGACTTTGTGTGCATCTTGAGTGGTTACTAACCTATAGTTTGTTATTAAGTTTATTGAACGAAAAGTAAACAAAAATAATGTCTGGTGGAAAGAAACGAAAAGTAGATACAGAGGGTCGCCATTTTCAAGAAACATGGACTGAAGAATTCTTTTTTATCTTGCACAATGGTAAGCCTATTTGTTTGCTGTGTAATGCATCCATTTCAGTAATGAAAGAATTCAATATAAAGAGGCATTACTCAACTAAGCATGCTACGCTGCACTCACTGACAGGACAATTAAGAATAGACAAAATCCAGAAGCTTACCGCAAATTTGGAAAAACAGCAACAAATGTTTCATAAACAAAGAACACAACTTGATAATGTTGTGAAAGCTAGTTTTATAGTTAGCTCAAAATTGGCAAAGGCATTAAAACCATTTGCCGAAGGAGAATTTATCAAGGAGTGTATGTTAGAAGTTTGCGGTATTATGTGTCCTGAAAAGAAAAAAGAATTTGAAAAAATTAGTTTGTCAAGACGAACTGTTGTTCGACGTATTGAAATGATGGCTAATGATATAAAAACAAAATTGACTGACCGTATGGCTGGTTTTGAATAATTTTCCATAGCATTAGACGAGAGCATCGATTTGTCTGACACAGCTCAACTGGCTATATTTATTCGAGGTGTTGATAAGGAGTTCACTGTTACTGAGGAATTGCTTGCTTTACAGCCGCTAAAAGGAACCACTACAAGAGAGGATATTTTTATTGAAGTTCAAAAGGTATTCACAAGTTTTGGCTTGCCATGGTCAAAATTAATTGGAGTATGCACTGATGGTGCACCTTCTATGGTCAGCTTACGTAAAGGTTTCATCGGAATTTTGAATGAAAAAGCAACAGATTAAATGTGTAAAAAGATGATTTGATAGTCCTTCTTTGCATTATCCACCAACAGAACTTGTGTTCTAAGTCCATTCGACTCAAGAATGTTATGAATGTGGTAGTAAAAACCATCAACTTTATTCGATCCCGAGGGCTTAACCATCGTCAGTTCAAGGCGTTTTTGGATGAAATATCAGCTGAATATAACGACGTAACATATTATTGTGAAGTCAGATGGCTGAGCAAAGGAAAAATGTTGAAACGGTTTTACGAGCTTAGAAATGAGATAGCAGACTTTATGAAAATAAAAGATAAACCACTATCTGAATTAAGTGACCCAAAATGGATATGTGACTTAGCATTTCTGGTCGATCTTACAGGCTATTTGCATGATTTAAATTTGAAACTTCAAAAACAAGGACAGTTAGTAAATGATTTGTACAGCAATTTAAAAGCGTTTCAGATCAAACTACGCTTGTGGGAGTCACAGATGCTGTCTGGTAACAGTTACCATTTCAACACGCTCTCTGCGTATGAAAATATTGCTTATGCTCAATATGCTGAAGAACTCAAGTTACTGTCGGAACAATTTTCGAACAGATTTTGCGACTTCAAACCATGGAAGACTGTTTCAGTTTATTTGCTACTCCTACAACATATATTGTACAAAATGCTCCAATACACTTACAAATGGAGTTGATCGAGATTCAAAAAAACTCACTCCTAAAATCCAAATTTGAAGACGTAGAGTTGTGCGATTTCTACAAAAAATACCTAGAAGAAGACAATTTTCCGCAGCTTAGAAAATTTGCAAGAAGATTGATTTGTGCGTTTGGCAGTACTTATAAATGCGAACAGTTCTTTTCATTGATGAAAGTTAATAAATCAACACATCGTACAAGACTGACTGACGATAATTTGGAAAATTCTTTACGTCTTTGTGTCAGTGGAATTAATCCAAATATCGATGGATTAGTTTCCCAAATTCAAGTTCAAGTGTCTCATTGATTTCGGTGTATTTAACTTTCGTAGTTTGTAACAATTGCAAATTTAACGATTTAATTATAATGTACCATTTTTTAAAATTTCATATTGTTATTTTAATAAATTGTACTATAAATAACATTGTCGTATTATTTCATGTCTAATATCTATCGCAAAAAATATGATCACTACTTTAAAATGCACTAAGTACTTTTAAACGCGGCCCGCGAACGTATTTGCACGCTAAAGTTTGGCCTCAGCATGTTAAAGGTTGCCCATACCTGTCTTATACGGAGCGGATTGAACGCGTTTTGCAAGCGGGTGCTAGGCGAGTTCGCCGCCGAGTCTTCGGTGCTGTCTATCATTCAGTTGTGTTAGGCTGAGTAATAAGCATAAACGAAATAGATTTAATTGCGTCAAATTATTTAAATAAAGTTATTTAAACTCGATTGCATTAAAACAAAACGACGAAATTAACAGTTAAATAAAAAATATTAACTTTGCCAATATCTTCAAAATCTATGTTCATAATTAATTATTTTTAGTGATGGGCAAGATCGATAAAAAAAGATCGATTGATCGATCCTTGCAAGTGATCGAGCCGCTCGATCTTCTTGTACCGCTCGATCTTTTTGATCAGCTCGATCTTTTTGATCAGCTCGATCTTTCTGATCGGTTTGATCTTTTTGATCGGCTCGATCTTTTCAGTTGGCTTGATCTTTTCAAATGGGCCGAGCTAGTCGATTGATCTATCGAGCAGATTGAGCTCTAGCTGCGTGCTATAGAGCTATTTTGATATTTTTGAGCTGATCAATCGGCCTAGGAGATATCATTGAACTATCACACTATTTAATTTAATTTAATTTGATCGATTAAGTAATTCTTAAATTTTAAAAGTAAGTGAATTACTTCTATTTTGCTTCTATTATTCAACATTTATAGGCAAAATGTATTCTGAAAATACATAAAAAATGTATTCTATATTAAATGATTCATAACATAAATGAAGAAAGTAAAATAATAATTAAGTATTTATAATTATATAAAGTTAATAATCGTCACAAACAAGAGCCAGGAAGAAAATCCTCATGGAAACCACGGGCCCTAATAACACTTCTGGAAAATTACCCCCAACCGAAAAAAAACACCCCATGTAAAATCGCTCTTGAAAAATCACCCCCGAAAAAAACATTCCCCTAAAGAAACAACCCCCCCCCCTCCCCAAAATTCACACCCTTAAAAAACCACCTCCTGTAAAACCATTCTTGAAAATCATCCCCGATAAAACCACTATAAGAATCACTCTTTGAGAAAAAAAACCACCCATTGTTAAAATATTACTGGAAAACCACCACCCATAAAACCATCCATAAAAACGCGAAGCCAAATCCAAATCCAAGCCATGCGTATAAAACATTGATTTAATGTAAGTTCAAAGACACATCTTTAATTATAATAACACGGAATCAGATAGTTAATCTGTTATCAACGATGTTCAGTGTTAGTAATAAATAATTAGGTTTTGAGCATTTTTGTTTATAAAAACTTGTAGCGATATTAAAAATATTAATGGTTGCAAAAAATAAAATTTATTTTTTAAGGATTTGTATCCGTGATTCGAAAAGCAAGATTCGAATCTTTGAATCAAATCATATTTTTCTCTTACGAGTTCTTTATTCGAGTATTTGTGATTCGAATCATATTAGATGATTCGAATTCATGATTCTAATCCTTTTTTGAGGATTCATCCCAGCTCTGGTTTAAATATTTCGCTTCATTTAACTAGACGAAAAATTAGAACACATTTGTGCACATAATACCAAAAATCCTAAGAACAAGTCACTTCTTAGGATTTTTTGTATTATTTAATTTATTTATTATTTAACGTATGAAAAGTGAATTACTTTATCGAAGTGTCAATATTTATAGGCAAATCACGTAATTAGATAGATTAAATGGAACGACCTATTCTTACAAAGAAAACAAAGTATTATGAATGTTGAAGAAAACATACATTTAATTGACATAAGTCTAACTAACGATTACTTCATGTTTCCTCATAAAATAAACTTTAAGTTAAGCTTTGTATTATTATGCATGAATGTATATCCCTGATATTATTTATCACAATTTGAAATTCTTCAATAAACATTGATAATCTTTTACTTTATATGTCTGTCATATTAATAAATTTAATCTGGGTGATGTGTGTAGCACACACGTTATTTATTGGTGTAATTTTGTATCGTGTATTATTTAGTGAGTAAATGCGGCGACATAAACGTCTAATCGCATAATGAATTCCATTTTATTGAAATATCTATTCCACCAGTTTCCACTTCCTTATCTTGACTTATGTCTTCCATATCCGTTTATTTACATAGAAAGCTACTTATTATTATGGAGTTATAATGGGGAGAACAACCCATCTTATCAATACGATGTGGCTTGCGACAATCAAGACTTGTGTAAAAAACGTGTACCGGTGTTTTGTAATTTGAATAAGTACACAATGCGTACACAACAAAGTGTTAAGTGTAATTACAGGGGCGAAAGTAATGCTATTTACGTTGTTCAATGACGCATTTTAGTTATAATAATAATAGGTTTTCCATCTGTACAGGGAATCTCTATTAGTAGAAGACAGAGCTGGGACGAATCCTCGTAAAAACTATTCGAATAACGAATCCGAATCACCTAATATGATTCGAATCACGAATACTCAAATAAAGGATTCGTAAGAAATAAATATGATTCGAATTAAAGATGCCGACCCTGTTTATTCGAATCACGAATACAAATCTTTTAAAAACAAATTCGATTTTATTATTTTTTCGTAACCATTAACATATAAATATCGTTACCAGTTTTTTTTACAAAAATATTCAAAACCTAATTATTTATTATTAACACTGACCGTTGATAACAGACTAAATTTCTGATTTCGTTTACTCTGATTAGAGATGTATTTGTGTGTTTTTGAACTTCACTTTAAATCACTGTTTGTACGCGTGCCGCATGAAGTAAAATTTCGAGTTTAAAAAAGCCTGTTAATTTGGTTTAGTCGCGTAGCGCGTAGCGCTACGCGACCAAACCAAATTTTTAGGCTTTTCTAAACTCGAAATTTTACTTCATGCGCCACGCGTATAAAACAGTGATTTAAGGAGAAATTAAAAAAACGCACAAAAGAAAGTTTTCATGTTAATCCTCACAGTTAATTCGAAATATTTTTGATGATTCAAATCATTTTGTAAGTATTCAAATCCTTTTGTAAGTATTTAAATTCTTTTATAAATATCAAACGCATTTGGATTCGAATACGAATCCTCTTAAAAAAATGCAACGAATCCGATTCACGACTCCAGTTGAACTAAAGTATTCGAATGCCTCTTTTGAATCCTCTAAAATGATTCGAATCCAGGATTTGAATCCTAAATGATTCGAATCCTGCCTAGTCCTAGTGGAAGAGATAGAAAAAAAAAACGGATGGCGCATCCTCAATCTCTTTTTTCAAGAAAAACTCAACGAAAAAAACAAAAGTCAGCTCTATCGCCAATTATTTGCGAGTTATAGCCAAAACTCATTATTTTTCATTTTAAATTTTTATTGATATCTCAGTTATTTGTTATTTTATGAAAATAAGAGTTGCATGCTTTTCGGGCATTTTTTGGAAGAGAATTGAATGAGATAAACAGATTATTGATATCTTCATTATTAACCAAAGTACAATACAAAGTTGTGTTTTTGAAATAGAAGTCATAGTTGACTTTGATCTCAACTAGGAGGTTATTTTTTTTCTCTTTTCAATGATTTACAAATGGGGGAGGATTTATTAGCATTTTCTTTAAAATCTGTTAAAAGTCTCCTCAATTATTGCGAGTATGCTTTTTTATTGATCGCAGTAAACCTGTTTTAGCTTACTTTATTTGGAGGGATATAAAGGATAAATTATTTAAAATGAGAAATTATAATATTAATATTTTTACAAAACGTTACTGACTGCATAAATATAATTTTAAATATTTATATTCATAATGCACGTAGGAGTGTCCTAAAGAGATGCTGCACATGCATTTTGAGTAATGGACATTAACTTGAGCATTTATTGTCATTTTTGTTTAAATCTTTTGAACATAGATTTATTCGGCTGTCACCTTTCTGTATAGCAATTAAAATGTGTTTTAAAAAATATGTGAATTATTATTAACTTGAATAAAGCATTCTAACTAAAACTATTCATAATTTTATAAAAAACAATTTGATTTCAACAAGCCTACTACGTTCAATGAGACATATTTAAAATGTTTTAACAGAATATTATAGATTTCTACAAAAACGCAAACATAACATCCTCATATGATACATTATTAAAAAGAAAAAAAAAGAAACTATTTTTGTTTTATATATACTGCCTTTCAAAAAAATCAGAACACCAAGTATTTATTGCACGATTTTAATAAAATTTACACAATTTGATCATGTAAACGAACTGTATCGATGATCAAAAAATCAACTTGAAAAACAAAAAAACAAATGAACAAAAATTAATAATGTGTTGGGCCTCCACGATTTCCCAAACACTCATTAACACGTCGAGGCATGCTAGAAATCAGGCTGTCAATATCGACTTGGGGTATTTCATTCCAAACTTCGATAATTTGACCTCTAAGTTCCATTACAGTGTTAGTGGGGCGCTGTAAGTTACTTATTCTAACACCTATCATATCCCAAACATGTTCTATTGGCGATAGATCTGGAGAACGAGATGGCCAAGGTAACAAATTGATTTCGGCACTATCAAAAAACTGTCTTGTAATGGCCGCTGTGTGAGGTCGAGCATTATCTTGCTGAAAAATGGGGTTCTGCAAGCCATTTACATAGGGCACTAACACTGGCCGTAAAATGTTGTCAATATACCGAATCGCGTTAAGACTTGCTTCTAAAAAAACTAGAGGAGACCGACTACCATATGCTATCGCCCCCCAAACCATAACTCCCTGTGTAAGAGCCGTATGTCTTTCAACAGCAAATTGTAAAATTCTGCGTTCACCGCGTCGACGTCTCACTCTTCTGCGACCATCATGAGCCCATAAACAGAACCGAGACTCATCGCTGAAGATAATGTTATTCCATTCATGGGTCCAATGTTGTCTTTCCCTGCACCAATCAAGTCTTGCTCTGCGATGCTGCGGAGTAAGAGGTAGATACAATTGTGGACGGTAGGATCTTATACCAAAACTGCGGATTCTTCTGTAAACAGTAGCCATGGATACTCTTTGGCCATTTAGAGCCAACCAGTCATTTCCCAATGCCCGCGACGTTGTAAATCTGTCCCTTAAAGTTGTAAGACGAAGAGCTCGATCTTCACGCTCAGTGGTGCTTCTTGGACGTCCTGATCCAAGTCTACGTCGATTCTCCCCAGCTTCGGACCATCTAGACCAGCAGCGTACGATCACCGATACACTACGGCCTACCCTTTCAGCAATAGCACGAACCGAGAAACCCGCTTCTCGCATTCCAATAATGCGACCCCTTTCAAATTCACTTAGATGATTATATTGTGCACGCCGACGAACACGGGGCATCTTTTTATGTTTTACAAACTGAAACGTCAAACTACTCAGAGGCTACTTGGATATTAGAAGCAATTACATTAAAAAATCAGCAGCTCTTCATAATGGTGAAATCAAGGAAAAATACCATTAAATAGTAACCAAAACAATTGATTTTTTGATCATCGATGCAGTTCATTTACATGATAAAATTCTGTAAATTTCATTAAAATCGTCCAATAAATACTTTGTGTTCTGATTTTTTTGAAAGGCAGTATATATTTACTGGATATTGGTCCCAGACCATTCTACCATTTCACCTTTATATTTTTTTTTGTACTTGAAATACTTAGACGCCACAAACACATTCACACATTTCCATACATCCATGGACCCAGGTAGAATCATTTTGTAATTTAGAATGACCCCACCCGGCGCACAGTGGCTCCAAATGGTCGAAAAAGCGCGCATAGACTGTGTTTCATAATGTTACTGTATGTGAATCTCTGCAAAAGGTTTTCTATAGGTTTTATGGTCCGCACAATTCCAAATCAACTATTATCGTTGGTGCATCGAAAGTTGTACGCTAACAAGTGAATACATATACTCACTCATTATTGATTCCAGGACCTTTGAGAAACTACATAATATTGAAATAGGACGATAGTTCTCAATCTTCCTCGAATCGCCAGACTTTTTAATTAGACAGATCCGAACTTGTTTCCAAATATCAGGGAATTCGCCTTTTGGTAAAATTAAATTAAATATGAATGTAAGTGGTTCATACAATACCTCCGAGCAATCTTTTAAAACCATTTCCGGAACCATGTCAATACCAGCAGTAAGTTTAGATGCCATACGGCGTAGATGGTGTTTAACATCGGTAGTCAAATAATATAATAAGTAAAGTTTGGCTTCGACCTAAATCCACATACGTAGAATCCATTGAAGCATAACGTAGAAGAATTCACTGAAACACTCTGCAGTATCCGTCGGGTTGAATTATTTTTATTGTTAATATAGTTAAATAATAGGTTTGGTTCGTCTCCAATTCGTTCCTTAGTTTTTTCGATATATTCGGAATGTGCAGCAGATATACTGTATTTGCAAGATTTCCTTAATTTTTCATATTCAATTTTATGATTTGGCAGAAGATATCTAAAATATATAATTTTTGATATTTATTTTTCAATCTTAATTGTTTCTTTATATCATTTTTTGAATTTTATTGGATCGATGTATTTTCCACGATTTTTTAAAGTTGTTAAAAACTGGAGAACTTTTTTTTCATTAGGAGTTCTTTGTAATGCTTAAAAGGTTGCTTGTTATTTTATTATTTTTAATTGCTCGTTAATGCCCAATATACCCATACCTTAAGCCGACATTGATAGACCCGCCCGCATTTCACCCCCTAGTTACGCCGCTGTCAACAATCTGAGATGAAACCAAAGTCAATTTCTGAAAACAAAACCGATTTAAATGTGAGCCCGTTGTTGTTAGTTTCCACTTTTACATTTTTGGAGCAGCGAAGATGCACGGACGTCGAGCTGAACGGATTCAGCACATTTCTTGTTTGAGTTTTATGAAATAAGTATATACTCTTTTTAACAACTTAGTAATTGGATTTAAAAAAACGTTATAATATAAATCTGATTCATCATTTTTTTATTGCAGATTACATACTCCACCTTAAATATGAGATTAGTCATCGGTGCTAAAAAATTAACGCACACGTGTCTTTTCAAAAAAGTCCATGTTCGCAGATTCCGTTCTATTTTTAGTTAATTCGACATTTTGGGAATGGAATGTCTTGTCCAATGTAGGAGGAATTCATTAATTTCAATTATGTCACAAACACGCAGTCATGGACGTATAATGAACAGCGCCCACGCAACTGAATCAATATGCGGACATTGTTTCGAGTTGCGATTGGTATAATTTGTCAAAATTGGAAATACGTGAGAATTATTTTTGATTTAATAAGTGAATGCTATGAGAAAATTATTGTTTGGGATTATCATTTTATCATTAATCTACATTGACGAATGAAGCACTAATAACCTTTCTTCCCACTTTTATTTGAATTACCAAATGTAACGGGTGTTTGATTAAGGGTGGCCACTTGCTGCATCTCAAAAACGAGACCCCATTAAAACATCCACACAGCTTTTGCCACTCCGAACAGGTCGTGTATTCACTTCAAAACAAATATTTTACACATTATTTAAATAGATGTATAGGTTTCCTAAATGGTAAAAAAGTGCAAAAAAGATTTATGTGTTTCCTAAATGGTCGAAAAAAAGTGGAAACAGATGACATCGAATGATGAGGGTGATTTCCGTTTCAAAGGCTCTATAGCTTTTCTGAAACTATTTATTTTTTAAATTCAAAAAGAAATCATGCAGCAGATATCAGAAAAAATATGTAAGATTTTAGGTAAAATACAAGTTTTACTAAATAAATTAATTTAGTACATTGTATTATGTGACCTGACTTAAGAATGTGTGAAGAAAAATGTAAATATTTTTTTATATAAATATTTTAATTATTACTCAAAAATATATATATATATATTTTTTTTTGTGTGACAAGACGTTAAAATTGTCAAAAATTTGATCAGTCGCTTCCAGAGAGGTCATGTCCGCCGTCAGACCTAAAATGGCAAAATTACCCCTGAAATTAATGTTGGTAATTTTCTTTACCAGTAAGTAAAAAACATTTTAGGGTCATAATTTAATATAGCATTACTCTTTATTAATATCAAAGATGTCAATGTTAGTTTACTGATTGTTTCTCTTTTATATTATAAACTGTATAGTAAAATTGTACAATTGTGTGATTCATAAGAATGTAATGTGCCGTCGTGTAAAATATGGAGTTAGGCATGTCGTGTGTATATTTAGAACACAGGGTTAATTAATCGGCGTATTAATTATTATATTTAGCACAGTTCTGGTCGGTAATAACGCGCTAAATAAATAGTGCGTCTAAATTTAGCGAAAAAATGCAGACGGCCGTTGTGTAAAAGGTCGAGTTTATTTCTCGCTTGTGATATTTAGAAAGACGCTCGGCGCCGCGGCGCTTCCCTTCACTTCCTCGTACTGTCTTTCTCCGCCAAAAAAACATTAACTAAATTCTTAAAACTATTATACTATTTTTCAATAACCTGTATATAAACAATAATTGCAAAAAAAACGTGCTTATCTATAAATTCCACTTACTGGAAGTCAGTGGCGGATCCAGGAAGCAATTTTGAGGAGGGGCAATTATTATCGAACAACAGTTAACATACATAGATCAATGTTTATGTACACAATAAGTTAATATTATCATAGTTGTAATCGGAGTGCAACCGGTGAAAAGATAGTTTCGTTTTCTATGTCAATTTTAGTAGATTTTTTGTATTTTATAGATTATTATTATTTTATTAGAATATCAAAAAGCAGATTGCTCCAGTCGCATCTATAAAATGTATTTAATTAGCCCTCTCCCATGCATCCGCGCCTGCTATATAGATATCTAACAAATGGTTGCAAGAGTGATAGAATTAAATAGTTTTAAATTTAATGATCAGTTTGGGAGCAAGGATTGTTTTTAAGATTATATGATCATTCCAGAAATGAGAAAACAAAGTGTTGCTAAATTGTATTTGTATTCATTATACAGGTTTAATATACAGGATGATTCTTGACTTTTACGCATAATTGCGAGTAATTACAGTTCGTGATGTGTAGTGATACAAAATTTTTAAAAAATACTAAAAGTTTTTATCAACAGAGATAACGAATTAATTATATAACTTGAACTGAAGTATCACACTAAGTGTTCGAAGTAATTTCCTTCGTTTTCAATGCACAAGTGTAGCAGCATGTATACGATTTCGCAACTTTTTCTCAGTATTCACTTTGGTTGACTACACCAAATTTTTCAAGTATCCCTAAAAATACAAGTCAAGGGGATTTCGGTCAGGCGACCTAGGAGGCTAAGCAGTTGTACCTCTACGACCTAATTTTTCGTTTACAAATAAAAGAAGCTCTAATTTGACAAAAAGTGGTAGAGTGACAGATACAATTCAAATCAATTGCGATAATTTTATCTCAACGTTATTATTTCGTTATTTCTGTAAATACAAAACTTTTACTACACTTTTTTGTATATCCCATCAATACACATCGCGAACTATAATTCCTCGTAATTATGCGTATAAATCAAGAATCACCCTGTGTTTACGTTTTAAAATTACGTTGTTCAATACTAAATATTAAAATTTTAATCCGTAACAAATATTTATTTTTATATACACATGTGCTAGGCGAATAAGATAGAAGAATGAAGTTACACAATATATATTTTATATCCATTACCAAATATCACGCAATTCGCAAACCTCGTCATTATGTCCTATATAATTTGAAATACACAATACGGAAATGGAATTTAAACCAGATAAAAAATTGCGAACGATACGCTTGACCTTTCTCAAAGTTCATTCCGAACACATTTCATTAAAAGCCTGCCATTTTTTTAAAGCCTTACAAATCTATGAAATACGATATCCATCTCGATTGTATTGCAGACACACAAAAAAACAACTATTAACAAATTACGTAGTGTTGAACACATGTAACGAAATCGAAATGATTTGTAATTTGCAAAGTGGAAAGTTGCAAATAAATACTCTCACAGCAAAATTAAAAAATACGATTTACATGTATTTTGGATAAAAAAAGTTGTGTATGGAAATATACCATTTTAATTAGCGGTAATTCAGTAACATTATCAATGGAAATCGGTGTATTTTACCTATAAACCCCTAATAATTTAAAAGTAAATATTAACTAACACTGAATAATTAGAAATAATTTATTTTGCTATTTCAATGTAAAAATCCAGTTTTACATTTATGTGCATGTTTCCTAATTATTCTTACTAATAATTGACGAACATTTCAAAACGTTAACAAATAACAACAAATAAAAAATTGATGTTAGGGTATTAAGGATTAACGATTGTTTGGTGGGAGGGCAGCGTCAGCCGCACCCACTTAGGCCACAGATGGTTAGACCCACTCCGCACTGTCGGCAATTGCCTGAATTTGTGCGGGTGACCATAGCCATCCGGGTCCTTCACGATTTAGGGTTTCTTCTCTTAGTACCTTCCTTATCTTTGACAGCGCTGGACACTCGTGAAGTATGTGTCTTGTTGTTTCTTCTTCTTCATTGCAACAAAGATCATCGGTGGCGATTCCCATTTTGGCGAGATGATGCTGGAAGCTGTAGTGTCCAGTATTGTAGCCGGTTAGAGTACAAAGATTCTGTTTTGTGAGTTTTAGAAACTTCTTTGTTTTTTGGGAGTCAGGTGCCGACAATTATGTCTTCGTTTGACTGCATGTTGTGAGGTTCTTCCACCTTTCCCTGTGTTTCGCAGTGTTAAACTCTAGCATGTGATTGGCTAAGGACCGAGGGGATAGCCCTATCTTCGCGTGATTTGTAGTAATTTTGGATGCTTCACGTGCTAGTTCGTCTGCTTTATTGTTGCCCTCGCTGTTGCTGTGTCCTTTTGTCCACGTCAATGTTATGCAGTTGAGTGCTGCTGCCTCGTTCAGTGTTTCAACGCATTTATGTATAAAGTTAGATGTTATTTTGAACTTTTCTAATGCTGCTAAAGCCGCTTTGCTGTCAGTGACGATGGTTATGTTTCATTTACTGATTTTTCTGTCTATTATTACTTTGGCGCTTTCTAAAATCGAGTAGATTTCGGTCTGTGTTGCAGTGGCGTGTGCTACTATCGGGATGTTTCCGGATAGCCAGGTGTTCGGAGTATATACCCGCCCCACAGCCTGTCTTTGTCTTTGATCTGTCTTGTTCTCAGTAGGAAAGGTTCCCATTTGAGTATGTTTCCATGTCCTCCGGTTGAAATTTGACCTGACCATGTGTTCATAGCTCTCAGTCTTTCTGATGTTAGTCTTGCTACACTCTTGATGTAAATATCAAGAGGTGGAAGACATGGTATTGTTTCCATGGCGGCAGTGGGTGTTGTTCTGAAGGCTTCTGTTGTGCTTGAGCAGGCCAGCCTCTGTATGTGGTTTCGTTTTTGTATTGCTCTTTGTTGATTAGTTCGCGTCCACCAGACTAGGGCTCCATATTCGAGTGCCGGTCTAATAATACCTGTGTATATCCACAGCGCTATCTTCGGGGATAGTCCCCAGGTATTACCTATGGCTCTTCTGCATTGCCTGCTTTCTCAGTTTTATGTTTTAGGTGCTTTGACTAGTTTAGTTTGGAATCTAGATAAATTCCTTAGTATTTAACTTCTTTTGATAGTTTTAGTTCGGTCCCGAATAGTTTTGATTTGGTGTGTGTTTTTACTTTGTGTTTCTTGGTGAACATCACTACCTCTGTCTTTGTGGGGTTTACTGATAATAAGTTGGTTATGCACCAGTCCTCCACAAGTTTGAGTGCTTCTTCCATTTTGTTGCAGAGGAAGTTTTCATATTTTCCATTCAGGAGTATTGCTATATTATCCAAATATCCTATTGTATAGAATCCCTGGATGTTAAGTTTTGTGATCAGTTCGTTCACCAGGAGTGTCCACAGTAGTGGCGATAGGACTCCACCCTGCGGGCAGCCCCTGCCTGCAGAGGCTGTTATTTTGACGTCTGCTAGAGATGCTATTACTTGTCTGCAGCGAAGCATGTTCCCTATCCATCCGCAGAGCAGAGCAGAGCATGAACACCCGTTCTGTTAAGTGCCTCCCCGATATTTTGGAAGGATGCTTTATCGAAGGCTCCTTCTATATCGATAAATGTACCTAGTGTGGTTTGTTCGTTATCGCCCGCTCTATTCTTGAGACTACAAGATGCAGTGCAGATTCGGTGCTTTTGCCTGGTGTGTAGGCGTGTTGATGTTGGTATATCGGCGTGGATCTGAGAACATTTTTTCTGATGTGTCGATCACATAGTTTCTCCAGCGTTTTTAACATGAACGAGGATAGGCTTATTGGTCTGAACGATTTTGTGTTTCTATAGTCATTCCTCCAAGGCTTAGGAATGAATGTTACCTTTACCATTCTCCATGACCTGGGAATATAGCGATGCATGAGGCAGCTGTGTTAGAATGTTAATCAAATAAATGGTCGGTACGATTTAAGGCCAATACTTCTATTTCTTTTATAGACAGATTATATAAAGATTTAATGATTAATTAAACCTCTTCACAATAAAAAATTTCCCTTGTTGACATTTGTGCTTTTAGGACATCCAGGTCGTAGCCATCTTCGTTCCTCATGTGTGTCTGTCCACCTTTGCCAACATAGAAAAATTGTAGCCACACTACCTTCCACGCGATTACCAACACTACAAATGGAAATTCTGTTACTCGTAGACCGATTATTCTACTCTCTCCAAAGTCACTCATTGAGCGAAAATGTGTGCATATTCGTATAGCTGGCATTGTTCTACAATTGACTGATCCTAATTAAGCTTAAAAGTTTGATTTAAAGCACCATATGAATAAATAATGTCAAAATAATAAACCATTGTCTTTGTTTAATCTTGTTAAAATTCGTATCATCGTTTCTCACCACAGATAAAATACATCTTTTGTGAGAATTTTATCAAAATTTACCAACGTTTACTGGGTGCTCATTTAATTATAGCGGCTACTATAAAGGGTGTTTCAGCAAGGATGAATAGCTCGATGTTTCTCTTAATATTAAGAATACAAAAAAATATTTTAGATACAACCTGTATGAAATAATTTGCTTCACAATACAAAATTATGTTTACAAATACAGGGTGTTTCATATTTCCTGGACGAAATAAAACTTTGTTATTTTAAATGGGACACCTGTTAAAAATTAATGTTAGATTTTAAACATAACATTTAGTCCAAGTCGTACTATTTCGAAGTAATTCGACAGTTTTAAAAATAATTTCCACCTATCTTCAAAGGATAGAGGGCGCTATAGTTAAAACTATAAAGTGCTGCACTGGAGTTAGGTGGCTATGAAATAAAAACCGTTAAATTTATGTAAGGTACAATTAATTCACGAGCGGTGTCCTCTATGGTTTCCTTGATTTTTAGTGCTTTCTGCACCAATAAATGTAACACGAAAATAATTTGATGTCATCAGATTACGTGTATGAAAAGAGACAGAAAACGTGTGCTATGGTTTTTAGATGGAACATGCGAAAACGTATGTTTCGGTATGCAGCTTTAACATTTTAAGGTTAAACGTCACATTTTGACAATGTCTTCGTAGAAGTAAATCTGCAAAAATCCAGCCACAAATCATTTTAATTCATGTGCACAATCTTTTTAAATGTGAGTTTAAGGAATAATACTTATTCCAATTGCCACGTCTACTAAATAGTTCAGGTATTTACAGAAATAAATAATTCATTTATGTTGATTTTGTGTAAGTTCAAACGATAATGTTAGTTGAATCGAATGCGCATTCAGTAGATTTAGCAAATAGTCATCGGATTAATTTGGTAATACAGGGAATTTTTCTTTTAAGTATACATACAGGAAATTTTCTATTAGGTATACATATTCACACGCTTTTTTTAAAGAGTTCAATTTGAAACTTAAAACGAGTGTTTTCCACTCCCAGACTAAGCATGAAGTAAAATTTTGAGTTCAGAAAAGACTGAAAATTTGGTTTGGTCGCGTAGCGCGAAGCGCTACGCGGCCAAACCAAATTTTCAGGCTTTTCTAAACTCGCAATTTTACTTCATGCGCCCCGCGTTTTAATCACTGAAAGCACTGAAATATTGTGAACTAGTAAACTTCGCTTGAAATCAGTGTCTTACACGCGTGGCGCTTAAAGTAAAATTTCGAGTTTAGAAAAACTTGATTATTTCTTTTAAGAAAACAACGAATATTTAAAAATCTACAACACGTAATTGGGATGTGAATACTCAAAAAAAAAATCACAAAAAATTATGATTCAAAGCTTTTCTAAAAGAAAGAACACTAATATACTCGCGACCTAAATAGTATGACTGTCATGTAACGTCAAAATTTGACACAACTATGAAAAATCGTTGCAGATACAACTATCGACATACTCTCTATAAAAATTAAACTATACATTCCACATCAATGAGTCATAGGACATCTCTTTCGAATTCCACTATAACAAGATTTTTTTTTAATGTAACCATATGATTTTTTTAATGTAACCATATAATTTGTTTGATACCTTTTAACTCAACATTTATTTCTCTTTCGATGAAGATAATAATATTTATGTGAAGATGTAAAAAAAATTTTTCAGGGATAATTTTTTGTTAATTTAATAGAAATAAATTAAATTTTGAGTCGATTGATGTAATAAAGTTATATGATCCCATTTATAATAATCAAGTTAGACCAGATTATTATTTTTTTAATTCAACCATTTTAAACTTCCAATCTTCCTGTTTACAAAAAAAATCTTGAAAACTGATTGAGTTGTGCTATTTTAAAAACCGTCATGTAACGTTGCCGGACCCTCTATTTAATAAATTGTGAAAGCTTAAAAATGTATCTCACCGGGTACCACCTGACCTTGCTACCCCACTGCACATGGAATTATTTTAAGTTTAAGTCAAGTAACACTGTTTTTAATTGAAGTAATGAAACCATAAGTGACATTTCTGTAATGATTTTAAGTTTTAGCTTCAAAGTAATAAAATAATTAGCACAAAATGTATCTTTTTGAGTAAACATGATATAAATAAATAAAATGATGAGTGAATGTATGTCCAAGAAGTAATATCATTCAAAATTTCATCGCCGAGCATTATCAAGTGTAAACACTTTTTTAATTAGTATTGAGATTAAACCGAACAAGTCTTTAATTACACAAATGCACTCCTCCGGGTTGTAATTTTCGTTCCTATATTAAGACCTCACTTTACAATGTTGCGTAATGGCCACACTCGAACCGTCCTCCATTCCACCATTCCTATGGAATTTCATATCGGTTTCATTAGCGGAGGTGTATGTATGAGTTGTGCTTGCATTTAATAAATACTCTGCGGTAAAACACATAACTGTATTACATGCATATCTTGAATGTTGTAAAACTTTACAACTTTGTAAACTAAATGAAACCTGTTTAAAAGGAAGATTTGTACACAGTAAACATTTAAATATATCTTTCACAATGTGTCTATTGATCACTTGGTGAAAGATGATTCATTACATTATATTAATATAATAATTTAAAATAAAAATCACTTGGTTTGTTTTACTAAAGGTTTAGTCTATTCCGTCTAATTTCCGCTAAATGTGGTTGTTTGATTTTGCGAGTTTAAGATTAATGCGCTGCACAAATATCAAGTTATCCTTGACTTTTTTGAAAATTTTAAGAGTTTATTTTTATACAGTGAATCGTATGTCACAATGAATAATTTCCAATCAAACTCATACTTTCCAAGTTCAGGTGCACCCCAAGGCTCAATTATGGGTCCCTTACTTTTGAACCTTTTTATAAATGATCTTTCTTATTTATTAAAGTGTAAACCCCTCTTATACGCGGATGACCTAAAGATTTACTCAACAATTGCTTACCCTGCTGACTGTCAACGCTTACAAAATCAACTTGATGTTATCTCGAATTGGTGTAGTATTAATAAGCTTAATTTGAATAGCAATAAGAGCAAATTTGTATCCTTTACCAAAAAATCTAAACCAATCTAATTTAATTATATAGTTAGCAATAATTCTATTAAGCACGTTACAGTGTTCAAAGATTTAGGTATTTGGTTTGATGACAATTTTACATTTAATCCTCACGTTCAAACACTTGCTAAGAGTTCCTTTAAAGCATTAGGATTTATACATCGTAATACTGCAAATTTGCGAAATCCGAACGCTTTCCATCTCTATTTAATGGTTATGTCCGTTCAAAGTTAAAATATGCATCTTTAATTTGGTATCCACAAACTCAAGATCAGATTAACATAGTAGAAAGTGTTCAACTTAAGTTCCTGAAGCTTCTGCACTTCAAAGTTGAGGGACTATACCTTGACAGAGGCTGTGATCATTTTCTATTGCTAGACAAATTTAATATCTTTAATTAATTTCTCACTTAACCCGTGGTGAATCATTTTTTAATCTAATACTGGATGATTTAAATTAAATTTAAATTAAAACACTTGGTTTGTTTCACTTATTTATATTTTCTCCGACTAGTTTCGACCATTGGTCATCTTCAAGGAGGAATGTACAAAAAATATCTAAACAACAATATATATACAAAATCAAACTATCATAAAACTTCAGGTAATAACGACCTATAACGACCGCCCTTATTACCTGAAGTTTTATGATAGTTTAATTTTGTATATATATTGTTGTTTAGATATTTTTTGTACATTCCTCCTTGAAGATGACCAATGGTCGAAACTAGTTGGAGAAAATATAAATAAGTGAAACAAACCAAGTGTTTTAATTTAAATTTAATTTAAATTATCCAGTATTAGAGACAAATTTAATGTCAAATCTCTTGAATGCCGAAGTCACAGACTAGGGACTACGTTCTTACACAAGCTTCTGCATGATCGAATTGACAGCCCTGATTTTTCAGTTAGTTGATTTGCATATTCCAACTTTCAATAGTAGATACAAGACCACATTCAATATGAAGGTTAATAGAACTAATTTTGGATTAAAATCGCCTATTAATGTGATCTGCAACTTCCACTAACTTGTGACGTATTTTTTCAACCATTGACATCCTTATTAGAATTTTGTTGTTTTGTTAATACTAAATTGTCTTGTAATTAGGAATTTGTTTCCTGTTGGGCAATAAACATTCTTATTATTATTATTCAGTTCGTAAAACTGCTTCGACTAAAAGTGTAATTACTAAAAATATTTGTTTCTTGATAATCTACAATTTTTTGCAAAGTTTTTTAAATAGCGTTAATAATTTACAAAGTTTCAAGAAAACGCTAAGAAACATCTTTTTCCTGATTTCCCATATTACCCAAAAGTGGATTGAGTACTTTGATCACTTGATTCGGGTTCCTGAGACCCGAAAACGTATATTTCCGTGAAAAAAACATTAATGTGCAGTCGGTAAAAATGTGATAAAGAAAACAACAGTAGTTGTTTCTAAATAGTTTCCTCATGTATGTCGTATATGCATTTATGAAAGGTTCGCCTTTTATAATTGGGTTCAAATTTCAGTGTAAAGAGAAACTCGGTGTCGAGAGTTTGGACGTTAATGCGCTGGGAGAGAAAAAAATTGCATTCATACATTTTCTAATAATATAAACGGCGTTTGTAAATGTTTATACAGGATGTGCATGCAGTAATGGGTGACCCAAATGCCACGTTTAAAACGTACATTACTAACTCTGCATTGAACACTCCAACAAATATCCAATAGATTGTCTGACCAATAAAATTCCATTCAGGAATTCAGATTATTTGTTACACATATAGAGATACAGGGAACTTTTCTTATAAGTATACATATGCATGCGCTGTAAATGTTCTGATATTCGTTGCTTCTTAAAAGAGTTCAAACTGTAACTTTGAACGAGTGTTCTCCACTCCCAGATTAAGCATGAAGTAAAATTTCGAGTTTAGAAAAGCCCCGAGACAAATTTCTGGGCTTTTCTAAACTCGAAATTTTACTTCATGCGCCTCGCGTATAAAACATTGATTTCAAGTGAAGTCCAAATATACACAAATTTCACACTATTTTAGTGTTTTATACGCGTGGCGCATGAAGTAAAATTTCGAGTTTAGAAAAGGCTTTTCAAAACTCGAAATTTTACTTCATGCTTAGCCAATCAATTAAAGCTTTAAATTTAACTTTTTGAATATACTACGAATATCGGAAGATTTAAGTATATAACCTGTAATTGGGATATTTACACTTAAAAGAAAAACTCCCTGTATGTACGAGTTCAGCAGAAACTAAAAACGTATTTATATAAATTGCATTTAAATTTAAACTGTTCTTATCTCTGAAATGATTACATTAGATAATATAAAGTGTCATTTCGAACTGTAGTTAGAAGTGCAGTTTTGTAGTGCAACAAAGACCAATTGACAAAATATGATACTTTACCTACGCTCTATCTAGTAACCGCATCATACCACACTGTCATCTTGATGTGTATGATTGACATTACCTACGTACGCACGTAATAGCTTTGACAAGTATATTACATGCTGACAGCTAAAAAGCTGATTGACTACCGCACAACCAAATGACATTTCGTTGATGTATATTAATTAAGTAGTAATTTAGTTTTCATCAATGTCATGTTCCTATCAAAAATTATTAAATAAATAAGTTGTTCTCTTATGCTAATTGTTTATTTTGTTTCTCTTATGCTAATTGTTTAATTTGGGCGTAGGTAAAGTATCGTACGTTTCTCGAGTGGTATGGAAATCACATACTCGTGCGCAATATATCCGCTCATATGTAATATGCTGCATACCACTCTCGTGACGTAATATATTATTATTTTTAGGTTCTTCTTTTAGAGTACATAAGTTTGAAACATAAATTTACAAAAAAATATATTTAACTATTACACTTTGGACATTCGTTAGTTTCTTGAAGAATTCAATTTGAAGTTTTAAATGAGTGTTTTCCACTTCCAGGTAAAGCATAAAGTAAAATTTCAAGTATAGGAAAGCCTGAAAATTTGGGTTGGTCAGAGTTCAATTTGAAGCTTTAAACGAGTGTTTTAACCTCCCAGGTTAAGCATGAAGTAAAATTTCGAGTTTAGAAAAGCCTAAAAATTTACTTCATGCTTAATCTAGGAGTAGAAAACACTCGTCTAAAGCTTTAAATTGAACTACTTAAAAAAGGGTATGCATACAGGGTGTCTACGCTAAACCGTTCGTTAAAAGTTTATGGGGTTGCCGTTGCACTAAAAATTTGAAAAAATCCTTATTATATGGTTGAATCAGTTCTCCTCATGTGAACTAACTAGTAGTAAGTAGTACCAAGTTTGTTATTTTAAATGGAACACCCTATATATTAGTATTTTTTGGATTCCTCGTTTAAATTGCAACATATTTTATTCGAACATATGTACACGTATCTCTTATAGTTTACAAGCAAAAAAAATATTTCTAAAATTTTGACCTCTAAAAGGCATCTTGAAATCTATCTGTAACTTCTCTTAAGTGTAAGATAAAAATATGATTTATATCTCTACTTGTACTTAGAGGATGCCTCTATGAGTGTATTAATTGGAAACTGTCAATTTTGATAATAATTGTTCTTAAAATGTCAATATCGAAGTGCCCTCTTCAATATCTCGTAATTCAATTTTTTTAAATGGAATGACCCATTTTTTATCACGTGGTACGATTGGGGGGAAGATTTCTTACAAAAAAGTATTAACAACTATACTCCTAAAGCACGTGGTTTTCGAATTATTTCGAAGATTCGTTTTTCGTCGCATTTATGCAGGGAATAATGCGCGCATAAGTCGCAACTGAATCTTAGTAGTAGTATTACATAAGCGACAAAACAACAGCATTATTACGCTTTTGTTTTGTCGCTTATGTAATGCGAAATGTCAAATAATAAAAACAATTAGTACAAAGTTATACAGAAATGAATAAATTCACCCATCAACAATTTATCAATTAATTCTTTATACATGGCAACTGCTATAGAATTGGTACTCGAACATGTAGAATATTTAATGAAACTTATCCACATTTGCCGCCGATGAATAAAACAAGATTTAGAAGATTGGAATCAAATTTTGTTCAATTGGCAGTTGCCATGTATAAAGAAAAAATTGATAATTTGTTGATTTGTGTAATTATTCATTTTGTTAATTTCTGTAAAACTTTGTACTAATTCTTTTTATTATTTGACATTTCGCAATACAATCGCGACAAAACAAAAGCATACTACTGGCCTACTCAAATTCAATTGCGACTTATGCGCGCAATATTCCCTGCATAAATGCGACGAAAAACGAATTTTCGAAATAATTCGAAAACTACTTGCTTTAGGAGTATAGTTTTATAATACTTTCTTGTAGGAAATTGTCCACCCAATCGTACCATGTGATAAAAATTTGGTCATTCCATTTAAAAAAATTGAATAACGAGATATTAAAGAGGGCACTTAGATATTGACATTTTAAGAACACTTATTGTGAACATTGACAGTTTCCAATTAATTTACTCATAGAGGCATCCTCTTTTTAAGAAAAGTTACAGACAGATTTCAAGATGCCTTTTAGAGGTCAGAATTGTAGAAATATTTTTTCTTTCTTGAAAACTATAAGAGATAAGTGTCCATATGTTCCAATAAAATATGTTGCCATTTAAACGAGGAACCCAAAAAATTACTAATATATAGGGTGTTCTATTTAAAATAACAAACTTGGTGCTACTTCCGGTGGAACCGGAAGTGATATAAAGTTGAAAATATTTTACATGAGGAGAACTGATTCAACTATATGACAAGGATTTTTTTCAAATTTTTAGTGCAACGGCAACCCTATAAACTTTTAACGAACGGTTTAGCGTAGACACCCTGTATGTTTACATAAAAGAATGATCATTCGTAATAAAAATGAAATACACGAAATAAAAAATCGTTTCGAAAAAATTGAGAACTCTCATAACAATTCATGCAAAATATTGTCAGACCAAGCTGAAATTATTAATGAAATTGAAGAACGTCAACGCAGAGCTACTAATATCATGGTGTTTAATCATCCGGAACATATAGGCAACGCGGATGAGAAGATTAAGCAAGATATCGATGCGATTAAAAATAACCTGGAGCTTTCAATCAAGTTTAACCCTAAGTTGGTTATGCGTTTAGGAAAGGAGTCCGATAAACCTATTCCATTAAAGGTTTGTTTAGTTGATCATCTCTCTGCTGTTCAAATCCTTGAGGCAGTGCGTTCCCTAAACATTGGTGCTGATCGAACAAACAATCAACGTAATTATTTAAAAGCATTAAACGACGAGCTTACATTACGCAAGAACCAAGGCGAAACTGATTTGACAATCAAATATAAAAACGGATTCCCATGCATTGTAAACTCTGTCAATGATAGAGCTAAAATTTCAAACAACCTACAAAAAAACTAACCATTTACTCCCAGAATATTGGCGGTCTTAGATCTAAACTTCGCGAATTCCACCTTAAAGATACCTGTTGCAGTTATGACGTTATTATATTAATCGAAACGTGGTTAGATGGTTCCGTGACCAATTCTGAACTAAATTTACCAAATTACATTATTCACCGACAGCATAGATCATCCTTAACCAGAAATAAACGCAGAGGGGCACTTCCACCTTATTGCTGTCTAATCTGAACTTAATTGTGTTAAATTAGACTCGCTCATTAATAGCGTTAAACATTTATTTGTTAAAATTAATGATACAATATTGTTGGTTGCTACTTATATTCCACCATCCTCTCCATTATTTGTTTATAAACAGCATGCTGTTGCTGTTGAACATATTTGTTTAGATAAACCTAATTGGGTTCTTGGGATATCGCAACTATTAACCTATTATCTGATTTTAACACTTCTCAATTCGCCCGTGCTCTGTGTGATTGCTTTGATTTTAATAATTTACGTTAAAATAAATCATTTATCTAACGATCACGGCATATTTCTTGACTTAATATTTTCAAACCTAATTAGTTTAAATATTAGAAAATCTAGTGATCCGCTGTTTAACAATAATTATAATTACATTCCATATGACAATTCTGTACTGTTGTGCGAATCTCTTGTGACTTTCTTAACACTAATTTTAGTTATTACGATTTCAAATCAGCCGACTATATTGCTATCAACGATTATCTTTGTAATGTAGATTATAATCGGTTATTTATTGAACCCAACATTAATTCGAACATTGATGATTTTTATAATATTGCCATTTCTCTGTATGTTCCGAAAAAGTATTAGAACTCGTCAAAATATCCTAGATGGTTTAATTATGAACTAATACAATTAATTAAAGCTAAGAAAAAAGCTCATATTGCTTTCAAAATTAGTGGTAGTTTTACAGACGAAGTATTTATGAAGTATTTAAAAACTTTAGATCTTCGTGTCGTAGTTTAAGTGAAGCACTGTATTAATCGTATATAAGTAAATCTGAAACTAATATTAAACTTAATTAAAAATATTTTTTTTCGTTTGTTAATGAATGTAAAGACATAAAAGGTTTTCCGGGAAAATGTTATTCAATGACAATCAATGCAACTCAGGAGGTTCCTGTGTTGATTTATTTGTCGAATTCTTTAGTAGCGTTTATACCGAGGACATTGTGAATGCTCCAATATTCGACTACGACAATAAAATTTCCTGCTTGATGTTCAATGTAGAAACTTCTGACATTAGTTTAATATATGATTAAAAAGATTCGTTGAACAGTGGACTAGATGGTTTACCGCCGTATTTTATGAAAATATGTATATACTCTTTTACCACTCCGATCGAATCACTGTTTAATAAATCTATCAAGTCTGCTTTATTTCCAAATCATTGGAAATATTCATATATAAATCCAATGTTTAAAGTTACCATCTTTAAAGATTGGATTTATATGAGAGAAGATATACAAAATCATAGGAGCATTTCTATTTAGTCCACAATCCCTAATATACTTGACAAATTAATACCTGACCAACTTATGTGGTACTGCAAAAATATCATATGTGACAAGCAGCATGGATTCTTTGAAAGCAGTTCTACGACGTATAACTTATTATCTTACCATATGTATTTGTTGAGGACTTTGGAAAACTGCCATGTTAGTTTATACTGATTTTTCCAAAGCTTTCGACCGTGTAAGTTATTCTGTTCTTTTAAATAAACCTGTGGGCCTTGGTTTTAGTAATAATATTGTAAAGTCGTTCGATAGTTACCTACGTGAGCGTAAACAGTTCGTTAAAATTGACAACTTCATTTCCAGTGCGATCAATGTTACGTCTGGTGTACCACAGGGGTTACATTGTGGCCCTATCCTTTTCTTACTTTTTATTAACGACATTGGCAGTGTTATTAAAGAAAGCAAATTCTTGATGTTTGCTGATGATCTAAAACTATATAGAAAAAACGAACAATTAAGTAATCACAGTATTTTGCAATCAGATTTAAATAATTTATCAAATTGGTGTTCAAGAAATCATCTTTATCTTAATTTAAAACAGTGTATATCTATTTCTTTTAGTCGCCGTAAATTCGCGATTTGGGTGTAGTTTTTGACAGTCACTTGACCTTTGTTCTCCATTTTATAAACGTTACCAGTAAAGCTTATTGTATGCGGATTTATCAACAGAATTTTCAAATAGTTCTCTTTGGATACGTTTAGGAATCTGTATGTTAGTTTAGTAAGACCGCAGCTAGAATACTGCTCGATTATCTGGTCTCCTAATTACGAAAACCACATTGAGTTAATTGAAAAAGTTCAAAATAAATTTCTATTGCTGGTTTCACTTAAAATGGGCATTGGTCCGGTGCAGTACAGTCGGTCGCACATCCTGACTACAATTACCTTAAAATCCTTACAATACCGAAGGATTAGGCTGGATATGTGTTATGGATTTAAGCTGATAAGTGGACCTGTGAATTCCAATCATTTTATTTCTTTATTGAATTTTAGTTTCTTTTTAAATACTACTGTTCGTAACAGGCCATTGTTCAGGTTAAACTTCCATCACACAAATTATGGCAGTCATAGCCCGGTTTCAGGCATAATGCGGTATTTCAGCATACTGATGTTAAATCCAAATTTTATAACATTTTCAAATTCATATAATGTGTTTAAACGCCACTTATCTTTTATTGATCTCGATGTGGTTATATATTATTAACATTTCTGTTTACTTTACTTTATTAAGTGTTGAGCGCGATATTTATATGTACCCATTTTTTGTAATACTGTAAAACGGAGAAATCCGTAAATAAATATCACCATTTAGATGATCATTGAATGATAATTCATATTACTATTTGAATGATTATTAAAATTATCATTTAAATGATCATTCAAATGATAATAATAGGTTATTGAATAATCGATGATTTTAATAATCGAATGATTCGATTATTCTCGCTCGAGTCGGTCCATCACCAGCTGAAATTATTAGTAGAATCTAATTTAGTCAGACAGAAGATAGTCTATCTCCCTATAGATTTAGCTAAATACGGACCAGAGAAATAGTAAATGAAATACTTTCATAATACTGTCTCGTGATTTGGCTAAATCACTAGGGATTTACATATGAATTTCTCAGAAGATTTTTTGAAACTAGAAATGTCAGAATTACTTTAAGAGTCTTAGGATTTAAAAGCTTATATAAGTATATTTTTTTCCTAGTTTCAAATTAATAGTTACCTATTAGTAAAGTTTAGATAAGACAATGTATTTTATAATAAATGTGATCATTAATTTCTCGGTTCGCGAATCGTCTGTCTGGGACGTGACAGAATTCGCCGTTTCGCCGTTGCCTGAACTGCTGACTATGAACTTGGGCAAAAGAGGCAAAGAGTACGAGGATCGACTTGCAGTGTGTATACGGTGCTGCCATCGCCCTCGCATTGCATCGCATCTTAGAAATGCAATAGACATTCCTGCAGCCAGGATGTCCCCGGTCTTATATATTAAACATCAAACATATTCCATATGAGTGTACACACGGCCGAACGAAATTCTTATGAAAATTCTTCGGGAATCCCATTAATTTTTCCTCGAGGACGATAAATTACACATTGTAATCAGCGGGAGTGCGTTCCCGTCTCCTCTGTGTAGTCTCCGGCGTCTAATTGTTAGGGAAAGCTGAGAAGCACGTCCGATCCTGGAAATCCCTGCTGTTCAGCAGGAAGAGCACTGTCTTGTATACAAATGACGAGTTTTTATATACATTGTGACTAATATTTGCACTTTGGAATTCCTATACATTGCAGCTATACATCCATAAAAGCAACATCATTTTACTCTATTATACTTTGTACACACTTTTTCTCACCGCCAACAACATGGTTCAGTTTACTATTTTTAAATAAAGATACAAATGAAGGATTCCATATTAACATGCTTTACCTGTAAAATTTAATTATAATAAATAATATAACAAGTCTCTCCTAACAAGGGGCATATCAAGAGAACTTTTTGGGAGGGGGGACAATTATCTAACGCGGAGCGACGAATCCAATTTTTCCGGCTTTTCTATGCTCGAAATATTTACTTCATGCTTAATCAGGGAATGAAAAACACTCGTTAAAAAACCAAAATATTAATCTCGAGACTGTTTACCCAACATATGAATCGGTCATATAACTCATTGACTGACAAATTTTCTACGCGGGGCTTTTCTAAACTCGAAATTTTACTTCATGCTTAGTCTGGGATTGGAAGACATTTGTTAGTTTAAAATAAATCACAACTGGTGATGTGTTTTAACAACACTTATTGGTCCTATGAGTTGTCAAATGAGTGAGTTACTCAACTGTTTCCAAGGCACTCTTCACAAAAAGCAAAAGATTAAAATTTTACATATAAAATGTACAATAAACTATAAGTGTGGTACATCATTGAATTAAAAAAAAAATATTCTTCCAAAAAATATCAAAATCTGAAATAGCGCCCATAAGAAAAACAAAAGTTGGTTTCTGGCTAAATGTTATAGTTATCTTAAAATAAAATATTTTACTAGATTTCTCGTTATAAAGTGCCTCTATAATGGCAAAGTTGTAAATGTCTGGATTCAATAGTTTTATAATAAAAAAAATAAGAAACCAAATTTAAAAAAAATCCGTTTTTTGACAATTTCTCAAAAACGAAAGAAGATATTTCAAATTTGTTTTTAGATTATTATTGGGCCCTAAAATACGCAACTTTGTCCTAATTTAACCAACTCTTTATCTCTTCAAATAACCGAGATCCCCATACATTCTGTTGAAATACGGGCACCCTGTATATTGTGCTTTAATAAAGTTTGTTGAAATTAATATTTTTAGACTTGATTCTACTGCCAAAATTATAATTAAAATAGTCAAAAAATCCTTGTTTTTTGTAAATTTTTTAAATTTTTTACAGTTTTGTGGAAATTAGTAAAAACTGGAAAAAATTATGTGCTAAAAAAAATCTAAAAATATTTAGATTATTAATAGAAATTGTTAATATCATACAATTTAAATAATTTTTATAATAATTTATATTAATTTTTATCATAAAATGTATGATTTTCCTGGATTTAGATTAATTTTGGCAACTTTTTATAATTTTTCAAGTAAATTACAATTTTTTGAATTCATCAAATGCTATTAACTGCCCGCGTGCTTAAGGACTTTTACCCCCAAAACAACGATATTTACCGATAAATTATCGGAACACCTGTTTTAATTCACGAATTCACCGAATTAACAGTAATTGAAAAAGTCTGTTGTAAATTTTATACTGAATTTACACATGCAGTGGTAAATAAACATGAATCGATGTAATAATACGCATCGTATCATATCTTGATTATTCTTATCACTAATAGTGATGATCCACTAAGCACCATGCAACATTCCATAATGGAGTCCTAAAACTGTCTACATTAAGTCAGCTAGTGTTTATGATAATATTTTTGGTAGCATTGCTCATTAGTAAACTCTACGTTTCTTATACAGAACTATTTATTTAGATAAACTAGGAAAAAAACAATTTACAATCCGCTAAGTGATTGTAAATTACATACAAACTTGAAACAATATCTCTTCCAGAAATCCTTGGTACGGAGCCAAATCACTTCGTATGTACTACATTATGCACCAATTTCTAAAGCAATTATTGCGACCACTTTAAATTTCATACTCAATTAATTCCCGCCTTATAGATAATGGAATTGTATTCATTTAGATTTAAACAAATTCGTCTTCGTTAAATTGTTTGTATTTATTGATTTCCAAGTATTATTAGTATTAAAGAAATTGCCTGCTCCGTGATTACGTAAACATTGGCTAAACACTGTAGAAGCACATAGTATCAATATAAATAAATAATTTTAAAGTAGTAGGTACTTTTAATTTTTATCATAAAATGTATGATTGCCAGAACAATATATAAATACGGTGGCGTTATGATTATGTCAGATGACACCTCCCTAGTATAAATTTAATCTTGTATAAATATCAAAAAACAATTTTACAATCTTGTAATAGTAAATAAATGTTAGCACTAGATCATATTGTAACAATATAGAATTTAAATATGAAAACAATTATTGAGAATATATTTGTATTCTATATTGAAAAATTATTTTATCAAGATGATCATGTTAGTACACTGTTAATTCACTGTGAATACAAATATTTTCTCAATAACGATTTTCATATTGTAATTCTATATTGTTACAATATGATCTCGCGTAAATATTTATCGATTGTTGCAAGATTGTAAAATTGCCATTTATACAATTTTTAGTTTCTACTAGGGTAAATACCCACAAAACAATATTATTATTACTAGGTGGACCGGAAAGTAATGTCGTTTTTGCGCATGTTGGCTTTTTTGGTCGCCTAGCAGCTCATTATGTAATTCAAAGTACTGTCAAAGACATTTTAAGGTTACAGTGACTTGTTTTCTTGTCAGTTATAAAATGTTATGCTTGTTTACAATGTTTGGTGAGATGGTCGATCAAAAATCAGAAGAGATTCATATCCGGCATGGTATGCTTTTTGAATTTCATAAGGGTAGTAATGCAACAGTTTCAAAAGCATTTGCGATATTTATCCGAATGCTTTAGATGTTCGTAAATGCCAAAGGTGGTTTTTCAAGTACAAATCCGGTAATTTCAGTCTTTATGATTCTCATCGATCAGGAAGACCAACAACTCTGGATAATGACATTTTAAGGGCGGAAATGGAAGCAAATCCATGTCAGACCATTAAAGAACTTTTAAACAATCTTTACGCACCTTGGTCAACTATTCAGGAACATTTAAAGCAGATTGGAAAAGTAAGCAGAGCAGGTGTTAGGGTCCCGCACAATCTATCCGAGGAAAATAAATCCAATCGTTCTAATAACTGCAACTTATTGCTTCAGCGGTGTAACACAGAAGCATTTGTTGATAGATTGATTACCGGGGATGAAAAATGGGTCCTTTACGATAACCCAAAAGGCAGTGGCTCTCTCCAAATGACGCGCCACGAGCTACAGCAAAACCAAGTTTACACCACAAAGGGGCGCTTTTGTGTGTTTGGTGGAATACTCCCGGGGTTGTTCATTTTGAAGTGCTAAAACCTGGTCAAACTGTTAATGCAGACCTTTATTGTGAATAATTGGAAAGAGTACATCAATCGTTAATTGAAAAGTACCCAGCTCTTAACAGAAAATGTGTAATTTTGCAACACGACAATGCAAGCGGCCTTGCACTGCGCAAGACGAACCCTAGAAAAAATTAATGAACTAGGATGGAAAGTATTGCCGCACCCACCATACTCATCTGATATTGCGCCATCCGATTTCCACTTGTTTCGATTGCTACAGCATATTTTAGGTGGTAAAATTTAAAAATTTTGAAGATGTTGAAAATGCCATCTGCAGATTTTTTATGAGAAACCTGGTGATTTTTATCGATCCGGGATTAAAAACTTGCACACTATATGGCAAAAGGTCGTAGAAAATGAGGGTGATTATGTTATTGATTAAATTAAAATATCGATAAAAATTTTGTTGTTTGAATTTAATGTACAAAAACGACATTACTTTCCGGTCCCCTAATATTTCAAACTAAATGAAGGGCGAATCTTTGCCCCTATCCTCCAAGTAATTGGCCAGGATAATTTTCCGGTGGATTTTTCTGTGGTATTTGGTGGAACTCGGCTAAGGGGCCAATTTTCTTGGGTTTCGGGTATCAATCCGCGAGTATCTTGGGCTGATGATTAAAGACATTCAATAAGGAACTACCTTTAGAGCTGATTTCAAATTGCAAGAAAGCAAGCAACTCATTTACAAAAAGGTTTTATTTTTAGGTTATATATTATAGTTTGTGACAACGTTCGCAATGATTGTATTACATGCAAACAGACACAAAAATAACCGAATATTTAAAAATTTTATAACATAGAATCTCTGTTGCACAAAAATAGGCTGAGGAAAAACAGGCGTTTATCAGGGCTAAGCTGAGCAGGAACAAACAAGCTTACAACAGCGAAATCGTGGCCGATATCTGTTCTTGAATGATCAATATTATTGATACAATATTGAATGATGCCCTTAATATAATATTGTACATGTATTGAATATTTATATTGAAGGTTAAATGATATTCATTATTAATACAATATTGCACAAAAATTGAATATATTTTATTGAGTAATCAATGATATTCATTATTGACACAATATTGTACAGAAATGAAATATATATTAATGAATTATCATTGTTGATACAACATTTAAACCTAAATTATTACCTTTCGACACTACTGCGTAAGGAAAGTATTGTTATCATGCCAAAAATCCGACTATTCAATTTTGGTATTTCTTTACGTTTTCAGGTACGTATGTGTGGATGTATGGATAGATGTGAGTACGCTTGTGAACACGATAACTTCCGAAGGGAAAAAACTATTTAGCTCAAATTTTGCAGGTACGTTTAAGACCTTGGCCGACTGATCGCTAGTGTTTTGAAACCAAATCGCACTTCCCGTTTAGCAGCAAGTGACATCAACTTTCAATTTTTAACTTTTTTTTTCATTTTTTTTATTATTAACAGAGTTATTAAAACATTTATTTTCTATACAGTTATATTTGTTTAATGATAATTGAAAAAAAAAATTAATAATTACAAATTATATCAGGTTTCATTGAAACATAATGCCTTAATAATTAAATGAAATAATTATTGTCGCATCAGTTTTAGTCACTTCTCTAGAGTAGTGAGCAGGGCTGTTAAAAAAAAAAACGTTTTTTTTCATTTTAATTAAAACAAACAGTTTTTTTTTACCAAAATGTGTTTTTTTCATTGAAACAGCGTTTAAAACATTAACAATTCAAAACATGTCTAAAACGTGTTTAAAACATGTTTAAAACACGTTTGAAATGTGTTTAATGTTTAATGTTTAACATACGGAGCATTTTTTTAAGTATACATATCCCGATAATTACAGCGTTTTTTTTAAATTTGCGGGAGTTCGTTGTTTCAAAGCGGTTAATTTGAGGCTTTTAACGAGTGTTTTCCACTCCCAGACTAAGTGTGAAATAAAATTTCGAATTTAGAAAAGCCTAAGAATTTGGATTGGCCGCGTAGCGAAGCGGAGCGGCCAATCCAAATTAGGCTTTTCTAAACTCGAAATTTTACTTCATGCGCCACGCTTATATACACTGATTTACACTGAAGTTCAAAAAACACACACATACAACAACGATTATAGGCAACCTAATATACGTTAGAGTTATTGGGTTGCCTATAATCACTGTTTTAAACAATTTGTTTAAAAGCGCACAATTTGACTCACGTTTTATTCACATCTACATATATTTATATACATATAAGGCGTATCTTCTCAACTTTACGATATTTCAGTGTTTTACACGTGTGGCGCATAAAGTAAAATTTCGAGTTTAGAAAAGCCTAATTTGGATTGGCCGCTCCGCTTCGCTGCGCGGCCAATCCAAATTTTGAGGCTTTTCTAAATTCGAAATTTTACTTCATGCTTAGTCTGGGGGTGGAAAACCCTGGTTTCAGGATTCAAATTGAAATCTTTAAAAAAAAAAACAACGAATGTCGTAAAATTTACAGTGTATGCATATGTGTACCTGAAATCAAAATTCCCTGTATTTAATAATCACATTTATGCACACACAGTTGTGATATTTTATTGTAATAAAATGTTATGTTTTATAATGTACTTTAAAATATCTTCAACAATTTAGCTCAAATTTAAAAATGTAAACAAAAATCTTAATGAAGTAGTATAAAATATAATTTACCAAATTTAAGATAATAAAAGAAAACGGGCAGAGAGACCTTTGGTCGATAGCCCGGACAGACTAACACTACCATGTATGATAGGTTTATACATTTTGGACCGTATATTGTATTGTCTGAATAAAGATGTTTGTATATATATAAAATAAACGTTTTAAACATATTTATCGTTTAATACATGTTTTAAACAAATTTAATATTTAAAACATGTTTAAAACAAAACCGTTTAAAAACACGACGGATGTTTTTAAACATGTTTAAAACACTGTTTTAAAACAAAGTGTTTTAAACATAACAACCCTGGTAGTGAGGGGGTGCACCATCTTGTTGCCACCACATGGTTACTTTCTCATTTAGAGGAATCTCCTCCAGCAATTCAGGGAGTAAATTTTGTAAAATAATAAATAATTTGCCCCCGTTTAATGATCCTTGGTAAAAGTAAGGACCAATTACAAGACCACTGAATAAGCTGCACCATACATTTACGCCTCAAATTTGTTTAAAATGCGTTTCTTTCGTCCAATACAGATTATAAGAGGACCAGTAGTGACAGTTATGTCGGTAAACAGTTCCATTGTTGTAAAATCGACTTTCATCACTCCATAAAATTTTATTTAAAAAGCTTGGGTCGTCTTTGAGCTTAACCAAGATCGCAGCAATAAAACTTAATCTTCGTGCAAGATTATTGGGTGTAAGCCCTTGTACTAATTGAACTTTATATGGGTGGAACTTATTGTTTTTCAAAACTCTGTGCACTGATGTTTTCTTGCCCCTAATTCTCGAAAAAGAAGACTAGTAGATACGTGTGGGTTTACTTGGCAATACGCCAAGATGTTTGTGGCGTTATCGGTAAATAGAACTGTCTTTTTTCGGGGTGCTTCATGCTTTCCGACCGGAAAGGAACCTGTACGCAGGGTTGCCAAATCAGTGATTTTGTCACCAAATTTGGTGGTTTCAGACCAATTGTTTGTGATTTAGACGTGGCGTAATTCTAATGATTTACTGTTATGAGAAAGCGATTAAAGATAAAATAGTCGAACATGCCAAAATACTGTCAAAACTATTAACATTCAGAAATATATATCTTTACATTCTGTCCATGTCCAAATGAATCATAAACTTACATTTCTAAGGAGTAAATTTCAAACTTCACTTGAAAAACAATGATTTCAAGTGAAGTTTGAAATTTACTCCTTAGAATTGTAAGTTTATGATTCATTTGGATATGGATATTGTACGCGTGGCGCATGAAGTAAAATTTCGAGTTTAGAAAAGCCTAAAAATTTAGATTGGTCGCTTCGCTTCGCTATGCGACCAATCCAAATTTTCAGGCTTTTCTAAACTTGAAATTTTACTTCATGCTTAACTTGGGAGTGGAAACACTCGTTAAAAGCTTTAATTGAACGCTTTTATAATCTAACCTAAGTAACTCTTCACTAACTTAACCTGACAAATTGAGAACCAACATAACCTAAAAATAGATAGACGACATAACGTAACTTATCAATCAAGCTAGTATTAGGTTAGATCAAATTAATAATCAATAACTGACGTCCAACTTAATCTAAGAAATCGGTAATCTAACCTAACCTGAAAATAGTTACGTATAACCTAAACTAATTTCACGATGTATCATCTAACCTATCCCTAGCTCAAATGCCAATTACTTTATTCATTTAATTATAACTGCTACATATGCTCAGCCGTAAGTTAACCTAACTTGTATAAATAACCTAACCTAACCTAAACTAATTTCACAATCTATCTTCTAACCCAGTGGTGGGGAAACTTTTTTTAAGACGGGCCATTTGTAATAACCAGACAATCGTAGCGGGCCAAAGAATAATGCTTAATCGTAGGTAGGTAGTTTTTATGCAGGTCGTCACATTACGAAGTAAGAACGCGTTCAAACATTCTCACGACGGCACTCTTAAACGGGCCGGATTAAACCTTTCCGCGGGCCGGACTTGGCCCGCGGGCCGTAGTTTCCCCATCACTGTTCTAACCTAACCCTAGCTGAAATGCCAACTGCGTATATTCATATAATTAGAATTGCTACAAAAGCTCAGCCGTAAGTTAACCTAACTTTTAATCTACCGTTGGTAATTACATGTTATTAAATCTATCCTGAGTAAATGCTACTTAACATAACCTAAACAACCTTCTCTAAAGTTCGATAAATTGCTAAGAAAGTTATAATAGCTTAGATAGCTATTAGTTAAGCCAACTTATATAACTGTTATTCAATGTAACCTAACTTTTGCAACTGTTATTCAAATTAACCTAACTTTTCACCATGTGAAATAGCAAGTTAGATTAGGTTAGATATGATAACATGCACCATATTATCATATTTAACCTAATTTGTTATCTAACTTAACTGTTATTATTATCAGATTATATATTATTAGATAAAGAGTTGGGTTAAATAATTTATTATTTAACCTAACTGTAATCATTATATTAGATTAGATATTATTAAATATCACGTTGAGTAAGATATATGCTAAATAATCTAAACTTTTATCTATCTCAATCTGGTTTAAGTTTATCAGTAAAAATATGTTTTTTTCTCCCTTTACGTACATTTTCTTAAGGGATTGAGTTTGAATCCTACAATCTTGTTGGTATTTCACTCAAATTTAGTACATGTTGTCAAACCTAACCTAAATTGTCATCTAACCTAAGCAAATGCTATCCAACCTAATTTCAATACAGATTTGTTAAAGATAACTGAATGTTCATAGCTGTTGAGTCTTAGACAGTGAGTTCTACACAGGGTGTCCCATTAGTGCGCTCTTGAAGGATATGTCGGCTCATGTTAAAGATAGAAAAAAAGTGTTTTCAATAAAGTTGTTTGGTTTTAAGAACTGCATAACCTAAAAATATTTTGATGTATACAGGGTGCGCCATAAAGACCGTGGGGGGTGCAACTTGCTTGTTTTAAATGGACCACCCTGTATATTATTTGGTTTTTAAATCCCTTATGAAAATTGAGTGTCCGTTTATGAAAAACATTTGGTCTAAGTCATACTGTTTGCGAAGTTATTAAAAAAGCTCTGAAAACTAAGCAACTTCGGTGAATAAGCTTTTGCTTCTTTAACGTGAGTCAAAATATCTTCCGAGAACGCACTAATGGGACACCCTGTACATAGTACTATTATAATTACACTATCATAACAATAGTAAAATTATAGTATAATGCATCTTTAGTTATTTTACGTTTTTTATTCATTAACGTTAAATAGTGTTGTTCTGTTAATATGTATTTGGTTTATTCATGTTATAACAAAACATAAAGATGGTGATTTCTGGTGAATTTTTAGACGAAATTTTAAGATATCTGGCAGTCTGGAGTTGGCAACACTGCCTGTAGGTATTCTTTTTTTTTCTAAATTTATGCAGGTATTATTATTTGGTGTTATACGATTTGGGTATCTTAATCTATACAAATCTCGAGATCGTCACTATATGTTAAACTTTCCAGGCATTATTTATGACATGATAATTTTTTCACACACGTATTTTGCTTCTAATTCACAAGAAACAATTCACATGAATATTTGACGTTTATTATTATTTATTATTCTTTCGAATTATTATTATTATTTTCGAATTAACAACAAACAAAATTATATTAGACGTAATATTGTTTATGATTGTTTTTCTTTTGATAGTCCATCTCTTAGTGATTATTTAATTTAATCATTACTGCATTATGTATCAATAAAATCTCATATAATTTCGTATCATTAAATTTGTCTTTTAATTATCTTTATAACAATCTATAAATATGGTGTCTTAGGGGGTGTCTTTACGTTTTAGTCATAATTTTAAATAAAAATTACAGAAACGAATAACTATCTTTTGTGTATTTAAGTAAATTCAAAATTATGATTTTCATCATTCCGTTTAAAAGCGTGTTCACATTGAACGAGTGAATCAATCTACTTTTTTGGTTTCAAGGAAGTGGAGAGCTGTTATTCTCTAATCATCAAATGAATTTCCTATCTCGGAAGAATCGAAGTAAATCGAAATAAGAAGGTGAAAGAAAGGAATTTCATCGGATACCTTTTCGTGGCCAGGAAAAAGAGCGCACCTATTGTTGGGTGTTTTAGTTGAAAAGTCCATACGTGTGTGAGTGTAGTGAGGCAGTTAGTTATCCATTGAAATATCTGCAAAACAAAATAAAATTCCACTTCTTATTTGCTCTTTCCCACTGTCCGTTTGGAGAGGGAGTGCAACCACTTGCATTCTTCAATGGATTGCTTTGCTGGATATTGCTCGCCTCCTCTCGACCAGTCGCCCAGTGACGTTAGGCTCGGCAACTGCTCACACCAGTAGTGTCTAGTTAGTTACTTACCAAATAGTTGCACTTTAAACATTTCAATCTACATTTTTCGTTTGTTCAATTAAAATTTATTAAAAGAAACGAGCCTATCCTTACTGGAAGCCGCGATTTTTTACATCAAATCCGTTTTTATTTTTAGTGTATATGGATTATATGGTGTTAAGTGGTTGATTGTGGTGATTTTTTAATTATGGAATTCCAAGAAAAAGAGTGAGTTTTAATTGTTATTTTAATTTTAGTTAGTCTTACGTTTAGTTAACATTTTTCGATTTTTGGATTTGCATCGGTTTCAACATTTCTAAACGCGGATTACAAGTCGGTGTCGCTTTGGGGTCGTTACCGTGTCGGTAATATGCGCTTGAGCAGCCATCCATATCTTCTGTCTGATACCCATCCGACCGACTTCCTCAAGAACTTCTATACTCGACATTGATGATTAAAATACATACATACTCTATTATTTTCCTATTTCAATTTGTGTTCGCATTCGCAAAATTATGTTTTTATCTGAAATAACACAAACATATTTTAATTTATTATTGTCTTATCTCACAAGAGGAATGTGGTCCAAATCAACCAATGTCGCCTTAAGGTATTTGTATAATTGGCATTAACTAGCAATTAATAATCTAAAAAAAAATCACAGACAGAAAATTCTCTTCCGTTTTTTTGCCACTTTTAAAAATCGTTGAAAATTAATCGATCGAATAAAATTCAACTTTGAGGGCATGTATTTACCACAATTTTCAAGTATCTATCTTTACAATTTATCTAGTTTCTACAGTGTCCACTCAATTTTAGTGTTTAGATAAGCGTAAAATTTTTCTTGAAGTACTTTTTCTTCTAGAAAAATTGTACGCTTTTCAAAACACTAAAATTGAGTGGACATTTTAGAAATTAGAGAAATTGTGGAGATAGTCAAAAATTCCTGAAACGACTATTTATATAAAAATTCTCATATAGGGCATTTAATCTTTGTCTACGCCATTACTTTAAGTTAGTGGATTTGGAATTAAAGGAGCTTTAATTTACGTTTGAGCACATTTCTATAATTTAAACATTACGTTCTGTAGATACGCTCAAAGATGAACATTTTAGAATCAACTTTTTTTTAAATCGTTTAATTAAACAAAAATGTCATCACTAATTTACGTTTCAGAGCAATATTATTTTTATTTTGCTGAATGTGAACGAACGCCTTGACTTCAATTAAAATCAATGTTTTACACGCGTGGCGCATAGAGTAAAATTGCGAGTTTAGAGAAGCCTGAAAATTTGGATTTGCCGGGACGCGACTCGCTTCTCTCGCGCGAAATCCAAATTTTCAGGCTTTTCTAAAATCGAAATTTTACTTCATGCTTAACCTGGGAGTGTAAAACACTCGCTTAAAGCTACAAATTGGATTCTTGTAATAAACCGAGCATCGGGAAATGTGCAACGTATGCATAGAATACTTTAAAGAAAAATTCTCGTTATGAAAATGTTCGGTGTTACATAAAACTCTCTGTATATTATACCTTGTGTTAATGTATTTTATCATATAATTTTAAAGCAAATTTTTATTGTTAGTAATAAATCAATTATTTTTCTACATGAATAATTTGAGACGTTGACAAAGCTGTCACTATATTTTTAAGAAAATTAACTAACTACACATCAGAGCTTTATAAATCATGCTCTGTTCAATAAATAAATAAATGTTGCTTTTGACTATCTTGATATTTTTCCCAAGAAACAATCGAATGTGACAGATAAAGCTAATGTTCGTGCGTCTAACCAATTTCAACTATTGCGACAATATTTTTGTTTTCCTATTTTGACAGTTAGTACAGTTACACAAGATGATTTATCAAAATTGAAAAACAAATACCCAAATAGTCATTATATTTACATACATATTTAACATTAAATGTATCGTAGTTAACGTAGTTAACATTAAATATATCGTAGTTATCGTAGAAGCGATTTACAAATAATAGATTTTTTATGCTTTAGCAATTTTTGCATTTTACATACAGGGAATGTTTCTTTTGAATATTAAAAGATATACCCACATTTGCATACGCTGTAAATTTGACGACATTCGTTGTTTTTCAAAAGAGTTCAATTTGAAGCTTTAAACAAGTGTTTTCCACTCCCAGATTACACATAAGGTAACATTTCGGCCAAACCCAATTCTCAAGCCAAATTTTCAGTTTTTTCTAAACTCGAAATTTTACTTCATGCGCCACTAGTACAAAACATTGATTTAATGTAAAGTTTAGCGGTATGTTTTAATCTTCGTAATATGTCAGTGTTTTGTGCCGGTGACGCATGAAGTAAAATTTCGAGTTTAGAAAAGCCTGAATATTTGGTTTGGCTGCTCCGCGCTTCGCGCTACGCGACCAAACCAAATTTTCAGGCTTTTCTAAACTCGAAATTTTACTTCACGCTTAGTCTGGGAGTGGAAAATACTCGCTCAAAGCTTCAAATTAAATTCTTTCAATAAACCAAGCATCGAAAAATGTGCAACGTATGCATATGGAAAAATTCTCGTTATGAAAATGTTCGGTGTTACATAAATCTATCTGTATAATATGGCCCACGATAAAAAAAACATACTGTATACTAGTTTTGGTAGATCAGTCGACAAATTAACTAATTAATTATATACAACGAAAATCAATAGTTCATGTTTTAATTTAATAAATAAAAAGTCCCACCATGTCTCGGGCTTTAGACTGGCTTGTTAAAAATTCAAAAAGAAACATACAAATTCATTTATATCATACAATATTATGACATTTCGAGTGTGTCGGCCCGCCATTTTATAAATTTAGACACTCACAGACAGGACGCACACACGCAGAAATCAGATGACCCACAGATGCCCAGACATCGGACTAAGCAATGTTGACATTTCGCCAAGACGACTAAATTAACCGGCGCGGCTTTTCACACTTTTCCGCGTCCCCTCGTCCTGCCGCCGGATCTGGTACCCCACAGGGATCGCTAATTGCGCCTCTTTCTCTCTCTTTCTCCTCGACGTCAATTAAAGGCACTTATTACCTCCCAAACGTAACATGATTAATGGCATTTTTCACCGGTGCCGTCTTTATACACCTCTTTCCGACCCCGGAGGCACTCAAAACGGGCGTTGACAACGGATTTGTTGTTGACATATCCGTATCGCTCAATTAAATAAACATTTAATGTATTCGTTTCTTTTAATGATAAAATCCAATTCAATTTCTAATTTTTAGGAATTTGTTTTTATAATATTTTGGCCAATTTAAGTTTGATCCAAAATCCTTACGACACACAGTGTACGATTCAATTTTTAAATAATCGATAATAATAGAAATAAAAAGCGGTTAAATTCCTTTCTTCGCTGTTTTTATTTAAGTACTATATGTACATTTCGGACACTGAGTGTCCATTATCAATAGTTAAATACTGTTAACTATTGATAATGGACACTTAATGTCCGAAATGCACAAATAGTACTTAAATAAAACAGAAAGGAATTTAATCGCTTTTTATTACTATTATAACAATCTTTACATAACTCACGAATACATATATAATCGATAATAAAATTAATCAATAAAAAACGGACTTACATAATTGTTTATTTCAATTTTACTACTTGATTTCGCAGGGAATTGGAAGTAAACTGAAATAATTCAGTGTCAGGAATCTTTTTCTGATTTGTATGAATAGTTCTTAGCGATGTATTTGTAATTTTCATACTTCAATAATTTGTTCCGCTGGAACCGTTAAATCGTATACTGTGCGACATCAACAAAGTATTCACAAAAACTAAAGTATTTAAACTGTTTCAAAATAAAATATACCCAAACTTTAAATACAAAATCACTGTGTATGTGTTTGGCCAACTATAAGTTGTATTGGAAAAAATAATGCTTACTAATTTAATACCATGTTCACAAAAAAAATCTCAATGATTGAATAATCGGACTGACTTGCAAATGATTAATTATATGAATTTATGAAAATAATACTATTAAAAGCTTAGGGTTTTTGATCATTGTTGTGTCAAAAAAAAACATCTTTTTAATTACAATAAATCGGTAATCCTGTTTAATCAAAAATAATTAGAATGATATATTTTATAAGTAGTTAATTATACTTTTTAGTTGTCGAAATTATTTGTACGAAACCCAATACATATATTTTTTGCCCTCTTGTCTTTATTTCGAATGAATGTGCATATCTTACTTCTCTTGTGTAAAGCTGGTGAGAGTGGTTGCACTAATTGCCGTTCCTTAATGTAAACATATTAAAAATTTACATGGTCATGTAGAATAATTTCTGGTATTAAGTACAGGAAATTAGGCATTGTTACTCTTTTTTTCGGACGCATAACCATAAAAATTTAATTTTATTTCTCATGTAAAAAGTGTTATTAAAGGAATTATCTAGTCGGTTCGTGTTCGGTTTTTTTGGAAATGTGCACTTTTCCAGGAAAGTTTTTGAAATGTGTAGGGTCGTCTATAGAGCGTGTTAATTTGAATAGGTATTGTTTTCACTATTACTAAATAATAATATATTTTGAAGTACGTATAACATTCTACCAAAGGCCTTTAAATGATTTTTAACATAGTTTTTCCAAGCTAAATTTCAAATGTATCTTGAACAAGTTTCTCATCTTTCACGTGGTGAAACATATTTAACTATGATTTAAAAAAGAAAACACTTGGTCAAATTTCACTAATATTTTGGTTTTTTATTCCAACTAGTTTCGACTTTGAATCATTCTGAGTCATTCTCAAGGAGTGAGAATGACTCAAAGTCGAAACTAGTTGGACTAAAAAACAAAAATTTAGGTGAAATTTAACCAAGTGTTTTCTTTTTTAAATCATGTATTTAAAAAAAAATATTTTTTGATTATTTTTTCCAACCGCACTGTGTATTATAATCGGTCAAAAATTGTCCCCTATTTTTTTTTACGGAAATACATATTTTGTGATCTCGGGAATCCGAACCAAGTGTTATCTTAAAGATGTCGATCTGTTCAGAGATTTATGCGCAAACGGCTATTTCATTCAATTTAATTTTTTGATTCTCCTCCATAATATCTCCAGAATATCAACGTTTGGGTGAAATGCGGAAACCCGAAGTGGATGTTTCTTCTTACCGTTTTCTATGTGTCCCGTAAGTTATAAACATAATTGAAAAATCTTTCAAATAAAAGTTGCAGATTTCATTTCATAAATAAATACTTGTTTGTTGTATAATTTAGTATCCGTCGGGGTATTAGCTCGGGAAGTAGTTGTTTCAATGAGTGTTTCATATAATCTTTGTAAGACTAACTTGTTGTAGATTGCGAAAAGAATCGCACTTTTAATACTTGTTTGTTGTTGATCGGTCAGTTTTGGGATTATCATGAAAATAGTGAATTTTTGAATCTTATTGCTCTGTCTCTTTAAAAATCAATAATACGTGATTAGAATAATCATATATTGTTTTAGTTTGCGATCGGTACCTGTGTTGGCCACAGCAGATTTGTTTTGTTTATTATTCTCGGTCGTTATTTTGAGCAAGTATCTTTTGTTTTTCCGGTTTTTGTAATAGCTATAAACGATTGTGTCTGTCGGTTCGAACTGTGGGAGTTTCTTATAAATTGGCTGATGTGTTCATTGGATAAATGGAAGAGAGTTGGCGGATCTATTTCGGTAAAACGAGGGGAGAGGAAGAGCCGTGTCTGGAACGGCTGTTTCTAATTGTGCGTGTAACGCGTTCAAAATTAGAATTATCCGAAATATTCTCATCCGGAAGTGCGGATTTTTCTTACACGACCAAAAATAAAAAGAAAATTGAAGATGAGCAAAAAAAGCGCGATAATAAAGTAATAGTTCGGAATTATGGTTTTCTGTGCTTTTTCGATATGAAAATTTGTAGAATGGGATGAATTATGATAACAAGACTGCAGAATAATAATATATAATATAATATACAGAGAGTTTTATATAACACCGAACATTTTCATAACGAGATTTTTTCTTTTAAGTATCCATATGCATACGTTGCACATTTTCTGATGCTCGGTTTATTAAAAGAATTCAATTTGAAGCTTTAAGCAAGTGTTTTCCACTCCCAGGCTAAGCATGAAGTAAAATTTCGAGTTTAGAAAAGCCTGAAAATTTGGTTTGGTCGCGTAGCGCGAAGCGCGGAGCGGCCAAACCAAATTTTCAGGCTTTTTTAAACTCGAAATTTTACTTCATGCGCCACCGGTACAAAACACTGATTCAATGTTAAGTTTAGCGCTGTGTTTTAAACTTCGTAATATGTCAGTGTTTTGTACCGGTGGCGCATGAAGTAAAAGTTCGAGTTTAGAAAAGCCTGAAAATTTGGTTTGGTCGCGTAGCGCTTCGCGCTACGCGACCAAACCAAATTTTCAGGCTTTTTTAAACTCGAAATTTTACTTCATGCTTAGTCTGGGAGTGGAACACACTCATTTTAAGTTTCAAATTGAACTCTTTAAAAAAAACAACGATTATATAAAGATTTACGGCATATACGCTGTAATTAGGCATGTATACTTGAAAGAAAAACTCCCTGTATGTACAAAAAAATATGAAATATATTTATGTAAAAGCGGTCTTGAAATAGCGAAATCAATATTTTTATCAGTAACCCCCCCCCCAATTTTTTTTTCTAGCTACCGAATGAATTAAGGCATTAATTGCGATTGATTGGCTCCAATTTGTAATGGTCATATAGGCAACATCATATAGGCACATCACTTAAAAAGTAAAGGCGTCAAATTGTATTGGATGAAAATTTTCTGGGCTTTTCTAAATTCGAAATTTTACTTCATGCGCCACGCGTATAAAACACAGATTTCAAGTGCAGTTCGAATATACATACATTTCACAATATTTTAGTGTTTTATACGCGTGGCGCATGAAGTAAAATTTCGAATTTAGAAAAGCCCAGAAAATTTATCTCGGGTCGCTGCGAGACCCTCGACAAATTTTCACGGGGCTGTTCTAAACTCGAAATTTTACTTCATGCTTAGTCTGGAAGTGGAAAACACTGGTTTATAGCTTCAAATTGAACTTAAAAAAAAGGAATATTTAAAGATTTACAGAAAATAGGCTCAATTTGGAATACGTATACTTAAAAGTAAAACTCCCTGTGTCTGTTTGCTCCGGAGAAATATGAATAATTATAAACCATAATGAAGATAACAATTAATTCTCAAAAACATTTAATAATTAATATTATACACAATTAACGTTTGTTAAACAATGGCGGCGACAAAGAAAAAACATGTATTTTTAATCACCCGAAAAACTAGATTTCGTTCTTACTAATTAATAAAAAAATATTTATTTGCTTTTTATTTTTTTGTGGCAAAACCGTACAAGATATCAAACATTATTAAGAGACAAAAAAGCTTTTAAATGTACTAATCTTTCAAGATGTATTTTTTAAATTTTTGTAAAGTGCGCAAAAAACAACTTTTGTTCTACCGCAGAAATCTCCGTTCGTTTCACCTCTTTATCTTTAGTTTACGAAAATCTAAACACATAAAAAATTAATTAAGCCAAATCACGCAAAAATTAATTACAGTCTCATATCAGCATATTATTATATGTAGTCTTTCTTTTTTTTTATTGAAATAACATATAATTTTAACCATAGAAAGAAATGGAATCTAAATTGGTGTGAATTCGCACTTGTTTTAAAAAAAAATTGACAACAAGGACAAATACGCCGTATCTTTTCTTCATTCATTATGAGTATATATCATGTTGACTGAAGTATAGTATTAACTAAATTTGGTTTTGTCTTAGTTCTAGATAATCATTGTTGATTTTGAAGACAAACCATATAATAAAGTGGACCTGAAAACATGACTCAGGTATCGCTTATTAAATTTTAAAAAATCAATGGACTTTATTGTACGTATTTCTTCTATTGTACCTTATTACTGTTATGTATTTTTACTTAATACGTAACAATAAATTTACTTGGGCTATAATTTAACATAAAGACAATTTAACATAAAGAAAAATTGAGTTTGTCAATAGTTTGCAGAATATTTATATATATATATATATATATATATATATTTATATATTATGTTTTATATTTTATGGGCTATAATTGTTTTCTGTGATCAAAGGGTTTGTTTTATATTAAATTAATTAAAAGAAAACGCTATGCTATGCTATATTTGGATTTGCCGGTGCAAACGCTATCTCTTGCGCAAAACGCTCAATACTTTTTAGACAACCTGATATTTTTAAAATTTAAATATCAAGTTGTCTAAGAAGTATTTAGCGTTTTACGCTAACGTGTGCGCCGGCTAATCCAAATTTTGAAGCTTTTCTAAACTCGAAATTTTACATCGTGTTTCATCTGGGAGTGGAAACACTCGTCCGAAACTTTGAAAATTGATCGCTTTTATAAAATCGACGAATTTCTGAAAATTTGCTTCGTATACATTATGTATATTTAAAAGAAAAGATCCAGGTGTAATATAATAAGTTATTCTTAAAAATTGTTAAAAGAAATGCAGAATTTGACCTAAAATCAACTTTTAGAGTAAACTCTATAATTGCTTGGTCGTAAGTGCCTAAACAAATCACCAGGGAGAGCACAAGAAATAGGAAAATATGCCTTATCGGAAATATAAAACGACGAATATCTAACATTGAAAATAAATCCAGATTCTTTTTTTCCAAAAATCGGTGTTAGTAATTTAAACGCAAACCGATTTAAAATCTAAAAATGTAATTGACTGAGAAGATTTTAGTTGGCCTGCCTTGCATTTTAATAGGTTGAAAATTGATTCAAAATGTTTACTTTTTGTTTATTTTCATCAAATCAAAAATAAACTCACCAATACTAAAAATAAAGTTAGCTACTCAGTTTCATCTCAGGTATATATGTTTTTTTTTTATCATTTTTCCCATTTTGAATACATCAAAACGCTAAAAAATCTCACAAAAACGAACATCTAGCTCTTGTCATATTCTTAAGCATTTAAAACATTTAACAATTTAAAATACAGCTTATTTAACAAAATAATAATCAAACTAAAAATTTAAAAAGATTCTTGGACATTAACTTATTTAGTATTCAATAGGCTTTCATTTAAGTTGTTTCGCGTGTTTGTAACTGAAAAATGTTATTGTTTATTGTTTATTTACGGATATCCATTTAAAATAAATACATTATGCTTAGTCTAAAATAAGTTAATTAAAAGTAATAATTAAGTTAAAATATATAAAATCACAAACAATATACACAACAGATTAAAATCAAAATGCTCATAACTATGCTAAAAGTCCTGTATTGCAAACAATCTGAGCCATTATTTTTTTCCCATTAAAAACATTTAAAGCAAACTAAATTTCCTCAAAATGGCGATTAAGAAATATCAGGTTTAATTAAACCTGATATTTCTTAATCGCGATTTTTAGGAAATTTTAGTTTGCTTTAAACATTTTTTCTCGGAAAAAATTAATGGCTTAGATTGTTTCTAATATTGATTGGGAAAGCCTAAGATTATTTAAAGAATTTTAAAAACTGTTTTATAAATTAATAGTTTATGTTGGAGAAAATAGTGATTTTGAGATTTTGAGAAACATATTTATTTATAAATGAAACACGATTTTAACTTTGTTTGTATAACTGAGACTTTATTGAGTGACTATAGTTTCGACAACTTTAACTTGTCATTTTCAAACTTACTTTGACTTTGAGTTTGAAAATGACAAGTTAAAGTTGTCGAAACTATAGTCACTTAATAAAGTCTCAGTTATACAAACAAAGTTAAAATCGTGTTTCATTTGTGAATTATGATGTATAACGAAGTAGAAGCCTCCACCGTTAATATTTATTTATGTATGATATTATTGATCAGCAAACTATAAACTAATTATAAATACGCGTAATGTTGATGATTTTTGACAATTTAAATGACTGATTTTTTTTATTTTGTCATTGTTATAATAGGTAATAGAAATATTTATTGATTATCGATAGAGTCTGTGAATTTTGATAAACCAATTTGACATTATTTCATATAAATAAAGTCAAATTGGTCTATCAAAATTCACAGAAGACAATCAGTTGCAACAAACAGTCGTCATTTTTACAATGTTTATGATTTTAGTCGTTAATCGTGATAATAGTAAATTTTCAATGTTTGGGGATTTTCATAATTTTTGTTACTAATTTACTTCTGGCAATCAAAGTGGTAATTTTTATGATCTTTGTCAATTGACACACTATCCGAAATTTTCTTTAAGGGTCCGAGATTTTTATAAATATTAAAAATATGACTTTCGTCGATTTTCGTGCATTTTCATGTTTCTGCAATTTTCAGTGTGTTGGGATTTTTAAATTATATCTGATATTAGAAAATAAACACATTTAATTTGAAAATCACATCAAACAAAATTGTGAAAGCTAAAATTTAATCATTTTTGAGGTCAGATTCAAAAACGTATGCGTATGTCTTTGTTATGTATTCAATTTTAGAATTGAATCTTTTTTGAAAAATAAAATATTTTTCAGTTAATTCTTGAATTTTGGAGGCGTTCACTTCGTGCTACATTTTCAATGTTGATATAAAGAAAACACTTAACTTTTTTATACCACTTTTATTTTACTTTCGTGACTAGTTTCAATTACGCGATAATCATTTTCAAACTAAGTTAGTTTGAAAATGATTACCGTGTAATTAAAACTAGTCACGAAAGTAAAATAAAAGTGGTATAAAAAAGTTAAGATTTTTCAGTTAGTTTTATATAGATTATTTAAATCGGATGAATTATTACAATTTTAAAACAAAAAATGCACTTAAATTAATAAAAATTTTCCAACAATATTCTAGAAAACCAATCGAGATATTTTAATTTTATTTAAAGAAGGTCAAAGATTGATTATTTCTGACTCAACTCGATGAATTTTATGTTGATTAAAATAATCCGCTGATTTTTTCTAAAAACAAAATAAAATTTAAATGTTGTTTCCAAAAATTGTATTTTTGGACGATTTTTTTTTTAAAACAAGTTGACAAGTATTTTATTTTTTACAATCTATTTAAACAAAAAATGTTAAAATGGTTTTCTTCCAACATTTTTATTTGAATTCCTGTCAATATTTTTAGAATACTGATTAAATAATAATAAAACCAAATTTTCAGGCTTTTCTAAACTCGAAATTTTACGACACGCGTATAAAACACTGAAATATTGTGAAGTTAGAAATACACTAAAAAGATACCTTAACATATTTTTCCAATAATCGAAATATTTAAATTAACATTTCTCTTCGCGTATTTTCAAATCAGGTTAAATAATACACTTATGCATTGTATTATTTAACTTATTTGGTTAGTAATTGAAAAGAAATTAATAATGTTGCGTTATTGCATCAATGGCGTTAACCCATTTATCAATCTCGTATTCACATTTACTGTTAAAAAATGTGTTATGTATTTGCTAACACTAAATAATTCTAAATAAACATAATATATAAAATTACGAAAATGTTATTCGTGAAAATGCAAACAATATCTTAATTAACAAGACAACTTAGGACAATAAATATCCATTGAAACAATTACTTCCCGTGCAAATTCTTCTGCGGATATTGAGTTTTACAATGAAATATTCAAAATCTTATTTGATTTGATTTGTTACAACGCTCTATCAAAGTATATGTAGCATTTAGGTCAAATTCTTTTCAAACCAACTAACAAATAAAAATTAAAAATGAGGAGAAATAACAAGAAATTAGAAATGAAAGGACTTTGATTAAAAATAATGTCTTAGGCCATCTATAGACGCGTTTCGAGATTTATCTCTCCTCAGTATAGCTTTGCTTATGACGTTTAAAAATCTGTTTTTCTAAATAATTCAAACAGTTTGATAAATTAAATATTTGGCATTTTCGCTGCTGTTGGGAACTTTTTTCGCTCCCCCCTGACATCTGCCCGCACCAACCCTCCGGTTGTGAATCTCTGTTCTAAAGCGACGTCTTCGAACAAAATGCTGCATATGTTGTTTCATAACATTATTTTCAAATAACAATAAATGAATTCTTAATTTTAAACTTAATACTTTTTAGACAACCATATATGTATATGAAACGGATTCACTATTTCTACCTTAAATTCACATAATTTCAAAAGATTTAATAAAACATTACGTTACCAAGCAAGCTCACATATAAATAAATACGCATTAACATAAAATGGCGCCTGTTTTCATGATTGTGACGAACGCTCGGAACGAATTTATGGAAAACCGCGTAAAAATTCCACGCAATTACCTCATAGTGCTCACAACAACAAACAAACAAAAAAAGAAAATTGCACATAAATCACAAAAAATATTTACAACTAGAAGTAAAAACCATAAAAAAAACTACTAGTATTTAAATGATAATGCAATTTAGAAAAAAAAGCTATCGCGGTGAAGGTGGAATTGAAATTATGTAGAAAGACAAAATAATTACTATAATATATGTATGTATGGCAATGTTTAATGATAATTCATTCAAAACTTAATAATTCAATGACGTTAATGGTATTTTTCTATTTCACGATACAAATTTAATTAGAAACAATAACAATTGCTAACATTATTATACAGGATGTCCGTATTTCGACAAAATGTATGGGGATCTTAGTTACTTAAAGGTTAAATTGGGACAATGTTGCGTATTTTAGGGCGTAACAGTAATCTGAAAACAATTTTGAAATATCTTTTTCTGTTTTCGAGATATCAACAAAAAACAGATTTTTTTAAAAATCGTTCTAATTTTTTTATTCAAAAACTACTGAATCTGGACATTTAGAACTTTGACAATATACCTTTAAATGAGGAATCTAGTAGAATTTTTTTTAAGATAACTATAACATTTACCCGGGAACCATAGCCAACTTTAGATTTTCTTATGAGCGCCATTTTAGATTTTTATATTTTTTTAATTTTTTTTTTTCTGAACTCACTGATGTATCACACTAATTTATTTTAGATTTGATATTAAAAATTATAATATTTTCTTTTTTGCAAATAGTGCCTTGGAAACAATGACGTCATATCTATTAATGAATAAAATCTTGACAGCAGTAAATCATTGTTAGCAGTCAAAATTATTTAATAGCTGTCAATCTTTTGTAATAATAATAATAAGTATTGTTTATAACACAAAACATAAATTAAAAAAATGTTGATGGTCATTTCCCCCTTAAAGATATGATGACCTAAATATCAACAGTATGAAAAAGTTGCATAAACTAAATTTATTCTTTTTTTATTATGATTTTTCCAAAACTATTCACAAAAAAATTAATTCTTCCATTTTCACTACATCTCAATAAATATTGATCACCATCACATTTAAGCGTAATATATTTTGAACTTTACTGTAAATCAGTGGTTTACACGCGTGGCGCATGAAGTAAAATTTCGAGTTTAGAAAAGCCCCGTGAAAATTTGTCGAGGGTCGCTGCGCGACCCTCGAAAAATTTTCTACGCGGGGCTTTTCTAAACTCGAAATTTTACTTCATGCTTAGTCTGGGAGTGAAAGACACTCGTTAGTTTTAAATACATCACAACTGGTGATGTATTTTAACAACAATTATGGGTCCTAGGAGTTGTCAAATGAGTGAGTTACTCAACTATTTCCAAGGCACTCATTACAAAAAACATAAGATTAAAATTTTACATATAAAATGTACAATAAACTAGAAGTATAATTCAGAAAAAAAATTCTTCCAAAAGATATAAAAATCCAAAATGGCGCCCGTAAGAAAAACAAAAATTGGCTATGGTCCCTGGGTAAATGTTATAGTTATCCTAAAATAAATTATGTTACTAGATTTCTCGTTAAAAAGTGCCTGTATAATGTCAAAGTTGTAAATGTCTGGATTCAACGGTTTATGAATAAAAAAATAAACTCAGATATGAACGAGCCTGTGTCGTTTGAGCGTTAAGAATGGTATTTATTTATGTCGTTTAGCTGTTGAGGTCTTTAGGTTGGGATGTCTAGAGTTAGGGAATCATACCAGCCGGCTTGTTTTGTCCTTTATTTGATAGCTATAACAATAAATGTGAAGAGTTTTATACGCGTGGCGCATGAAGTAAAATCTCGAATTTAGAAAAGCCTGAACATTTGGTTTATTCGCTTCGCTTTGTGAACGTTTTTTATCAACAACGAATGCCTGAAAATTTAAAATTTAAATATCGAGGTATACTTAAAAAAAATTATTAATTAATTATGTATTTCTTATCCTATATGTGTATAGGATAAGAAATGATCGAACCAATTCTGTAAGAAACAAGTTAAAGTAACGTATATATTCTTCTGTCACTTCAGAAAACGTTAAAGAATAACATATAAGTTAAATTTAATATTTTGTTTACAGAATCGGCCCGATTCGGTCCGATTCGGCAAGATGTAACTTTAATAGTTACAAAAGAAACAACGCTAGTGTTCAAAGAGTTCAATTTGAAGCTTAAAACAAGTGTTTTCCACTCCCAGACTAAGCATGAAGTAAATTTTCAGGCTTTTCTAAACTCGAAATTTTACTTCATGCGCCACGCGTATTAAACAGTGAATGCACTGAAATATTGTAAACGAGTAAACTTTGCTTGAAATCAGTGTCTTATACACGTGGCGCATGAAGTAAAATTTCGAGTTTAGGAAAACCTGAAAATTTGGTTTGGTCGCTCCGCGCTACGCGACCAAACCAAATTCTCAGGCTTTTCTAAACTCGAAATTTTACTCAAACGAAAAAATTCACAAGAAATTATGATTTAAAACTTTTCTAAAAGAAAGAACACTAATATACTCACGACCTAAACAGTCTGACATTGCCATATAAGCGAAAAGTTAAATTTACGTACATATTTTTCTGTCACTTCACCGTCATTTGGTATTTGTTATGTATAGTTAGAATTTGACGTTAAAGAATAACATATTTAATATTTCGTTTACAGAATCGGCCCGATTCGGCCCGATGTAACTTTTATAGTTACATGACAAAAAAAAAACGCTAGTGTTCAACTAAATATTCGTTAATTAACTGGATTTTTTTAAATTTAGATATGCGCATCACAGATTTTTAAAATTAAAGTGATTTATAAATTTTGAATACAAGTAATGCAAATGGAGTAAATGCTCAATTTTACGAAATTGCATTTTTTATCATTACCTTTTAAATAACTTCTTCTGGAATAACATTTTACCGCATTTAACAGGATATACGTTCAAATTGGCAATAAATCAAGAAATTCCACAATAATAGGTGTGTGTAGAATAAAAGAGGGCATTTAAATTAATCGTCGATTTTAATTATCTTAATTAGAAGTGAAATGCAGTAATATGCTGATTCCGTTCGGTGCATTGTCTGCAATATTTTTCCTACTTTTAATAATAGATCGTAATTATCGTTCTTCTTCTACCTTCTATTAAAAGTCGGAAACGGACAATTTGCGAAATTTCCATTTTAAAACGCCATTTATTATCGTTTCGTTTTCTTTCATTTCTCACAAATTCTGAACGTTTCTCTTTCCTCCGACAAGCTGTAAAAATTCAAATTTATTTTGTCGTTATGTTTAAAAATGCTCTCATTGTTAGTTAGGATAATAATCATATTTAATAGTTTTAAAGAGGAAATAATAAATTACGCTATGAATATTGATGGAATCAACAAATTTTCTAATGATTCATGAGCTCTATATGTTTTTTATGTGGATATAATAATAATATATGAATAGAATAAAATGTATGGTGGAACAATTGCAAATGATATCCGTTTGAAAACAATTTTTCGTGCATTAAATGTTCCGTTCTAAATTCCATTGCAGTTCCGGTTCCATTTAATGTGCGTCAAACCATGTAAATTTTCGTAATCATCTCACAGATATAAAATACACACAGAACATTTCTATTTCTAATCTCACGTGTTTTTTGAATGATGTTAGACTAGACAAGACTAAAAAAGACTAGACTAGACTAGACTAAAGAAGATGACACGCATTATTATTGCGTGAATATTATCAAAAGATTGGCGATTTATCCATCATAGCACTTTCCCCGTTAAAGATATGATGGTTTAAATATTAAGAACAGTTCGACAAAATATATCATGGAATATATATCATATTTATCATGATATATATCGACATACAGAGAGTTTCTGTAACACCGAACATTTTCATAACGAGAATATTTCTGTTATGTATACATATGCATACGTTGTACATTTTCCGACGTTCGGTTTATCAAAAGAATTCAATTTGAAGCTTTAAACAAGTGCTTTCCACTCCCAGGCTAAGCATGAAGTAAAATTTCGAGTTTAGAAAAGCCTGAAAATTTGGTTCGGTCGCGTAGCGCGAAGCGCGGAGCGACCAAACCAAATTTTTAGGCTTTTCTAAACTCGAAATTTTACTTCATGCGCCACGCGTATAAGATACTGAGTTCAAGCGAAGTTTACTCGTTCACAATATTTCAGTGCTTTCATTGTTGAATACGCGTGGCGCATGAAGTAAAATTTCTAGTTTTGAAAAGCCTGAAAATTTGGTTTGGCCGCGTAGCGCTTCGCGCTACGCGGCCAAACCAAATTTTCAGGCTTTTCTAAACTCGAAATTTTACTTCATGCTTAGTCTGGGAGTGGAAAACACTTGTTTTAAGCTTCAAATTGAACTCTTAAAAACAAAAGCGTATGCATATGTATACCTAGTAGAAAATTCCCTGTATGTATACTTAAAACAAAAACAGATTAATCTGATGGCTGTTTGCCAAATCTACTGAATGCGCACTTGATTCAACTAACATTTTCGTTTCAGCTTACTTTTTTTTTTGGGAACATTAATTACTTTCTGATTTAACACTATGTCCTAAAAAAGACAGTCAAATTAAAAGTGTTATTTTATTCAGAATGCGTTGCTTTTGTTCGTTCTGCCTTTAAAACAAGTAAACCTAACCTAATTTACCATAACATCAGCTAATTTTTGAAAATTTGTTAGATCATATGCAACTGTTATTAGGTTAGGTTAATTTTCAATTTGTCGGGTTAAGTTAGTCCGTAACCAGTTAGATACTTAGGTTAGTTCATAAAGGCGATACAAATTTCTAACGAGTGTTTCCACTCCCTGTTAAGCATGAAGTAAAATTTCGAGTTCAGAAAAGCCTAAGAATTTGGATTTGAATCGCTTCGCTCGCGCGCCCCGGCAAATCCAAATTTTCAGGCTCTTCTAAACTCGAAATTTTACTTCATGCGCCACGCGTATAAACAACAATTTGATGTTAAGTTCAAAATATGCTCAAGTAGACACCCATAGAAAATTGACTCACGAGCTACAGTTTAAGAAACACTAATGTATATGATCGATATAATAATCGACATAAAACAATCGAGATGTTTTAATAATCGACTAACTTGGTTATCGTATCTCGATTAATCGCATCACTAGTGTAATGTATAAATAAGATTTTGAATGTTAATTCCTTTATATAGGAATTTTATATCTGCCCCAATTATTTTAGAGTAAACATGTAAATTATTTGGATGATGATCAATTGTTAATGAACATTTGTGGAAAAAATGGGTCTTCTTAAAACCATTTTTTAGCTTATATGTTTTCAAATTAATTTTTAGGGCATTTACCGAGAACTTTTATTTTAAAAGCTCACATGATTTTAAGGCTAATTATTTTTGTTTTCGTTATTGGTAACTTAAAAAAACGGATATATTTAGGTATTTTTTGAAAGAAAATAGTTATTTACAATCAACAAATCTGTATTTATTTTGGATATGTTAGTTTGGTGTTCTTTATTGTATAATCAAAAATGATTGTTTGTAATTTATAAAAATATAACGTAATCCTGATCATATAGTAGATTGTTTGACAAGTTTTGAAAGCTTCGGTTTGCATGCGAATATTAATTTACATTTACGAGCCAGCAGGGTATGAGTAGCTTTCAGAGCGTGTTTTAACACTCTGTTTTTCCTACGACCAAACAGCGGCGGCGTTAATTGTTCTTCGTCACTACTCATTTTATTTTAATAATTTTGAGACTGACGTTTGAGGATTTTACTTCCAAAACTAGTTTTAAAAATTCAAATTTGAAGCGTGAGTAGCTTTCAGAACGTATTTAACACTCTGCATTTTCTACGACCAAACAGCGGCTTCGTTGATTGTTCTTCGTCACTACTCATTTTATTTTAATAATTTTGAGACTCACGTTTAAGGATTTTACTTTCAAAATTGGTTTTAAAAATTCAAATTATTGGTCGTAAATTGCAACCATGCATTAAAGTAGGCAATTGTATATTTGTATTTTGACAAGTAATGACTTGTCAAAATACAAATATACAATTGCTTACTTTTAAAGGTATTGCGACGATGTGTCTGTTTTTGGAGGCGGTCGTAGGAAAAATAAATGTCAGGTACATTTTTTTTTAATAAAAATCTAAGCAATGATTAATTTAATGAATTTTGTATTTAATAAATTGAAAATACCAATTTTTGTGCCATTTCTGAGAAATTATAAATATATTTTCGATGCATTTTTAACCATACTTATAAAGGATTTTTTTTGTTTCATGTGAATTTCAATAAATTCATAAAAATTCAAGATTATAGAAATCAGTAATAGCTTCTCGGGTTTCATGGAATCGGTGCGCACCTAACGCGGACAGTGCCGTCATTCCGCTGTCTTTGTTTACAAACCGCGTTATTTTGTCCGCCAAAATAAATGCACTGGAAATGGAGCACTCACTACATGGGCCAGTGCCGCTTTCTTGCCCTCAGTCGGCTCGAATGCACATTTTTATGCAAAAAGTTCGAAAGCAGAAAACGCAAAACCTCGGCACTAGGGCAGTAAACAGAAAACGCTATAATAATACTAAAGTCAATAAAATTCGAGAATATTTACAGAAATAGTTGAAAATATCTAAGTTAGTAAAAACCGTGAATATTGTCAACATTTTAAAAAATAATGATAAGACAACCAGTTTCGTCGAAACGAATAAAATAGTACAAATCAACAAACATTAATTGATAAAATGTTGAATTTAATAGAATTATAAACAAATTTGACATATAACATATATTTTAAATAATAATAAATTATATTTTTTTCTAATGCAAGCCTATGAAATAATCACATCGTTGAATAGCTCAAAAAAATATCTATAAAAAAGTGTTGATAAAACGTTTTTGATGCCAGTTAAAAAAATGGCGGATATGATCGTTACGACAAGATGGCCGCCTTAGAAAAAAAATGGTTACACGCGTATTGTAGCAATCAACACCAGATTTTATAATATATACCGTGCGATCGTTTAAAACATGATTTAGAGTAGGCTTTGAGTTTTAAATTAGATTGGCACTACTGACTCTTAACACATAGTTTAGCATAACCTCAATTTTATTCCATCATTCAATTAGCAGTCTCGGCAACCGCACAAAAAAATGCCGCCTACTCTAAATCATAATGTATATTTTCTTCATTTTTGAAGTTGTTACAGCGTAAACCCTTTTTCGTGGGACACACAGTACGTTGATTTTGTTTTAGATTGATTTTATGAAATTATCAGTTACACCGTACAATTCACGTCTTTCATTCTATGAAATGATTAATTTTTAATCTCACATTAATTAATTTTACAAATGTTTATTGCGTCTAACCAAATCTAGCGCTTTCAAAATATGATGATTTTTTTTTTGGGATATGTAGGTATACTTGGAATAAAAACCCCTGTATAAATATGTAAAGTTATTTAAATTAAATAACACTTGGTATTGTTTCACAAATTAAAATTTTATTCCGACTAGTTTCGGTTTGTTAGACCATTTTAAAAGGAATATGATAAAATCTGGTGATTTTTAAAACGTTATTTTACTGCCGACACTGCAAATATGCCTAATCAACAAAGCATTTGTTTTCATTTCATAGAACGAAAGACGTGAATTGTACGCTGTAACTGATAATTTCAACAGCCGCCGTTCCTAGAAATTTGTTTGTTTTAATCTATGTGTTCGTTGTAAGCAACATCAATGCAATTTTTGGATACGTTATTCTACGAACCGATTATTTTGTTTGTTATATCCAATTGTACATTATAGCCGGTGTCGTTATAAACGATTTTGACTATATTTTGAAAAAACAAGAAATCATTATAAATAATAAACAAAGTATCAAATTGTAAGTTTATCGGTTCATAGTAATGAAAAAGAATAAATCTAAGTAAAAACAAGATTGAAAAGTCATTAAATTATAGTGAAAACCAAAATAAATATAATTAAGCAATTAATAACCACTTTATTAAAACCGAAATTGCACATCCCCGGCGCAAGTTTTACTTAAAAGCTCATCAACTCGCCAGATTGCCCATCATTAAACTGCACTCTCCTCCACAAAGTTATAACTTACATTCAATACATTGTATTTAAGTAGTAATAAGAAGGTAAACATACGATAAGACACGTGAGTATTGCTAATTCACCTGCAATGCAAACTGGAATTTTATAGGCGACCTTTTCCAACGCACTTAACTTTATTATTATGAATGGATTAGTCATCCTTAAGCCGTTGTCGGAGGTGGGAAAATTGTCCATTGATTACTGGCGAGAAAAAAAAAATTACGTAAAGAACCGCGGAAGTGGAGGAATGTGGATTTTTTGTGAAAGGAAAGGACATATCCACGCACTCTATAAATAGAATTTTAATTGCGATTCGTGTCTTGCATTTGCCTCTTTTTTCAATTGGTTTGTTGTTTATGCTAATGATTGATAATTATTATGTTTGTATTTAACATCATATAATCATATAAATACTAAACTTATGTTTGAAAAGTTATTTTTTGTAATCACCATTAAAAATTCACTATTTGTTTTAATTTTAAAATGATTTAAAAGGACAAGATTAATATTTTTATGGTAAGATGACAAACAAAATTAAAAGCCTAATTTTTGGTTTATTGCGTTTTGTAATTAATTCTTTGTGGTAATTCATTATTATTGAAGGTCAATTATTACCTTCAAACTTTTATTAGACAGGAATTTATGCCTGCCCGGCGCATTCACCACTTTCGCTTTTTGCAGAATGTTTAGTTTAGATTGCTTAAATGCCAAGAGTGTCTATTTTAAATAAATGCTATTTTTGTAAAAGATTTAATTGTAGTTGGTAAAACCAGACAGTTATATACTTCTTTATGAAGGTTATTTTGGGTTTTTCTAAACTCAAAATTTTACTTCATGCGCGACGCTTATAAAACACTAAAATAGTGTGAAATTTATGTATATTTGAACTTCACTTGAAATCAGTGTTTTATACGCGTGGCGCATGAAGTAAAATTTCGAGTTTAGAAAAGCCCAGACATTTTTTTTTTGGAAAACACTAATTTATAGCTTCAAATTAAACTTTTTTAACGAACATCTGAAGGTTGAAGTATATAGCTATAATTGGGATATGTATACTTAAAAGAAAAACTCCCTGTATAAATTACCTATAAAGTAAAACGTTTTAAAACATAAATGTTTATGAAACATGATGAAGATTTTGTACGAAATTTGGGGAACTTTATGACTCCTTGCTTATTAAATCATGGGAAAATTCGAGATCGATGATGGGGTCATTCTCCGTCGACGGGTCAAACCAACAGCTTAATTGCTTTGAATTTTAACTAATGCTAATTGTTAGAATATTTTCTTGAGTTCAACCAACTGTGTCAGTTGTCAAAAACACATTTGAAGTTGATAAGTTTGTAACAATTCAATATTAGAAAAGCAGGGGGTCTACCCAAAACAGAAAAAATGGCAAGTGGTCTACGAGACAAAAAGTTTGGAAACCTATGACCCAAATATAAGATTTAGAGGTAGAATTTTACCGCATAAGCACTCTATTTCTCCATATTAACGGTCCTCCACATACCAAATATACCTGGCCTACAACACGGCACACGACCCTTTCAAAATAAACTTTTTTTTAAAGTTTTAAATCAGTTATTACTAAAATAACTCCTTCAGAATAACAACAATCAATTAAAATAGAACTTCAACCAGAGCACAGTTAATAGAGAGTTTTAGTTTATCTATAATTTAAAAAAGAAAACACTTGGTTAAATTTCACTAATATTTTGGTTTTTGTTTCCAACTAGTTTCGACTTACACAAGGAGAGGCCAGGCCTTGAGAATGATTCTAAGTCTAAACTAGTTGGAATAAAAAACCAAACTATTAGTGAAACTTAACCAAGTGTTTCTTTTTTAAATCATAGTTAAATATGTTTCAACACGTGAAAAATGACAAACTTTTAGTTTATTGTTTTAGGAAATACGGTAAGGCTAATATCTACGCTAAACTTGCAAGTTGCCCGGTAACCGTTTGCATTACCAGGCAACAAGCAAGTTTAGCGTAGACGTTAGCGTCATCGTATTACGAAAAACTATAAACTAAAACTCCCTATTCAGGTTTCTACCTGCTTTAATCAAAACCATTCATTTGTATATCAGCAGGGCTTGTCCCATGTGCTAAACTGCGCCTATTTTCCACAAAAACAATATTTCTTATATTTCATTATTATTTTTTTATATTAATATTGATATTCTAATATTATGTTTATGATTTAAATATGGTAAAACTATGTATATATTTTAGCATTTATCTAAAGAACATTCGCGGATCTATTTATTAAGTTTTAAATTATATTTATATTTTCGACGTTATAGGTACAACTTTTTGGAAAATATGTAATTATCAAACGCTGGTTAAACTTTTGAGTTGAAAATACTGACTCACAGGCCAGGCGCTAGGGTCACTGGCGCCCCCTTGCGAATTTAATGCCAGAGCTGTCAAATCGCTGATTTCGTCACCAAATCTGAAGTTTTTCAGTTTCGGATTTAGACAAATTGTTTTAGGTATAAATAAAATTGCCAATTCTTTGTTGCAGAATACTTCAAACATTAAAAGTGCGATGTTTTTCGCAATCTACAACAAGTTAGTCTTACAGACTATATCAAACACTCGTTGAATCAACTACTTCCGACGGACATTGAATTATACAACAAGTGTTTGCTGTTACATACCGTAACCTACTGCAAATGTAACAATTTGGGTCAAATTATTCAGGCCATCTATAGACGCCTTTCGAGAGTTATCTCTCATCAGTATAACTTTGCCATTCCCTCTAAACAATTTGACACCTTGTTTCAGATCCATAAGTGGCAAAATTCTAGTGCTTTTAACGACAAATCAAGTGATTTAATGAGAAAGCCATTAATGTGAAATATTAAAGTTAACACAGTCGAATCTTTGAATGTCAAAACTCTGACATTTATAACGAATTTTACCAATATTATTTTTTGATAAGTGCGGCGTCTAAATTTTATGAAATATTTCCGCAGCCTATCAATATTACAGTTTTAAATAAAATGTATGCAGGGATTTTTTCTTTTACAGCAACATTTGGTTAGACGAAATATTCATTTGTTAAACTTATTACGTGAGATCAAACATAAAATTTAGCTGAATGTACTATTGTGAACTTAACAATCAGCCTGAAAATTTGGTTTGGTTGCTCCGCTTTGCTACTCGACCAAGAAAACATAACATGTTTATTTATTTATATCGTTACTAAAATTTGAAACGTTTACTAATATTTGCCACAATAATCTCGGAACCATTGACAATGATTGTAAACAACTGTTTTGAATCTGGAACTTTTCCTGACCAAATGAAAAAGGCAAAAATTATACCGGTTTATAAGAAAAACGGTCCCAAAGATCTGATGAACAATTATCGACCATTTTCTATCCTCCCTGCATTTGCGAAGGTGTTATATTCCCGCCTACTGAAATTTGTAACTAAAAATAATATTATAAATAAACATCAATTTGGGTTTCTGCCTAATAGATCTACCGAGGATGCTACCTATAGTTCCTTTTATTCAATTCTAGAAAGGCTTGACCAAAAGCAAAAAGTTGCTGGTATATACTTTGAGCTGTCAAAAGCCTTCGACACAATATACCACGGTCTATTAATGTACAAACTAGAATGCTACGGTATACGAGGAAATGTTCTAGACATTATTAAATCACCGATAGGATTCATAGGACTAGCCTCACATATAAGGATAAGAACACTTTATTAAGTGCCATTTTATCTCAGACTCCTGTTAAAAGAGTAGTACCGTAGGGCTCAGTTCTAGGACCGTTCCTATTTCTCTTATATGCCAATGACCTTCATCAACATCTTGAGTCAGCTAAAGTATCTGTATATCAGTTTGCTGATGATACATCATTAGTTATAAATTCATGTACAATGCTTACTCTTGTAAACTCTACTAAAAATGAAATTAGTACAATGTCAGGTTGGTGCAATATAAACAACCTTAACCTTAACTTGGGTAAAACGGGAATCTTAAACTTCAAAACTCGATCAATATACAAACAGTGCCTAAACATTCGGCACAACCATAAGTCCATCCCGGAGATTGAAAAAAAAAATTTTAGGTGTCTGGATTGACGCTAGTTTGTCCTGGGAACCCCAAATTAATAACCTTCTTAGAAATAAAGCAGGATATTGCGTCAAAAGCTTCGCTTATGTGGTAAACACCGACCGTCTCAAAATGTACTATTTTGCTCATGTGCAAAGTAGAATGTGTTATGATATAACAAATTGGGGCTCATCTGGCTACGAACAATCCATTGTTATTGCACAGAAACGAATCGTGAGGTACATGCTTAAGTTACCCTTTGGGACTCCTTGTAAGCAGCTATTTATCCGGCTAGGAATTATAAAGCTACCTGGTCTATATATATATATATATATATATATTTATATAAACTTATTATATTGTTCAGCAAATATAAGCACACGTTTACCACAAACAAGAATGTCTACAATAATATGAATACCCGCAATAATTATTTCAGACAGGACACCTCTTTAATGCAATCAAGGCTTATAATGCTCTACCTGAACATCTAAAACTTTCACTAGCTACGAAAAGCAAACACTTATTTAAAAAAGAACTGAAAGAATTTCTGGTAGCGAAAGCATACTACTGTTATCAAAAATATTTAAACCACTAATGAATTTTTATCAGTGAAATTCATTTAATTATCGTTTTATCAAATTGTTCCTTGATGTGTTGCGTATATTTTTATTTTTTATGTTTTATTTTATTTTTTAAATTATGTGTTTTATATTTGTATTATATTTTGACTATGTAATCACCCTATTGATGGTGCACTACAATAAGGATTATTATTATTATTATTTTAATAATCATTGGACCAAGTCAAATTTTTCAAGTCCACATCTATTGTGTTTACCTGTGTGACTAATTAAGTTATTTAACTAAAAATAATAACATATCTATATCATAATTTACTTTTAATAAGTTATAGAGGGCGCCTTTCTAGGACTTTTGGTATTATGTGCAAAAATATGTTCTAATTTCTTGCCTAATTAAATGGAACGAGCTCTATTTATTGCGTTAGAGTTGAAGCTTATAACGAGTATTTCCACTCCTTGATTAAGCATGAAGTAATATTTTGAGTTTAGATAAGCCTAAAAATTTGGCTTGGTCGCGTAGCTTTCAACGAAAGTTCAAAATATACTGTTTATGTTAGATTAGATTAGATATTTGTAGGGGTGGCCCCTTGGCCTGTACCACCGCGGCCTTTGCAGATCTATTGTGGATCCCTGTTATCCTAGACGACGTGCAGGAGCTTCGCCTCTTTGATTAGCCCTATTAACCCTGACAGTGTCCAGCTTTAGGTATCTAAGCCTTGCTAGGGACTCACATTGGCACAGGATGTGAAGAGGGTCCTCCTCTTCTTCCTGGCAGAATCTACATATTGTATCCTTTGCTAGACCTATTTTGCTCATGTGTTTGTTGAGCCTACAGTGTCCTGTCAGTAGACGTACTATAACCTTAACCGTTTTTCTCTCTTGGTTGAGAAGATCGGTCGTGAAAGCCGGCGATTGTTGTTTGAGAAACTGTTTCGCCTTCCTCTGCCCTGGTGTGTTCGTCCACCAAGTTTGAGTTTGTGTCTCCGTCCATTTTTTTATGAATTTTCTGACTATGGTTTTTGCGATACCGCAGGAGGGTTCCGGGCCAGTGAATGTGCTTGACAAACCTTGTTTGGCCAGTTCGTCTGCTTTATCGTTCCCTTGATGTCCCTTGTGTCCTGGGACCCATATCATTGTCACTCTTTTGCGACCGCCCATTTTGTTACGAGCGCTTACACAGTCCCACACTAGCTTGGAACCGACCTGTGTGGTGCTTAGTGCCCTTAGCAGCTCTTGGTTGTCCGAGAAATTGCTATTGATCGACTTTTGTTGTCTTGCCTTGCTATTTCTAAAATGCAGAGGTGGACCGCGATCGCCTCTGCCTGGAACACTATGGTGTCCCTCGCCAGACTGACTGAAATCTTTGCCTCGGGTTTTGTGCTGTATATTCCGGCTCCGACTCTTTCATCTGTCTTTGAGCCGTCAGTATACCAGTTTGATTCCGCAGGTGGTCCGTCCGCCCAATCTTCCCTCTGTGGGATCATCACTTTGTATTTCCTGTCGAAATTATATTTCTTGACCATGGGATCGCTTGGCATTCCTGTTGTACGGTTTGCCTTCAGCTCGTCTTCTAGCCTTTGGTACTTTTTTCCCGTGTGATCGGTTTATAGGAGCCTGTCCTTGCATTAGCCTGTATGTTACAGCCCTGGCCTCCACTTGTATGAAAATGTGCAGTGATGGTATGTTTAGGATGACTTCTAGGGCTGCTGTCGGGGTAGTGCTTAAGGCTCCTGTGACACTGAGACATGCTAGTCTTTGTGTGCTGTTCAAGAGCCTTATCGCCCCCTGCTGCTCCGTCTTTGTCCACCACACTACTGCCCTGTAGTTTATCCTGTTTATTTTTAATCTCACGGTACTTATTTTTAGAAATTTGTATTTCGTGTTATCAAATTTTGCGCTTTTCCACAGCTCATATATATCCAGTTAGCCAGTCTCTATCCAAATTTTGTAACCGCGTTTGAATGCTGCAACCAGAAGGGAGGCAGGTAATTGGTGTATATAGTCGTCTGTCTTACTCTTACCCCACATCCTGACTAAAGTCTCTCCTTTTCCACTTGATTTCCAGTTATTCCATAAGCATTGGCTCCCCTTGGCTTTTCTAAATAAATAAAGTTAATAAATACAAATTTAATATAGATACTTTATACAGGGTGCGCCTAGAATCCGAACAAAAAATGTTTTATGCAAAAAGTTTTGTACTTAAGTAAATATACAAATATATTAAAACATGTTGCCATATCTCATTTATAGGATCCTTGCTGAGAACTTTTATTCTATATAGCCACCCCGGGCCACTATCACCTCCTCGATCCTTGTCCTAGAGAGCGAGCACGCTTTTCAATTGATCGCAGTTCGTGGACATGAATTCTGCCTCGAAAGCGGCCCGGAGGGAGTTGTCGTTAGGTTGCCTAGACTTGTTGGTTTGTCTTTCGAATACGCCCTACACGTAATAGTGTAGAGAGTTTAGGTTGGGACTGATAAGAGGCCAACAGTTCTTCGAACAAAACATGTCGACGTTGTCAGAGAAAAAAATTTGCACTAAATTGCTCGTGTGAGCGGACGTTCTTTCGAACGACGGCAGGAAGGCTTTCTATAATGCTTGGGTTACTGACATATTTAGTTAACTTAAGCGCCAACTAGCGCTTAGCCCTAAATTCAAATATAACGGGAACTTCAAATACAACTTTGTCCGGATTCTAAGGGCGCACCCGCTATTAAGAAGACTCTTCCTTAAATGAACAGTTAATTTGAACAAATTATATCATCAATTTACTTTGCAATTTGAGATAAAGAAGCTATGATAAAGTAACAAGTACTAAAATGAAAACATCAAAATAATTAGAATATTATTTAACATTACAGATAATAAGTTTTACAGGGATATATAAGGTATATACAGTGCCTATATATTGTCAAAGTTCTAAATGTCCAGATTCAGTAGTTTTTGAATAAAAAAATAGAACGATTCTTCAAAAAAACAGTTTTTTGCTGATATATCTAAAACAGAAACAAATATTTCAAAATTGTTTTCATATTATTGCTAGGCCCTAAAATACGCAACTTTACTCCAATTTATCCGACTCTCTATCTCTTTAAATAACTGAGATCCCCATACATTCTGTCAAATTACTCTGTATAGATATCTGAAAATGTCATCTTACAAAAATTACCACTAATCACTGTTTTTTTTTACAGAGATTTGTATTTTAAATATACCTATAATGTCAAAGTTGTAAATGTCTGGATTCAATGGTTTTTGAATAAAAAAATTAAAACAAAATTTAAAAAAATCCGCTTCTTGACAATACCTCAAAAACGAAAGAAGATATTTCAAATATTATTATTGGGCCCTAAAATACGCAACTTTGCCTTAATTTAACCGACTCTCTATCTCTTCAAATAACCGAGATCCCCATACATTCTGTTAAAATAAGGGCACCCTGTATATGGTAATCCGCCGGCTTACCGAACTGCTGGTCGTTGGCCCTGCCGACTGACCTGACGATGGTTCCTAAATTTGCTCCTATTTCGATTACACAAGGAAACTTTTTTTTTGTTAGAGCTTTTAGAAGGTTTTTAGAGTGCAGAGCAGAGTGCCGCTAAAATGGTGAAATTTGGTGAAATATTAGTCATATTGGATTTCATAAGAAAAATTTGCAATTTTATTGAGATTTATAAGAAACAAGGTGATTGAAGAACAATTTAATGAAATTTAATTAAGTGAAACTTAAAGTTTTCAATCATGTTTATTTGAAACTAATTATTTATAATAACTGTAATTTCATTGTTTACACTTTTTAGCGCAAAAACAAATTATCCATAAAAACACAACAACCAGGAAAACAATAAAAAATTCCATTTGAAACAGCAGATTACAATTGTTTCAAGAAAGATAAACTGAATTTTTCGGTATTCATCCGCCATTTTGTTCACGAGTCGTCCCTCCCCGCCGACGCGCACTTTCCCAAAAACCTGAAAAAGCGCTCAGAAAGGCCGCGTTTTTTCGCGCTTTCCCCGAAAGGTGTACTCCTCGAACGCACCCTCGTCACCTGCACGCCTGACAGCGGCGGCAACGGGGTGAAAACCCCCTTGGAAACAAACACTAATCCCCCCTACCGTCAATGCTCACTACGCGACTTATTTGATTACATTTTCGCGCAGACATTTCCCGTCTCTGTTGCGCGCGGCGATTAGACGAGGATGGTGGGCTAGTTGTTAGGTCGTCGGTACACTTCTACACTTCGCGAACTGATTAGTAGTTTTCGTACGTCGGTTTCTGTGAGAGTGTGAATTTTGAGAACTCGACGCGTATTTTTTCCCCGCATTCGCCAGTGGTTCTGTTTTTAATTCTTCATTTTCACACGCTGACAATCCAGGTAATTTATTTGAGTTAGTTACGTTATTTTGTGGTGATAAAAGTTATTTACGCAATTGACTCTTTCCAATTTTGCACCATCATCACGTGCGCCGCGCAATTACACCGCGCACTAGGTACTAAAAAGTTATTGGAAAAATTCTATCATTATTATTTATTTATATTTTTCATGATAGTAATTACTCTTTCATCATTTTATATACTTCTAAAATATCCCGTATATGCATTATTTTATCTGTAAATAGTATATTTGGGTGGTTTATGAGGGGTCTAGGACCTCAATAGATTAGTTTATTCAATTAGATGTGGGAGCTGTAATACAAATGTGTCTAGCCTAGACGGGGGCTCGATTTAGGAGTTGTTTTCGGCTCTCTTTCCCTCTCTCGCTCCGTCTGGCTATGGCGGTGTCTGCCTATGTTTGCATATATCTATGTACGTATGTATATAAACATTTATGTATATATGCTCATAGAACTCTTCATGCAAATATATAAAAAAATACTTTTGTAATTGAATTAAACACACTTTCTAAGAGAATCTTATCATTACGCCCTTTTTTTAAAACTGAAATTATTTTATTCTGTTTTTGACTTTATGTAATTCTAAAACATCACAAACATAAAAATTTATCAATCAAATAAATTCGTAAATGCTGACAATTTTAACAAAAAAGAAAATTAAATTATTCTATAAAATTGTCCTATTTAATATAGTAAATGGATCTCAAAAATGAATAAATAAATTTAATTTGATCAATGACATCGAAACAATTATATTCGATGTCATTGATTAAATTAAATTTATTTATTCATTTTTGAGATCCATTTACTGTATAAAATAGCACAATTTTATAGAATAATTTCATTTTCTTTTTTGTTGAAATTGTCGAAAAAAATATTTTTGATGTCTTTGACCAAATTAAATTTATTTATTTATTTTTTAGATCCATTTACTAAATAAAATAGCACAATTTTATAGAAAATAGGTATTAGAATAGAAAAAATATTAATTAATACAGTACAGAAGTGTTGAAATCAATAAAATGAAAAGACAAATACTAGGAGTTCTTCTTTTAGGTATACATATCAAAATTTTTCGATGTAAATTTTCAGACATTGGTTGTTTTCATAAAAACTTTCAATTTGAAGCCTCTAACGAGTGTTTCCAATCCCAAATTTAGCATGAAGTAAAATTTCGAGTATATAAAAGCCTGAACTAATGCTTCAGGCTTCTCTAAACTTGAAATTTTACTTCAAGCGCCAGGCGTATAAAACACTGAAATATTGTGAAATTAGAAACATTCTTGTTTAGCAGTAGTTTATTTTTAATACTAATTTAGCAGTATACTTTTAATTTCATAATATTTGAGTGTTTTGTACGACGCATAATTGTTAGGCTTTTCTAAACTCGAAATTTGACTTCATGCTTAATCTGGAATTTGAAACACGCGTTAGAAGCAGGGTTGTTATGTTTAAACACTTTGTTTTAAAACAGTGTTTCAAACATGTTTAGAAACAGCCGTCATGTTTTAAACGGTTTTGTTTTAAACATGTTTTAAATCTTACATTTGTTTAAAACATGTTTTAAACGTTAAATTTGTTTAAAACTTTTTTTTTAATTATTTTAAATTTGCTAAATTATATTTTATTTATACTACTTCAATAAGATTTTTTGTTTACATTTTTAAATTTAAAAAGATTTTAATTTCAATTTTTACACGAGGGTTTCCCATTCCCAGATTAAGTAGGAAGTAACATTTCGAGTTTAGAAAAGCCTGAAAATTTGGATTGGCCTCTTTAGTGGGGTCCCGACCCAGTGCTGAGGAATACTGAAACCTATTAATTGGCTAACGCCATCTTGGCTGAATTTCCTAAATTGTAAATTATTTTCACGGGGCTTTTCTAAACTCGAAATTTTTATATAAGACACTGATTTATTCCGAAGTTCTAAAACAAACACAAATTCCAATAAATAAAGTTATTCCACGATTTTGTGAAAATTATAACTTTTTACGAATCTTTTAACAAACTGTCGTTTTTCTCCAAGAAAAAGATAGCTACAAAAAAACTTGCCGAAAGAAAAATTGTCCAAAATTGTATTATCTGAAACTTTCGTTTGAACCATTCTTCTGTATTCCCATTAGTTATTCAGTTATTTGCAACTTTTGCAAAATACAAAAAAGCGAGCGTAGTCGCGTAAACTCTCATTTTTCACGTTTTACAAGAAACGCTATAACTCAAAAACTACTTGCACTACAGAAAATTATAATACATGCTTTTCAACTATTTCGACGAGATGTAAAGGATAGGCATATTTATTTTTATACAGGGTCAACCATAAAGTATCTAGAAGAAAATATCAGTTGTTTTTTTCTCAATCAAGAGGGCGAGTGTTTATCAAAGGTATTAATATTATATACTCCCAGACTAAGCATGAAGTAACATTTCGAGTTTAGAAAAGCCCCGTGTAGAAAAGCCCCGTGAAAATTTGTCTCGGGTCGCTGCGCGACCCGAGACAAATTTTCACGGGGCTTTTCTAAACTCGAAATTTTACTTCATGCGCCACGCGTATTAAACACTGATTTATCCCGAAGTTCTAAAACAAACAAAAATTCCAATAAATAAAGTTATTCCACGATTTTGTGAAAATTATAACTTTTTACAAATCTTTCAATAAACTATCGTTTTTCTCCAAGAAAAAGAAATCAAAGAAAAAACTTGCCGATAGAAAAATTCTCCAAAATTGTATTATCTAAAACTTTTGTTTGAACCATTTTTCTGTATTCCCATTCGTTATTGAGTTATTCGCAACTTTTACAAAATACAAAAAAGCGATTGTAGTCGCGTAAACTCTCATTTTTCACGTTTCACAAAAAACGCTATAACTCAAAAACTACTTGCACTACAGAAAATTATAACACATGCTTGTCGGCTATTTCATCGAGATCTAAAGGATAGGCATATTTATTTTTATACAGGGTGAACCATAAAGTATCTGGAAGAAAATGTCAGTTGTTTTTTTCTCAATCAAGAGGGCGAGTGTTTATCAAAGGTATTAATATTATATATAAGAGTGTTTTCCACTCCCAGACTAAGCATGAAGTAAAATTTCGAGTTTAGAAAAGCCCCGTGTAGAAAATTTGTCGAGGGTCGCGCAGCGACCCGAGACAAATTTTCACGGGGCTTTTCTAAACTCGAAATTTTACTTTATGCGCCACGCGTATTGAACACTAATTTATCCCAAAGTTATAAAACAAACACAAATTCCAATTAATAAAGGCATTCCACGATTTTGTGAAAATTATAAGTTTTTACGAAACTTTCAACAAACTGTCGTTTTTCTCCAAGAAAATAATAGCTACGAAAAAACTTGCCGATAGAAAAATTGTTCGAAATTGTATTATCTAAAACTTTTGTTCGAACCATTTTTCTGTATTCCTATTAGTTATTGAGTTATTCGCAACTTTTGCAAAATACAAAAAAGCGAGCGTAGTCGCGTAAACTCTAATTTTTCACGTTTCACAATAAACGTTATAACTTAAAAACTACTTGCACTACAGAAAATTATAACACATTCTTGTGGGCTATTTCGACGAGATCTAAAGGATAGGCATATTTATTTTTATACAGGATGATCCATGAATTTATCCCGAAGTTCTAAAACAAACACAAATTCCAATAAATAAAGTTATTCCACGATTTTGTGAAAATTATAAGTTTTTACGAATCTTTCAACAAACTGTCGTTTTTCTCCAAGATAAAGATAGCTACGAAAAAAATTTCCGATAAAAAAATTGTCCAAAATTGTATTATCTAAAACTTTTGTTTGAACCATTTTTCTGTATTCCCATTAGTTATTGAGTTATTCGCAACTTTTGCAAAATACAAAAAAAACTATAACTCAAAAACCAAACTTTCAGGCTTTTCTAAACTCGAAATTTTACTACATGCGCCACACGTATAAACCACTAACTTCTAGTGAAATCTTCAACTAATTGGTTAGAGTAAAATTAGGATTAGGCTTTTCTAAACTCGAAATTTTACTTTATGCGCCACACGTATATAACACTGAAATATCGCAAAGTTTAAAGTATACGGCCTTAGCAATCCAATATTTTAAATAAAACAGTGCGTTATATTTTTCACAAATGTTAGAAGAAATTATTGTTTTAAAACCGGCAATATACGTCATATAACTGTTTCAAAAAATATCAATCGAATTTTTCCTGTTGTTGAACCAGGGTTGTTAAAAAAAACGTTTATTTAATTTTAACTAAAACCAACAGTTTTTTTACAAAACGAGTTTTTTCCATTGAAACAGCGTTTAAAACATTAACAATTAACAACATGTCTAAAACATGTTTAAAACATGTTTAAAACATGTTTAAAACACGTTTAAAACGTGTTTGAAACAGAACATACAGGGCATTTTGAGTATACATATTCCGATAATTACAGCGTTTTTTTTAAATTTGCGAAAATTCGTTGTTTCAAAGCGGTTAATTTGAGGCTTTTAACGAGTGTTGTCCACTTCTAGACTAAGTATGAAGTAGAATTTCAAGTTTAGAAAAGCCTAAGAATTTGGATTGGCCGCGTAGCGAAGCGGAGCGGCCAATCCAAATTAGGCTTTTCTGACAATAATATCAAACCAAGCATTAATAATTTAATCACTTTAATTAAGGAGTCATGAGGTGGATTTAATCAGGGTCAAATTGAACGCTTTTCTAAAAACAACAAAAGCCTAAAAACTTGAAAGATAAATTCCCTGTATAGAAAATCTACTTTTTATAATTGGAAAATTAGGTTTTTATACGGGGAATTAATTTATCTTTTAAGTTTTTAGGCTTTTGTTGTTTTTAGAAAAGCGTTAAATTTGACCCTGATCTAAGAATTTCTTCCCTGAACTTTTAATTTTAATAATTATGAATGTATTGAATTTCTATTAATTTTCAGCGGTAGCTTAATATTCTTGGTTTATACAGAAATACCAGAACGAAGCCGCATTTGTATAAGATTTTTAATTTATCCGTATATAATACAAATGTAATGTATTATTTATTTAAGCGCAAATGTCCGTTTTGAGGTCCCCAGAGTCGACTAAGACCATTTTTTGAAAATTGTCTGTCTATTTGTTAGCTGTACAGTGCAAAACCGCTAAAGATATGGAGATGAAACTTTTAAGTTATGCCTTTTGTTAGAATTGTAGAATCAGCAATGTTGTTGGTGAAAATTCTAAAACCAGAAGATTTTCTTTTTCTTAAATTTTCTTAAATATTGATCACATTGAAAAATTAAACTTGCAGGATTCGTCGAATTATTAATCTATATATTATACTTTCCTGTAGCTTGAATAGTTAAAAAGCGACACTGTTTTTTTGTAAATCAAGGCGCTCCGAATAAATATATAAAATATTAGGCTAGAAAAAATCTGAAAGTAAATGGTATGTGACTGAAGGGTTAAGTACTATAATGGACACATAAATAGTGATGTTATAAATATGTATTTTAATTATCAAGTATTGTATATTGTAATTTTTATTGCAATTAATCTTCGTTTATTCTGAGGTTCCAAACCGAATCCGAATTTAGAGTAAGTTTTTTTTGTAATATATTAATCTCTTTAAATAATAATATATTACTGAAATCGCTGAAGTCGTTTTCCAAAACATATCGTGCAAGTTTCGTTTAAAATTGAGAAACATTGAAGAACATGGACCTTTTTTAATTTTCTAATAATGTCTTTGTTTCCTTAAAACATGTAGGATTTAATTAAGTTTATTCTCGTGTATTGCATTTGTTTAGTTACTATATTTTGTTTTTAATAAATTATTAACTCTCATCACCCATTACTCGCAATTAGAAGGGTTTGTTATTAATTGAAGATATTTATTATAAAAACATGAAATAATGAGACCACTACACAACAATATATAAATTATAATAATTACGAAACTCGTCTGGCGGGCGTTTGTGTTTTCAGATTCTAAAATTAAACAAACGACATGCAAAAGTATGCGGGCCAGACGGAAAATTACTAGACGAAACAAATGGAAATAAAAAAAAGTGTTTAACCAAGTAATCGATGGCGGTAAAAAGTAAACATTTTTAATTTATTGTTGATCATAAAAGCTGATTAGTTTGCTGTTTGTTGTAACTAGGGTTCATAGTTTTATTCAAAATTTCATTTAAATTGCTTATGACTTTCAGTATTTAAAGAACTATTAAAAGTCATGCGCCGTCCTTGTTTCGTTATCGATGATTTTTAATGATAATTTCATCAGCATAATAATAAATGGCGTTCACCAGAAATATTTTGTTAAATATTCTGTATTTACATTAATTTTGAGTGCAATGAGAAAAAAAATTATTCAGGCCATCCATAGACGCGTTTCGAGATTTATCTCTCATCAGTATAGCTGACAGTCAAAAGTGTCAAATTGTTTAGAGGGAATGGCAAAGCTATACTGATGAAAGATAATTCTCGAAACGCGTCTATAGATGGCCTGAATAATTTGACCCAAATTGTTACATTTGCAGTAGGTTACTGTATGTAACAGCAATTCAATGTCCGTCGGGGTATTAGCTCGGGAAGTAGTTGTTTCAATGAGTGTTCGATATAGTCTTTGTAAGACTAACTTGTTGTAGATTGCGAAAAGAATCTCACTTTTAATATAATTATAATGGCAATTTATTTTAAGAATGAAAAAAGACAAACAATTTCTCTACAAATAATCAGTTTTTTTTTTCAAAAATGTCACGTATGTCACATTTTCCACAAAACCAATACACTTTACCTTTTGAAGGAAAATATTAATTTTGATATAAAACTACAATTGTGTAGGTACTCGAAATTTTACTTTAGGTTTAATCTGGTATTGAAAACACTCGTTAAAGGCTTCAAATTGAAAGTTTTTAATAAAACCACGAATGTCTGAAAATTTACATCGAACAATCGTGATATGTATACCTAAAATTCCCTGTATACTTAAACACAAATTATATAACTGTCAAAATCTAAGTATTTTATTTCAAATTTTAATGTTCAAATATTTATTTACGTTTTTGTTTTGGCATAGGATTTAACTGTTAAAGAAGTATATTATATTCTAATCATTATTCAGTCAATTATACATACATATAGATTTTAGTAAATTAAATTGATATTAAATTATTCAACGAAATATCAACCAACCTATCTTACATATGAATTGTGTGCTCGCGCTATAAATGACTTTATTGTATGGCCATGTATTTGTGTTCTGTGTACATATACATTTATATATATATATATATATATATATATATATATATATATATATATATATATATATATATATATATAGTGAAATCAGACGTCACAGATAATGTACGTGTAGGAATTTTAACAGCTCGTGACGCAAAGGAGAACCGATTTTCACCACAATGCACTGGCGATAACGGAGTTTGATAACAATTTCTCATATTTATGCATGGATTTGGATTACGACAATATGTGGATTTTATTATTGTAACCAATGACTTTTATTACTTTTCTATATAATCACAAACATTTGTCATTTATTTGCTTTTTAAAATCTGTTTTTATATTTTTTGCAGATGCACAATAATGGATATATGGTTTTAATACTGAATGTGTATGAAAGAATTGGTGAGTACATACAAATATTTCTGTTTTTTTTTTATATTTTCACTTGATTATTATTATCACTTTAATGAAACACTTAATTTGTTTAGGTTTCAAAATTATATTTATTGTACTACAATTGTTTCACCACAGTGTGTCTTCATCAGGTAGATGATGAAGCCACAGTGTGGTGAAACAATCGTTGTAGTACAATAAATATAATTTTGAAACCTAAACAAATTAAGTGTTTGATTAAAGTGATATTATGGAGTTTCAATAACTAACAGCCTCAACTATACAGTATTTGATTATTATTACTTCACTTGCTTTATCTAAAAATGTAGCAGTTCTTGGATTTATTCAAGTAATTTTTGCTTGAGTGATTGTTGCATGTCAGTTTAAATTGCTTGAAAATCAAGTGAACTAGTGAAGCTCTAAATATTTCCATTGGAAAAAACATGAATAAATATATAAATCATTTTTATTCTCAATTCTGGTCTATCAAATAAATATGTTTTTAAGAAGAAACAAACACACTCAGTGTAGTAAAATACTTAGTTACATTCCAGATTTGTATCTATAAAAACATCGAATTTAGCATCTTAAAGCTAGTTTTGGTTAGCTATAATTGCAGATAAATTCACTAGTTATTGTGCATTTTTAATTTGCTTTAATTGGTATTATTTGATTTTTTCACTTCTTGAAAATCGCTAAAACATTTTTGCACTAAGGCAGTGGTTCTGAACCTTTTAGTAAACGCTTTAAATTTTTGAAATATGTTCGTGGCCCACCTAGTTTGAAATACGTGTAGTGGGTTCAACAAGTTCAATATCCCGCGCCCCCTGGTAACCACTTGCGGATTAAGAAACACTGCACTAATAGATCGATATACAGGAAATTTTTCTTTTAAGTATACATATACATACACTGTTTTTAAAAAACTTGAATTTGAAGCTTTAAACGAGTGTTGTCCACTCCCAGGTTAAGCATGAAGTAAAATTTCGAGTTTAGAAAAGCCTGAAAATATGGTTTGGTCGCGTAGCGCGAAGAGACCAAACCAATTTTTCAGGCTTTTCTAAACTCGAAATTTTACTTCATGCGCCACGCGTATAAGACACTGATTTCAAGCGAAGTTTACTCGTTCACAATGTTTCAGTGCTTTCAGTGTTTAATACGCGTGGCGCATGAAGTAAAATTTCGAGTTTAGAAAAGTCTGAAAATTCTGGGAGTGGAAACCCTCGAGCGACCAACCCAGGCTTTTCAGGCTTCGCTAAACTCAAAATTTTACTTCATGCTTAATAAAGGAGTGGAAGGAGCGGTTAATAATAAAGGCTTGGTATGTTTCTTTCCACTTATTGTCAGTGGTAACATGTAAACAGTTTTCTTTACTCTTTACTTATTGTGACCCAAGGTAAAAGGTTGAACACCCCTGTATTAACATATTCATACAGTTACACAATATAAATAGTCTATAAAAAATGATAGAATCGTAAATATTCTAATAGTTCTGAAACCAAACCTTGAGGAACTTCGTTTCAGTTTATAAAGTTTTTATCTATATGAGTTGATGTGTAAAATTTCAGTTTTGTAATGAAATAGAATCGTAATCGTGGAGCGGTGGTATCGTATCGGTGTGGAATGTAATAGGAACGAACGCACAGGGTCAAAGTCTAAATGGAGCATTTTTTCCGCGAACGAGCGCTTACGCAACGCGTGTAATATTACCATATAGGTAATGGTAACACTGGATTGTGGTTCGTGCATTCCCAAACACAGACAGTGTCCTCTTTCTACCACATTCCTTCACGTACACGGACAAATCCGACTAGCTACTAATACTAAAAAATCCACCACGCTAAGCAGATCCTTATATGAAGAATTAATTTTAGATAATGTAAAATATTTTTGAAACAGACCCAACACCAAGTATTTATTCGACGATTTTAATGAAATTCACAGAATTTTATGATGTAATTGAATAGCATCGATGATCAAAAAATCAACCTGAAAAACAAACAAACAAAAAAATTAATAATTGTTGGGCTGCCACGATTTCCTAAGCACTCACTAACACGTGGAGGCATTCTAGAAATATGGCTATCAATATCTACTAGGGGTATTTCATTCCAAGCTTCGTTAATTTGACGTTTAAGTTCTATTATAGTGTTAAGGATGCGCTGTAAGTGGCCTATTTTACACCTATCAAACGCCAAACATGTTATAATGGCTATAGATAGATCTGGAGAACGCGATGGCTAGGGTAATAACGTGATTTCGGTGCGATCAAAAAACTATTTTGTAGTAGCCGCTATGAGGCCGAGCATTATCTTGCTGAAAAATGAGGTTCTGCAAGCCATTTACATAGGGCACTAACAGTGGCTGTACAATGTTGTCAATCTATCGAATCGCTCTAAGACTTCCCTCTAAAAAAAAAAACTAGAGGAGACCCACTACCATATGCTATCGCCCACCTAATCCGAAATTCCCTGTGCAAGGGCCGTATGTCTTTCTGAATATAAATTTACAAAGAAGATTTCAACAGCCCATCCGAAACTAGCATAAGTAAAATTAACGTATTTAATAACTGGGTTTTAATAACTAAGAAAAAATACAAATGAAAACATGAATAAGGTAATTTATAATAAATGTTCAAATAGAGTTCCTTGCGTCGCTAAACAGTGCCCTAATCTGTCATAGAAGTTCCTTCTCACGTTATGAAGCATTAGAGGCGTACTGGTTCCAAACGCATTGACAATCCTTTGGCGAAGCTGTTCTAAATTTGCAGCTCTTACATGATTATACACTTTCTGTTTCACGTATGGCTAAAGGAAAAAGTAAAAAATGGTCCAACAATATGATCTCCGATGATACCTGCCCATACATTCAATTTTTGTATGTATTGAGTTCGAAAATCCATTCGGTGACGTGGATTTTTCCTACTCCAAAACCTAATAACGTTAGGATTGTGCCTTCCTAATAGTGAAAAGGTTTATTCGTCCATAAAACAAATATTCATAAAAAAAATATGACTTTCATTTTCACGTTCCATCATCGTTTCACAGCACACCATTCTTTCAATGTCATCTTTTGGAAATATTTGATGACCTGTTGAAATTTTGAAAGATTTGTATCCATTTTGTTTATGAACTTGTCGAACCGTTTCCCTGTTAGTATCAACTTCTGTAGCAATCCGAAAGCTCGATTTTGACGAATCTTCTTCTGCAATAGCGCAAATCATTATGTTCCGTCTTTCCTGGTCTTCTGTGGCAGCCCTTTGTTCTTTTCTGAGGCATTTATTGTTAACAACACTTTCAGTCTGTTCAAAAGCACGAACAATTCTTGAAATTGTTGAGCAATGTAAAATTCGCCGGTTCTCAAAATTTACCACAAATAAATGAACAATATCCCTTATTGAATTGCCACCGTATACCTATTTAACAATTTTTAAGACGCGATGTCTTATACGCTGGAAGAGAGAATACAAGTTATTAAATGGGTATACGGTGGCAATTCAATAAGGGACACTGTTTATTTATTTGTGGTAAACTGCCGCCATGGCAGTTGACAACTGCAAATTTTAAGTAAAATTTGACAAACAGTATAACATTTATTTTCGAATACTTAGGCATGGTAACAATAATTATCACGATTCGTCTGCTATATATTTTGTCTTTCTCTTACTCCAGAAAATCCTATTGTACTGTATTAATCTATGGATTTTGCTATGCTGCGTGAAAAAATTGTTGTACAGTATATATGGATTACCACGTAGTAGACACAATAATAGACGGTAGGATCTTATACCAAAACTGCGGATTCTTCTGTAAACAGTAGCCATGGATACTGTTTGGTCATTTAGAGCCAACCAGTAGTTTTCCCAATGCCTACGATTAGTGATGGGCGTTAACGAATGCTTGTAATAATCGAATGATCGGTACTTGAAAGATGTTGATAATCGATTGATCATTCGAATGATCGTTTGGATGATCATTCGAATGATCGTTTGGATGATCATTCGAATGATCACTTAAATAAAGTCATCAAATTCTGGCAGTATCATCAAAATCCAACGATTTTTTTTTGAAAGGCAGTATATTACAAGGATCTAATTTAGATCTTTACAAAGTGAATTGAAGGGTCTGTTTAGGTAATCAGACATCATTTAAAAGATATTTATTCAGAAATACCAAAAGGATTAACACGATAAACTATTTTGTAGCATACATATTATATTAATAGTGGCAAGACACTACAAGGATCAGATTTATTTATTAAGGGTATTTCTAGTTGACCCAACAAGGATTATGTTTAGATAACCGGAGATCACTCAAAAGAGAGTTCAACCTTTCTAATTATATCATGTTTAGTAATACCAGAAGGGTCAATATTAGGATATATTTACAATAGGGGAAACCACATGGATCTGGTTTGGTTTTAGCAAATCATTGACCAGAATTATACACCTATACTCTGGTTTTTTTTAATATGACCAAACTTAGGGTGTATTTACTGCGAACAGTTGCAATATTAGGATATAATTACAATAGGAGAAACCACATAGATCTGGTTTGGTTTTAGCAAATCATTGACTAGAACCCTACTGCTTTAACAGTAGGGTATTTTAAACATCAAATTTTGTGATGTAAATCATAATTTGTCAAATAAATTGTTACGATGCAGAGATTTTCAAAAAAGAGAACGCTAGAACTTGCAAGTTTACAACACATACAGGGATTTTTTCTTTTGAGTATACTTTCACATATTCCATATAAACATTTGTAAAATTAATTAACATGTGATCAGAACTTAGTCGAAGTATATTTTGAACTTCACCTTAAATCAGTTTTTTATACGCGTGGCGCATGAAGTAAAATTTCGAGTTTAGAAAAGCCTGATTTGGCTTTTCTAAACTCGAAATTTTACTTCATGCTTAGTCTGGGAGTGGAAAACACTCATTAGAGTTTTTAAATTGAAAGTTTTTAATAAGATCACGAACGTCTAAAAATGTACATTGAAAAATCCTAACATGTATACCTAAAAAATAAATCCTTGTATATAGAACTTGATCCTCATATAGAACTTGATCCTCAGAAACACTTTATTAAGTTTGTGGCAGATACAAATAATTTAAAGCGGTGATAGGAAAATACATTTGTAATCGTAATCTTTGTGAGTTAATTGAATTCTTATAATTATGTCAGATTGCCCTTTCCATAAGCTACAAATTAAAAGTTGACTTACAACATAACATGTGATTCATCTTGTCCTAACCTAAAAGACACAACCTGCATTACACCACTAAATTCTTGAAATGTCAAATTTGATTGATATGATCATATAAAAAAAACAGATTATATATATATATATATTCGGAAGTTTGAAGTTTATTAAAATTTTGAAGAATATCTTTCTTCAAACATAATTCTTATAAAAAAATGTTGCTTGACTATACTATTATAAATCTAAATAAAATAAAATTCAATAACAAATTAAAGAGATCCAGTCGGTACATAATATGTAGGTAGAGCCTACATTGACGTCAAGCATTGTGTCATCTGGTAGGTTAGATGTAGGCTAGTTAGCGATGGTATGCAGTATTCTGGTCTGTGGGTGCATTGACGGGTCGAACCCGAGACCCCAAAGGCCGAATGAATCATGCACGCACACATGCACACACCGACTTTATCCAACGACGGCAACAAGTAACAATCTCTCCAATCCAAGTCTGCATGTGTGCCATATATGGCCTAGCGCCAGCTCTCCAACGATTCCCAACTCTACTCTCACTTTAAACGACCATATTAAGCACATCGACATACACTCATATACATACAATAACACATGTCTTTGTCTTCTTTGTCTAAGAGGCTTTTAATGCTGGGTTTAATGCGATTGTATTTATTTTTATTATTGTATTAGTACTGATGTATGGTAATTAACCAAAGGTTATATTTATGAAAAAATAGTACCTACTAATCTTCTATGATGAGTAATTTAGAAACGATACTAACATAATATTGTTTTATTCCAAGAAATACCAATAGAAATCTTTCGAAGTAGTTTAAAATGTTCGCAAATGTTGTTTATTTACTAAGATAAGCCATCTCAATTTTAGATAACCAACTTTCAATCTTTAGAGAAATTTTGAGGACCCGATCAAAACATCCACACAGCCTCTCTGAAGAATGCCTAAGAATGAAATTTTAAAGAGCAGAGATTTCTTTTATAAAATGAATTGTTTTGTTTAAGCATAGTGGGCTTTGAAAACAAAACCAACACGATTGGTTTTTAAGAAAATATTTACAATTCGCGAAACATTAACCACACTACTTTCAATATTTAATGGACAAACTGCAAAATATTACAGGTATTTAAATTTCTTAGAGTTTGTACATACGAATATACACCATTCCATTTGTTTCTGGGTCTCGCCTAGCCATGCTTTCGTGTTGTTATGTTGCAGTATCAACATTTACATTTTTTATTAGTTGCCACTCCTGATTCCTTATTTTAACAGTGTTGCAATAATTTATGATATCATAAGTAATCCTCTTTTTAATTTTCCTGCTTTGGCTAAGCTTTCAGGGAAATGTGTAGTTATTATGGATAATGCTGCATACCATTCTGTGCAATTAGACAAAACTCCTTCATTTTCTTGTAAGAAATGCGAAATGCAGGAGTGGTTGGTTAAACACAATGTAAAATTCAATCCAAAATTAACCAAAAAGGAACTATGGGCTTTATTTATACCTTTTCGATCAAATGACAAAATTTACGTAGTTGATGACATTTTGAGAAAGAACGGGCACGAAGTTCTTAGATTACCGCCATACCATTGTCAATACAATCCAATTGAAATGGCATGGGGGTTTTGTAAGACTTACTACAATAAGCACATAAATTCTAAGCAACCATCTAAGGATCGTGTTCAGAATTTATGGCTTGAGTCTCTCTCAAAATGTACATCGGATATGTGGCAAAATTTCTGTGATCATTGTGAAAAACTTATTTCGGATGACTGAACAAAACACATGGGGAACCTTTCTTTTGAAACCATTCCTCCTTTTATTATTTTGCTTGGGGAATCTGGCTCAGAACAAACATCAGAAGATTCAGATGCAGGTTCTCTTGACTAAATAATAAAAGTGGAATGAGGGCTTAAAAATTGTTTGACATGAAAATTATCAGTATCACAAGAGGGTGGGAATAAATTTGCAATTCTACAAAAAAATACTGAGGGCCAACAGAAGAGAGAATGACCAAAATTAAGGTGGATGGATGGAGTTGATCAAAATGTGTTAACGGGAACACCCAAGCGAGAAATACAAATGGATGACGAAATAAGTTTGCAGAGCCGAATTCATTATATTTGTTATATACAATATTATTGCTGTGTTTGTATGTACAAAAACCAAGTAGTAAATTTTGTTAATCTTAAAACTGCATATTATTATCCTTTTATATCTGAAAATTTGTAAAACAGGCAACAGTGTAAGATCACAATAGTCAGAAATTATAACCCTAAAATCGAACATCTGACAGTGACATTTAAAAACCCTGATTTAAAACACAACCAGCCCCATTTACAATACTTAAACTGTCACTTTTCCATAGCTAGGCGAGATCCAGAAACAAATGGAATCGTGTATAAGTACTATAATTTTTTTATTTAAATGAAATCATCAAAATTATGCCAAACAAGTAGATAGAAGCCCAGCAAAAAAATTGTTATTATTTCTTTTTAGGAGAACTTAAATACATCTTAGGCAATCCTAAAAATATTTTGGAAGAATTATAGCGTATAAATTTATAGTTCAATAACCGAGAACGTTATGATTTTTAAAATAGGGGGTTAATAGGTTGAAATATACAGGGAGTTTTTCTTTTGAGTATACATTTCCCAATTATTTATTGCAGATTTTTAAATATTCGTTGTTTTCTTAAAGAAAGTCAATTTGAAGTTTAAACGAGTGTTTTCCATTCCCGGGTTAAGCATGAAGTAAATTTTCAGGCTTTTCTAAACTCGAAATTTTACTTCATGCGCCACGCGTACAAGAGACTGATTTTAAGCGAAGTTTACTAGTTCGCAATGTTGCAGTGCTTTCAGTGTTGAATACGCGTGGCGCATGAAGTAAAATTTCGAGTTTAGAAAAGCCTAAAAATTTGGTAAGGTCGCGTAGCGCGAAGCGCTACGCGGCCAAATCAAATTTTCAGGCTGATTTTAAGCGAAGTTTACTCGTTCGCAATGTTGCAGTGCTTTCAGTGTTGAATACGCGTGGCGCATGAAGTAAAATTTCGAGTTTAGAAAAGCCTGAAAATTTGGTTTGGCCGCGTAGCGCTTCGCGCTACGCGATCTTACCAATTTTTCAGGCTTTTCTAAACTTGAAATTTTACTTCATGCTTAGTCTGGGAGTACAATCGTTTTAAGCTTCAAATTGAACTCTTTAAAAATAAGCGTGTGCATATGTATACCTAACAGAAAATTCCCTGTATGTTTACTTAAAAGAAAAATTCCCTGTATCTTTGCGTTGCTATATTAATTAAGGTTTTATCTATTTGCTGAATATTGTTCCTATTTTTATACCTAGTAAATCAATTTCTATGAAACGTTGAAGTTGACCTTACTAGATTTGGTTAATTAAAGACTTTGATTATATCGTATGTTCAATTAAAAAAAACCTCAAGAGTGCCATGATTTACTATATTTTTTGTTTAAGTTGGTACACATATTAGGAATTGACACATACATACATCAGACATAGCTCTTTGGTTATATTACTTCTCAAAAGCAAAACATTAAAATTAAGTCAATTTATAGATAATTATGTAATATAATAAATGCGTAATATAAAAAATGTTGTATGTGCTTTCCTTCTTCTCGAACACAAGCCTGAACTGTTTGTCGTACACCTTCCATTACGTTCCTCAACAACACTGGATTATATTTAATTTCTTTAAATTTATCTCGAATGTGTTGCCGTATGTTTTCTAGATTGCGTACTGGTTGTGCATAAATGTAATTTTTCAGGTATGGCCACAAGAAAAAATCGCATGTTTTTAAATCGCACGAACACAACGGCCAGGGAATCCCTGCATTTCGACTTATGATTCGGTCCTCAAAAAAGTCATACTCCAAAACGTCAAGTTGTTCACTGTCTAATAAGGAGTTGCTCTATCCAGATGAAAATAAAATAAAATAAAATAAGCTTGTTCCTACCAATAAATTAATTTGCTGTGAGAAACGACGCAAAGACGTCGTCGGTTCATATTCCAAAATTTCTTGGGCTGTGTTGATGGCATTTTAACTACATTTAACTGGTCTACCACTTCCTGGTTTATGGAGAATACTACCCGTTTCACAAAATAATGTAACTGATCGTGATAAGGTGTTTTTAAATTCTTTATAAATAACCGTAACGTTGGGAAATTCTTTCAGAAACTCTGTCAAAGATGCGTCCAATGAAAATACCCAATTCCCGTCAACTTTAGTCCCATTTCGGAAATAACTTTCAACTAAAAACGTTTTTTCTGGTAGCTGTAAACCATTGTAACTTTTAAAAAGATCTGACGTTTTTTAAGTAAATTCCAAACATGTGTGCCAACTTGATTTTTTTAAATAATAAATCAGTGCCATGATCAAGGTTTTTTCAAATTAAACATACGATACTTCTCAATGCAGGCATTGGCACAGGTACTAGGTATGTATCAAGGACGATCGAGTATATAGTGTATATAAGGATCTCTGGATTAAAATGCGATAGAATCGAAGTGGGGTCTCTGGTCCTATGACGCAATATTAAAACACAGGGATCCGCATTGTCTACGTCACAGGATCGAGAATTATGTGGCTGCTAAAAATGAGAAAGACTCTGGTGAAGCATACCTTATACACATATATGTTTTATATAAGGCTGTTTATCGTACCGATTCGATTAAAATTTCTGAAGAATGTCTCGGTTTGTTTATTCAATTACGGAATTGGTGACAAAACTGTGTATGTTGGGTGTCGAGGTTTCTCCTACTCGTAGCAAACCTACGGTTAATTCAGAATAAATCAACGCCTATTTAGTGATACCCCTACACCTGTCCTACTCTGCTCTGCTTGTGCTTCTAGAATTATAGTTTTCCGGCCGACACCATATTTGTCTACGCAAAGCCGTAACAGAATTGTGACGAAAAACGCTGTAATTGGTCAGATACTATTTAACTATCGTGGAATATCCCGTATACCCTTTCTAACTTAGTAAAATAAAAGAAAATAATATACACTCACAGACAAAAATATTGCATATTTTATTTTCGATCTATATTATTTCTATTTTTTAACTTTTGTGGTTTTCTTTTGCTAAATGTTGTGTACTGAAGTGTTTTACGTTAATATTAATCAAATAAACTCACATTGAAGATTTACAACAAATTCGTGGAGGAATTAGTACAACTAAACACAATAACAATGCAACATAATAACATCTTAATACTTGGTATTCCCTCCTCTTGCTCGAATGATAGCCTACATACGCCTATCCATGCTGATGGCTTCTTGGGGAATGCGATTCCATTCTTCCTGTGCAACATTTCTTAATCCTGCAATTGAGTTAGGAGCTGGATTTTGTGCTCGTATACTTCTTTTTAGGTTGTTCTATAGATGTTCTATAGGATTTGCATCAGAACTATTTGCTGGCCACTCAAGTGCCGCAATACCGACATCCTCAAGGTCGGCATTGCTCGCGCAATATCGTGCATTAACACAAAATTATCGTAGCCAATAAAGCCGGCATAAGGAGAAACATTTGCTTCTAAGATGTTGTGTATGTACCAGTCAGCATTCATTCTTAAATTTACTTCAATCAGCTCTGTGCGACTCTCCTAACCAATGCCACCCCATAGCATAATTGAACTGTCACCAAAACTAACATTGTGCGAAACTTTCTCCTGACCTTCTGTATTTTCGACTACGTACATCAGGCTTCCATAATTGTATTCTTGTTTCGTCTGTAAAAAAAGTGTTTCCTCACTGATGTTCATCCAAGTTAGCATGTGCTCTTGCAAATTCTAACCGTCGAATTTTGTGACCTGGGAGAAGCTGAGGAACTCTAGCAGGACGTTATGGATTTAAGCTCACCTCCTTAAGTCTCCTTAATACCGTTTTGACAGATACGTTGACTTGTCATGCATTCATTAAATTATTTTTGAGATGCGGGGCTGTAAAGGCGCGATTTTGTAATGATTGAAGTCTAAAATATTAGTCATCTCTTGGCTATTTAATCTCTGTGCAATATCTCCTTGTATGTACCCTTCATTGGCTAAACAAACAATTTTAACACAATCTATGACACTTAAATGAGGCATCTCGTGAACCGAAACTATAAACTCGAGCAACAAAGCACTGGAAATGTCAATCACATCATCAAACAAAGATTAATCATTGTTTTAGTCACAAAGGGACACTATGTTAATTTACAACTTTTTATCATTATTGCATAATGCACTTATAAAGCTTAACATTATTTTATCTGTAAATTGCAAAATACGTAAAACAATCCAGTGTACAAGATTTAGCAATTTGAATCACAAAAGTTTTATTGACAAAAAAATAGAGTCCGAAAAATATGCAATATTTTTGTCTGTGAGTGTATATTTTTTTAATGTTCCTTTATAGTTTTGTTATTATTGATATTAGAATGATAATATTTTGACATCATTAAGGCATTTTTTATGCATTTAAATAATATACTAAGTGTTTTAATAAGTAGTTTATAATATGTTAGTTTAATGAACCAAATTGTTTCCAAGATGAGCATACTAACTTCATGTTGTAGATTTTTATTTCTCTTTAATTTTATTTGTCTAATATGTTTTTTTTTATTTTTTAGAAATAAATAAATAAAAATATGTTTCTAGTAGGCTGGGAAATTCTATATAAGAAGAAGATAATGATATAAATTATTGGATTTAATTTATTATTATAATAATTATAATGTTTATGAGAATTTTAAATTTAGTTTTGTATGTTTACCTGAATTTATAAAAAAAAAAATATCAACGGACGAAACGAAAGCTCAAAATTCACAAAAGGATCTAACTTAAAATCTGTGAGAATCTCCCTATTGAATGTGTAATGTGCGTGCTTGTACTCAACAACATAGTAAATTTAAATGCCGCCGAAAATACTTATTAAATCATTGTGGTTTCCCAAAAAGTATTACGTGCACAAAATACTACTCATCAATTCAGCTCCTTATTTTAATTACCTCGTTACAGTCTGCATTTTAATTCTGCTGTTCTTTTCTCTCTCTCTCTCTCTCTCTTTCTCTCTCTCTCTTTCTCTCTCTCTCTTTCTCTCTCTCTTCTTTTCATTCACATTTCTGAAACAGGATGTGAAGTATCAGCGTAACACACATTCATACACACACACACACACACACACATTGTGGGATAAACTCCTCTTCCTCCATCCTTTTTTGCATTATGACGAAATTTTCCCACCCGGCCTACTCCTCTCCATTCATAAACTCTTCCTACCGTGTACTAACTACATGCAGACGGAATGAAAGAAAGAAAGACGAAAAAATAATGAAAACAAGTTTCGTGCGAATTCGCCAAAAGGAATTGTACAAACAGGTTCACCCCTATCTAGTTGCTATTTTTTATTTCATTTTTGGCAACTTGAAATTTCGACGTTCCCCTTTTCCTTTGGTGGAATTTCCTGAGGGAATTTGTGTTGGCGAGTTGTGAGAAAGTCGGGACCGTGGGAAGAACGACGGTTTTACGGTTCCAGTTCCACTATTGGCGTCGAGGCGAATTTATAATGCGGAAGTGATTACGGAACGAGAACACACGCACGCGTGTTCTATCGGTTTCGCTTTTTTTGCTCTGTGTGATTTTTTATTTTATTTAAGGATGAATGAATGAAAGTGGACACAATGTAACAGAATTGTCGGTCCTAGTTGCGGTCGTGCGGTGACAGTTATTTGGACGTTAACCTCGACCTAATCACACACACCACACTACATACATATGCAAAACCCAAACATTCCTGAAGATAATTATTTTTAAAGATAAAATCAGAAATGATTTTCTTTAAATCTTAAACTTGCGTAAAATGTTCTGTGATATTCTGTTTTAGATGAACATATTTTTTTAGACTAGAACTTGTGTATTGATAATATTACAACAAAAGTATTAAAGTCTTGTATAACAGCCATACCAGACCCAATAATGTATATAATTAACAATTCGCTATTACACGGCATAGTTCCTAAAATTATCTAATATTATTTCTATACTTAAAAAGGGTAATCCTCAAGATATAAATAATTATAGGCCCATTAGTTTGTTAACTTCTTTTTCGTAAATATTTGAATCGGTAATGGCTACAAGATTATGCAGCTATCTTCATGCACACCAACAGATTAGTCCTGCACAACACGGCTATGTGAAAAATAAATCAATAGATGCAGCTATTTTCAAATTTGTAAATGACATTAACGGCTTTAAAACGAAAACAATTTCGCATGGGCATATTTGTCGATCTATCTAAAGCCTTCGATACCATTGATCATGAAATCCTTATCATTTAATTAGAAGCCTATGGTATTAGAGGAATAAATCTACGTTGGTTTCAACCCTACTTAAGCAACCGCCAACAAAAAGTTGTGCTAAAATCTAACGATAGGACAATGGAGTCAGGTCTAGAGAGATTTACTGTCGGTGTGCCCCAAGGTAGCGGCCATTGCTATTTCTTATATATATTAATGATCTCAGTTCAGCTTTTGTACAGACAAATATTAAGTTAATAAACTACGCTGACGATACAAACATCTTAGTTACGGCTGAAAATTATGCGGATCTTAAACTCCACCTCAACTGCATTATGAACACATTATTAAGCTGATTCACATAAAATCGACTCATATTGAATTCAGAAAGAATTACGTGTATATTATTCAAAACAACAAGATCAAACATTGAAACACCAGTGGGAGAAACTGTCGGGAATTCTTTTATAAAATATGTCAAAAGTGATTTTTTTTCTGGGTCTAAGCATAGATGATGTAATTGTCTTCTGAAAAACAATTTTATTTTAAAACATTGTGGTTTATCATGTTATTGCCTACAAAAACAAGTGTAAATGTTTTTACAGCAAAATATGTAATTCTATATTGTTAATATTTGCCACCACACAAATCTACATTAGCTGTTAAAAAAATGAAAAGCACTGATTTTAAATTGAAGTTCACAATATACGTCTTTACCATACTGCTTTAGTAGCATATTGTGAATGTCACAATATTTTTGTGTTTGATACGCGTGGCGCATAAAGTAAAATTTCGAGTTTAGAAAAGCCCCGTGAAAATTTGTCTCGGGTCGCTGCGCGACCCTCAACAAATTTTCTACGCGGGGCTTTTCTAAACTCGAAATTTTACTTCATGCTCCACTTGGGAGTGGAAATAACTCGTTTAAAGCTTCAAATTGAACTCTTAAAAAAAACAACGAATATCTCAAGATATACAGCATATAGGCTGTAATAGAAAAAATGTATATTTAAAAGAAAAACTCGCTCACATTCAAAAATACTCTAAATTTAGAAGACTGATACAAAACATGTCAAATTAATATAGTTTCTGTTATTTTTGCTAAATTATTTAAACTGGTTTAAATCCCAATTTGAAATTGCTGATTCCCAATTTGATGTTTTTTATTCCCAATTTGATTGTGATTAAACTGCCAGCTATGCTTGAAGTTCCAATTTAATATTGGTTATTCCCAATTTGATATTGATTAGTCTCAATTTGTAAAAATTAATTCATGGCTATTACTAATGAATAAAGAGTATATTATTAGTTAATCAGTGATATTACTGAGTTTCTCTCTGCAATTGTTCGTGCATCTGCATGGTGAACCCAACTCACGAGGTTTATTACTTTTCTTGCTCTTTGCTATTGAATATTTTTTTCCTAATTTTCTCCTTTTTTTTCATATGACTTGTTTATAACTTTCGTTTCTTCTTTGTCTCTAAAGAAATAGCGGTTTTTTTTTTCAGGTGTTGTTTCTGTTACTCTGGTTGATGTTATCATGTTATTACTGCAATAACGTGGTAAGCCATGTTAAAAATGTTGATTTTTTTTGTTGGTAAAACATGATATGCTACAAAAAAGAAATAAAATACATAGCTTACTTGTATCCGAAGGCCCACCATCGTTTGGTAGCACAAAGTCTTAATCAATAATACTCTCTTCAATTGTGCCATGTATTTCATCACTTGAACTCTAACTCTCACACGAATTTTCGGAATGTGTAATAATACCTGTTGCTATTTTGATGTGGCTTATCATGTTTTGGAGTGATATTTATACAAAACCCCTAAAATGTAATAACTTACACAGGCCGCTCAATTGCTCATCTAGCATAACCATATCAATAACCGTAATCAGCTCATCTCCTGCTTGTAAATACCTTGGCATCACTTTCGACCCCAAACTATTCTTGAAACTCCATTCCCAACCCATGAAAACAAAAATTCAAAATAGGGCGCGGCATTTCAGATCGTTAACATTCCAAAATAAAGGAATCACGACAAAAACAGCTGTCTACATCTACAAAATGATCTGCCGCCCCTTATTAGAATATGCTTTAAACCTCTTCCTCAACCCTCGTCCCTCAACATTAAATAATATCGAAGTAGCAGAACGATCAACCCTTAGAATCCTCACAAAAATTCGACATCCCAATAACCCACTCCATAACCCCTCCAATACCTTATTGTATGAAAAAAACAGAAGTAATCCCTATTCAACAACGACTTACCTAACTGTCCCAAAAATTCGCATCTAACCCACACGTTCATAACATCCCTAATCACCTCTGTCTAGTACGAAGCCCTAATATTTCTCCCAAATTCAACAACCCAGAAACCACCATTCATCACATGAATCATAACTAACCGACAAGACAATGACAACCACAACTCAGGCTGAAAGACTGACGGTCGATAGCCAAGGATTATATAATAAAATATAATTGTAAAAATAAACAAACTAAAATTTATTAGTGCACAATAAAGATAATAACTTGATTTTAGGTATGGTGACAATATCTGTTGGATGATGACCACAATTCATCTACTGTGGCTTATTATATAACTGCTTAATCGAATCCAAGAATAAAACAGAATTGTTTGTTTGTGTGGCTTATCATGTTATTACAATTAGCCCTTCAATTGTTCTCAAGTTATACGCCAAAACTCGAAATTTAGCAATTTTGAAAAATTGAAATAACTTCTTTGTTTTTAAAGACATTGGCATGCGGTAAAAACTTTCTTTAGGCAGTTTTTTAAGTAGCGAACAGTTTTTTTCAAATAAACATTAGTAATTCGTGTGTCACCCTAGCCACCTTTCAGCTAAGTTTTTGGCATGATTACAATACTTTCCTCACAGAGAAAGTGTTCTGTTCGGAAAGTAAAAATAATAATTTACATGCTCTTCTATTTTTTTTTATAACAATGTCATTTTATACGGCTCGTAAAACTGCATTACTTTGTCCATTTAACCGTTCCTCTATAGAAAAGATAGAGGAACGGTTAAATGGACAAAGTAATGCAGATTCGAGATCCCCATAAAAAAAAAACCTTTATTGGCATCAAAACTAAACCACATCTCTAAATAAATACAATACAATACAAAATACTTTTATGTCAAATACCCCATTTCTTACATTATTCTTCTCCTCTCCCTCTCTGTAGGTGTATGTATCACCAATCAGCATTTTTACGTTGATGTCAATGATGTTTTGATAAAAAAAATGTTATTCACGGAGTTTACTATAGCCAAGGTGTTCCACAAGGTTCTCCCATATCCCCGTTACTTTTTAAATTATGTACTTTTGACCTGTATAACCCAGATCCTACATTTTTCGATCCCTTGCAACACATCCTACAGTTTACCTATGATACGGCACTAGTCGCCTACTCTCCCTACCCTTCAATTTTTTCACAGTGCGCTCTGAACGTTCAACTTTTTATTTCATTTTACACCGGACATAGTACTTATTGCCCTGCATATTTTCTCCTATTAAGCCGATTCTTTATCTCTTACCGTAGAAGATACCCATGAACGGATTGCTTAATCGGGACACCCTGTATGTGGTACCCCTAAAAAACACTACCCTGTACAAAATGTTTAGGATCCGATCAAATCATCCACACAGTCTCTCTGAAGAGTGCCTAATAATGAAATTTCAAAGAGCAGAGATTTCTTTTACAAAATTATTTCTTTTGATTAAGCAAAGTGGGCTTTAGAAACAAAACCAACACGATTGGTTTTAAAGAAAATATTTACAATTCGTGAAACATTAAGCACACCACTTTTAATGTAAATAGCATATTTTAATTAACAAACTGCAAAATATTACAAAGATTTAAATTTCTGAAAGTGTGTACATACTAATAAGTACTTTAATTTTTTATTTAAAAGAAATTACTAAAATTATGCCAAACAAGTAGATAGAAGACGAGCATCACGGCTGGTAAAAATAGTGTGAATGTTATGATAGGGTCCCAAATGTTCGACCCAACATTTGAACTTTTTTCTGCAGTAATAGACATACATATGTTTCGCCGCTATTAAAACTACATGTATTATAGTTATTTTAAATTGACAACTTGATTAATTTTGTCAGTTTTATTAATTAACCCTTTCGGCCTTGACGGTGGCATTTGCCATCACTAAAATTTGCTAAATATACTGGGAAGCTGTAACTTTTCCGATACTCGATTGTTTTTTAAAATAGCTTCATTTTAAGTCTTAAACAAGTGTTTTACACTCCCAGATTAAGCATAAGGTAAAATTTCGAGTTTAGAAAAGCCTGTAAATTTCGACCAAACCAAATTTTCAGGCTTTTCTAAACTCGAAATTTTACTTCATGCGCCACGCGTATAAAACACCGATTTTAGGTAAAGTTCAAAATATTCTACTAAATCAGTATGCTAAAAACGTGTATTCTGAACGTCACATCACATCAGTGTTTAGCACGCGTGGCGCATGAAGTAAAATTTCGAGTTTAGAAAAGCCTGAAAATTTGGTTTGTTCGCTTCGCGCTACGCGAGCAAACCAAATTTTCAGGCTTTTCTAAACTCGAAATTTCACTTCATGCTTAATCTGGGAGTGGAAAACACTCGTTTGAAAGTTCAATTTTAAATATTTGTAAAAACAACGACTATCTGAAGATATATACTGTATATGTTGTAAATACAGTATATTGGGATATCTATACTTACAAGAAAAACTTTCTGTATATCTGAGATAATAATAAATAATATGCAGTGTACAAAACAGTTTTTTGGGCAGAGGAAAAATTTCAGGGCTGAAAGAGTTAAACTAAAAATTAATTTCGTCGAACTAAATAGGTATATTTCTTGTCTTTTTAAAAACTTTTAGTATTTTCAGAATGAACACAATTTTATAAGGATCCTCCATTTTTGTTTAATTGCTAGCAATGATTAAAAAAAAATATTTACTTTTTTTTATCCTAAAACAAGGTTAATCCCATCTTACTCCAGATGTAAATTTAATTAATTATATAAAAACCGGAAGCAATAAGTGATTAAATGAGTCGGGCACGAGCTCCAATTTTAAAAGGATATCCTATAATTAGAGTGAATTAAAAGAGGAAAGACGAGAGGAAGAAAAAATAGCGGTAATTTCGTGTCGGACGTTGCGTAATCGCTCTTTTACACACACACACACACACACAAACACACGCGCGCGCATTCGTTTATATACAGGGTGTTAAACTTTGAGTAAGAAGGTATGGGTAACTTTGTTATTATTAATGATAGAAATTCGAATGAATGGACAAAGTTGTGAAGTTGTACATGCTTATTCAGATTCCGCTAAGAAACTATTACAAAATTTAGAAAAAACTTAAAAGATATTAAAAAATAACAAAATCATTCATGTCTTTATTATTTGTGATTTTTTGTAAAAACATTTCCAAGGTAAATTTATTTCTGCATCTGATGGTGATTCATTTTAATTTGTCATGCGATTTCTTTTTGTTTTATTAATAACAACTTTTGTGTCTCTAATTGCAGCATATATACAGGGTGTCCGTATTTTTAGGGCTTAACAATAATCTGAAAACAAATTTGAAATAACTATTTTTGTTTTCGAGATATCAACAAAAAACTGATTTATTTAAAAATTGTTTTTTATTCAAGAACTACTAAATCTGGACATATAGAACTTTCACAATATACAGGCACTTTTTAATGAGGAATCTAGTAGCATATTTTTCTTTAAGATAACTATAAAATTTACCCGGGGACCATAGAAAACTTTTGTTTTTCTTATAAGCGCCATTTTGGATTTTCATATTTTTTGAAAGAATATTTTTTTCTGAACTCGGTGATTATAATATTTTCTTTTTTGCAAAGAGTGCCTTGGAAACAATGACGTAATATCTATTGATCAATAAAATCTGAACAGCAGTCAATCATTGTTAGCATTCAAATTAATTTAATAGCTGTCAATGTTTTGTAATAATAATAATAATAAGTACCGATTATCACACAAAACATAAATTAAAAATATGGTGATGTGTCCATCATAGCACTTTCCCTATTAAAGATATGATGACCTAAATATCAACAGTATGGAAAAGTTGCACAAATTAAATTTATTCTACTTTTATTATTATTCCAAAACTATTCACAAAAAAGTAATTCTTGCATTTTCGCTACATCTCACTAAATATTGATCACCATCACATTTAAGCGTTATATAATCAGTGGTTTATACGCTTGGCGCATGAAGTAAAATTTCGAGTTTAGAAAAGGCCCGTGAAAACTTTCTACATGGGGCTTTTCTAAACTCGAAATTATACTTCATGCTTAGCCTGGGAGTGGAAGACACTCATTAGTTTAAAATACATTACAACTGGTGATGTATTTTAACAATAATTATAGGTCAAATGAGTAAGTAACTCAACTGTTTCCAAGGCACTCTTTACAAAAAACAAAAGATTAAAATTTCACATATAAAATGTACAATAAACTATAACTATGATACATCATTGATTTCAGAAAAAAATATTCTTCCAAAAAATATGAAAATCCAAAATGGCGCCCATAAGAAAAACAAAAGTTAGCTATGGCCCCTGGGTAAATGTTATAGTTATCTTAAAATAAAATATGTTACTAGATTTCTGGTTAAAAAGTGCCTCTATAATGACAAAGTTGTAAATGTCTGGATTCAATGGTTTTTGAATAAAAAAATAAAAACGAAATTAAAAAAAATCCGTTTTTTTACAATATCTCAAAAAAGAAAGAAGATATTTCAAATTTGTTTTTAGATTATTATTAGGTCCTAAAATACGCAACTTTTCCCCAACTTAACTGACTCTATATCTCTTAAAATAACCAAGCTCCCCATACATTCTGTTGAAATACAGGCACCCTGTATGCACAATTTAACATAATTATTTGTTTATGGCATGCAACCATGAAAACAAATAATATTTCTTACAAACTAAAGAAACAATTGAATTGTTTAAAAACAATTAGAACATGTAAATCAATAATTGTACATACACGTCTTACAAAAATTGGAATACAGGACAAAATTGCAGTTTTTTTTCAAATTTGAAAATACAAGTAAACAAATTACCAGATAAATTACTTTGACAAGGGTTTTACAGATTATCAACATTGTTACTAATAAGGAATGTATGAACGATTTTCGAAAATCGCAATTTTTAGTATGTTTCTCAATGTAATTATTAATAAAAAAGGTATGAACGATTTTCGAAAATCGTTCATATCTTCAGTTTGTTTCTCAATTTGTTTCTGTTTGAAATTTTTTAAAATTTATATTTTTTTTGAACCGAATCTCTTTAATTAAGAATGCCAAAGTTACTCATACTGTCCTATTCCAAGTTGAACACCGTGTATTTTTCTCATACATATCAGAGCACACACTCGAAAATAAATATTTTTCTCTGCCACATCTCTTGTTTGGGCGACGAACCAACAGCCAGAAACCAGAAACCGTTTCCGAGAATTGGGGTCTAATGTGGTCGCCGATTCTGGGAAAAAGGGCTCACATTTTAAGGGTGGTGGGATATCTGTTAAAAAGCGAAGGCGATCGCCCACCCAGGCATGGGAACGAAAAGCACGTATATATCGAAATATCGGTCTTGGGAATTTGTGTATGTGCTGTGATCCCACGCCGACACGCGTCTGGGAAGAAAATGGGGAAACACATTTTGTTTTTTATTTACGCAAAATATAAACTTTTCCCGTTAATAATATGATAATTCAAATATTACTTTTCTTCTTATTATTATATCATTATTATATTTATCATAACTGTAATTTTTTATTTTTTCGCTATATCTCGGCAAATATTGATCCCTCACATATTAGCAGTATATATTTTGAACTTGACTTGTGTTTTATACCCGTGGGGCATGAAGTAAAATTTCGAGTTTAGAAAAGTCAGGCTTTTTGGTTTGGTCGCGACCATTTGATTATTCAATCGATGATACAAATGATGATTTGACCACCATGACCAACATAATTCTTCAGCAGTATATTTTGAACTTCACTTGGAATCAGTATTTATTACGCGTGGCGCATGAAGTCAAATTTCGAGTTTAGAAAAGCCTGAAAATTTGGTTTGGTTGCGTAGCGCTACGCGCTACGTGACCAAACCAAATTTTCAGGCTTTTCTAAACTCGAAATTTTACTTCATGCTTAGTCTGGGAGTGGAAGACACTCGTTAGTTAAAAATATATCACAACTGTCAAATTGTGTGTTATAACTGTCACAAAAAAAAACAATAACATGACCATCATTATAGTTCAATTTAACTCGTATCTTGAGATTATTTTCCTAAGAAAAAACGCATATACGCCAAATGATTTTTCTGGAAAATTGAAACAAAGTCAGTATTTTAAACTCCAAATATTTAGTGTCTAAATATATTTACTTCAACAACATTTTTATACCAAAATTTGTGTGTGTATTTGCGGTTTCTCGTTAGGATAATAAAAGTAATTTATTTAAAAAAAAATCGAAATGTTAATACTAAAAAGTGTCTTAGTCCTTGAATTCTACGGCATCAAACCAATGCTAACTATACACAAATGCATGCAAATTTCGGGTAAAAAGGTTACCTTTAACTGTCAAAACAAGTAAACTATCGCAACTATAATCTGTTTAATAACTAGGAGGAGCGTTTTAAATTTCACGCGCCAAAACCTACAACTCTGATTGGCCGAGAGCGCGCCCAATTCGAATTAATTGTGAGAAATAACATGAAATATGTTTTTTGTGTGTTTTTAAATTTCTCGTTAAATCACTGTTTTATGCGCGTGGCGCATGACGTAAAATTTCGAGTTTAGAAAAGCTGCGCGACCCTCCACAAATTTTCACGGGGATTTTCTTAACTCGAAATTTTACTTTATGCCTTAATCTGCGAGTGGAAACGCTCGTTTGAAACTTCAAAGTGAATGCATTGATAAGAATATTAAATGATTGAAAATGTTTTTAAAGATAATAATCTAGTTTTCAAAAGTTTGTTTAATATTGTTTGAAGTAAAACTGACATGGTAGCCACAATAAATTTCAGGCATTAGTCGGTTTTATAATAGAATTCAACTTAAAGTTTTAAACGAGTGTTTCCACTCCCAGGCTAAGCATGAAGTAAAATTTCGAGTTTAGAAAAGCCCCGTGAAAATTTGTCGAGGGTCGCGCAGCGACCCGAGACACATTTTCGGGCTTTTCTAAACTCGAAATTTTACTTCATGCGCCACGCATACAAAACACTGATTTGAAGTGGAGTTCAGAAACACACAAATACATCTTTAACCAGTGTAACAGGTAGTCAGATATTTAGTCTGTTATCAACGATGTTCAGTGGTAATAATAAATAATTAATTAGGTTTTGAATATTTTTGTTAATACAACTGGTAACAATATTTGTATATTAATGGTTGCAAAAAAATAATAAAATCAAATTTATTCTTGAAGGATTTGTATTCGTGATTCGAAAAAACAGGATTCGAATCATATTTATCTCTTACGAATCCTTTATTCGAGTATTCGTGATTCGAATCATATTAAGTGATTCGGATTCGTGATTCGAATCCTTTTTACGAGGATTCGTCCCAGCTCTGGTAGAGACACATTATATAAATTGCATATTATATTATGAACATGATGTAAATATGTTTTATTTCACAGATATATGGCGGGATGCCGTATAAGCATTTTAATTGAACTGACGATATCGTGCGGTGGAAAAGAAAATACTTAATCACAATTAAGAAGTACAAAATGGATATTTGATTTTATTTAAAGAGTAATTATGAAATTATTTAAAATTGCCGCCAAATTTATCTAGTGATATTTCTAAAAAAAATGTATAGTGTAAATTAGGCTTTGGCACTTACTCCTTCTAGTTTTTAAACAGACTATAGAATATCGCAACATGGCAACTATAATTCATAAGTCATTTGCGCTTGCGAGTAAAAAATGGACTGTGGATTTTCTTGGAAAATCGATTGCAATTATCAAAATTGAAAGTGGTTGTTTATAACAAGCGAAATACGAGCCGTCATTTCTTTCCATTGACAGTTGGCACGGTTTTGACATTTGTCGTTAAATTCTAATTTCATTTGTCACATATCTAGCTTCATTAATAATTTCTTGAATTAATTTCTCATCTGGCACTTAGTGAAACATATTAGAATATATAAAGTTATTTAAATTAGAAAACACTTGGTATTTTTTCACAAATTAAAACTGTATTCCGCCTAGTTTCGGTTTGTTAGACCATTTTCAAAGGAATGTGAAAATGGCCCAACAAACCGAAACTAGTCGGAATAAAGTTTTAATTTGTGAAACAATACCAAGTGTTTTTTTTTAATTTAAATAACTTTACATATCTAATAAATAACTTTACCTTCAACAATTGTTTCGCTTTCTTCTAACAATTTCCAACATAAAACTCCCAAACGCTAATAATTATTTTTCACAAATTTCAAAAATATTCGACTATTTTGACATCAAGTAATATTTATTTTGAGCACACAATAAAATAAATGAAAGAAAATCTGTGTATTTAAAGATTTTACTTCTACGAAATACATTTAAATAATGTGTAAAACATAACACGTTAATCAAATGTTACTTAAATCTTTATATTTATTTATTTTTTTTAAAATACAGAATAATAATCAAGACAATTTTATTTAAACCTCTTATTATTTTTACGAATTTTCATTTAAATGAATATCTATCAAAAGAAGATAAATATGGGATCAATGAAGAATTGGATTCTGAGCGAGAATACGTAAAAATATACAGGGTGTTCTATTTAAAAAAATCCTAGTTTAATGTTTTCAAGTTAACCAAACGTAGTATGAAATTTTGAACACTCTGTATTCCATTATTATTCTTAAAACAAATCACCATTCGAGTATTGATTTTTTAAAGCCAACATCGCATTCCTTCGATTTTTATTTGTTCGGATATTCGAATTTTAAAGTAAATCATAAAAAGGCACTAAATGCTTTACAAAAATCAAATATCTCAAAATCGGTTACATATGGAGGTTATGTTACAACGATTTTGTACCCAGAATTTTACGTAGACATAAAAACTACTGTTATTCTTCTACGTAAAATAACTGTATGTTTTTGAGTTTACTTGAAGTGATTATTACTCATAAAAAATACTGTTATTCCTTACTTCACTTTTTATTTGTATCGTTAGATGTACATTTCGAGACACAAGGTGCTCATTATCAATAACAAACTGTTTGTTATTAATAATGAGCACCTTGTGTCTCGAAATGTACATCTAACGATATAAATAAAAAGTGAAGTAAGGAATAACAGTATTTTTTATGTGTAATAATCACTTCAAGTAAACTCAAAAACATATAGTTATTTTACGTAGAATTTAAATTCGCAATGAAAAATACAGCATTCCGTTAAAAATAAGAAAGTTGGCGTTGACCCGGAAGTCGTATAACCTTGAAAATATTTTTATTGAAGAGAAAAAGCACGCTTATTAAAAGTTCTTATACTCTTAATGTGCAGTTTCGGTGGAACACCCTGTATATTGTTTTATAATGTAGATTTTGTAATACGTAAAATATTTATTCGTCCTTAGTATAAGTTAACAACCAATGATATCTGCCATTGTTGTTCCCATTTGTAACATAATTTAAAAGTAAATTTCAATTTTTTCCACATTAGAAACTCACGATTAATTTCGATTGAGGAATTCGAAGGTAACATCGATGAATAAAGAATTTCGAGTTGTGTGTCTGCGCGAGAAATGAGAGCGTGTGTAAAAGTGGGAAGTGACGTCACCTTCACACATTATTTTATGAATGACACATCCACATATAGGCACATACACACACATGATGATGATGATGATGATGGAATGAATGTTTCGTTCTACTTACTTAAAAATAGCAACATTAGCTCAGTCGCTCTATTCAACAACAATGCTAACAACATACGGTCGCGTGATTTAAATTCCTGCGACGTATAACATGTATGTACGTGATCCGATCGTTAATTTGTCCCTGTGATGGTGATTATATATGTTGATTCATTTCAAATGTCGTATGGGCAAAATGCTAGAATATGGTGAAAGAATTGTGTTACTTTCTAAGTTTTGGCTGGTTTTGTTATTGTTTTCTAAAAGAAGATACACCTTATTATATTCATTGTAATTTCGTTGACAGAAGCGGCAAGAGTCTGATATAGGAGACATATTTAAATTCAAAAAGGAAGATTTAAACGTTCTTCAAGAAGTGGAAACACTTTTCTAAAGAATGAAAAATCTAATTAATAAAGAGCCGCATAGTATACAATTTAACCAATCTAGCGGGACAAAATTCATGTGGTCAATTTTGGATCATAAATTAATTAAGTTTGGATTAATATAAAAATAGATAGTTTTCCAAACAAATTATTTAAATAAGTCAATAATGAAATTCAGTAAAAGATTTGAGGTGTATTATCAACAAAACAAATATTTTGTCTTGTAGTTCATTTTGCATTCAATTAGCATTATGTTTGTCTTCATTTTGCATTCAATTAGCATTATGTTTGTCGCTTAATTCATGTTGTTGATGTTTTCTTATTCGTTATGTGTATCACTGTGTGTGTATACTTTTAGATTAATCACAAGTGATTGACTTTTATAAAACATTTCTTGTACAGGGAATTTTTCTTTTAAGTAAATAATAAATATCCTCAATATTCGTTGTCTTTTTGAAATAGTCCAATTTGAAGCTTTAAACGAGTGTTTCTACTCCCAGATTAAGCATGAAGTAATAGTATATCCTGTAAATCTTCAGATATTCGTTTTTTTTCGGCTTTTCTAAACTCGAAATTTTACTTCATGCGCCACGAGTATAAATCACTGAAATATTCTGAAATTAAAAATACACTGTTAAATCAGTGTAAAAAAATACTGCTAAAGCAGGATTAAAAATATACTGCTAAACAAGAATATTTTAAACTTCACTTGAAATCAGTGTTTTATACGCGCGGCGCATGAAGTAAAATTTCGAGTTTAGAAAAGCCCTCTGAAAATTTGTCTCGGGTCGCTGCGCGACCCTCGACAAATTTTCTACGCGGGGCTTTTCTAAACTCGAAATTTTACTTCATGCTTAGACTGGGAGTGGACGGCACTCATTTATAGCTTCAAACTGAACTCTTAAAAAAAAAACGAATATTTGAAGATTTACAGCATATACGCAGTAATTGACATATATATACTTAAAAGAACTCACTATATAAAATAAATATAATACATAGTTAGTTAAGAAATATTATTCGAGTTATTTAAAATAGTATCTCATAAGTTGATTTGAACAAACGTACATATTTCTAACTTAAAAAAAATACGACATAAGTTTGCAGTTAATAGAGCTATATTATGCATTTTATAGATTTTTATTAAACCTGCAATTTTTATTTAAAGATTTTTTTAATTAACAGTATTTTAAGAAATATTGACAAGAAACAAGGCGTGTTCACTTAATTTTTACACCTGACAAAAATGTTAAATATCTTAGTAATTGCAAAAAGTCGCACAATTTAACAAGATTTATCGTAAATAAGACATCTTGAGGATCATTAGAAAACAGGGAGTAGTTTATGACGGTGTATGACACAAAACATATGAATGTTTTTATCCGATGTTTATATTTGTTTTTTTTTTATAACTTGAATAACCTTTTATGTTTTTGTTATATTATATTATAATTACACAAATAATATATGATATTGTAGCTACACTTTTGCAGAAAAAGGCACTAAAAAGAAAATATTCTTCAGCATTGATCAAACGATGCAATTTTTTAATAATTGATAATAAAATGAATCAACAACAAATAACATTAGTTGTTTACTTCAATTTTGCTACTTGATATCGTAGAGAATTGAAAGTACACTGAAATAATTCTGTATCAGGAATCTTTTTCTGATGTATATGAATAATTTGTAGTAATGCATTTGTAATTTTCATTTCATTGAATTTTGTCCCGCCAGAACAGTCAAATCGTATACTGTGAGCCGTTTGGAAAAATAGGTAACAATATTAGCAGAACTGACGAAAGTATTAAAGTTCATAATAAAATAAGATTCATTCATACAAAAAAGAATATCACAATTTCATAAAAAAAAAATTGATTTATAATGTGTCTTGCTTTTTAGAAATATTTATTAAACAAAGAATACAATACTTCTGGTTAGTAAGGTATGGTTCTGCTTAATGAAGACAAAAACGGAAATTAATAAATGATAAGTTATATTAAAATTAAAATAAATACTAATTGTGTAAGAATCGTCACAGTAATCAGGACGATCAATATGCAATTATCCATCGTCTCCAACATTTCAATGTATTTAATTTTGACTTAAGAATACTTATTGGAGGTATTATTGTACAGTCAGGGCCGCAGTAACACGGCCCCAGACGCATCAAGCGAAGGGGTGCCATCGAAGCCAGACACCAGAAATTTATATATTTATATTATAAATTATATAAGTAATGTAAATTTCGCACTCCACTTTAAACCTGTATTTTATACGCGTGTCGCATGATGTAAAATTTAGTAACGCCTGAAAATTAGAATTTGCCGGCGCTCGACTCGCCCCTGAAAATCCAAATTTTCAGGCTTTTCTAAACTCAAAATTTTACTTCATGCTTAATCGGGGAGTAGAAACCCATGTTACAAAATAATTTAAAAAAACACAAATAATTAACATTTTTTAAAAATTTTCAACTTTTGTCTAGAATAGTTTAGCAATACTCTAATATATTTTGTTTCTAAGGATAATCGTCGGAAAAATATCTAATAACTGTCAAAACATATGATTACTGCCACAAAAACACATAATGTGTAGATTGTGGTCAAAAAATATTACAAAAAATATCAAAAATATCAAAAATGCGAATACATACCAGGTCCGTAAATATGAAACCGGAATTTTTTAATACACACATTTATTGTATGAAAATGGTACAAAATATTTTATTCAAAGTATTTCCTATCGCTAGCTACACATTTCTCCCATCTCTCTGCCAATTTGTGGATGCCACGCCAAAAAAATTGTTGATCTTTTAAGGCAAACCAATCATTGAGCTATTTTTGTGCATTTTTGTAAGAAGTGAAGCGCTGCTCAGCAAGTGCGTGTCCCATCGATGCAAATAAGCAGTCATCGGATAGAGCCAAGTCTGGTGAGTAAGCCGAATGCGGAAGTATTTCATCGCCAGACAAAATTCGATAAGGAAATGATTTTCTTTTGTACCTGGTGAGCAGTATTTCGTAGGTGGTTTTTTTGTCTTTCATATGGAACCTATCTTTCTTATGGCTTTTAAACGTATGGAGGCGACTTCTCGTGTTATAACTGATACGCAAGCTGTTGGTGCGTTTGAGCATCATCCTCATCCAACAATGCTTGCAATGCGGCGTCTTCAAACTTTCTCGGTGGTCGTCCACGCTCTTGGTTTCTCACGTGAAAATCGCCACTTTTGAATATTTTAAATCACTCAAAGCACTGTGATTCACCAAGAACATGCTCATCGTAAGCTTCGACAAGCATTCGATGCGATTTTGCAGCAGTTTTTTTCGAATGGTAACAGAAAATCAATGCTGTCGGCGAATCATAATTTTTAGGCTCAAAAACAAGTCACCTTCAACGCTATGAAAACATACGTATTTGTATTTTGTGAGTTAAAAGTCTATGACAAATGTAAACACAAGAATAAAGGACCAATAACGCGACTTAACAGTCACTATATTGACAAGTAGAACCATTTATAAGCAAATTCCCGTTTCATATTTACAGACCTGGTATGTCGAAAATTACATTTTATTATAGTCAGAGAATGTTACTAACATATATTTACGATATATAAAAAACATGTCAATTTATGTCAAGAATACAAATTTAAAACAGAAGAATTTATGACAAAATCAATAATTTATATCAATAATGGTCAATCAAATATCTTAAAAATTATTTTTTAAGTAGTGTAGGTCTATTTGAAAAGAAAATGAGATATCACATAAATTATGTCACAAAATATAAAAACAAAACTTCAGTCTATTTAAGACTTTTCCAAATATTCATGAAACAACTTTACACCAACAAATTAAGTTATATTCCGTTTGCACCACTTTCAAAATAATCAGTCCATAATTATATTTGTTATTATATTTCTTGTTATATTATTATTCTAAAAGAATAATGCAATGTGAAGTTAGTAATTGTTTTACAATTTATTTAAAATATGTTATCAACACTTTATATTAATAGTTCTAATAATTTTAGATAGCCCATAAAAAGCATACCTAATTTACTTAACTATTTTTCTTTTATGAAATGTTATATTTTTTTTATATTTCTTTGCCCTAAAAGTCAATTCAGTTTATAAAAATATCCATTTCTATAAAATGTCAAACTTTAAATTAACTCATTAATGGCCGAGCAGTTAAAGAGTTAATTCTAAAAGTTGATTTTAGGAAAAATTCTTCTCTTCTTTTAATGATCGCTTTGGATTACTTTTTATATTACATACTAGAGATTTTTCTATTTTATGTACACAACGTATACGCTGTCCTTTTTCAGGCATACGTCGATTTTATAAAAGCGTCCAATTTAAAGTTTTGAACGTGTTTCCACTCCCAGACTAAGCATGAAGTAAAATTTCGAGTTTAGAAAAGCCCCGCGTAGAAAATTTGTCGAGGGTCGCGCAGCGACCCTCGACAAATTTTCACGGGGCTTTTCTAAACTCGAAATTTTACTTCATGCGCCACGCGTATAAAACACTGATCACTAATGAAGTTTAGAAACATATGAACTCTCAATGTTTAATGTACACTAGATTTGCTATTATTATATCCATGACAATTTTGCATGTACAAGTTATATTATTTGTAACTCTGCCATTGTAAATAAAGATTCTATCAATCTATCTAGATGTATTACATATTGGAGATTTTTCTATTAAATGTACATAACGCTGCAAACTTTCGTTCACCATTTTTAAGGAAAAAGTTTATATAAATGTTTTAAATACTGCTGCTATTTATTAATGATCTTAGCAACATATTTAGAAACTGTAAATATTTGTTTTTTGCAAGCGATCTTAAACTATACAAACGTATTGTCTGTCAGGATAATCAGATTGTAATGCAACATAATGTTAACACATTGATTGCTTAGTGTAAACAATTTTAGGCGGGCCTATTTGTGAAACTTTTCTTTTTTAAAGAGCAAGTCTATTTTTTCTGATTCTACGTTTAATTCTAATAAAAAATAGTTCATAAGATCATAGGCCTACGATGAATTTCTAAAACAATTTTGTTTGAAGATTTTACATTTTACATACAATTTCCAAAACAATTTTATTTGAAGATTTGACATACAGCTCTTATTCGTTTTTATAAGATTTTCGTAGTAATTATAATAATTAATTAATGTATTTGAAACGTTTCTATGAACTTATTCCTTAAAAATGGTTGAAATATATGTAAAAAAGTTTGCAGCGCTCCCTTGCGGGATTCCTAAGGCAAAAATAAACATCAAAATCGAATTCTCCATACCTAAAAACCCAACATATAAATAAAAATAGAAAATATTTTAAATCAGAACTGAAATAAAAATAAATATTACAGCCAGCAGTAGTAAAATCTTGAATTAAAATCAATGCAGCTAGAAATTCACCGTAGACCCATCCTATGGACTTTTTTTCTTAGAATTGAATGTAGAATCAGAGAAAATGAGACTCACTCTTTAAAAGAAAATCTAACCACCCTAATATACATAGTTACTAATATACCTATACACATTTTGTTGTAGCTCTTGGATTTAGGATATTATCTTTATGATACTAGTATTAAATCGTGATTTCAATGACTAGTAAATAGTATTATAGATACTCAACTATTGTATGGGGCTTGTTGGAGAATTTCCCCCATCGTGAATCCGCGCTTGGTTAAGGGCGCCAATTGGATATTTGGCCCTAGGCGCAAGTTTTCCTTACTGCGGCACTGTGTACAGTGCAGGAGAATGCATGGTCCAGTGGTTCAATATTTATTTCAGGGCTGTAACCAAAACCTGCACTTACCCTCACGAAATACACGACTTTTGTGCTGTTTTTTTTCGCATAGTATTTTAAAATCCTATATATTTGCCCGATCTATGGTCTGATTACGAAAAAGAAAGTCTGGTTACGATCCTAATTTATTTAATGAAATATAACGAAGTAGAAGCCTCCACAGTTTATAATCTAATTTATTTATTTCATAAAAACGAATTAAACTTAATGCTACTAATTTCAAAATACGTAATATAAGTAGAAACACAGAGAACAGTTGAAGAAATCAAAATGTAAATTCCACTAGTATTGAGGCATTGCACTCTAGATCGACATCGAGGCACGGAGAGGACTTATGAATGAAACACTCACACAGACGTGCCCCATGCAGTATGGCGCTATAGACGTGCACTAACACAAATGCACGTGTCCGCATTCTGATGAAAGGGTCGTTCAACCGCGTGCAATGCACTAGACTACGTCCACGACTACTACTCTAGACCATCAACGAACGGCCAGACCAGACCAGGTACTAAACACTGATACTGAATATAATGCACCTGTAATGAAGACATCATAATTGACTGTGTAATCGGCATTTTTTATCCTCAAATTACAACCGATTCCATTAAACTTTAACGCTTCAATGACTCACCTCACCATCAATTATTATATAACGCAACTTGCCAACAAAATTGCCAACTGGAGAAATATAAGAAATTGCTTTTGCAATTGATATGTGCAATACTAATTTCTACTTCAACTCTTTTTTTTCTTAACGTCTTGTTTCATACTAAATAATGAAATGATGTGGGTGGGGATAGTTACATTAAATTTACAAGAAACTTCCGACACAAATTGTAATTGTAATTATAGGATGTTTCAAAAATCAATTGCTCTGTTCAATTTGCACATCTAAATTAATTTGACGAAAAGGTAATTAGGTTAACTTATCAATCAACTTTTTGAAAACTTACGGATTCGGAATATGACCCTAGGAACTTAAAATATGTCCAATATATGCACCGCCGCAGTAAGGAAAACTTGCGCCTGGGGCCAAATATCCAATCGGCGCCCTCAAGTTAACTGTCTAATAATCAAAATATAATGTTTGACTAAATTTTGACTAATTTTAACTTGACAAATGTCAATGTCGGCTGTCAGCACCGACTTCTGTCAAAAACGACGTCAAGCATGTATAAAATACGAAAAATGCGTTAATAGGTTGGGCTTATGCTTTTCAAACATTTGTGAAATACTGTTAAAATTCGTCTATGATAATGGCAATTTAATCCTGACTTGGATTCAATAACTGATATTTCTAAAATTTGAAAAATTTGACTAAAAAACAAAACCATTTTAAGCAGAAAAAATGTTTGTCGTACATTTTTTTTTACTTGTAGGTTCATTATTTATATAAATTCTCGTTTTTTAAAAATATAAGTAGGCATTTTAGTCATAAATTGACACTTTTAAAGTAAATTGATAATTTTAATTTGTCACTTATACAGGGTATATACAGGGTGCCCGTATTTCGACAGAATGTATGGGGATCTCAGTTATTTGAAGAGATAGAGAGTCGGTTAACAATAATCTGAAAACAATTTTGAAATATCTTTTTTTGTTTTCGAGATATCAACAAAAAACTGAAAAATCGTTTTTATTTGTTTATTTAAAAACTACTGAATCTGAATTTAGAGTTGGGGTAATTTGTGTTTTTTTGTAAAGGAGTACATTGGATGGGTTGTGGAGGGGATTTTGAGGGTGTCGAAGTTTTGTAAGGGTACGGAGGGAGGATCTTTCGGCTACTTCAAGGTTTTGAATGGTGACATTGCATGGATTTATATAAAATATGGAGCTGTAGTCTAGGATGGGACGGCAAATCATTTTATATATTTTGGTACAGCTGTTGGTACTAATTCCTTGATTCTTGTATGTCAGGCAACGAAAATGTTTCGCTCGCTTTACGATGTTTGCTTTTATATCGAAGGTGTGTTTTTTTGAAGGACAGTTCTGAGTCTAACAGGATTCCTAGGTATTTACATAATGGGGAGGAGTATATAGTAGATCCGTTAATGTTTATGGAGAGAGGATTAGGTGGTATGCGATGGTAGGGTAAGAATTGTTGGGATTAATTTTAAGCCTCCACTTGGAAAACCAAGTAGCTGATTTGTTTATAAAATCTTGGAGGGAGTTAAGGGCTAAGGCTAGGGTTCATGAATGGGTGATTAAGGCAGTGTCATCCGCAAACTGTTGGGGATAACAGGTTGGGTTTATAAAGTTGGGATTGGGATGGTATAAGTCGGAGCAATATATATTGTATAATAGAGAAGATAGAGGGGAGCCTCGAGAAACAAATTGCTCAGGATGGAATGTCAAGGATAAGGTTTGTCGTATACGGATTTGAAGTTTCCGGTTGAAAAGGAGGAAGGATCAGAAGGTTGATAAGGTGGATGGGTAGTTTAAGGATACTGCATTTATATAAAAGGCCCCGATACCAAACGGAATAGAAGGCCTTAGCTATATCTAGGAATAGGATGGCAGATTTTTTACCGTCTAGATGCATTCTTTAGCAGTTGGATGTAAGAATGGTTAAGGGTAGGGTTGTGGAGCGATTTGGAAGGAAGCCATATTGGTAGATAGGGATATGGGGTAAAACATGGCTGAGTATTTTTTGTTTGCTTTATTTTATTATATTAAGCATTGTTTTTCTAAATCCAATTATGCCCGATACATTAATTTTAATTCAATATTTATTCCAGAAAAAATAATTATGCATCTTGTTCATATCATTTTTTAGCATTAAATGTAGTTTGCTTTGAATGATGAATGATGTTATTATTTTAAATGCAACTGTACTGTTTAATGAAAACTTCATTTCTTAGAAATAAAATATTAAATTATTACTTGCACTACTTATTTGTTCTATTTCCAATGGTGGAGTGACAAATCTTGATTCCCAGATTTGTCTATCCAACGTTGAGGATAGGTCTCGTTCAGAAAACGTGCTCCTGTTGAAAAATTAAATCGGCTGGTTTATTTGCGGGAACACAGTAAAAGCATAAATCATTTTGTTGTAGTATAGCCCTATCAGCAAACGTAATTAATAAAAATATCCTTATTTTCATAAGAATTGTTTACAGCACTGATACTTTTAGCATAGTTATCTATCACCTAGCCCTTTAAAGATTTTGGCTAATTTTGCAAGACCAACATCTTGATGTTGGTTCTGCAAAATTAGCTAAAATCTTTTAAAACTACATTTCATATTAGATTCAGAATCAAACCTTATTAATACATTTTACAAACTCAGTTGTCCAATATCATTTGTTGTCGATCAAATTTTATGCAAATCAATCAACCAATATTCACACATAACAACAAAAACAAACCAGGAAATAAATGAGCATCAACATCGCCCACTTATTAAACAGCATCACATAATTGCATGGATTATAAACAGCTGTCTGTACTCCATCCGGTGTAATCTCGGTGCGCTGCAGACGTCTGTCTCGCTCTGGCCCTGTGTTGTCTAATATGGGTCAGTCGTGTCAGTCCGAATGTCTAATTATAAATTTTGTGTTTAATTCCAGATCCGGCCTCGGGCGCGAACACCCACCCACCAGCGACGCTCGGACCTTTTGGCGAGAAGAGGCGATTATCGCGCTCGTTCGGTGAGTTTTTATTGTGTTCGCATTCTTTTCCGGCGCGGCGAGCTTTTGACGTAACGACCGTCTCGACGCTTGCCTCTATTCTTGTCGGCGCCGCGACGCCTTCATATGAAAGGCTAATAACACCTACTGACCTCATCATATTTTATCTTCATCGAAATATCAACTTCAAATTAATTACGACATTTTATAGTAGATAAGGTGAAATCGATCATTGACACTCGATCTAAGTAGTTGATCATTTTTGAAGTACGGGTCTTTGATCTTTGTTTGGTGAATTCTTGATAAGTTAAAGATTAATCAACAAGCGTATGCACTGTGGATTGACCGGTTAGATGTAAATGCTTACTGATTTGTTAAGCAGATCTTATTTATCAACATATTTTTTAAATCATTAATATGTATCTAAGGACACGATTTGTTTGCGAATTCAGGTTTCATATACATATTATACACATTTGAACTGCAGTTCATCTCTGAAATTCGGATCAAATGTTTAATTCTATTGAAATGACAAGCAGTTTTATTTCATTTCATTTATTCAGGGAATCTTCTTTTACATAAATTACAATATTAGTATAACTTCAAATATATGACAATTACTATATTTATATATACAGATTGAATTTCAGAAATATAAACATTGAATTAGAATTAGTTAACATCGATCTGAATTTTAGAGATGAACGGCAGCTTATTTGAATGCAATTCCGGCGTTGTTAGTGCAAGATCTTATAATTTTTAAAAAATCATTAGGATATAAAACAACAAATTATAACCACATTAACCATTAATGCTACCAATTGAGCTTATGATTGAATAAAAATCGTCCAATTAATGGCTTTGTACATAATGTTAAAGGTGTTGCCAGAAAGTCAATGGTTTACAGTAGGGATGTTCCAATCCCAAAAAAATCCCCAAAAATGTATAAATTATATCACATAGCAAAGTATCGGTATAGCAAAATATCGTAATGAAAAGTATCGATATTCAAAATATCGATACTTTTAAATACCAGATTTTTATGATGTAAATGTAAATGAGAGTTACAAAATTAACGGCATTCATTCATCTGGCAAACGGCTATTGGACCAAACCAAATTTTCAAGCTTTTCTAAACTCGAAATTTTACTTCATGCTTAACCCTTTCAGCCCTCTAATTTTTCTGGTGCCCAAAAAAAAATGTTTTGTACACTGCATATTATTTATTACTATCTCAGACATACAGCGAAGTTTTTCTTTCAAGTATACATATCTCAATATACTGTATATGCTGTAAATCTTCAGATATTCGTTGTTTTTACAAATATTTCAAATTGAACTTTTAAACGAGTGTTTTCCACTCCCAGATTAAGCATGAAGTAAAATTTCTAGTTTAGAAAAGCATGAATATTTGGTTTGGTCGCGTAGCGCGAAGCGCGGAGCGACCAAACCAGTATCAGTATCAGTATCATGCGCCACGCGTACTAAACACTGATGTGATGTGATGTTCAGAATACACGTTTTTAGCATACTGCTTTATTGGAATATTTTAAACTTCATATAAAATCAGTGTTTTATACACGTGGCGCATGAAGTAAAATTTCGAGTTTTGGAAAGCCTGAAAATTTGTACTTTTAGAAAAGCCTGAAAATTTGTACTTTTAGAAAAGCCTAAAAATTTGTACTTTTAGAAAAGCCTGAAAATTTGCACAAAAAAAAACTCGAAATTTTACTTCATGCTTAATCTGGGAGTGGAAAACACTCGTTTAAGATTTAAAATGAAACTATTTTAAAAAAACACGCGATTATTGGAAAAATTACAGCTCATGCATACATGTATGTGTATTTAAAAGAAAAATTCCCAGTATGTTTACCAAATTTTAGTGGTAGCAAATGCCACCGTCAGGGCCGAAACGGTTAATCTGGGAGTGGAAACATTTGTTAGAAGCTTTAAATTAAAAGCAATGAATGTCTAAACATTTATATCGAAAAATGTTCTATTTTGAAAAACTAGCTATTTTATTTCAATATCTTAATTAATCAAGGAGTGGAAATACTTTTTAGACAATAATGTAAATCTCATATTGTAGTTTTCCTTATTCTAAAATCAAGAGTCAATACAAATAGAGTGGATCTTTTTTTTTTATAGAAAGGTACTCTTTCTGTCCAATATTAGAATATTTATTTATAAAATGAATTGAAATACAGTTTTGAACGGTGGAGGCTTCCACTTCGTTATACATCCTAATTCAATAAAATAAAACACTTCAAGTTTGTTTGTATAACACAATATTTTTATTTTCGTGACTGCAGTTTCTTCAACTCAACTTGCCATTATCAAACAGAGACTCCGTTTGATAATGGCAAGTTGACTTGCCGAAATTGCAGTCACGAAAATATAAATATTTTGTTATACAAAGTCTTAGTGTTTTATTTTATTGAAAGAAATTTTGTGAATGTCCTAATATTTTATATAAAATTACGAATGTCATAATTTTAAAGTTTAAAGTTTTGCAAACTAAGGGCTTTTTTTCAAATTCAAATATTTTTGAATTTGAAATACACATAACTTTTTTGTGAATTTCATAGTAAATTGAATTTGATTCATTTTTATGTTAAAGATTCTTTTCACAAAAAACATATTCCACACCTCAATATTTTTTGTGAATATTATTCAAATCTGTAGTTTTACAGATTAAAGAATGTTTTCTTGATAATCTCAGATTAGAAAAAGGTAAACTGCACGTTTTAATAAATTCAATTAAATTTATCAAATTTTTGTCAACTTTGAGCGTCTGTAATTTTAAATTCAAATTCAAAACTATTTGAATTCGAGAAAATAAGCTTACGCTTCTTATAGTTTGCACATTTTAAACATAATATATAAAATTACGAAAAAACTATTCGTGAAAATGCAAACAATGTCTTATTAATTAAGGCATTGTTTGCATTTTCACGAATAGTTTTTTCGTAATTTTATATATTATGGCTGTAATTTTGTTAAAAATTGATGGATTTTTTTTTCAACTTTTATATAAAGTTTTTAGCAATCTCTGTTGATTCTATAAAAATCAGATATTTCCTTCACAATCTCATATCAGAAAAGGAAATACTGCATTTTTTAATATCTTCAGATGAATTAATGATAACATTATGCTCAACCTTGAGCGTTTGTAGTTTTTTTATTTATTTTTAATATCGAATTAGTGTCAAATGTGCCACGAATTGTCCAAATATGCCCGATATATTAATTTTAATTAAATATTTATGCCAGAAAAAAATAATTATAAATATTGTTCATATCATTTTTTGGCATTAAGTGTAGTGTGCTTTGAATGATGAATGACAAAATTCACAATAAAACACTTTTTACTTTGTTTGTATAACACTTTGTATTGAAGGTGACTGCAGTTTCGACAATTTAGCTTGTCATTATCAAACATAAAATACTTTATGTTTGATAATGACAAGCTAAATTTGTCGAAACTGCAATCACATTCAATAAAAAGTGTTATACAAACAAAGTAAAAAGTGTTTTATTGTGAAATTAACATGTATAACGAAGTAGAAGCCTCCCCAATACAAAATTTGATGAAATTAAATTGCATTGAAACAAAACGACGAAATTAATTTGAAAAGAAAGTGATTACCATTATCGTTAGTTACTGAGGCACTTAATTTTCGAAAATCAATGATTACCATTATATTCAAATCCAAAAATCAAGAGGCAATAACGTTAAAAAAATTAAAAACCCATTGCAAATTTAATTATGTATTTATTTTGATTTACTACTTTCACATCTCTATATTTATTGAAGTGTTCAATAATATTCTAGTGAGTGGTTTTCATTCCTTGTTTAAACTCGAAATATTTACTTCATTTACCAGGTGTATTAACCCTTTCGGCCCTGACTGTGGCATTGGCCACCCCTACAATTTGGTAGACATACTGGGAATTTTTCTCTTAAATATAAATACATTTATGGCATGAGCTGTAACTTTTCCGATAATCGTTGGTTTTTTAAAATAATCTAATTTGAAGTCTTAAACGAGTGTTTTCCACTTCCAGATTAAGCATGAAGTAAAATTTCGAGTTTAGAAAAGCCTGAAAATTTGGTTTGGTTGCGTAGCGCGTAGCACTACGCGACCAAACTAAATGTTCAGGCTTTGCTAAACTCGAAATTTAACTTCATGCGCCACGCGTATAAAACACTGATTTTAAGTGAAGTTCAAAATATTCTACTAAAGCAGTATCCTAAAAACGTGTATTCTGAACATCACATCACATCAGTGTTTAGTACGCGTGGCGCATGAAGTAAAATTTCGAGTTTAGAAAAACCTGAAAATTTGGTTTGGTCGCGTAGCGCTACGCTCTATGCGCCCAAACCAAATTTTCAGGTTTTTCTAAACTCGAAATTTTACTTCATGCTTAATCTGGGAGTGGAAAACACTCGTTTGAAAGTTCGATTTGAAATATTTGTAAAAACAACGAATATCTGAAGATTTACAGCGTATACAGTATATTAAGATATGTATACTTAGAAGAAAAACTGTCTGTAAATGTAATATGTATAAATAATATGCAGTGTACAAACATTTTTTTAGGCACCAGAAAATATCCAGGGCTGAAAGGGTTAAACACTGACTTAGTGTGAAATTTTAAAAACACTTTATTCATCTTATTAGTAACACAAAATAAACAAAGAAGGTACTAAGTGATTGACATTTACCATGTTCACAATTCGACTATTTGTATTTTAACTTCGCCTGTCTATATTTAATAATATTCGAGTATTCGCAGTAAATTAAGTGAACACGAATATTGAATAGTAAATCGAATACTAATAGATTTTTATTAAGTTTTAAAATTTTTATTTAATAAATACATGAGATATGGCCGTGGCGAGAGTCTATGCCAGGATCATCGATGCAAATTTAAAAAAAAAATATATTAATTTTTTGATACATTTCTTCAACTCTTTGTCAATTTTTAAATAAATTAGTGCTTCATTTTACTAATTCATACACATTTAAAAATACACTTGATCCTATTTGATTTGTTTGGCCCCCTTATCCTAAGACAAAATGTTGGCTGCGCCACTGATTGCTCTTATAATAAATTTTAATGGATTTCACTGGAAAAGTTGCTATGTGGACCGTGTCTTCCATACCTCGTTGATTGTTAAGGTACTAATTTTTTAAAAATCCATTATCACTTAATATAATAAAAATAGAAAATTTATTTATGATTTTTAAATTATTTATTAAATCACCACAGTTCTTTTAATACTCAGTAGCTTCTTCATGTGAATAAATATAAACAATATCCTCCAACATTTATGATTTCATCTCATAATTTCATGACATTAGCGATCATGACGATTGAAGAACAGCTCTACATTACTACATATATATATGTATATATATATATATATATGTATATATGTATATATATATGTATATATGTATATATATATGTATATATATATATATATATGTATATATGTATATATATATGTATATATGTATATATATATGAATATATATAAGTATATATATATATATATGTATATATATATATATATATATATATATATATATATATATGTATATATATATATATATATATGTATATATATATATATATATATATATATATATATATGTATATATATATATATAAATAATAATAATAAATATAAAAAGAGTCCAGGGGTTAAGGGTTCAAAATCGAGGGGTTGATTAGAAATTGGAATCATAGGACGGGAATTAAGGACTGATTCTATTTGTGTTGTACAAGTCAAAAAGTCCTCATACGTCAATAATCTATTACCAATCTTCCTTAATTCTTTGGGTAGTTGCATAATAATGATATGCTCTAATCATTTCCATAGATATTCTTCACATTCTAATCAAATAAACCCTCCAATTAAACTTTTCCTCTCCTCTCACCCGCTACGATTGTTTCCCGCATAAATTAATTCAATTTTTACGACGTAACGTAACGGTGGTAATTGCCGAGTTAAACGGAAACGGTTACACACAGCTGATGTATAATTCATGCACGGGATTAATTGTGGAAGAATAAAAAGAAGAGGAAGACGAGAACAACAGGTGATCGTGATTGGAATCACTTGGGCGAGGGAATCTCCTGTAATCTGGCGGAGAAAGAAACTAAAAAAAAAAAGAAAATAAGTGAACAAACGGCGAAACCAATGAAGCAAGGTGTTCATCCAGCAGAACACGTGCTGCTTTGCTTAACCCCGGCAGATGTCTTTCAAAAAAGCAGGTGTTATCCTTTCGAATTATTCACAAATTACAATGTTATGTATTATATTACAAGTCAAAGAAGAATTGATTAATTGGATTTATTTGCTGTTTAAATAATCAGGATGGTAATAAGTTAATTTGGATGGTTTTTAGAAAATTTTTATTACTTCTTTCGGCCTCGTTATTGGTTGGTCGTCTTCCTTGCGGATCCGGATGCACTGCAGCCTAGGTGGCTTATTGTACTACCCCATATTGTCTTACTCACGCAATTATTCCAAACTCGATCCTCTGCACTAGCTTGTGCAGGTCCTTCAGGGGTTGCGTGTGGAAATCATTTGGTACCATTTGACTGTTTCCAAATATGAGCTGTCTTTTGTTTTCCAGCGCATTGCAGCTACACAGAATGTGCATTGTTTTTTCCGGCGCCCTTTCACAGTTACTGGTTTTTACCGACTGCAATCACCATGTTTATGCATACATACGTTTTGGGGGTCCCAGGAACCCAAATTAAGTGTTATCGCAATGATGTTGGTCTGTATGTCTGCCGGACTGTGTACAGATTTGAGCAAAAACAGCTCTTTTGATTTTCGCGAAATTGCGTATTTAAACTTTACTCCATAATATCTCGAAATGATCAACTTTTGGGTAAAAAGCTAAAACCGGAGATGATTGTTTACTCTTTGGACGAGCGCAAGATGAGACGCAGATGAGTCACGTCACGCAGGAAAATGAAACGCAGTATTTAAATGTGGATACTGCGTCAGTTGACTTACGACGGGGAAAACTCATGAATGTCGATTTTTCGATTTTGTGATCTCAGTGTGATCTTTTAGCTCAGAAGTTGTACTATACTAATGTTAACTATGATGGGCATGATGCATACGAACACAAGGGACACGAGAGCATAACGACTGAAATATTTGATATTTCATGACATTGGGCCCGTTCATCAGAGAGAACAGTTGGGAGTTTACTGCCAACTACTGAAGAATTCTCTGATGACCGGATTGTTAATCGTGAACGTGTTTGGTATTTTTGCAATCGTACAAAATAGACTGATCGGAGTACCGTTCATTAGATACCAACATACATCACAAACAAATCTAAACATGTTCAATGTTGAAAATTTTGATGAACGGGCCCAATGACAAACACTTAGAGAAACAATTTCAGCTTCATAAAATGGTATATTAATAAATAGATAAACGTATTTTCTATTTTCTGGAAAATTGTATAAAATTAACATTCATCCCTTCATTTGGTTTATTTTTGTATATTTTCTACGATTAGTTTAGGTATATTGCCTCATTTTCAAAATATTTTTTGGCAGTTAACAATTACAAGTAATTTTTTACAAAGTCAATCAAGTAATACTTTTAGTATCGCAGACAGGATTCAGGGGCAATCAACATCACAAACGTAATATGTAATACATATAAAGGGTGATCCAATCTAAATTTCTTGTAAATCAAACTGTTGTAAAAGTGTAAAATATTGGATTATAACAACACATTTACGAGAACCTCGGCAAAACGTGTTAAAATTATTTAATTGTTCTACAAAAATAACATTTCTGTATGAACTGCGTATCGAAATAATGTACTTAAAGATTATGGTAACTGTCCTATTAAGCGAACAATTCGCAACATTGTAGAAGCATTTTGAGAGACTGGAAGCATTGGAGATAGAGTAAGGCCTCTATATCATCGTAACGTCTGTTTAGTCAATAACCATTCACCGAAAGCTATGTGAGCAGTAATTAATGATAAAAGACCCCCAAAAGTGGAACACTCAACTTCTACAATCTCTGCGGAAGAATTTAACAAATTTTTCTCAACTATAGCCGATACAATTGTCAATTCTTTACCTAAATCAAATCTAGATCCTATATATTTAATAATATTAAAGAATAAATTAAAAACACTTGGTTTGTTTCACTATTTGTTTAACAAATATGGAAACAAACCAAGTGTTTTTAATTTATCCTTTAATATTATTTCAAAATGTTTCACCAAGAGATAAATGAGAAAGTTATTCAAGAAAAAACTATATATTTAATGTGTACAAACGCTTCCAAGTGCAACCAATATTTCAAATTTACTGAAGTGTCTCCACTAACTGTCAGAGAGATCATAAAGTCACTAAACAAGACCAATAGTGGAGATATATACGGCCTCAGCTTTAATATTATAAAATCAGTACCAGACACTTTACTCTCACCTCTAAGGTAATTAATATATGTATAGCATATTTCCAGAAGCCTTAAAAAGAGCGTTAGTTATTCCAATACAGATGTGCCTATTTTATTGATATTATTTTTCACAAAAAAAATCCAGACGGTTTCCTTAAATTTGTGTGTTTCTGTTTGTTTTTTTAAGTTCAGAAATTCAATCACCCTTTCTAACATATAACAAGTAGATTGCCTATTAATATATTCTTAATTTCATAATATTTTACTGCTTTATTAGTGGACTTTAGCATACAGCTTTAACACTGTACTAAGGGTGAATCACATTTTCTTAATAATAAAACACTTTAGTAGATTACTATTCTTAGTTTAACTAATAATTTATTAACATGGTACTCCTAGTTTTAAGCACGAAATTCGTAATATACATAACCTCAATTGCCACAGCAAAACGAATTTATTTAATTATAACGCTTATTTCAGATTTATAAATGTACATACCTAAATAGTATATTTTAACCATGTTTTTAAACATGTTTAAAACACTGTTTTACAACAAAGTGTTTTAAACATAACAAGTTTAAAACACTTTGTTGTAAAACAGTGTTTTAAACATGTTTAAAAACAGTCGTCGTGTTTTAAACGGTTTTGTTTAAAACACGTTTAAAATCATAAATTTGTTTAAAACATGTTTTAAACGTTAAATTTGCTTAAAACATTTTTTTATTATTTTAAATTTTCTAAATTATATTTTATACTACTTCATTAAGATTTTTTGCTAACATTTTTAAATTTTAGCTAAATTATTGAAGATATTTCAAATTACATTATTAACATAACATTTTCTTACAAGAAAATATCAAATATAAATGTGATTTTTAAATACATGGAATTTTTCTTTCAGGTATACATATGCATACACTGTAATTTTTCGACATTCGTTGTTTTTACCTAAGTATGAAGTAAAATTTCGAGTTTAGAAAAGCCTGAAAATTTGGATTGGCCGCGTAGCGAAGCGGAGCCGCCAATCCAAATTAGGCTTTTCTAAACTCGAAATTTTACTTCATGCGCCACACGTATAAAACACTGAAATATCACAACGTTTAAAGTATACGGCTTTTAACTAAATGGAAAAAGAAAATGGAAAAAACAACCCTGATTTTAACCTTCACTTGAAATCTGTGATTTATAGGTGAGGGGCATGAAGTAAAATTTCGAGTTTAGAACAGACTGAATTTATATTTGGGCGCGTAGACTAAAATCAAAAATAAAAAATATAGGTTGTCATTTAAAAAATATTGATGACGTCACAACTTTTAAAGCAATTTTTTGAAGAGTCTGCAAAAATGTTTTTCATATGTGCAGTCATTTAAATCGCTATACCCCTTTTAGATTTGTTTTCTCTGTCGTACATATTAACGGAGTTACCGAATTTATCCGCTACATAATTTCCACACTGTATGTATACTTAAAGGATAAATTCCCTATATATATATATATATATATAATTTTTTTTGGTGCTAGTAACATACAATGTTTTACACACGTCATTACAAAAGTGTCATACAATAATAACTAAAACTAAGACTAATGTTTAAAATATTGTAAAAACTAAGGACATTATATCATATATATTGCTCCTTAAATATGATTTTATACAAATATTAAAAAAAACAAATGTATGTTCTAAATTCACTTTCTGTTCACAATAAATAAATTCAAAGTATGTAAAATTTGCATTCCCACTATCTAGATACATTTATCGACATAATTCATAATCAGTTCAGAAAAAAAAACACTCAAACCTCTTAACGATTCACCAATTAATACTTTTCCTTCTATTTATTTCGCAATCGCGCTCTAACGATCAATCAATATGCGGATTGTGAGAAAAAGTGCGGCAATTTTCTCCGAACAATTTTTTGGCGCCAATAATGAGTCTCGCGGCAAATTTGCCATTTATCATTTCGTTTAATTGGCCTCTGATGCATTAAGGAAAAAAATCCAGTTTTGACGTAATAATATGGCGATTGCGAACCGCTGAAAAAAAAAATACTTGTATGGATGTAATTATGCGATATAAATAAAGTTTTCCAATTGGTCGTTAATTGTGCGTTGAAATTATGATGCATAACGTGCATTACTGGACATAAAAAAACAGCGTAGGTAATATAGTATAGAAAATTATAGATTATATAAATAGTTACTTATTTATTTTACATGTTTTTTTCCACTTGTATTCGGTAGTTTAATATTTGAATAAAATTATTTCCTACAATTTACTTACAAAATGACGTACATTATATAAAATATTCCTATTAATTATAAGTTTAATAATTAATAGGAATATTTTATATAATGTACGTAATTTTGTAAGTAAATTGTAAGGAAATAATTATAATTATGCTAAAATTTAGTTCAAAGGTGAACCTAGTTCATACAATTGGCAACCAAAATGAATGAACTATTAAATATTTTCATTTCAATTTTATTTTAACCATACTTGTATTAACAATTTTAACTCATCAAAAGATAAAACTAGAGTTACAAAAAGTGTGAATTTGAACTGTAGCTTAGATATACCGTGTGTCCCCGGATTACTGCCCAGTTAGAAAAAACTTTTTTATTAACCATTTCTCGATAAAAAGTGATTCTTTGGAAAACATTTTGATGACTTAAAAATAACATTTCCTTTATCAAATCCTAATTTCACCATAGAGGACGCTCAAAAATTAAGAAAAACAAAAGACATTGTGATTGTTAAATACCTCATAGGGTAGCTTTGTTTGGTTCATTGCCAGTGGGCCACCCTGCATTTATATACAGGGTGCCCGTATTTCGACCGAATGTATGGGGATCTCAGTTATTTGAACAGAGAGTCGATTAAATTGGGGCAAAGTTGCGTATTTTGGGGCCTAACAATAATCTGCAAACAAATTTGAAATATCTTTTTTTGTTTTTGAGATATTGATATTCAAGAATTTTTGAGATATTGTCAAAAAACGGAATTTTTGAAATGTCGTTTTTATTTTTTTTTTATTCAAAAACTATTGATTCCAGACATTTACAACTTTGACATTATACAGGCACTTATTAACGATATCTCTAGTTACATATTTTATTTTAAGATAACTATACCATTTATCTAGGCACCATAGCCAACTTTTGTTTTTCTTATGGGCACCATTTTGGATTTTCCCCTTTTTCGGAAACATATTTTTTTCGGAATTCACTGATGTATCACACTTATAATCATCAAAAACCTCACTGTTTCCTTCTGCGTTGCCAAACATCGTAAATTATTGCTCTTGTGAAATATAAATCTTTGCATATGTTATACAATTAACATAAAAGCGCTTTTTCAAGAAGAAACTGCGATTTTTCAAGCATTACAACACTTTTATATAAGTCCGGGCTACGATTCAGTTTTAAATTAAATAATTAGTTGTATAGCTTGGCATACTGGCATATAACCCAGTTGTTTTTCAAAAAAATCCAAATTTGTAATAAATATTTCTTGTCACATAATATTTGTTTGACATTTTACCATTAATATATACATATTTTGTAAAAATGGTAACTAATAAATACTCTAAAAGTAAAATCATTCATTTAAGGGTTAAAATCATAATTGAATATGTTTCACCAAGCGAAACATGAGGAACTTATTCAAGCTTTAGATGCATAAAAAATTAATTCATTTATGTATACATTTCTGACATTAACCGTAAAATGTCAATATTCAAGCAAATGTCAATACGTTTTTAAAACTTTTGAGCTAAAATAGGTTTGTTATCTAAATGCAACATGATGCATTTAAGGGTTAAAAGAAAACACTAAAATGTTACTAATATTTTAATTTTTTATTCCAACTTCCAACGTCGAAAACGTTGAGTCATTAAAATAAAATTTATTGAAAATGACAACTTCAAAACCTAAATATTAGTGAAATTTATTTATTTATTTTACGCAAAAGCCAAGAAGGCTAATTACAGGATAACTAAAATTTTAAATTGTAAAATTAAAGTTTATGCATATTATTGTGCGCGCAAGTTTCTTTCATTTGATATAAATTCTATTTCATATTCTGACGATATTCAAATGTCAAATAACCAATAGTGTATTTTTTGTATTTCTGTATGTGTTAATTATACTGGAATAAAGCATATTCTTATTCTTATTTTTATACATATTAAGATAGTACAACATATATTATTATACTTAAAAAATGTACAGGAAATGTTTCTTTTAGGTATACAAATACATACACTTCTTTAAAAGAATTAAATTTGAAGCTTTAAACTAGTGTTTTCCACTCCCAGACTAAGCATGAAGTAAAATTTCGAGTTTAGAAAAGCCCCGTGAAAATTTGTCGAGGGTCGCGCAGCGACCCGAGACAAATTTTCTGGGCTTTTCTAAAATCGAAATTTTACTTCATGCGCCACGCATATAAAACACAAATTTTAAGTAAAGTTCGAATTTACATGAATTTCATAATATTTTACGGTTTTATACGCGTAGCGCATGAAGTAAAATTTCGAGTTTAAAAAAGCCCAGAAAATTTGTCTCGGGTCGCTGCGCGACCCTCGACAAATTTTCACGGGGCTTTTCTAAACTCGAAATTTCACTTCATGCTTAGTCTGGAAGTGGGAACACTTGTTCAAAACTTCAAATTGAACTTAAAAAAAAACAGGGAATATCTAAAGATTTCCAGAAAATTGGCTGAATTTGGAATACGTATAATTTATACCCTGTGTATAAAAAATACACGTGTATTATACAATTTGTTTACATATACAGAGAGTTTTATGTAACACCGAACATGTTAAAATGTACTCAATGTTAATTTTCCTATGTTCGATGTGTACTGGGACGCATCAAAGCATTGAGTGCGATGTGATTGGCTAAGATTTCTAATTGTAATATAGTCAACCCAATTTACACTTTTTTGGGTGCGATTTCATTGGTTACGGTTTTTAGTAGTTCTAATGCAAATTAGGACTAATAAAAATAGGTTACACGTAACGTAACGTCAAAATAAAATATTAAACCTTGTGCGTTTATGGTAAGTGCAGTGTGTAGGAACATGAAATATACTTGTTTGCCCAAAGCAAAACATCTGCATTTCAAGCAATCAAGATTAATACTGTCGTGAAACATATCTTCAATTCATTGTAAGTTATGCAGCCAATAAAGTAATAAATACACCTACATTATCTTTATTGAGTATAATGTAAACAAATAAATGAAAATTGAAATGTTTGCCAAATGAAGCAGCACACCTAATACCCCAGTGTTGTTGTGCTGCCAGCAGACCTAGGGGCTGTACTAGCAAACATTTTAACCTGAATTGCCACGCTCTTCAAATTTGGAATATCTATATTTGAATCTGCCGTAAGGCAGTTTAGTGACGGCAATTTTGCTGGTACACTCGAAGCAACGTACCTTGGGGCGGTCCTGATCAAATGGTTTATACAATACGCTGAATTGAAATTCTTAATAATCTCCAGTGAAATTGAAGCAATGTATAAACTTATTTTGAAATATTAGCAAACGGAAGTAACAGGAATCTGTGTTTCTGTTATTTTAGTATTCAAGCTAAATCTGTTCTCCTCTTTCTCATTCTTCTTTTCTGTTTAATATAACATTCGATTAGTGATGTAGGCGATTAATAATTGACATTTCATTTTGACGTTAAATGTAAGTTACGTTAGAACTACTAAAATCGGAGCCAATGAAATCGCACTCAATGCTTTGATGCGTCCCAGAACACATCAAACACAGGAAAATTTACATTGAGTACATTTTAGCATGTTCGGTGTTACATAAAACTCTCTGTATATTAGAGCTGGCCAAGATTCGAATCATTTAGGGTTTGAATCCTGAATTCGAATCCTTTTAGAGGATTTAAAAGAGATATTCGAATACTTCAGTTAAAAAGGATTTCTGATCCGGATTCCTTACATTTTTTTAAGATGATTCGTATTCGAATCCAAGAACGGGTGATTCGAATCCTCATTAAAGGATTCGAATATTTAGATTTGTATCTATAATTTTCCCTAGGAATTTAACTTTTGGGCTCAAGTGATATTTGATAGTATTATCCCCGAAATTGATATCCACAGAGAGCTTTTTACGTTTGCCGAAGTTAACGACCACCGTCTTGTCCCAGTCTAGAATCATATGGATATTTTGTGTACCAATCTTTGAACTTTTTCAATACCTCCACTACCCTCTCGTTTAGTTATAATTCAGTGTCTGCTGATACTACTATTGATGTATCGTCTGCAAACATTAGTACGTGTCCTTTATTAATATGAAAAGGCAGATCATTAACATATAATAAAAATAGTAGAGGTCCCAACATAGATCCCTGAGGCACCCCGTTGTCAAAACCAAACTCAATCGATTCCGCCCCATGCAAGAAATTAATCTGCATTTGTTGGTTATTAAATTGTTGTGTTTTTGCAAATATGTGTGAATATAAGTTATACGCTTAATTAACTTTTCACTTAACCCACGGTAAAACATTTTTTAATCTAATTCTGGATATTTAATTAAAATACTTGCTTTGTTTTACTGATCAGTGAAACAAACCAAGTGTTTTAATTAAATATACGTTATAAATTTACAGTGTAATATAATTTAGATTATTATTATTACTCTCTATCTCTTTAAATAATCGAGATCCCCCTACATTCTGTTAAAATACGCACACCCTGGATATATATTATTTTAAATATATTTATTACATACGTAAATGTTTTAAACAAGGTGTTATAATCGATTAAATATTATTACTTTTTTGAAAATGCTAAATTTCAAATTACTTTCCCACGCGTTAACCCGAGGCTTCAATTATCATATAAGTTTTTATACCAAGCGTTAAATTGCATGACATTAATCAATGCTTATAATAAATGAACACTAGAAAGTTTACCAGAACCATGGGCGCCCGCACATATAGGCAAGGGGGGCAGAAATTATCAACTGTTAGGCAATTTGTTGAAAATAGCCAAAGTGATGTAAATAAAAACGGTAACATTTATTAAATATATACAATGTATTTATTTAACGATGCCTCATAGGGATTTACATAGTAAAAACTTGTTGGATAGATTTTAGTTAAATTAAACACACTTTTAATTTACAATATTTTTTAACAATCTTTAACATTTTTTGAGTAATTTTAAAGTGATATGTATTTTACATTTTAATTTTAAATGATGATAATTTTAAAGATTTTGTCACAAATAGTAGCCTTGGGTCACTGACATTAACATATTAACCCGCAAATTTGTCAAACTTGTACAAACATTTTGTTGCAAAAATGTACATCTATACCATTCAGAAAAGGTTAAAAATGGTGACGGATTACATCAAAGGATTTTCAGTAGAATATCCAAATCAACCCTTACCGAATCAAAAAACTCTTCTGCCACAACGCGATTTACTCTTTTTTAAACTTTACTATGCTCAGAATTTACACAACCAAAGTTGATAAAATGATTGTAAAAGGATTGTATTTTACAATAATTTTATTAACATCGGTTGTGTAAATTCTAAGCATAGTAAAGTCTAAAAAAGAGTGAATCGCGTTTTAGCAGAAGAGTTAAAAGAAAATGTGTATTTGGCGATTGAAGAAGAACCATCTACTAGTGTAACAAAATTAGGCCACCAATTTCAAGTTTCACAAGGTAGATTGTTTAAAGAAATAAACAAAATGGACATAAAACATCGAATACTTATAAAATGTTAATTATTTGCCTAGATTTATTTTAGTTCTAAATATAACTCAAGAATAATAATTGTAACTCTTAATACTAAAAAACCGGAACAAATAAAATCTCTGTGGCTTAGTATAAATTACTTAATACTAAAATGAACGACGATTAATACGTGCCTGTTTCACAAATCTAAGAATTTTTTTGTTAATATCAAAAAGTAAATCTTCAATTATTATCAAGTATCACCTACTTCGAAATCGGTTTTGTTAAGCAGCTGCTGGTTGTTTAATTCCCTTCGGGTGGCACCTGCTAGCCTAACAGTAACTCATTGTTGCTGGCTCCCCTTCAAGATTATTTTGACAAAATACCGATGATGAAATACGAAAATTCAGTACAAAAACATCTTTATCAGGAATCTGTTTACCAGCAGAGAGACTATCTATTTATGGCTAATAGAGATTAAGAACATTACAAATTATTCTTGAACAAACGACCTTAATATTATCTCATCTCTGCTATGTGTTACTAAAATGTGTGAGTTAATGAAAATTTGATTCATGAGGTTTCTAAAATAAACAATTTGTGAAACACTTATAACTTACTCATTGCATTTCTAAAATTGTATATTTGACTGCCAATTGCATCACTAAGGTTTACGTTTTATTTAGATTTTGGCAATTCATAAGAAATTATATATTTCTCTAATTAAGATATTTTGTATATTATATATTAAGCAAATGTGCAATTGACTTTAAGAAAAATAAACTGCGTTAGGAATTGTGATTGGTTAAAAATTGATCCACAATTTTGTTGAAGGAAATATGATGTCAAAAAATGGACTCCTGGACCGATTACAGCAGAAAGGACTGGATGGATCTTAATTAAATTTTATCTCGAAAGTATCAACCCAAAAGTTGATACTTTCGAAATGATCAAGATCCATCCAGTCCTTTCTGCCGAAATCGGTGCAGGAGTCAATTTTTTGGCAGTCTGCATTTTAGCCAAAAGTTGGTAGTTCTTCACAAATCGTGTACTAAAGAGTGGAACTAATTTACCGAAACATTACTTTAAGCCAGCGGTTCTCAAACTTTTAAACTTGCGACCCACTTTTTAGAAACCCAATCTATAGCGACCCACTTCAATGCTAACTTAGATGACTTACTAAAATTAGGTCAAGCTATTTAGAATGGGTTACTTGCTATCTATAACCTAAATAAAAATCAATCTGGGTAACTCGCAACCAGCCTAGTCTTGGGTTCAGCAAATCAAGTATTCAGCTACTAATTTCACTAGCTGTCAGATAAGCTGGAGATATGCTGTAAAATTGTGTTCGATCATGATTAACTATGTGTAAATTACATTAAATGCTAGTTACTAAATTTGCAAATGTACATTTTGTTTCAGGATATCTGAATAATTATCAGAGGTGAGTACGAAATTAGATTTTTTTGATTTTCGACAAAGCAAAGTTGATCAATTAGCGATTAAATAACAGAAGCTTAGATTTAATTAACAATAATTCATTATTTAAAATGTTGCTTTAGATTACATACAAATGAAGCTTATTTTATCTTTTCATATTTCCTAAAAATGTTTATAAAAAACTGACTTTTAGTAATTTTTGCTAGTTTTTTTTTTCTAATGTATTCACTGTTTTTTTTTTCTTATAATTTTCAATGAATTTAGCCATATTATAACTCTATTTTATTATACGTTTAGTTTAAGAACTTTATTTGTGTTTATTGTTTCATAATTCCTGCATATTTAATACAAATCTGAATTCTAAATGTAGTTTTAACGTATTAAGTACATTTTCAATTTTGATATAAAGAAAAAACTTAACTTTTTTATAGCACTTTTATTTAACTTTTGTGACTAACTTTAACTTTCTTTATTGGTGCCATAGAATTAGATTTTTACACAAGTCAATATACAAAAAATACAAAAAATGCCGTATATAAACATTATAAAAACATTTACTCGCACATACAGAATAATAATGCATGTATTACACCAGTCATCATGCCTGTATTCATCCAAATTAAAAATTGCGTTTTTTATTAAGTGAATTTTTACATATTTTTTGAAACAATCTAGTGGTAATTGCTTAACAAATTGGGGAAGCAAGTTGTAGAATTTGATTCCATAGTAATTTGTGCCAACTCTACTTCTCTGTAATTTCAATACTCTATTACAAAGATAATTTTTATTCCTTGTATCATATTCGTGCTCATAGGTTGACTATATTTGGTTATGTTTTTTCACATGAATTAGGCACGCATATATAAATAAACAGGGAGTGTTAATATTTTTAATTCTTTAAACTTGTGCCTACAATCTTCTCTGTAACCAAGGCCAGATATAATTCGAATCGTTTTACGTTCAATTCCAAACAGTCTATTACTAGATGATGGATGTCCCCATACCAATATTCCATATTTTAGGTGCGAATGAAATAGTGAGAAATAGGCCGTTTTAATACTTTTGCAGATACATTATACCTTAGGAAATATTGTTTTGTTTAATTTATTTGCAACTTTACAAGTATTGCTATCCCACAATAACTGGTTGTGTATGTGTATACCCAAGAATTTCACATTTCCCTGTAAATTTATTTGCATGCAATTGTAGTGTTTTAGGGTAAAGAGCATGTTAGCATTGCATTTAAGCTTAATTTGTTTGCATTAAACCATGCTGTTTCTCTTGTTACTGCCATATTATCCAGATAAAGCGCTGCGTCTAATGTTTCGGCTGATGATATAAAGTTAGTATCATCAGCGAATAACACATCTGTATCATTTAAACAGCCAGCAAAGACATTACAATACATTAGATACAGTAGTGGCGCCAGTGTAAAACCCTGAGGAACACCATAGTTTATATACATTATTAATTTTCACAATTTGAAATCATTTGGATACAAATGATAAAATTACATTAAATGCACAAAGATTAAAATTATAAAAATATAGTTTCCTTAAAAGGCCAAATATAATACAATTGATGTCTTAGAGGTGTGATAATAAATGAGAGACACAATCCAAGGCCTTGCTTAGATCTAAAAACGTTGCTATGGTATAATTTCCGTTTTTAAATGATGATAATATTTTTCCTACAAAATGAATTATCGCATCACTAGTTTCAATTACAAGGTAATCAATACTTTGTTTGATAACGATTACTGTGTAATTGAAACTAGTCATAAAAGTAAAATAAAAGTAAATTCTGTATTGTGGAGGCTTCTACTTCGTTATACATGTTAATTACACAATGAAACACTTTTAACTTTGTTTGTATAACACGTTTTATTTAATGTGACTGCAGTTTCGACAAATTTAGCTTGTCATTATCAAACATGGAGTAACTTAAACTAGAGGTTTTACAGGTATATATACACAATTACAAGACAGCGGTAAAAATGGGGGTGTACATTAGGTCAACCTGGTCGTTAATTAAGGGAATTCCCGGATTAGCGCGGGCTTTGTGTATCTCTAGTGCTTCTAGCAAATTCATTTTACGACCCTTTTCGGCATGATGGATTATGGTAAGTACATCTTTTTCAAAAGTGTGATTTTCGTCTAAAAGGTGTTTTGCAAAAGACGACTTATCACTCTGTTTAAGCCGAAAAGAGCGCAAATGTTCCCTCAATCTTATGTTGAAATTACGACCAGATTGGCCAATGTATATCCCTTGACAATCTGCGCAAGTTAATTTATATATTCCGGATTTATTAAATGTATCTAATTTTGTTTTACTATTAAAGATATGGTTATTGATTTTACAGTACGGTTTAAATGCAACTTGAATATTATGCTTTTTTAGGATATTTTTAACTTGAAAACTGACATTACCAAAATAAGTTAACGATTTATATTTAATTGTTTCTTTTTCAAATGATATTCCAGCGTATAATAGATGTTTGATGTTATTAAATTTCTGTTTTTTAAGAAGTCTATCAACCAAATCACAACCATAACCATTGTTAATAGCCATAGCTCTAATCAAGTTAATTTCCTTCTCGAAAAAATTAGCTGACAAAGGGATTTTTAAGGCTCTATGAATCATTGAATTGAATGCAGCAATTTTATGTTTATAGGGATGTCTGGAATGGTTAGGGATAATTGAGTCGGTAAAGGAAGGTTTTCTAAAAATGTCAAAAGAGAGTTTGTTATTTATTCTGGTAATAGACAGATCTAAATATTTAATGTTGTTATTGATTTCGGTTTCAGCTGTGAATTTAATTTTAGGGTGAAGTTTATTTATGAAATCTAAAAATTGAGTGAGTTGTCTATCAGTTCCCTGGAAACAAGCCAATATATCATCGACGTAACGGTGCCACATTTTAATATGTTTTTTAGCTAGTGGCGAATTTAATATTATTTTTGTAAAATTATGCATAAATATATCTGCTAGCAATGGACTTAAAGGGCACCCCATTGCTAGGCCTTCTGTTTGTTTAAAAAATTTATTGTTAAATGAGAAAAAGTTATTATTTAAGATGATTTCTAAGCAATCCAAAAATTCTGTTTTTACTGTGACATTAATATTACATTTATCGAATGATTCTTCTATTAGTTTAATACACTCTGATGGAGGAATATTAGCAAACATATTAGTTACGTCGAATGATACAAGCTTATATCCTGGTTCCATTTTAATGTTAGTTAAATTTGTTGTTAATTCTACTGAATTTTTAACTGAATGAGGATCTCTGAACTCGGTTAGTTCCTTATAAATTGAATTAAGATGGATGGACATATTACGCGCTGGGGAATTCATATAGGATACTACGGGACGGATCGGTGTATTTTGTTTGTGGATTTTGATTAGGCCATAGGCTTTATTTCCGATGAATCCGATTCCTCCCCGATTATATGGCCTAATCAAAATCCACAAACAAAATACACCGATCCGTCCCGTAGTATCCTATATGAATTCCCCAGCGCGTAATATGTCCATCCATCTTAATTCAATTTATAAGGAACTAACCGAGTTCAGAGATCCTCATTCAGTTAAAAATTCAGTAGAATTAACAACAAATTTAACTAACATTAAAATGGAACCAGGATATAAGCTTGTATCATTCGACGTAACTAATATGTTTGCTAATATTCCTCCATCAGAGTGTATTAAACTAATAGAATAATCATTCGATAAATGTAATATTAATGTCACAGTAAAAACAGAATTTTTGGATTGCTTAGAAATCATCTTAAATAATAACTTTTTCTCATTTAACAATAAATTTTTTAAACAAACAGAAGGCCTAGCAATGGGGTGCCCTTTAAGTCCATTGCTAGCAGATATATTTATGCATAATTTTACAAAAATAATATTAAATTCGCCACTAGCTAAAAAACATATTAAAATGTGGCACCGTTACGTCGATGATATATTGGCTTGTTTCCAGGGAACTGATAGACAACTCACTCAATTTTTAGATTTCATAAATAAACTTCACCCTAAAATTAAATTCACAGCTGAAACCGAAATCAATAACAACATTAAATATTTAGATCTGTCTATTACCAGAATAAATAACAAACTCTCTTTTGACATTTTTAGAAAACCTTCCTTTACCGACTCAATTATCCCTAACCATTCCAGACATCCCTATAAACATAAAATTGCTGCATTCAATTCAATGATTCATAGAGCCTTAAAAATCCCTTTGTCAGCTAATTTTTTCGAGAAGGAAATTAACTTGATTAGAGCTATGGCTATTAACAATGGTTATGGTTGTGATTTGGTTGATAGACTTCTTAAAAAACAGAAATTTAATAACATCAAACATCTATTATACGCTGGAATATCATTTGAAAAAGAAACAATTAAATATAAATCGTTAACTTATTTTGGTAATGTCAGTTTTCAAGTTAAAAATATCCTAAAAAAGCATAATATTCAAGTTGCATTTAAACCGTACTGTAAAATCAATAACCATATCTTTAATAGTAAAACAAAATTAGATAAATTTAATAAATCCGGAATATATAAATTAACTTGCGCAGATTGTCAAGGGATATACATTGGCCAATCTGGTCGTAATTTCAACATAAGATTGAGGGAACATTTGCGCTCTTTTCGGCTTAAACAGAGTGATAAGTCGTCTTTTGCAAAACACCTTTTAGACGAAAATCACACTTTTGAAAAAGATGTACTTACCATAATCCATCATGCCGAAAAGGGTCGTAAAATGAATTTGCTAGAAGCACTAGAGATACACAAAGCCCGCGCTAATCCGGGAATTCCCTTAATTAACGACCAGGTTGACCTAATGTACACCCCCATTTTTACCGCTGTCTTGTAATTGTGTATATATACCTGTAAAACCTCTAGTTTAAGTTACTCCATGTTTGATAATGACAAGCTAAATTTGTCGAAACTGCAGTCACATTAAATAAAACGTGTTATACAAACAAAGTTAAAAGTGTTTCATTGTGAAAATAAAAGTAGATAAAAAGAATTGACTGTTTTCTTTGTATCAATTTTCAACTCTTGTAATTTGTTTGCTAATTCAGAGAAAGAATTTGTGTTTAGACAAACATGAAGTTCATTCTTCCTTTTCATAATTCCTCCGAATTTCATGAACATCTGCTGTTAGAGTTGACTCCTTATTATTACTGAGATGCAACATGAAGTACTTATATTTCTGCTGTAATTCTATACATGTAATTCTTGTACACTTTGACTAGTCGTATTCATATCACATAGTAATTTTTTAGGTATTCATCGAACAGTGGACAGTGTTCAATTTAAAGTTTCGAACGGTTGTTTCCACTCTCAGGTTAAGCATGAAGTAAAATTTCGAGTTTAGAAAAGCCTTCTAAACTCGAAATTTTACTTCATGCGCCACGTGTACAAAATACTAAACATGTTGTGAAGTTGGAAACATCCTGCTTATGTTGAATAAATTTTAACCAAATCTCGAGCTATCAAAATTCGAGCAATTTACAATAAATTTAAAGGTGTACTTAAAAGAAAAAAATCTCTGTATATACTTTTTAAGTTTATAATTTTTAGATTGAAAATTAGAATATAGGAAACTGTTCTTTAATAAACTGAAAAACTAAACAATAAAACACTTTTATTCAATTTTGTTAATTTAAATCGACATTATTAACTCCATAACAACCGTAATAAACAAGGTTTTATTCACTAGTGAACTAAATTTTTTTTAGGTCACTAGTGAGTTAAAAAATTTATTTAAAAATAAATGTAAAGTACATTATTTTCTTTACAATTTCGTCAAAATTGAATAAAAACATATATACGCCACGTGAATTAAACACCTTTATTCACTCAAAGAAATGATTTCACTCGCGCCGAGGCGTTCGTGAAATCAAAAATCTTTTCGTGAATAAAATCGTGTTTAATTCACTTGATGTATAATATTTATTAACTTTGCTTTAATAAACTAATAAATAAAACTTTTAACTTTGTTTGTATAACACTTTTTTGTTTTACGTGACTGCAGTTTAGGCAACTTTAGCTTGCCATTATCAAATTACATGTTAATAATTGCAAGCTAAAGTTGACGAAAGTGCAGTCACGTAAAATAAAAAGTGTTATACAAACAAAGTTAAAAGTGTTTTATTGTTGAATTAACATGTATAACGAAGTAGAAGCCTCCACAATACAAAATATGAAAAATTAAAAACAAAAAAGTATCTACAAAAAGTAAATTAACACTTATTCTTTTATAGAATTAAATGTGGTATAGAAACACCAACAAACAAAAACAATGGATGCCTAAGTACACTTACACTTTAGAAGGTTTGTTTTGTCTGTTAATTAATTAGTGCATTGTCGTGTCCAGCTTGTCTTAGAGGTGTGATAATAAATGTACATATCAATTCCTTTGTTGTGTCTTTTTTTGATGTTTTGTTCTGGATCTGAATGCTGGCCTGTGTGTGTGTATAAGTAGACATTCACTTGAATTGTTCACATGATAAGGTCAAGAGTTTAAGTGCATTCCATGCTCGGTCCGATTTAGAACTATTCGATATAACTATTTATATTTGCATAAAAGTTTGTAACTCTGCGCTTTCTTATGTGCCCCGTATAAATCGAGATAATAAAGTAAATGATATTTACAAATTTCCACCAATGCAGTAGTTTAATATTTATGCGTAAGTGTTTCACATTTTATTGGTTATTTTTAACTTTTAAAAATACAAATTTATTGTCGATTTGCACTGTATATTAAGGGTTCCCTAATTAAAAAAAAATAGCAACCAATGTTTCATTCAAAATTTCTTTAGATTTTAGTCATTTTTGGTGTGTCCATCATAGCCCTTCCCTCGTCATTTAAACAATTGATAGTTGACATACTAAATCGCATTGTATTGGTTATTTTTTTAGTATACATTACTTTTAAAAATTATAAATTTATTGTCAATTTGCACTGTATGTTAAGGGTTCCCTAATTAAAAAAAAAATAGCAACCAATCTTTCATTCAAAATTTCTTTAGATTATAGTAAAATTTTGGATTTGCCGGGGCGCGCGAGCGAAGTGCTGTGATGCACTTCCCCCGTCATTTAAACAATCGATAGTTGGCATACTAAATTTATTTCACTCTAAGCAATTGGTTAAAAATTTCACTTGAAGCTAGTGGTTTATACGCGGGGCGCATGAAGTAAAATTTCGAGTTTAGAAAAGCCTGAAAATTTGGATTTGCCGGGGCGCGACTCGCTTCGCTCGCGCGCCCCGGCAAATCCAAATTTTTAGGCTTTTCTAAACTCGAAACTTTACTTCATGCTTAATCTGGGAGTGGAAACCCTCGTTAGATGATCAATCAAAAACTTTTTTCCAGTATCCTTTAATGGAAAATAATAGAGTTGATGTTGTTTTTTTGTTGTTCAAATTTAAAACAAACAAATTCATATGCATTATTTGTGTTTTGGTAAACTTAGAGTCCTAAATTTTGAAATATAAATCTTGATAAAAGTTACAGAGAATAAACAAACATTGTTTAAGTCTAGACTGAATTTAAATCGAACATTTGATGAAAAAACGAAAATTATACCAAAATTTTGTAATATAAAGCTTAATAAAAATACTACTAAAGTACCATTTATAGCAATGCTGAAAAATTTATAATAAATTTAAAAAATTATTGAAAATTTATGATATTTTTTGATAATTAACTAACTTCTTGGAAATTCACACTTATACATATATACATTTTACACTGATATATATATATATATATATATATATATATACACTTTTAGTGTATATATATATCAGTGTAAAATGTATATTTTTCGTATTAGTATCAAACCATTGATAATGGACACTTCGTGTCCGAAATGTACATTTGGTTACAAAATAAAGTATTGAAGAAAGGTTCTAAGTGTTTTTTTAATCAAAGTATAATTATCTTCAAGTAACTCAATCAATCCAAAAAATTCACACTTATATAAGCATTTTAAAGATTAACGGAAATCTTAAAAATTCACAAAACCGTCTCGATTTTAAAAAGTGAATCTATAAGATGAAAGATAATATCTAAAACATACAAAAAATCCATATGAAGTTTTGTTTTTCAATTTTTATAGATTCTCAAGAAAATTACAGATATTCTTATCATTTTATATATATAACATCTTTATTTATAGAATATTCATAATAATTATAAATACACCAGATAATAAATTATATACAGATATTAAAATTAATTCTTTATAATGGCTATTGACCATAGGTCTTTCAGCCTATCAATTTAATTTTTATTCATTTCAGAACAAAATTGAACTTACTATAAATTGTGCTCTGTGATTTACTTCTTATTTTGAATTTTAACATTTTTTTGGGGGAACACATAATTTTATTTAACTATCAATAATACATAATTATTTGCTATACTGTCTAACTTCAAATTACCAATTCTTACTATGTTTCCAGTAATTTAATATTGGGTACTCTCGGTAATAGTACCCAATATTAAATTACTGGTAATTTTACATCACTAGTTAGGTTAATTTAATTTTTCTTGTAACTGCAATTAATTCTAAGTAAATTGTTTGAATTTCAGGTTGAATGTATAAAACTTTGATTTTTACAGATTTTCTAACAAAGTTAGAAAGCCCCTTAAATACAAAATTTGAACGTTGATTTGATATTTTAGAAAAATCAAGTGGAGATAATTTAAATTTCGATTGCAATTGACTGGTTGCATCATTTCATTCATTTATTCATGTCCATGAAAGTTTTTCCAAATGTATTTTTGATGTTGACTATTTTCGTCAGATTTAGTTAATTCTGTAATTTTTAATTTCAAAAACCGAGTTGAAGCTAAAATTCACTTTTTTAAAAACTGTGTGAAAAGAATGAGTACTACGATAAAAATTATACAGGGTGATTTATTAGCCTCTTTACAAACTTTGGCAATAAAATGTAAAATTCATTTTATGAAGAAATGTTCATATAAACGCAGGTTCTATCTTTCTTTGTTTAGAAGTTACAGCGCTTTCAAATTTAAATATAAATATTGTCTTTTTTAACACTAATTGGTAATCTTAATTTAAAAAAATAAATTATAACAAACAGAAATCACAAACATTTATTGTAATAAACTCTCTTGCACGCGTGAATAATTCACAAATAGTTACAGTCACCATAACCATAACCAAACTATTTTTGACAGATGATTATTTAAAATAATAGTTATTAAATTTTGTTTTGCTAAATTATGACTACTACATATCTTGAACAAGTTTCGCATCTTTTACATGATAAAACATATGTAACTATGATTTAAAAAAGAAAACACTTGGTTAAATTTCGCTAATATTTTAGTTTTTTATTCCAACTAGTTTCGACTTTGAGTCAAGTCGAAACTAGTTGGAATAAAAAACTAAAATATTAGTGACATTTAACCAAGTGTTTTCTTTTTTAAATCATATTCAAAAATAAAAAAATATGACTACTACTTTTATTTTAACATACAAATATTTAACGTGCTATAACTTTTGAACAAAGAAAGATAGGACCTCCGTTTATATGAACATTTCATCATGAAATTAAATCTATTTTTTATTGCCATAGTTCGTAAAAAGGCTAATGAATCAGTCTGTATTAACAATAAATGTAAATTTTTTATTTGATTAATATTAAAGAAAATATCAAGAATAATGAGAGAAAAACGCTACCTTTTCCCGTCTCCGCATTTTCACCAAAAGCTCTTCAGATCCTAAGATTGTAATAAAAAGCTTAAGTTTAAAGTTTTATCAATAGGGCTCACAAAATGTTCAACATTCAACATGTTTGAATTTTTTTGTGATGCACGATGCCATCTAATGAACGGTACTCTGCCCATTTTGAAAACTTTAACCCTCTAACACCAATCGGTCTATTTTTTACGATTGCAAAAATTCCGAGCACATTTACGGTTAACAATCCGGTCATCAGAGAATTCCCTAACAGTTAGCAGTAAACTCCCGACTGTAGTCTCTCATGAAAGGGCCCATTGATTCTTGAAGTTATAAACGTAATTATGTCCGTTCTTTTAAGATTGACTAAATTTAAGGGTTTTCTAAATTATGATGCAAACGAGCATAAAATAATAGAATCTAGTGTTTTGAAGACATAATCGAGAATAGTATATTGTACAATAAGCATGGAATCATACCATTTTCCATGAGTATGAAATTGGCTGCACGAGCCGCAGGCGAGTGCAGCAATTCATATAAGTGGGAAATGGTGATTTCATGCGAATTGTGCAATATACTTTTTCTACGACTGTACACATATATTTAAAAACAAATCAGTTTAGTTTTTTTATAAAACTAGCACTACTTTTCGCCATTTTACCTTTTAAACTCACAATTCTGTACAGAATTTCCTCGAGTTTTCTTTAATATGTAGACTCAAAAGGGGAAAAGTTTCAATTTCGATGTATACCTAACTTTTTTATTCGGCACTTTTGAGCGTCGCAAGTAGTCTTCACGTGTCTTGGGCACTAATTTACGTCGGAATTGACCTGTTTGGGGCCCCCAATCGGTCTTTGAACAGGCGTAAAATGTTTTGAGGTGTGTTGATTTCCTATTGATACTCAACTTATTTATTCGGCACTTTTGAGCGCCACGAATGGTCTTCACTTGTCGGGGGCACTGACTTACGTCGGAATCGGCAAATTCAAGGGCCCCATTCGGTTTCGCCGAGAATATAAAATTTTAAATTTCTGGCGTTTTGTCAGACTCACGTATTCCAGGTCGCATTCGGTTTAGAATTGTTTTATTATTATTACATTACCATAGAAACTAATTCAGTTCTAGAGTTGGAATAGGTATATTATAACTCTAGAACTGATTTGATGCTATGGCAACGACCACAATAAAAAAAATACGCATTACATTTACTAATCAGTGCTGGACCTACAAGTGAGACATTTCAGAATAGGAGTAGAAAACGCATTTTTACTTTCAATACTTATAAATGCATTTGTGAGAAAATTCTGTTATAATGCAACATTTTAAGATAACACACACAAAGTGCACATGATTTAATTACGATAACAGTTAAAGATTGTGCATACAATAATAATAATAATATCAAAATGAAGAGAAAATCTGTTCCGATGGGCGCTGAGTTGAGAGCTGAGCTTAGTGCTGAGCAGCTGACCGTGGGACAGGCACCTCCGAAAAAGTCGCACGGTTTCAGCGCATGCGCTCGACGCTTTTCTCCTCGCACATTTTACTTTCCTACTTTTGCTCCTGTACCACGGATCCGGACCCGGAATACCGGAATGCTTCCACACACTCTCACACACACATGCAACAACAACAAAGGATGGAATCCGAATGAGCGGTGGATGCTGAAAACCAGATTTCTTTATTGTACCACCTTGTTTGGACCCCACGATAAACGTGTACCGAAAATCCATTCATATGTAAAGAGAGTTTTCGTTCATGTACTTGAGTAATGCGAATTGTATTTAATACGAATATAGCTATATTTTAGATTAGATTATCACATTACATTAATTTGTACCTTTGAATATTTACAAAATAAAATAGGCTAATTGGAAAATTGACAAAGATTGTAAAAGTAATAGTAGATTTTTTATTGCGCGCAAAATATATTAAGTCATGGCGGTTTTTTATTAAGTCATGGTCAAATTTTTGATCCATTCCCATGGAGTGATATTGCACCCTGAACGCATCCCATTTTTTTTTTTTCGCCAATTCCCTCATCGTTTGCCGCGGATCTTCGTGTTGATTCAATCGCTCCTCATCGAACTGAACAAGGCAGGGCGTTCGGACAGAGCCATGTTTTTGAAGTCAAAATTGCCATCTTTGAATCGCTTAAACTCAGGCGTAGCATTTTCACCTTACGCGGCTCAAATCACTCGGGCAGCTTAAGCGGCTTTGCTACCTTGATTACATGCAAACCGAAAATGGTGTCGAAAATGCTAATTTTTATCAACCTGACACTCGATTAAATGATATCTTGTAGATCAAGTATTTTTTTTTAAATAACATGACATTACGCCAAAACAATATATTTTTACTGCGTAATTTTCGACTAAAAAAAATCCACCATGACTTATTAGCCAACCTGATAGTTGGGGATGAAAATTGCAACACGAGCTGGATGTGACGAGTGTTTATAATAATCCCAGAGTAATATTCAATTTGAACGAGTTAAATACTATACTTACCTACAATTGCACTACTCATGGTATTTTTTATGGTCAGTTATAATTACTTACTCAGATCAGATGACATATGTAGTTATAAGACTATTTACGTTATTACACCCTTCAGTACTCTATTACCAAATTTATTGATTACTATTTAGGAACTGATCAGGCTATTACAAAAATTATTCATGTCAAAAACAAGATGTTTGTATCCATGCCTCCGATATTTTGCTTAATTTTTCAAATAAAATCAAGAAGACCTTTATAAAAAGATAAGAGCGATGGAAAATGCCATAAATCCGGCCTGTATGGTCATTAATTCTGCCGGCGGCCACTTGATCGATATCGTTTTCTCGACTTAATGGAAAAAAAAAATTAAGACATCAAAGAAACACAATCCAAAAAGAGAACCAAAGTTTTTCATAAAAAAAAAAAATTACAGCTATAGTACATCGGGTGACAACTTTTGCGCCACCTTGACGTTGCTTGGGTAATGATCCACGATAAAAACAAAAATGGCTTAATAATTCGACAACCAACAAACCACACCAAACTAAAATGATTTTTTGTTATTTTAAAAGAGTTTTTATTTTCTTTTGATTGAGTTAGAAAAAATTTCCACCGTCCGGTTTAAGAAAATTCTCAAAACTTCATAGAAAATCAATAAATCGAACAAAATCCATGTTTAAGCGTTTATATGAAGCTCAATATTAAAGTTATAAAAAATAATTATAGCTCAAATTTAAGCCTATTTCATTACGAATTGATTTATTTTAAAAAAACAGTAATGAATGGAGAATTTTAGGAATAACAGCGTTTTTAATAAAGCAACTGAGAAATTCATGAAAACAGTTTCTATAAAAAAATCTCTGTAATTTATTGAAATTTCAAGAAATTTATAAAATATTTCATAGTGGCTTAATTGGAATAAAATGAGCTTTAATTTAAGCCTTTGCCCATTTTCGTCACGTTCAAAATGTGCTCAGTAGAAACGTTCGAGATAAAAATTTGATGTAAAATCTGAGTTTTCAGAGAACAAATTATTCGAGCAGCGATTTTAACAGTTTAGATGATAATTTACAGAATAATAATTTTACGGGTATAAAATCAAAAAAGCAGATTTTGTTTCGAACATGTGTTAGAATCTTAACTAAATATCTTTATTCGTAAAATTTTGTATACAGAATATTTACAATTAAATAATAGAAATAATACGTTGTATTTAAAAAAAAATTAAACTAAATTCACAAAATAGCTATCGGCCAGAGGTGATTCAGCCATTAGAATCTTATTTCTTTACGACTACTTGATTTTATTAAAAAATAAAATTGAAATAACTTTTTTATTTTTTATATGTGATTTTTCTGAGTTTATTTATTTATTCAAAACCCAACAGACTTACAGTCCCATTGCAGGGCGCTGAATATACAGGGAGTTTTTCTTTCAAGTATACATATGTATGTCCCAATTACATTGTATATGTTGTAAATCTTTAGATATTCGTTGTTAAAATAAATCAATTTGAAACTTGAAATAAGTGTGTTCCACTCCCAGACTAAGCATGAAGTAAAATTTCGAGTTTAGAAAAGCCTGAAAATTTGGTTTGGTCGCGTAGCGTGAAGCGCGGAGGGGCCAAACCAAATTTTCAGGCTTTTCTAAACTCGAAATTTTACTACATGCGCCACCGGTACAAAACATTGACATATTACGAAGTTTAAAACACACCGCTAAACTTTACATTGCATCAGTGTTTTGTACCAGTGGCGCATGAAGTAAAATTTCGAGTTTAGAAAAGCCTGAAAATTTGGTTTGGCCGCTCCACGCTTCGCGCTACGCGACCAAACCAAATTTTCAGGCTTTTCTAAACTCGAAATTTTACTTCATGCTTAGTCTGGGAGTAAAAGACACTCGTTTATAGCTTCAAATTAAATTCTTTTAAAAACAGAGCGTCGGAAAATGTACAACGCATGCTTATGTATACTTAAAAGAAATATTCTCGTTATGGAAATGTTCGGTGTTACATAAACCTCTCTGTATATGCAATACAAATACAATGTATATATTATATTATAATATATAAACTTACAAACTGCAATACAATATATTCAATCAATTATAAAAATGAAAATGACAAGAAAAAAAGAAGAAAATCTCATTTAATTACCAACAATAAATTATTAGAATATAATTTGAACGAGGGTTGGAATATATCTGTCGCATATTGATACTCATTATACAACCGTGATAATCGATACACTGGCGAATTTAAACAATAATTTGTACTTGGGATGGAGTACTTAAATGTTCGGCCATTACGTGACGTCAGTCTGGGAATATTACATTTAAAATATGTTAGAAAAGTAGCATTATCTATGGAATTGTGTAATAATTTATATAAATGACAAAGAAATATATTGAAATCGGGCGTGTACTGTTAAATAGTCGAATTCTCTCAATAGGTCCCTATAGTGTATGTCAAATCGATATACTTTATGTTTTATATAATACAAATATCGGAGAAATATTCTTTGAACTGTTTCTAGAAGGTTAATATATTTAAGGTACATGGGGGACCAAACAACAGAGCAATCATTTAATATGCTTAGTATATCAGTAGAAAAATTAATCTTTAACACATTTAGATTTCTAAACATTTTACAGTTTCTCATTATGAATGCCCATGTTCTAAAACAATTACAAACAACATTATTGATATGGGTGATAATGTTACTCCCAGATCCTTTACTTCTGTGCAGCGATCAATAGTAATATTATTAAGTGTATAATTATAGTAAGCTGTGCTGATTTTATGAGAATATGATAAAACTGAACATTTTTTAAAATTTATTGATAATTTATTGAAAGTGCACCACTCACAAATTATATTCAAAAAGCCGAAGTCAGTCGTTGTTTCTTTCTATAATATTGAATAACTTTATATCATCTGCGTACATTAGAAATGAACACTGAATATTTTGGCACACGTCATCAAAATATATTTGAAATAAAATAGGTCCTAAATTAAATCCTTGTGGCACACCACTAGTTGGTGTGCGCCATTTAGATCGTAATCCATTAATTTCCACAGACAATTGGCGATACCTTAAATATGAAATTACTGTACTAATTATATGTTGATTTAATGCCAATTGCATTTATTGTTAATAATAATCTTCTCTACCAAGTGATAATAAAATATTCTGTGTTCCGTTAAAAAAACGTATTAATTAATATTTTATTTACTTTCATAATGTTAATTAAAAATACGACGTTCAATTGTTTTTCTGATTTGATTATAAACTGCTCCAAAGATCTTTGTTATTTTAACTTTTTTTTCCGAGCCCGTAAAAATAAAATATTTAAAATTATATTTACTCAATTTCAAAAATGGAATTATTTTATAGAAACTACTTGATACAGTGTAGTTTTATAATTTTAGTTTGTTGAGGTTATGTACATGTAGAAAATTGAAATCTTGTATCCCGATGTTTGTAAAAATGAACAATAAGTATATTACAACATAAACAAAAGCTTTTTTTATATATTTGGTCCCCTAATATTATGATTTTTTCTGTATCTCCTAAGAAATCTGTTGTGGTCCCCTGCGAGTCCATATGTCCCACATTGAGTATCACTGTTCTACATCACTAGCTACAAATGATTATATTAGTCAACTTTTTATAAAAATTAATATTTAAAAAAGTAAAATATTAACCCTTTCGGCCCTGACGGCAGCATTTGCCACTGGTAAATATACTGGGAAAGTTTCTTTCAAATATACATACATGTATGCATAAACTGTAACGTTTCCGATAATCGTTTGTTTTTCAAAATAGTTTAATTTGGAGTCCTAAACGAGTGTTTTCCACTCCTAGATTAAGCATGAAGTAACATTTAGAGTTTAGAAAAGCCTAAAAATTTGGTTGTCAATATACTATATCCTCTGTAAATCTTCAGATATTCGTTGTTTTCTACAAATTTTACAAACTAAACTTTCAAACGAGTGTTTTCCACTCCCAGATTAAGCATGAAGTAAAATTTCGAGTTTAGAAAAGCTTGAAAATTTGGTTTGGTCGCGTAGCGAAAAGCGCGGAGCGACCAAACCGAATTTTCAGGCTTTTCTAAACTCGAAATTTTACTTCATGCGCCGCGCGTATAAAACACTGATTTTAGGTGAAGTTCAAAATATTCTACTAAGGCAGTATACTAACAACGTGTATTCTGAACATTACATCACATCAGTGTTTAGTACGCGTGACGCATGAAGTAAAATTTCAACTTTAGAAAAGCCTGAAAATTTGGTTTGGTCGCTCCGCGCTTCGCGCTACGCGACCAAACCAAATTTTCAGGCTTTTCTAAACTCGAAATTTAACTTCATGCTTAATCTCGGAGTGGAAAACACTCGTTTGAAAGTTTAGTTTGTAAAATTTGTAGAAAACAACGAATATCTGAAGATTTACAGAGGATATAGTATATTGACAACCAAATTTTTAGGCTTTTCTAAACTCGAAATGTTACTTCATGCTTAATCTAGGAGTGGAAAACACTCGTTTAGGACTCCAAATTAAACTATTTTGAAAAACAAACGATTATCGGAAACGTTACAGCTTATGCATACATGTATGTATATTTGAAAGAAACTTTCCCAGTATATTTACCAGTGGCAAATGCTGCCGTCAGTACCGAAAGGGTTAATATTTTACTTTTTTAAATATTTATCTGAGATAGTAATAAATAATATGCAGTGTACAAAATATTTTTTGGGCACTAAAAAAATTCTAGGGCTAACTTAAAACAACAATTTGGCAATTCAAAGCAAAACTTTATAAAATATGACAGTTGGCTCTCGTGATCAGTTGTGATAAGAATAAAAACTATATTTCAGAAGCTGAGTCTTTGATTAACAAAATCATTTATTTATTTAAAACCCAACGGACTGTGAAGTCCAATAACGGGGTCATATCATTAACAGAAATATAATATTAAGTAGTAATATACAGGGTGTTCATTTGAAAACTTCCCAACGAAGATTTATGGAAAACCACTGATTAAAAGAAAAAACGCCGAGACACGTCCAAAGATTTCCCAAGGGGGACAACTTTTTACCCAAAAACGACTTCACCCCCTTTTACCCTCTGCCCCCCGGGGTCATCCCCTTAAACATTTTAAATGACAAGGGGTATCAAGTAATAGCTTGTTTGAAAGGTTTTTTAAAGTGCTTTATTTTGACGTTTGAATTTTTAAAATCGATCGATTTGTTTACGGAAAAATTAGAAAAATCTTTATTTATCTTAATTTGTTCAGATAGAAAAAAAAAAACACACGAAAATATCACTTTTTATTTTATTAAGTGTTTAAAATGTTGCCCGTTATTGGCCAAACAATGATATAGGCGATGTTCAAATTCCTGCCGGACATTTTCAAAAACATGTTGTGGGAGATCATGGCAGCTTTTGGTGATGCGTTGACGAAGTTTATCTAAACTTTCAGGTTGGGGAGTGAACACAATAGATTTTAAATGGCCCAATAGAAAAAAGTCTAATGGCGACAAGTCAAGAGATCTAGCAGGCCATTCTATAGGCCCTCTTCGCCCAATCCATTTATCTGAAAATTCGTCGTCTAGCCATTGCCGAACCGGAAGAACATAGTGAGGAGCGCCGTTTCCATAGTCTCCGATTTGGTTTTCAATGGTTTCAGTGATAAGCGGATTGATGGTATTTTCCAACATATCTAAATAAATGCCTCCATTTAAATTCCCATTAATAAACAATAGCAATCACTTTGTTTCCTGTTTTTTGGGGGTACTGAGTATGCCTTTCTACAAAAGCATGAGGATTTTCATTGCTTCAATACCTGCAGTTATGCTTATTAACAAATCCATTCAGATAAGATGTGCATTCATCAGTGAAGCAGATATTCTTTACATGAATGGTATTATCATTAATCGCTGCAGTCATTTGTTCACAAAACTCAACTCGCCTATCGAAATCACCCTCGGTTAACTCTTGCAATATTTGCATTTTGAATGGATGAAATTTATGTAATTTAGTAACTGTGTGTACAGAGCCTAATGAAATACCAGTCGCATCACCAATTTTGCGTAATGAAGTATTAGGATTTATACCAAAATGACCCAAAACTTCAATTTGAGCGGCTTCATTTAAAACTCTACGATGATTACGTTTTTTATTTGCAACAGATCCAGTTTGAGTAAATTTAGTAACAAGGTCCAAAACATACCTATGCGAAGTTATCTTGTCCGGATGTCTGGCGTTAAATGTGACGGCAGTTTGCCGAGCACATTGATTTTGGGCACCATAAATTAGAATAATTTCCACTCTTTCGGCTAGTGTGTAAACCATTTTGGAAGTAAAATATGAATCAATAAATTCATTTTCACTATCGCAAGATTGTCACAAAGGTAACTGACAGCAAATGGAATTGTTTCTTTTCCATAGCAACTAACCAAAACTAAACAGGTATAAGAATAAATGTTATCTCCGTATTGATGAAAAGAAGGCGAAAAAAATTAGGGTTTTTATTTGGTTGCTGCCAAGTTTTGTTGGTTTTTGAACACTTATTAATAAAATAAAAAGTGATATTTTCGTTTGTTTTTTTTTCTATCTGAACAAATTAAGATAAATAAAGATTTTTCTAATTATTCCGTAAACAAATCGACCGATTTTTAAAATTCAAACGTCAAAATAAAGCACTTTGAAAAACCTTTCAAACAAGCTATTACTTGATACCCCTTGTCATTTAAAATTTTTAAGGGGATGACCCCGGGGGGCAGAGGGTAAAAGGGGGTGAAGTCGTATTTGGTTAAAAAGTTGTCCCCCTTGGGAAATCTTTGGACGTGTCTCGGCGTTTTTTCTTTTAATCAGTGGTTTTCCATAAATCCGCGTTGGGAAGTTTTCAAATGAACACCCTGTATAGATAACATTATAATAAAATTAATATAGTATGTAAAAAATTAAAACTATAAAATATGGCAACATAGATAATATTTTAAATTGCCAATACCTAAATGAAAATGCGCTCTAAATTTTCAGACATTCGCTGTTGAAACGTTTAAAGTTATAACTTCCAACGAGTGTTTCCACTCCTCGAAGTAAACTTTCGAGTTTAGAAAAGCCTGAAATGTCAGTTTCGGCTGTCGAAGCTGACTTGTGTCAGTTTCGATAAACGTCATCTGTCAAACGTGTAATAGAATCGACTATACGTCAGAGTGTCAGACTTGTGCCCGTCAAAAATTAGAGGAATACAAATAAGAATCGTCGAAACGACAACAAGAAATTTCGATATTTATGACATCTTCAATAGAATAATGACCATTTTGGCATTTGTTTTCCCATCTCGACAGTTTTCACAGTTACACACACAAAATTGGCAACATGTTGAAACTAGTCAATATTGCCAAGATATGTGCCGTCAATCATTATGTAATTATTCTTGTCAGTATACTTTATTTATTTATCATTAATCCTCTCTTACCCACAATGGGTGTTGAAGTGTGTTTTGACTATGTCGAATTAGGTCAAATTTCCATTTCTGGTTCTTCCTGTTCCTCTGACAAACGCTCTCCACTTCTTTCTATCTTACGCCATTTCCAGTGCTTCGTCCCAATGCAAATCCGTTCCCTGAGGATCTCTGCCATTTCTTCATTTCACCCCTTTCTGGGTCTTCCTCTCCTATTTCTACCGATTGGTCTGGCTTTCCATACTATTTTCGTTGGTCATGTATTTTCCATCCGGGCTAAATGACCTAACCATCCTAATTTGCATATTGCCATTTCCGCACTTATAGATGTCACTTTCTGTTCCTCTCTGATTGTCGCGCTTCTAATTTTTTCTATTCTTTGTACGTTGGCTACACTTCTGATGTACCTTATTTATGCCGCTTCTAGTCTTTTCTTTTACCTTTCTGTTAGTGTTTAGTTTTCACTCGTATACAATAGCGTTAGTATACTTAATGCAGTTAATTGCGGTATTTCGTGTATTTTGTTTGTATCATCAAAGTGACATGTAATCTGACGAAGCGACATCTAATCTAACCTAGCCAATGACATTTCTTTAATTTTAGAGTTTTTATAGATTTTGTGCGACTATCGTAGTTTTTGACAGTTTTTTCAATAATGAGATTTTTAAACGAATTAAATTTAATATCGACGTTCTGCAAAAATGTAGTCTGGCTAAGACTTTTCATATTATAATATTTATTGACATAATGACAGTTATGAAATATATTAACGATTATAATATTTGTTGACAATTATGAGTTTATTAGACCGTTGTGATATGTTTGACGAAAGTTTTCGTAAATAATGTCAATTATTGATGCTACAAAAATTTGAGACAAATATCCGAGGCAATCTTACGCACAAAAACATTATTGACATATTTAAATTGATATTTTTTACTTGACATAAGATGTTGTTTCTGTTGTGGAATTTTGATTCGATATACATACATTTGACATTTTTGTCATAAATGGACACCTTTGAGATAAGTTAAGAATTTAAGCATAAATTGTGTTGTTTATAAATACCGCAATTTTTGACGCACAGAAAGACGTTTGTTTTTCTTATAAATTGTAAATCTATGTTAATAATGACGTTTTCTGACTAAAATTTAATACCATTTTCTATATATGGATTCTCATTTTTGACAGTATTATATTAATTATGAGATTTTTAGTAATTGTAATATTTTTTTACATTTTTTAATTATATTTTTTTAAACATCATTATTTTGGTGATTGTAACGACAATTTTGATGGTTTTAATAAAAATAATTGATATAAGTATATTGTAATAAAAGAAATTATTCTATTCTAGGCAAAAGTCATATAAAGTTTGTAATTTTGGTGCGAGTAACTTTTCCTTATAAAATCTTAAGAAATGTGAACTGTCAGCGTTTTTATTTTTTTACGTAGGTTTCTACTCCTAGATTACTCATGAAGTAAAATTTCGAGTTTAGAAAAGCCTCAGCATTTATATTTAATTAAAATTTTCAGGTTTTTCTAAAGTAAAAACTTCATGCGCCACGCTAATAAAACACCGATTTCAAGTGAAGTTTAAACTTTAGATTACTATGTGTGTGAAGCTGGCAATATTTACAGCAATAACCCGGCGCCTCCACCATCGACCCAAAAAATATTATTAAATCAAAAATAATTATTTTAACATATTTCTCGACTATAATCTTGAATTTGTTTTTTTACGTATCATTTCTAATATCGTTGCTGTAAATAATACACAAATAAAATTTCAAATTAATTGAAATTATTAGGAACAACTGGTCATCCGTGTCAGGAAATTAATTATTTAAACATATTTCCAGATACCCGACATGCATTTTTTTTGTTGTTTTAAGTAACTAATAGTGCTATTGTTAGAATACAATAACAATTTTTACTATAGGGAATGTATCTTCCGATGATTTTTGAACATTAGTGAATGCATTGGAAAGTTCAGTCATTCCGCGATGAGAAATTAATTGTTTAAACATATTTCAAGGTGGCTGACATACGTTTTGTTTATTGTTTTGAGTAACTAATAGTGTTATTGTTAAAATATAATAACAATTTTGAATATAGGGAATGTATCTTTCGTCGATTTTTGAACATAAGTGAATGCACCGGGAAGTCAGAAATACGCTATGAGAAATAAATTGTTTAAATATATTTAAAGTCAGCCGACATACATTTTGTTTATTGTTTTAAGTAACTAATAGTGTAAGTGTTAAAATACAATAACAATTTTTAGTATGGGGAATGTATCTTTTGTCGATTTTTCAACATTAGTGAATGCATTAGGAAGGCAATCATTCGCGATGCGAAATAAATTGTTTAAACATATTTCAAGGCAACCGACATAAATTTTGTTTATTATTTTGAGTAACTAGTAGTGTTATTGTTAAAATACACTAACAATTTTCAATATGGGGAATGTATCTTTCGTCGATTTTTGAACATTAGTGAATGCATTGGGAAGTCAGAAATACGCTATAAGAAATAAATTGTTTAAATATATTTAAAGTCGGCCGACATAAATTTTGTTTGTTGTTTTGAGTAACTGATAGTGTTATTGTTAAAATACAATTACAATTTTCAATATGGGGAATGTATCTTTCGTCGATTTTTGAACATTAGTGAATGATTGAGAAATCAATCATTCGCGATTACAAATTAGTTGTTTAAACATTTTTCAAGGTGGCCGACACAAATTGTGTTTATTGTTTTAAGTAACTAATAGTGTTATTGTTAAAATACAATAACAATTTTTAGTATGGGGAGTGTATCTTTCGTCGATTTTTAAAGATTAGTGAATGCATTGGGAATTCAGCCATTCGCGATGAGAAATAAATTGTTTAAACATATTTCAAGTCAGCCGACATTAATTTTGTTTATTTTTTTTAAGTAACTAATAGTGTTATTGTTAAAATACAATAACAATTTTCAATATGGGGAATGCATCTTTCGTCGATTTTTGAACATTAGTGAATGCATTGGAAAGTCAGAAATACGCTATGAGAAATAAATTGTTTAAACAAATTTCAAGGCGGCGGAAATAAATTTTGTTTATTGTTTTAAGTAACTAATAGTGCTATTGTTAAAATACAAAATTAATTTTCAATATGGGGAATGTATCTTTCGTCGATTTTTTGGGATTAGTGAATGCATTGGGAATTCAGTCATTCGCGATATGAAATTAATTGTTTAAACATATTTCAAGGTGGCCGACATAAGTTTAGTTTATTATTTTGAGTAATTTATAGTTTTATTGTTAAAATACAAAAACAATTTTCAATATGGGGAATGTATCTTTTGTCGATTTTTAAAGATTAGTGAATACAGTGGGAAATCAGTCATTCGCGATGAGAAATTAATTGTTTAAACATATTTTAAGGTAGCCGACATAAATTTTGTTTATTGTTTTAAGTAACTAATAGTGTTATTGTTAAAATACAATAACAGTTTTCAATATGGGGAATGTATCTTTCGTCGATTTTTGAACATTATTGAATGCATTGGGAAGTTAGTCATTCGCGATGAGAAATTAATTGTTTAAACATATTTCAAGGCGGCAGACATAAATTTTGTTTATTGTTTTAAGTAACTAAAAGTGGTATTGTTAAAATACAATAACAATTTTTAATATAGGGAATGTATCTTTCGTCGATTTTTAAAGATTAGTGAATACATTGGGAATTCAGTCATTCGCGATGAGAAATCAATTGTTTAAACATATTTCAAGTCGGCCGACATTAATTTTGTTTATTTTTTTAAGTAACTAATAGTGTTATTGTTAAAATACAATAACAATTTTTAAAATGGGGAATGTATCTTTCGTCGATTTTTGAACATTAGTGAATGCCTTGGGAAGTCAGAAATACGCTATGAGAAATAAATTTTTTAAACAAATTTCAAGGCGGCGGATATATATTTTGTTTATTGTTTTAAGTAACTAATAGTGTTATTGTTAAAATGCAATAACAATTTTCAATATAGGGAATGTATCTTTCGTCGATTTTTGAACATTAGTGAATGCATTGGGAAGTCAGAAATACGCTATGAGAAATAAATTGTTTATACAAATTTCATGGCGGCGGACATAAATTTTGTTTATTGTTTTTAGTTACTAATAGTGTTATTGTAAAAATACAAAATTAATTTTCAATATGAGGAATGTATCTTTCGTCGATTTTTTGGGATTAGTGAATGCATTGGAAATTCAGACATTCGCGATGAGAAATTAATTGTTTAAACATATTTTAAGGTGGCCGACATACATTTTGTTTATTGTTTTAAGTAACTCATAGTGTTATTGTTAAAATACAATAACAATTTTCAATATGGGGAATGTATCTTTCGTCGATTTTTGAACATTGGTGAATGCATTGGGAAGTCAGAAATACGCAATGAGAAATAAATTTTTTAAACAAATTTCAAGGCGGCGGTTATAAATTTTGTTTATTGTTTTAAGTAACTAATAGTGTTATTGTTAAAATACAAATTTAATTTTCAATATGGGGAATGTATCTTTCGTCGATTTTTTGGGATTAGTGAATGCATTGGGAATTCAGTCATTCGCGATGAGAAATTAATTGTTTAAACATATTTCAAGGTGGCCAACATAAGTTTAGTTTATTATTTTGAGTAATTTATAGTGTTATTGTTAAAATACAAAAACAATTTTCAATATAGAGAATGTATCTTTTGTCGATTTTTAAAGATTAGTGAATACATTGGGAAATCAGTCATTCGCGAAGAGAAATTAATTGTTTAAAGATATTTTAAGGTAGCCGACATAAATTTTGTTTATTGTTTTAAGTAACTAATAGTGTTATTGTTAAAATACAATAACAATTTTAAATATGGGGAATGTATCTTTCGTCGATTTTTGAACATTAGTGAATGCATTGGGAAGTCAGAAATACGCTATGAGAAATAAATTGTTTATACAAATTTCATGGCGGCGGACATAAATTTTGTTTATTGTTTTTAGTTACTAATAGTGTTATTGTTAAAATACAAAATTAATTTTCAAAATGGGGAATGTATATTTCGTCGATTTTTTGGGATTAGTGAATGCATTGGGAATTCAGTCATTCGCGATGAGAAATTAATTGTTTAAACATATTTTAAGGTGGCCGACATAAAAAAATAATTTATTTTTAACAATAACACTTTTAGTTACTTAAAACAATAAACAAAATTTATGTCTGCCACCTTGAAATATGTTTTAACAATTAATATCTCATCGCGAATGACTGACTTCCCAATGCATTCACTAATGTTTAAAAATCGACGAAAGATACATTCCCCATATTGAAAATTGTTATTGTATTTTAACAATAACACTATTATTTACTTAAAACAATAAACAAAATGTATGTCGGCCACCTGGAAATATGTTTAAACAATTAATTTCTTATCGCGAATGACTTAATTCCCAATGTATTCACTAATCTTTAAAAATCGACGAAAGCTACATTCCCCATATTGAAAACTGTTTTTGTATTTTAACAATAACACTATAAATTACTCAAAATAATAAACAAAACTTATGTCGGCCATCTAGAAATATGTTTTAACAATTAATTTCTCATCGCGAATGAGTGACTTCCCATTGCATTCACTAATCTTCAAAAGTCGACGAAAGATACATTCCCTATATTGAAAATTGTTATTGTATTTTAACAATAACACTAATAGTTACTTAAAAAAATTAACAAAATTAATGTCGGCCGACTTGAAATATGTTTAAAAATCTATTTCTCATCGCGAATGACTGAATTCCCAATGTATTCACTAATCTTTAAAAATCGGGGAAAGATACATTCCTCATATTAAAAATTGTTATTGTATTTTAACAATAACAATTTTAGTTACTTAAAACAATAAACAAATTTTATGTCTGCCACCTTGAAATATGTTTAAACAATTAATTTCTCATCGCGAATGACTGACTTCCCAATGCATTCACTAATGTTCAAAAATCGACGAAAGATACATTCCTCATATTAAAAATTGTTATTGTATTTTAACAATAACACTATTAGTTACTTAAAACAATAAACAAAATTTATGTCGGCCACCTTAAAATATGTTTAAACAATTAATTTCTTATCGCGAATGACTGAATTCCCAATGCATTCACTAATCTTTAAAAATCGACGAAAGATACATTCCCCATATTGAAATTTGTAATTGTATTTTAACAATAACACTATTAGTTACTTTAAAAAATAAACAAAATTAATGTCGGCCGACTTGAAATATGTTTAAACAATTTATTTCTCATCGCGAATGACTGAATTCCCAATGTATTCACTAATCTTTAAAAATCGACGAAAGATACATTCCCCATATTAAAAATTGTTATTGTATTTTAACAATAACACTTTAAATTACTTAAAAAAATAAACAAAATTTATGTCTCCCGCCTTGAAATATGTTTAAACAATTAATTTCTCATCGCGAATGACTGACTTCCCAATGCATTCACTAATGTTCAAAAATCGACGAAAGATACATTCCCCATATTGAAAATTGTTATTGTATTTTAACAATAACACTATTAGTTACTTAAAACAATAAACAAAATTTATGTCGCCCACCTTAAAATATGTTTAAACAATTATTTCTTATCGCGAATGACTGAATTCCCAATGCATTCACTAATCTTTAAAAATCGACGAAAGATACATTCCCCATATCAAAAATTGTTAGTGTATTTTAACAATAACACTATTAGTTACTTAAAACAATAAACAAAATTTATGTCGGCCACCTTAAAATATGTTTAAACAAATAATTTCTCATCGCGAATAACTGAATTTCCAATGTATTCACTAATCTTTAAAAATCGACGAAAGATACATTCCCCATATTGAAAATTGTGTTTGTATTTTAACAATAACACTATCAGTTACTTAAAACAATAAAAAAAAATTATGTCGGCCACCTTGAAATATGTTTAAACAATTAATTTCTTATGGCGAATGACTGAATTCCCAATGCATTCACTAATCTTTAAAAATCGACGAAAGATACATTCCCCATATCAAAAATTGTTAGTGTATTTTAACAATAACACTATTAGTTACTTAAAACAATAAACAAAATTTATGTCGGCCACCTTAAAATATGTTTAAACAAATAATTTCTCATCGCGAATAACTGAATTTCCAATGTATTCACTAATCTTTAAAAATCGACGAAAGATACATTCCCCATATTGAAAATTGTGTTTGTATTTTAACAATAACACTATAAATTACTCAAAATAATAAACTAAACTTATGTCGGCCACCTTAAAATATGTTTAAACAATTAATTTCTCATCGCGAATGACTGAATTCCCAATGCATTCACTAATCCCAAAAAATCGACGAAAGATACATTCCCCATATTAAAAATTAATTTTGTATTTTAACAATAACACTATTAGTAACTAAAAACAATAAACAAAATGTATGTCCGCCGCCTTGAAATTTGTTTAAACAATTTATTTCTCATAGCGTATTTCTGACTTCCCAATGCATTCACTAATGTTCAAAAATCGACGAAAGATACATTCCCCATATTGAAAATTGTTATTATATTTTAACAATAACACTATTAGTTACTTAAAACAATAAACAAAATTTATGTCGGCCACCTTAAAATATGTTTAAACAATTAATTTCTCATCGCGAATGATTGAATTCCCAATGCATTCACTAATCCCAAAAAATCGACGAAAGATACATTCCCCATATTGAAAATTAATTTTGTATTTTAACAATAACACTATTAGTAACTTAAAACAATAAACAAAATTTATGTCCGCTGCCTTGAAATTTGTTTAAACAATTTATTTCTCATAGCGTATTTCTGACTTCCCAATGCATTCACTAATGTTCAAAAATCGACGAAAGATACATTCCCCATATTGAAAATTGTTATTGCATTTTAACAATAACACTATTAGTTACTTAAAACAATAAACAAAATTTATGTCGGCCACCTTAAAATATGTTTAAACAATTAATTTCTTATCGCGAATGACTGAATTCCCAATGCATTCACTAATCTTTAAAAATCGACGAAAGATACATTCCCCATATTGAAAATTGTTATTGTATTTTAACAATAACACTATAAGTAACTAAAAACAATAAACAAAATTTATGTCCGCCGCCTTGAAATTTGTTTAAACAATTGATTTCTCATAGCGTATTTCTGACTTCCCAATGCATTTACTAATGTTCAAAAATCGACGAAAGATACATTCCCCATATTAAAAATTGTTATTGTATTTTAACAATAACACTATTAGTTACTTAAAACAATAAACAAAATTTATGTCGGCCACCTTAAAATATGTTTAAACAATTAATTTCTCATCGCGAATGACTGAATTCCCAATGTATTCACTAATCTTTAAAAGTCGACAAAAGATACATTCTCCATATTAAAAATTGTTATTGTATTTTAACAATGGCACTATTGTTTACTTAAAACAATAAACAAAATTTATTTTGGCCACCTTGAAATATGTTTAAACAATTAATTTCTCATCGCGAATGACTGACTTCCCAATGCATTCACTAATGTTCAAAAATCGACGAAAGATACATTCCCCATATTGAAAATTGTTATTGTATTTTAACAATAACACTATTAGTTACCTAAAAAAATAAACAAAATTAATGTCGGCCGACTTGAAATATGTTTAAACAATTTATTTCTCATCGCGAATGACTGAATTCCCAATGCATTCACTAATCTTTAAAAATCGACGAAAGATACATTCCCCATACTAAAAATTGTTATTGTATTTTAACAATAACACTATTAGTTACTTAAAACAATAAACACAATTTATGTCGGCCACCTTGAAAAATGTTTAAACAATTAATTTGTAATCGCGAATGATTGATTTCTCAATCATTCACTAATGTTCAAAAATCGACGAAAGATACATTCCCTATATTGAAAATTGTAATTGTATTTTAACAATAACACTATCAGTTACTCAAAACAATAAACAAAATTTATGTAGGCCGACTTTAAATATATTTAAACAATTTATTTCTCATAGCGTATTTCTGACTTCCCAATGCATTCACTAATGTTCAAAAATCGACGAAAGATACATTCCCCATATTGAAAATTGTTATTGTATTTTAACAATAACACTACCAGTTACTCAAAATAATAAACAAAATGTATGTCGGTCACCTTGAAATATGTTTAAACAATTTATTTCGCATCGCGAATGACTGCCTTCCTAATGCATTCACTAATGTTGAAAAATCGACAGAAGATACATTCCCCATACTAAAAATTGTTATTGTATTTTAACAATAACACTATTAGTTAATTAAAACAATAAACAAAACGTATGTCGGCCACCTTGAAATATGTTTAAACAATTAATTACTCATCGCGGAAAGACTGACTTTCCAATGCATTCACTAATGTTCAAAAATCATCGGAAGATATTCCCTATAGTAAAAATTGTTATTGTATTCTAACAATAGCACTATTAGTTACTTAAAACTACAAAACAATGCATTTCGGGTATCTGGAAATATGTTTAAATAATTAATTTCCTGACACGGATGACCAGTTGTTCCTAATAATTTCAATTAATTTGAAATTTTATTTGTGTATTATTTACAGCAACGATATTAGAGAAATATGTTAAAATAATTATTTTTGATTTATTAATATTTTTTGGGTGGATGGTGGATGCGCCGGGTTATTGCTGTAAATATTGCCAGCTTCACACACATTAGATTACTTATATAATTTAAAACATTACTCAGTCATCAATGTTGATATGTCTATATTGTTTATTACTGTAGAAACATGGTGAAATTAAAACATTTTTTTTGTAATTCGCTAATGAAGCCAGACTTCAGTAATTTCATAAATTTAATTCAGATATTTATGAAATTTCTAGTCTGGCTTCATTGGCGAATTACAAAAATAATATTTCAATTTTGCCATGTGTCTACAGTAATTAACAATATTGACATAACATTGATATGTGTTTATTTTAAAACCAAACGATTCCCGTGAACCACCCTGTATGTAATATTAATTATGATTTACCTATCCATTAGCAAGACAGTTTATTTTTTAATTAAATAGAGGACAGTATTCCAGTTTTTGCAAAACTTACCATAAATTAATTTTTAATTAAAAATCATAAATTCCTTCAATAAAATTTAATTCAATTTACGTTCTTTTTGTATAAATTATATATTTTTATATAAAATACTTGTAAATGTTGGGGTCAATTCTATTTAATAATTATAATATAACCGTGTGATTACCAGACAGTAGAAAATGCAGCCAGGCTAATTACGAGAGACTCTAATTAATTGATAATTAACGTGGCTATTTCAGCGTGACACGGTAATGTTACCTCAACGTCTTTTCTTGTACGTGTATTTCTCCTCGTGTGTGTGCCTTGTCAGAAAAGGAGAGAAAACACGAATTCGGAGGTGCGGACGAATTTTAACGGTTCATATTCCTCAACAGCCGAATTCACAACTAATGAAATATCATTAAATTTAATGAATGAACATTTTTCGAATATCTCACGCGCGACCGAAAGAAATGGTTACACGGAGTGAATGGAAATGGAAATAAAGAAATAGATGATTCATATAATAATGTATATTTTACTTTAAACAATTTAAAACTATGGATTTGATTGTAGAAATGCACACAATTTGACTTAGTGAAACAAACTATGTGATTTTAAATGTAAACTTTTATTCATAGATTTCATTAATAAAGAACATCACATACAGGGAATTTTTCTTTTTCGTATCCATACCTCGATATCCATGCTGTATTTGTTCAGACAATCGTTGTTTTTAAAGACTAATTTGAAGCTATAAACGAAAATATTTGTAATTACAGGAAATTTTTCTTTAAACGTTACATATCCCGAAATCCACGCTGTATTTGTTCAGGCATTCGTTGTATTTTAAAAACATTAAATTTGCTTTAAACGAGTGTTTTCCACTCCCAGGTTAAGCATGAAGTAAAATTTCGAGTTTAGAAAAGCCTGAAAATTTGGTTTGGTCGCTCCGCGAAGCGCGAAGCGGAGCGGCCAAACCAAATTTTCAGGCTTTTCTAAACTCGAAATTTTACTTCATGCGCCACGCGTATAAAACACTGATTTCAATTGAAGTTTAAACCATACTTTTAAATCAGAATGTAAAATACAGTTTTAACTTTGGATAATTTTAGCGTTTTATACGCGTGGCGCATGAAATAAAATTTCGAGTTTAGAAAAGCCTGAAAATTTGGTTTGGCCGCTCCGCTTCGCGCTTCGCGGAGCGACCAAACCAAATTTTCAGGCTTTTCTAAACTCGAAATTTGGTTTGGTCGCTCCGCGAAGCGGAGCGAGCAAACCAAGGCTTTTCTAAACTCGAAATTTCAGTCCATGCTTAACCTGGGAGTGGAAAACACTCGTTCAAAGCAAATTTAACGATTTTTAAACACAACGAATGCCTGAACAAATACAGCGTGGATATCGGGGTACGTATACTTTAAAGAAAAATTTCCTGTATTTTCAAATATTTAATCAGTACACGATGAAACTCCATAATTACACTTGATATAAAATAATAATAACACCTGATATAAAACAACTAAGTTTATTATTGAACTATACAACATGTTTCTCCAAACATTAGCTTCATCAGGTGGATGCGCCGGGCTACTAAGACCAGATGAGAAGCCATTGTGTAGCCAAACATGTTGCAGTGTTAAACAAAATATTGAAACTCTCCTAACTCAGTTGTTTTGTTCCAAATGGTATACAGGGTGCCCCAATAGTGCGTTTTCGGAGGATATTTCAGCTCTCGTTAATGATGGAAAAATAGTTTCTTCACTAAAGTTGCTTGGCTTTAAAAGCTACATAGCATAAATATATTTTAATGTATACAGATTACGTCGTAATAACAGTATCGAAAACAACTTATTTTAAATGATTCAGGATTTCGTCGCCCAATGCAGATCAAATACATTCACTTTGTTTTTTTTTTAAATAAGAAAATGTGTCTAAATTAGTGATAATATTGTGCATTTTGTTACTTGAAAATTAACAAAGGGTTGAAGAAATTTGTCAAAAATTAATAAAAATTCTTTAAATTGATAAAAATCCATTTGTATTCGAAGAAAAAATGTATATAAACAAAATAATGAACGCAATATTTGGTGTATTATTTTGTTCATCTGTCATTACTTAGAAAAAAAAGTCGCTGCGTTACCAAATTTAGATATTCCCACAACGCACAATTGTTTAAATAGTAATAAGAAAAAATGTTCGTTTAAACTGAAAATTAAATTTACTTAAGATTATTAGTTAGGTCAACGTAGATTTGTTTACGTTTAAAAAGCATCATAAGCATAGGCCGTTTTCATATGTAATACACGAGTAGATGTACTAAGGAACCAAATTTAAAGAAAAAGTGTTTTTTTTTCAGATTGAGGATGAGGATAATGAACAGCAAAATCATGACCGACTTATGGTGGATGCGCCGGGCTAAAATAATCTGGTGAGAATTTTATTTTAATGGCGTGTTAAATAATTACATAAACTTGAATGAAACCGTCTAAAAGAAAGCCATTCTATTTGATTTTGTTATATAGGTTATTTTATTAGATTTTAAAGTGGGTTAATCTTAGAATTATTCCTTTTCAACTTCGAATTGGGACTAATCAATATCAAATTGAGAATAAACAACTTCAAATTGGGACTTTAAATACAAATACATTAAATTAAAAATAAGCAATTTCAAATTGGGATCAAACAAATGTTATTTTAAAAATACGTATATCTTCTAAAGTTAGATCACTGGAAATGTATTTTTCAATGTGAGCGACATACAGGGAATTTTTTATACATATTTCGGTGTGTACTTCGTAAATTTTTAGATACTCGTCGGTTTTAAAAAGGTACAAGCTTTTTAAAACCAACGAGTATCTTAAAATTGAAGCTTCTAACGAGTGTTTCCACTCCTCGATAAAGCATGAAGTAAATTTTCGAGTTTATCAATGCCTGAAAATATATTGCTATAGCAGTATGCTTCAGCACTATAATTTGAACCTCACGTTAAATCAGTGTTCTATACGCGTGGCGCATGAAGTAAAATTTCGAGTTTAAAAAAGCCTGAAATGGTTTTTGGACCCCTGTGAAGTTGACCTCCTAACTTTCAAATTTTAATAAAATAACTGAAGTTCTGGTTGCCCCGCACATGGTTCTAGAGTTCCCTATACATATAAAAAATAGTTCTGTCCATTTAACCCTCTAAAAATCAAATTGAATTAGATGAGGTGCCAACTTCACGCTCATGTTATTTTGACTTTACAGCAAAAAATGCAACTAGAAGTCAGATACAAAAAAAAATAAAAAAAAAGCATTTCCTTCAGACATATAAATTAAATATTACAAAAGTTTAAGAAGTCAGAACTTTTTTATTATTTATAATAGAGAATAAATTCATTGGAACGATTTGCAGAACTCGTTGGGGGCAACCATAACTCCAGTCTAGTTTACAAAAATTTACGACTTGATAATTTTAATATTACAAAAGTTTAAGTGACCAGAACTTTTTTATTAATGATAATACAGAGAAAAATAATGAATAAGAATAATCTGCAGAACTCATAGAGGGGCAACTACAACTCTAGTCAAATTTACAAAAAATTTAAAAAAACATTCCCCAAGGACATCATAATTAAATAATTTTAATATTACAAAAGTTTAAGTGGCCAGAACTTTTTTAATATTGATATTAGAGAATTAATTCATAAGAATAATCTGCAGAACTCATTGGGGGGCAACTAGAGCTCTAGTCAGCTTTACAAAAATTTGAGAAATATCATCGCCTAAGGATTTAATAATTTTAATATTACAAAAGTTTAGGTGGCCAGAACTTTTTTTATTAATGATAATAGAAAATTAATTCATAAGAATAATCTGCAGAACTCGTTGGGGGCAACTAGAACTCTAGTCAGATTTTATTTAAAAAATCATCCCCTAAGGACCTAATAATTTTAATATTACAAAAGTTTAAGTGGCCAGAACTTTTTTTCCAATGATAATAGAGAATTAATTCATAAGAATAATCTGCAGAACTCATTGGGTGGCAACTAGGCAACTTTTTAAATCGTCCCCTTAGGACTCGGTCAATTTAATATTACATAAGTTTAAGTTCCCAGAATTTGTTTAATAATGATAATAGAGAATTAATTCATCAAAATAATATCCAGAACTCGTTGGGAGGCAACCAGAACTCTAGCCGGATTTACAAAAATTTTAAAAAATCATAATTTTAATATTTTAAAAGTTTAAGTGGCCTAATCTTATTTATTATTAATAATTGAGAATTAATTCAGAAGAAGTTACTCGTTTTGGTGTTGATTTTAATCTGGTACTAATATTATTGCATACTTAAAGCTAGTGTGACTGGATAATAGTATTAGGATCCTGTTTTAACAAAACCCTGATAATTGATATCTCAGGGTAAAAAAATATTGCAGGGGTAAACCAGATGGCGAAACGTTTATTTTTATTTCTTATATTGAAAAAGTGTGGTATGAAGACAATTTTAAAGTAAAAACAACTTTATTAAGAATTGCGAACTTAAAAACAATATTATTTTTTTAAGTCGGTGATAAAATATAAGATCTCGAAATGTTTGGTTGATTTTTTCTGTGGTATTAATTTAGACCTTTCTTAATTGTATGTTTCAATTTTTCTTTTCAATTTGCTTTTCTTTTCCCCTAGATATAAATTCTTGAAATCTATTGCTGGACCGTGGAATAAAGCTAAAATTTGGTTCATTTGGTAAAATTTCATCACGCTTAAGAAAACATAAGAGCCTATAATATGACAAAAGCGTTAATACATTCAGTTAAACGTGTTACTTAACACGTGATAATATCGTATGTTCAATAAAAAAAACCTCTAAAGTGCCATGATTGAACCATTGTTTTTAATTTAAGTTGGATATCCGCTTTAGGAATTGACATATACAACGTCAAACATAACCGAAAAACGGTAAACAACAAAAAACTTGTCAATTCTAATCTCTAAAACTTGCGGAATGACATAAAGGCAAAAAGACGGTTAAAATTGAATTGTAAAGTTTTACAGTTTTCAACCTACTATATTTTTATATTTTTCACTGTTTTCAACTGTATATTATTACCATTTGATTTTACTATGCGCTATTTGAGAAAATTCATTTTCTGCCTTGATTGAACAGTTTATTTAGATAGTTGTGGGATACAATTTCTATCAACAGTTAAGTTATTACCCAGCATTTTTTTCGGGAAAGTATTCGTGGTATGCAAATGAAACGAACGGAACACTCAATGGGAGGTCTGAAATTTCCCGAAGCGCCGTCGTCTCTGTATCAATCTGAAATATTCACGCCGTAGGGACCTCACACAAACGCGATCGCATTCCATCTTCTGCGTGTGTTTGTGACCAGCACATACACACACACACACACACACATAATCTGGCATTTAGCAAGATAGCCATTGTTTATAGTTTAGAACGTTGATACGCCGCTGTTGTTTGACCTATAAATTACTTATGGATCCATTCTGGAAATTGTGCCGCGCACAAATGAGCCGAACTAAACCGGACTGGATTCGATTGTTGTAGAATGTGTCGTTTGTGTATTGTTTGTATACATATGAACATATAGGAGCTATTATGCTAAGAACTTAATCATAGTAAAGATGAAATGAAAATTATTTTATGTAAAATGGCATGAGTTCGTATGTGGCAAACATTTTACAAAGGATTTTGATTGATTTTGTAAATTAAGGCGCTTAGAATCAAATATGTGTAAGTACATTTTTAAAATTAGATTACAAACAATGGAATTTCAGGCTTTTCTAAACTCGAAATTCCACTTCATGCGCCACCCGTATAAAATACTTATTTCAGGTGAAGTTCAAAATATTCTACTAAAGCAGTATGCTAAAAACGTGTTTTCTGAACATTACACCACATCCGTGTTTAGTACGCGTGGCGCATGAAGTAAAATTTCGAGTTTAGAAAAGCCTGAAAATTTGGTTTGGTCGCTCCGCGCTTCGCGCTACGCGACCAAACCAAATTTTCAGGCTTTTGTAAACTCGAAATTTTACTTCATGCTTAATCTGGGAGTGGAAACACTCGTTTGAAAGTTCAATTTGAAATATTTGTAAAAACAACGAATATCTGAAGATTTACAGGGTGGGTATACAATGTATTAAGATATGTATACTTAAATGAAAAACTCTCTGTATATCTGAGATAGTAATAAATAATATGCAGTGTATAAAACATTTTTTTGGGCCCCAGAAAAATTCCAGGGCTGAAAGGGTTAGCAGTCATTCCCTGTAATTTTCCAATTTCATGTTGGTTCAATTAGTTTGGTGAGAGAATAATTTGACCTGATGTTACATTTTGTATATAAATTATGCATAGAAACAGTAAATCTGTTGTGTAACTCAAATATTCATTGTATAATTCAATATCCGTCGGGGTATTAGCTCGGGGAGTGGTTGTTTCAATGAATATTTGGAAAAATTTAAATAGTCAAAATATTTGCAAGTCAATATTAATTCATTTATATTTTGTAAATATTTTGCAAACAATTGCAAATTCAGTGTTTTATACGCGTGCTGCGTAAAGTAAAGTAAAGTAAAAAAGCCTAAAAAGAAAAATTCCCTGTATAACATGTAACATGGTACAATTGGTATATTAAAGTCACATAACCTTCTATAATAAGTATTTTATGAAAAGTTTAAAAGGGTAGGCGGTTTTCGATTTAAATAAATGCTTGCTTATCAGTAATTCATAATGATGAAGTGTTGCAGTTTTAAATTACAGTGCAATCGATCACAGAATGTGAATATTTTATTATTTATACAGGGATTCGTTTTAATAAATCACAAGCATTTGTTATTTACTATAATTACGTTATGTTAAGTTTACCTTATTTATATTTACATTTTTATTGTTGCTTTTTTAGTTGTTAATTGTTGTAGATTTTTTTCGGGACTTGTCCTGTCTGTATCTTATCATTGACTCGAATAAATGAAATAGAATAACGTTAATTCTTTTGCAATTCCCAACTTACTGTTTCATATTTCAAGCAGTTGGCAATTGCAAAAGAATATACATTAACGTTATTCTATTTGATTTATTCGAGTCAATGATAAGATACAGACAGGACAAGTCCCAAAAATATCTACAAAAATTAATAACTAAAAAAACAACAATTAAAATGTAAATATTAATAATGTAAACTTAACATAACGTAATTATAGTAAATAACAAATGCTTGTGATTTATTAAAACGAATCCCTGTATAAATAATAAAATATTCACAATCTGTGATCGATTGCACTGTAATTTAAAACTGTAACACTTCATCATTATGAATTACTGATAAGCAAGCATTTATTTAAATCGAAAACCGTTCCGTGATATCTCCGATATTTACGCAGGACGATTCTAGTAATTCTGATCCGGTCTGTTTTGTTGCTGGTAAAATTACGTAATGTTTATGTTGGCGGTGCAGGAATGCAGGAAAGTACTTCAGTAGGTGGTACGAGAGGCATTTGGCTGATCGTGCTGATCGAGATGATGAGGTACACTCGAACTGGTTGGCATGCTTGTGATGTTACCGCGCACCTTTCTATCCATTCAGCCATTCCAGCAAATGACATACATATTCTAAGAAAAATGTAATATTTTCAAATGACTTCATCAAATCTTAAATCAACTCGATATAATTATTTAATTTATTACTAACACTAATTATGTTTACCTAAGCTTGTTAATCTATCATGACTATAAAACTGGTCATGTTTTTTTTATTATTTATTTTCAAGATTTCTGTAAATGTTGTTATATTTTACGATGTTAGTAAATCTTAAATGGCAAGTTGTGATGCCGAAACTGCAGTCGCAAAATGAAAATATTGTGTTATACAAACAAAGTTGAAGTGTTTTATTTTATTGAATTGAATTTTACAAAAATAAAATAATGCTTACTAAATAGAAAAGAAGTGTAACAACTTGAGTAAGTTGTACTGATAGAAAAGAAAAGTTATTTCTTTTCTATTCAGTACAACTTACTCAAGTTGTATCGATTCCTACACTTCAATTTACATTACACATTTTTCTTATAAACTGTTTTTGTTCATAAAATCTTCTCTATTCAAAACAACTTACTCAAGTTGTATCCTTTCCTACACTTCATTACATTACACATTTTTCTTGTACACTTTTTTGTGTTCAGAAAATTCCTAGGCAATCAAATTATCGGGCTTATTTTCCCAATTGTACCATAACGTACGAGTGAGTGGTTTTCGTCATCGATAGTCGTTACGTAAGCAGTTGTTAAAATTCCTAGAAAGATAATACGAAAAAAAGGTGTATTGTAACCCACTTAGATAACACAACAACAAATTACGTAACGGACTGGCACGTTTCGTCCTAATAATTGTCAACAAGAAAAAATACATTCTGCATGCGTTTGATGATTTATTAACACCTTGTAACCTCACTCAACGCCATTTATAGTAGTATAAGTGCCCAAGAATATTATTTTTAACATTTTTTAATATGAAGCTTCTAATGTCTTCAGCTTATAGAAATTATTAACAAGGTTTATCAATTACCTTAAAATGAATACAAATATATTTTAATAAAAAAGAGTATTCACTGACATTTTGAGAAAGGAACTACGATAAATTGACTTTCCTCTATCATTTAGAAAGCTGTCGATCGTTTAGTTACTAGTGTTTGACTTTTTTCAGTTAATGCATTTTATTCACAAATAGTTTTAATTTTAATAACACAAATCATTTTTTTTTTAATTAACATGTATAACGAAGTAGAAGCCTTCACCGTTCATAGTTTTAATTTTTGCCGACTACTATGTAAGGGAGGTATTGTGATCGGCCAAAAATTGACCTCCCATTTTTTTACGGAAATATCTGTTTTGGGGTCCCAGAAATTCAAATCAAACGTTATCTCAATGATGTAAGTCCATCGGTTTGTCGGTCGGTCGGTTGGTGGCACGATTTCAGCAAAAACAGCTCTTGGGACTTTCATCAAATTTTGTATTTGAGTTTTATTCCATAATATCTCGCGACCAGTTAAAAATGGGTGAAAACGGGAAACCGGAAGTGGATGTTTACTGTTTGTATCTCATAAATTAATAACATAGTCGAAAACAAATAATAGAAAGTTATAAAGTTAAAACAATTATAAAGTTTAAAAAAAATGGTATTGATGGCTTTAATGGCAGTTGTCATCATTTTTTCGTTTATTGCTTAATTCCGCCTTCAGGCTCGCACGGTAAAAGCTTTCTTACAAACCATCTAATCAAATATATTATTGTTTCTTAGAGAATTCGATAAACAAATAGCATTTTCGCATACTTCTATGTATTGTGCTTACGTCTATTCGACGTGACATTTAATAGGTTTTTCGATTAAAGTTCAATTCGCAAACACGTATGATATGCAAAAATCGAAGTCTTGTTGCTAACCGTAGTGGCGTCAAAATATTTACTTAATACATAAATAGTTCGAACGGCTAAAATTTATTGACTATTTGCAGTTCCTTTTAATATTATCTGAGCTCATTTGCCGTGCAATTAAAACTTAACGTATTACAGTAATTTTTTTTAGCAATCACTATTTTATATGTTTAAAAGCGTAAACAATTCACTTGTTTTTAATATGTTAAATAAGTGACAACAACAAATCTTTATTATCGAATGAGTAAATACATAGAAATAAATACATTCTTAGAACTCATATCATTAATTCTGGATATTTAATTAAAACACTTTGTTTCACTAATTTATATTTTCTTCGACAAATTTCAACCATTGGTCATCTTCAAGGAGGAATGTGATTTAATTTCATAAAGTTACTCGAGAAATTAAAATGCATTTGCGCACATAAAAGTAAAAGTCCTAAGATGTGGCTTGTTTATTTTATCAAAAGTAAACTATAGTGTCGATATGTCATTATTTTGGGGCAAATAACTTAAATAGTCAGACAAATAAAATCCATATACATTAGAATATCTATCCAGATGTCTGCATTCCTCGCCAAGTTAAATGGAATGAACTGTACATAAATAAAAAAATAAACTTTACTCTTGATAACTGTCTATTATTTAATTAATGCACTTTATTATACAGTTTTAAAACTCAAAGTTGTGATAATATTCATGAATCAACAATGTTTGTGAATTGTTTTACTTGTACGCTTTTATGACGACTTGCAATAGCGTATCTTTGAAGTAGCCGGTTTTGTTTACAATTCATAAAATGTCAGTTTATTCAACTATTTAAGTCACTCTAAAATTGCACTTTATAGATTCAAAAGCTAACTCGCTGTTTAAAATTATGCATCAAGACTCATAATAGTAATGAATACTCTATGGTAATCACCGTTTTTATAAAGAATATCTATCCAGATGTCTGCATTCCTCGCCTAGTTGAACGGAATGAGCTGTACATAAATGAAAAAATAAACTTTACTCTTGATAATTGGCTATTATTTTATTAATGCACTTTCTTATACTGTTTTAAAACTCAAAGTAGTGGTAATATTCACGAATCAACAATGTTTGTGAATTGTTTTACTTGTACGCTTTTATGACACGACTTGCAATTGCGTATCTTTGAAGTAGCCGGTTTCGTTTACGATTCATAAAATGTCAGTTTATTCAAGTATTTAAGTCACTCTAAAATTATACTTTATAGATTCTAAAGCTAACTCGCTGTTTAAAATTATGCATTAAGACTCATAATAACAATTAATACTCTATGGTAATCACAGTTTTTATAAATTTTACAAATGATCCATAAATATTCTATTCATAATCTTCATTTCCTTAACAGAGAATTGCCTAATTACAAAGGAAAAATACAAAAATAAAGACAAGAGAGTACCTCTATAATACTAAAGTAACAAAATAAATTTCAGAAATTACAATATTAAACATAATTAAAACATCATGTTTTAATTAACTTAAATTAAACATGATTTTAAGGTATAAAATTAAATTATACTATATAGATTTTAAAGCTAACTCGCTGTTTAAAATTAAGCATCAAGACTTATAATAATAATTAATATTCTATAGTAATCACCGTTTTTATAAATTTTACGAATGATCCATAAACATTCAATTCACAATTTTTATTTCCTCAACAGACAATTGCCTAATTACAAAGGAAAATTACAAAGATAAAGACAAGAGAGTGCCTCTATAATACTAAAGTAACAAAATAGATTTTAAAAATAACAATATTAAACAGATAAAAAAACATAATGTGTTAATTAACAAATTAAACATGATACCATAATAATAATAATAATGATACCATAGAGTATTAATTATTATTATAAGGCTTGATGCATAATTTTAAACAGCGAGTTAGCTTTAGAATCTATAAGGTATAATCTAATTTTTATTAATTATCACTTGATGAAATTCATAAATTCTGACTTATTATTACAATAGGTAAAAACTCCGTACTGAACTTCATGATAATGTAGTCTTATCATAATTTCACAAAATTGCACCATAAAGTTCATGGTACATGTATAAAATGGTGGTTACAGTAGTCAATTTTAAAACTTCACTATTTGATTATTGTTGCAAAATAAAACCAATAGAGAAATAATACTTTAGTATTCGCTTATTGTCTTATTAATTGACACTATTTGACATTTCTAAAACTTAAAATTGAAATGATATTCTGCAAAAGTTTGCACTATTAATGTTTGTATTTGTCTTGAAACTAACTTTCTAAGTTGATAAGCAAACTTATTCTATGAAATTTTAGCAAAGCTTTTTCCAAACTTGTCTTTCCTTTAATAATTGGTTTAAAAAGACTTTTATCTGATTTTTATAATTTATATATATTTCATTTCTCATGCATAGTGACGCAGCCAGGATTTAGTCGTGGGGCAATTAATATATGTTTTAATTAGTAAAATTGTGCATTTATATACTTAAATATTAACAAGGAGTTTAAGAAATTGACAAAAATTGACAAAACTTCTATAAATTAAGAAAAATCGATTGGTATTCGATTTACTTTTCTATATTCGTATTCACTAAACTTACTGCGATTATTTGAATATTAGTAATTATTAAATACAGGAAGTTTTTCTTTAAAGTATACGTTTTCCAGCCTATTTTCTTTAAATCTTTAGATATTCTTTGTTTTTTTTGAAAGAGTTCAATTTGAAGCTTTAAACTAGTGTTTTCTACTCCTAGACTAAGCATGAAGTAAAATTTCGAGTTTAGAAAAGCCCCGTGAAATTTTGTCGACAAATTTTCGGGGCTTTTCTAAACTCGAAATTTTACTTCATGCGCCACGCGCATAAAATACTGCTTTCAAGTGAGATTCAAATATACATGCATTTCACAATATTTTAGTGTTTTATACGCGTGGCGCATGAAGTAAAATTTCGAGTTTAGAAAAGCCCAGAAAATTTGTCTCGGGTCGCTGCGCGACTCGAGACAAATTTTTACGGGACTTTTCTAAACTCGAAATTTTACTTCATGCTTAGTCTGGGAGTGGAAAGCATTCTTTTAAAGCTTAAAATTGAACTCTTTTAAAAACACAACGAATATTTAAAAATTTAAAGAAAATATGCTGAATTTGGAATACGTATACTTTAAACAAAAACTCCCTGTATGTATACTTAAAAGAAAAATTCCCTGTATAAACAAACACTACGTTTTTTTTTATTCACTAAACTAGATAAATGAATTAATAGTTTTTGTTTTGATCGTACAGATAATAATTGTGCACGTATGCATACTGGGAGTTTTTCTTTGAAGTATACCAAGAAGACGTTCAAATCAGGGTTGTTAAAAAAAACTTTTTTTCATTTTAAATAAAACAGTTTTTTTACAAAACGTGTTTTTTGTTTTCATTGAAACAGCGTTTTAAACATTAACAATTAAAAACATTTTTAAAACACGTTTTAAATCACATTAATGCACACAGAGTTGTGATATTTTTTATGATAAAATTGTGTGCGTAATATTGTAATTTAAATTATATTTAACAATTGATCTAACTATAAAAACGTATACAAAAGAATCTTAATAAAGTAGTATAAAATGTAGTTAAGCTAACTTATAATTATAAAAAAAACGTTTTAAACAAATTTAACATTTAAAACACGTCTAAAATAAAACCGTTTAAAAAACGCCGGTTGTTTTTAAACATATTTGAAACACTGTTTTAAAACGGTGTATTAAACATAACAACCCTGGTTAAAATAAAAATCGTTCATTTATAAACTTCAAAAATATCAATCTCTTAGTACTTTTTTGTTTATTTTCTGTATCTTGGTATACGATACACAAAATAAACAAAAAAGTATTAAGAGATTGATATTTTCAGAGTTTATAAATCAACGATAAAATGAATGAAGTGTTTTTAAAATTCCACACTAAATCAGTGTTTAATACGTCTGGCATATGAAGTAAATATTACGAGTTTAAAAAAGCCTGAAATATTTACTTCATGCTTAATCAGGGAGTGGAGAACACTCATTTGAATATTATTGAACAGTTAAATCAATATGAATATCTGAAATGAGTAAATCAGTGAGTACATACTTGCGTTTTCCTTAATAATTGTTTACTTGATTTAATGAAAATTAACTTGTTTTTCAAAATGATTAAGCCACAATTAAATTTAATGTGCGAAGAAAATGGTTATTATGGAGAATGTTTTGTTTAAAACAATCTTTGAAAATCAACAAAATCGGCATAAAATTTAATGAGACTTTACATAAAAGTGGATACTTTACACAGAATTTATATATCTTGATAAAAATATTATTTTTGTATTATGTGTGCAAAATCAGTGTTTTTTTTGGCGCATCGAGAATGCATTTTTAGTCGAGACCGCAGGTCGAGACTTAAAATGAATTCGAAAAACATACTGATTTTTCGCACAAAATACAAACATTTTTTTTTTACAACCGCAAAGAAGGAAATTCTACCATAAATAAGTTTTAATAATTAAATAATTCATTTAAAAGATTTCATTATACTTAATTGCTTAAGTTAATGTAACCATGGACACGACTTCGTTAACAAAAACATTAATCTGTAAACGAATTTGTCAAAATTGCTACAGTTTGTGTTCATACAAATATTGATGAATTACGACGAAAAAACAAATTGCCAATTTCGTGATTGGTGTACGAAGAAAAAGATGATAAACATTTCCAAGTACGTACTTTTGGCCCATTGAGAAGAGAAATCTACAAATTGAAAACCACCCACATTATGAGCACCTATGGACAATTAATTACTAGGTATCGTATTAAATAAAAATTGTTAATTTATATTTTGCATTAATTGCCGCCATATTGGAGTTTAGCGTGAAAAAAAGACTTTTCGCGCTAAATTATAATATTTTTTCACGGCAAATAAATAGCACACTTTGCAAATTAAAAACGGTGTGTCAATTTCACCTTTTTTGACGGTTGTAGAAAAATGCATTTTATTCTGATTTTAAACAAGATTTTAAATTTCACTAATACTTTTTTTTTATTCCAACTAGTTTTGACTTTGAGTTATTCATAAGGAATACAGAAAACCAATATATTAGTGAAGTTTAACGGTTTTCTTTTTTAAAATCATAGTTAAATATGTTTTAACGCGTGAAAAATGAGAAACTTATTCAAGTTGCATTTTATTGTTTAAATTTAATGAATACAAAATTCTATTGCATGTAGCGAAAGTTTTAAAAATGTACAATCATCGACAGATTATTTAATCTTTGAGTAACGATGAAATACAAAATAACTGCAGTTGATACGAAATAAAAAATATTAGCACAAATAATATGTGCAAAATCAACAGATCGTAAAATCCACCGAGTTTACACAGAACATAATTGGTAAATTTTAACATTCTTCAAGGAGTTAACTAGTTTAATTCTTTGTGTCTCTCACTTCTATTTAAAAAAAAATTGAATGAGGAAGAGTAAAATGTTTATGTATTTCATTCAACTTTGTTAGAAATTATGCTTGTTCTAAATTTATTAATTTATAGTTTCAAAAAAAGCCTAAACAATTTAAATGCATTTACAGTATTATTATATATTATTATTTTAAAACAAAATATAAATCTTTCATTTCATTTTAGTTTAAGTCTTTGTGTCTCTCACTTCTATTTAAAAAAAAGTTGAATGAGGAAGAGTAAAATGTTTATGTATTTCATTCAACTTTGTTAGAAATTATGCTTGTTCTAAATTAATTAATTTATAATTTCAAAAAAAAGCCTAAACAATTTAAATGCATTTACAGTATTATTATATATTATTATTTTAAAACAAAATATAAATCTTTCATTTGGTTGGTGTTCACTTTGTGGAACATCATCATAAAAATAATATAAACTAGTCATTATTAAACCAAAATTGATATTGATTAGCTTGTAGTCGAAACTCACTGTAAAAGTTAAAATAAAAGTGGTAAAAATTAATAGCCGTTAATAGAAAACTTCAAAATCATCTACTGAGGATAAATTGAGACTTATGACGTTCTTAAATCTGTCTACTATTAAATCTTAATAAGCTCTATATATGAATGAATATTCATTTTAATAAAAATCACTTGGTTTGATTTTTATTAAAATGAATATTCATACATATACCGGGTGTTGACTTGGCAGACGCAACATAGGAAATCCCATGTACATTTTGAAATGTTCAAATTTTAGCTGCCCTATCTATTTTAGAAACAAAATGTATTTACCTTTTTTGTAGAGGGAACAATTCTGAATTCATTCGCGTTAACGTTTATCACTTTACCTTTCTCTAAGCTAAAATAATTAAGAAAAAGTAATGTGATTTTATAAAAATAATGACATGTCATGGAATTGAAACAATAATTGCGAATGTCAAAATGGCAAAAGATATCCTGATCACCTGATTAAAGTAAATGTTTTCAAAATGATTTACACTATACAAAAAAAACACCTCATAATAAAGTGGTATTATGCAGGCCACAGTTATCACGATGTTTGCGTTATGTTTTTTGTCGTTAATTAAGTAATTGCAATATCTTGTGCTATTTTGTGCGATTGTTGTATCAATTCCATGGTATGTCATTATTTTTATAAATCACATTACTTTTTCTTAATTATTTTAGCTGTAAATTGTCTGACATTCGTTGATTTTTAAATGAGTTCAATTTGAAGCTTTAAGCGAGTGTTTTCCACTCCCAGACTAAGCATGAAGTAAAATTTCGAGTTTAGAAAAGCCCCGACACAAATTTTCTGGGCTTTTCTAAACTCGAAATTGTACTTCATGCGCCACGCGTATAAAACACTGAAATATTGTCAAATTTATGTATATTCGAACTTCACTTAAAATCTGTGTTTTATACGCGTGGCGCATGAAGTAAAATTTTGAGTTTAGAAAAGCCCAGAAAATTTGTGTCGGGGCTTTTCTAAACTCGAAATTTTACTTCATGCTTAGTCTGGGAGTGGAAAACACTCGCTTAAAGCTTCAAATTGAACTCATTTAAAAATCAACGAATGTCAGACAATTTACAGCTAAAATAATTAAGAAAAAGTAATGTGATTTATAAAAATAATGACATACCATGGAATTGATACAACAATCGCACAAAATAGCACAAGATATTGCAATTAACAGTAAATTGTCTGACATTCGTTGATTTTTAAATGAGTTCAATTTGAAGCTTTAAGCGAGTGTTTTCCACTCCCAGACTAAGCATGAAGTAAAATTTCGAGTTTAGAAAAGCCCCGTGAAAATTTGTCGAGGGTCGCGCAGCGACCCGATACAAATTTTCTGGGCTTTTCTAAACTCAAAATTTTACTTCATGCGCCACGCGTATAAAACACAGATTTTAAGTGAAGTTCGAATATACATAAATTTGACAATATTTCAGTGTTTTATACGCGTGGCGCATGAAGTACAATTTCGAGTTTAGAAAAGCCCAGAAAATTTGTGTCGGGGCTTTTCTAAACTCGAAATTTTACTTCATGCTTAGTCTGGGAGTAGAAAACACTTGTTTAAAGCTTTAAATTGAACTTTAAAAAAAACAAGGAATATCCGCAATTGTATCAATTCCATGGTATGTCATTATTTTTATAAAATCACATTACTTTTTCTTAATTATTTTAGCTGTATATTTTCTGACATTCGTTGAATTTTAAGAGAGTTCAATTTAAAGCTTTAAACGAGTGTTTTCCACTCCCAGACTAAGCACGAAGTAAAATTTCGAGTTTAGAAAAGCCCCGTGAACATTTTCTGGGCTTTTCTAAACTCGATATTTTACTTCATGCGCCACGCGTATAAAACACAGATTTTAAGTGAAGTTCGGATATACATAAATTTGACAATATTATAGTGTTTTATACGCGTGGCGCATGAAGTAAAATTTCGAGTTTAGAAAAGCCCAGAAAATTTGTCTCGGGTCGCTGCGCGACCTTCGACAAATTTTCACGGGACTTTTCTAAACTCGAAATTTTACTTCATGCTTAGTCTGGGAGTGGAAAGCACTTGTTTTAAGCTTTAAATTGAACTTTAAAAATACAGTAAATATCCGCAATTGTTGTATCAATTCCATGGTATGTCATTTTTATAAAATCACAGTACTTTTTCTTAATTATTTTAACTTAGAGAAACGTAAAGTGTTAAGTGTGAACATTTATAAATTTAGAATTTTTTCCTCTACAAAAAAGTGAAATACATTTTGTCTTTAAAATAAATAGGAGAGCAAATATTTGAACACTTTAAAATTAATATGCGATTTCCTATGTTGCGTCCGCCAAGTCAACACCCGGTATATTTAATCATGTTTCACCAAGTGATTAATGAGAACATAGTGAAAGATATTAATAAGCTCTTGTTAATCGATAGTTAAAAAATGTTTTAAATAATATATTTATAACATACAACAGTTTTAAAATTACCTCTTAAGTTCTACTAATAAAACAACAAGTGTTTTAATATTACACAATACAAACGCATCCAAATTTTACGAGTTTTATAGAAACTTGTGTTGTGGATTTTATTTCATAAATTTTCTGATAGTGATATTAAATTACAAATAAATTACTCTCTTTTGATATATTTTACAATAATGAAATCAAGTTTGATCGTTTTCCAATTTAGGTAACTTTTGGGATTCCTCAAGGAACCCACTCCGGGCCAATATTATTTATACTTTTAATGATTGAAACTTCTAACTAGTGTTTCCGCTCCTTGGTTAAGCATGAAGTAGTTTCGAGTTTAAAATAGCTTGAAAATTTGGATTTGCTAGCCCGCGAGCGAAGCGTATAAAACACTTATTTAATGCAAAGCTTAAAATATACTGCTTATGATGTGTACGTTTACCCTTATAGGAAGCTAAAGTTTTTAGTTTATTTCTTGGATTTTGGAGGCGTTTACTTCGTGGTACATCTTCAATTTTGATATAAAGAAAACTCTTAACTTTTTTATACCACTTTTATTTTACTTCAGTGACTAGTTTCAATTACACGGTAATCATTCTCAAACTAAGTACTTAAAACACGAGTTACACAGGTATATATATTAAATCTAAAGCGCTTCGAAGAGAGGGGTCTACATCAGGTCAACCTGGTCGTTAAGGATGGAAATTTCCGGATTAATTTTTGCTTTGTGTATTTCAACGGCTTCCAGTAAATCAATTTTCTTACCTTTTTCGGTGAGATGGATTACCGAAAGTACATCCTTGCCGAAATTGTGGTTTGTTTCTAACAAATGATTTGCAAAAGATGAATTCTCATGTTTTAAATTATATGATCTATGATGTTCTTTTAGTCTGGTTTGAATATTACGACCTGATTGTCCGATGTACACTCCTTTACAATCTGGACATGTTAACCTATAAATTCCTGACTTGTACATCTTATTTATTGGGGTTTTTGCGTTGAATATTAAATTACAGAGTTTAGTATTTGATCTAAAAACAATGTCAATGTCTCGTTTTTTAAAAATATTTTTAATTTTTGAGCTGAGTGTGCCAAAGAATGTTAGAATTTTGTATGAATTATTTGTGGCTGGGCTAATAGCGTATATGTAATTTTGAATTTGTTTTGATTGGAATTTATTAATTAATTTGTGTATCACATGTTCCGAATAGCCATTATTAGTAGCAATTTGTTTTATTGTCTGTATTTCTTTGTTCCGTGATTCAGGGCTAAGGGGGATTTTGAATACACGGGTTATCATTGAGTAGAAACTCGCTATTTTATGTTTATATGGATGACGTGAGGAATTCGGGATAATTGTATCTGTGAAAGTGGGTTTTTAGTTTATTTTTACTACTATTATTTAGGAATAACTACGTATCTTAAAAATGAACCACTATGTTTATTAAAAAAATGATTGCAAGCTCCATAAATTACCATCATACATTTTCACTTAAAACATTTATTTGTAATATCGGACACTTCCCACTGAGAAAACACATTCAAGTAATATTTCATTAAGAGTAATACAACGTGAAATGATGATACAATGATATTTGTTTATTTTTTGCTGAGTGGGTTTTCTCTCATTAATCACTTGAATTTAATTTACAAACCAATATATCTCTTTGTAATTTGAATTTTTCACGCATCACGTATTATTATTTTTGCAGGCAATTTAACTTATCAAAAATTTAAAAATAGTATATTTTTCGCGAATCTCCGAATGAACAATCACGTTCACGTTTTTTTCCTCTATTTTTAAAACACAAAGGCGCTTATCTTTCTATGCGAATGCAAATACATTATCAATATTTTCACAGTGACGTACGATTGGGTTTCCCTTATGACGTCAAGACTTATTAAGTGCTTGTCATATATACTAATTGTTAGTGCAATCTGAACTACAGTAGCGCGAAGTTGTCGACTGCGAATAGTGCTTGATGACATTTTGATGTTGTGATTTTTCTTGTTGCAGGGGTTTTTTGGGAGTATGAAGAGGGATTAGGTAAGTTTTTATTTTAATTCTAGTCTTTTATAATTATAATATTTTTTAATTAATTATTGTTTAAAGATAATTGTCATCGTTTTCCTATGAAATAAATTATTTAAGGTATATTGTGTTTCACGATTAATTTTCGAGTAAATGAAACGTTGCGATTTACAATTTTGGTTTATTTTAACTTTTTTGTTCACTTTACTGAATCTTATTTACATGTTTGATTAATTTTATTAGTTAAAATAATTAATAATAAGTACATAATTATTAAATTACATTATATTTATTAATAATGCCTTTTTTGACATTGTAAATTACATGAAATGTAGTAATTTGCTTTCCTAAATTTTAATTCAAAACTAAATAAAAATATTGTATACGTTTTCATTAGTTCATTGATTTAACAAGACTAATATTTAACATAAATTGTTTTGAAACCATTAATAACGCAACATTATTTAATTTTTGCTAATCAAATTACTAAATAAGTTGTTTTGATACATTATATTATATGACCTGACTTGAGAATATGTGAAGAAAAATGTAAATAATTTGTTATTTAAATATTTTGACTATTACACATTTTAAAAAAAGTATTTGTAAGTATATTTCTAACTTCACAATATTTTAGTGTTTTATACGCGGGGCGCATGAAGTAAAATTTCGAGTTTAGAAAAGCCTGAAAGCGACCAAACCAAATTTCCAGGCTTTTCTAAACTCGAAATTTTACTTCATGCTTAATCTGGGAGTGGAAACACTCGTTCGAAACTTCAGATTCGACGATTTTATAAAATCGACGAATGCCTGAAGATTTACATCGACGAATGCCTGAAGATTTACAGCGTATACATTATGTATATATAAATGGAAATTCCAAGTGTGTAATATTTATAAATCATTCATAGAAACCATAAAAGAAAGTGCCGAATTTTACCTAAAATCGTCTTTTAGAGTTAACTTTATAATTACTCAGCCGTTTATTGAATGTTTGTGTTTTTTGTTTCTCTTCTAGTCAAATTATTCTATCAAGCTTGCCTGCTACTATGAAATCTATTATTTTAGCAATTTTTTGTGATTTTTTAAATACAACATGAATTTAATTGGATTTTTTAAAATAGGTTTATAATCTATTATTTTAGCAATTTTTTATGATTTTTTAAATGCAACATGAATTTAATTTAATTTTTTAATATAGTTTTTTTCTAAAAACTCCCGTAAATTATTTCCTGGTTAATGCATTTTTATAATCCAATAGCTTGGACCGATTTTGATTGTGAATGAGGCTTAAACGCAAATGATTTATAACATCTGGTTTTGACATTTAACAATTTCAGGCTTTGGCAATTTCAACTCGACCAACTTGCTAAAGTTATTGAAGCCTATTACGAAAATGGGCTTTCAAACAAAAAGGCATTTCGCACACTTAGCGATTTTTTTGGTCTGCATTTGGGCTGATAAATAATCGAGGACTATTCTTAAAAAGCCGATGCATCCACAAAACGTCACTGTTTGGTGTACATTTTTTGCTGGCGGAATCATTTCACCGTTTATCCTTAAAAATAATTCGGGAATTCTGGTGAGTGTTAGCGTGCCATGATAACCAACTTTATGTAGTCTGAAATTGTCGGAGAATTGTGGTTCGAACAGGATGGCGCCACGTGCCATACAACCAATACAACAATACCTTTATTAAATGAGAAGTTCCTAGGTCGCATAATTGTTTAAAACAGCGAAGTCTATTGAGCAGTGTAATTTGATCCCTTTGGACTTCTTCCTTTGGGGTTATCTCAAGAGTAAGATCTATGCCAACAAGCCAACAGCGGTAGGATAAGATAATAAGGCAAATTAATGCAACTATGCAGAGATGACGTCAAAAATATTGACTATTGAGTGAAGGTGTGCCGCCGAAGATTTGGCGAACATTTGGGCCATATTATTTTTCACACATAATTGCCATGTGTCAAATAACATTGACTTATTTACTGTTAATGTAGATTCGTTTTATTGAAACACTCTTTATATGCTTACATTATAATTAAAAAAAATATATTTTATTTCAGAAATCCTGAAATTTGGTCGGTGTTTTTATTAAATCATCATTGTACACTAATTATCTGCCATATTTTGTTAATGTCAACAGAGGTTGTGTAGAAATTATTTAAATTTGTTTCAACGTTGGAAAAACATAAAATTCAATGACTTGCAATTAAATTGCAAATGCTCAAAACTAAGTAATAATAATTATTATTTATTTACCATACTACATTTATAGAATTACAGAGAAAATTCATTGACATAGTATTTATGAAAGAACGTTCTCTTTTATTACTACGTTATTATTATTTATTTTATTTTCTTGTGATTTTGACAGCATATTTTATTATTTACTATGAAAATGATCCAATAGATCAAAACTAGTCGTAAGAAATATAGTTTAATATTGTGAAATGAACTAAGTGATTTGACTTATTTAGCAATAGTTACCAAGTTAGTATAAACATAATTAAAGTAAAACAGAAGCGCAGAAACGGAGGGGGGCCATCAACCGTTACAATTTGCGAAATTGTGACCGTAACAATTGACCACTTACATCACTAAAATCATTAAAAAATAACAAATCTTACAGAAATAATGTAAAATATCTAAATTAGTGACAACAAATTTAAAGAAATCATGAAAATTTCTAAAATCAATAAAATGTTTATAAAATTAAGTTTCTTCAAAAATGTTGAAGTTGTTGCAAACTATCAAAATTATGTAAATTTGTATGAATAGTATGAATATTTCTAAACTCGATAATTGTCAAGTTTCCAATTATACTGAATGAAAAACCAGGTTTATTTGTCATACCTGACAACTAACTTAACTAAAAATTAACATTATTTGATAAAATCAACTATAAATCACAAAATTGAGAAAATCAGTAACATTAAACAAAGTTAATAAAAATGTTAAAACTGATGAAAACATGAAAAAATTGGACAAATCTTCAAAATTCTCAAATATACATAACATTTGTAGATTTTTATAAATTGATAAAACTAATAAAATAATAAATTATTTCTTAAAATTAATAAATACGACAAACGAATTCAAAATTAATTATATAAATAAATATTCGAAAAATTGACAAAAATCATAAATATTTAAAAAATATAATTTTGATTTGTCTAATTGTTAATAATTTAATAAACTTGCATTGTATCTCAACCAAATATCAACATATCAATAAAAATCGTAAAGTAAAATAAATTTGAAATTAAATTAAATTAACATTATAAAATTTAACAAAATAATACAATTTGAGCAAAATGTGACAGTTCACTAAATGAACAAAATTATTTAAAAATTGACTTTATTAACATAAACAAAACAATAATAATATAATTAATATATAAATCCTCAAAATTCACTAAAATCATAAATTGTTTATAAATTCGTCAAAATCAACAAATAGCTTACAATAAAATTAGTGAAGAAAAGAATAAATAAAATTTCATATATGCGACCAATCCAAATTTTGAGCCTTTTCTAAACTCCAAATTTTACTTCATGCGCCACGCGCATTAAACACGAAATAAAAGTGAAGTTTAAAACATGCCTTTAAAGTTTGATCTCACTGTAGAAAAAAAAATCATGGCACTCTACAGGGTTTTTTTATTGAACATGATAAAAATGCATATTCACCTTATTATAAAAAAGATCAGCCAATATCAGACTTTAATTAAATGGATAAAAAATGTTAAGAAAAGAATGAAATTTGTTGTAATGTTGAAAAAAAGTCAACTCGTAAAAATAGAATTACAGTAGATATTGCGATTTTTAGCTCAGTGTATTTTATTTTTTTAAATTCTGTGATTTTTAATATTTACTTTCTAATTAATGTATTAAATGAATGTATATTTTTATATACTTTAATAGTTAACAACAAAAATAGTAGATTTATTTCTTTTTTCGCAAAATTATTTAGTAAATTTTATTTTAAAATTCATTGTTTTTTTTTTACTAATTAACTGCTCTAAATATTTTCAAATATCTACTTCAATGTTTTAGAATTATAAGTACACAAATAATTAGAAAGTAGTCGAAATTGGGGATAACCAAATCTCCTCGTTGTCGTTTACAATATTTTTTTCAAGTGTTTTGGTTCTCAATAATTTGACTTACAGATTTTTCAATTTTTAAGAAGAAAAACAACTTTTAGAGTTAATGGGTTAAATTAACTCTAAAAGTTGATTTTAGGTACGGCACTTCTTTTTATGATTTTTATTAAACACTTATTATATTACATAATGGACATTTTTCTTTTAAACACACATGAAGTAAAATTTCGAGTTTAGGAAAGCCTTAAAATTTGGATGTAATTGTAAAGTTCTAAAACACTTTTCATCTACAATAATAATAAAACATCAGAATAAACACATTATATCCATAATCTAAGACCATATCGCTTGGGACACTTTATACCCCCCTCCCCCCCGCATTGCGGGGTCTTGCAGCCCCCAGTTACGCCGCAGATACAACAATCGGCAGTAGTATTATCCAGAATGCACTAATAACTACAGAATTAATCATATTTCATACAGCTTTAACAAATATTACACAATAATTTATCATTCGAGCAACTTCCGGTTGGTACCTTTACATACATTAAAAAAAAAAAACAAGTACGTAACCATGTTTATATAAATAGCTATCACTATCAGCAACTGTTTTCACGAAATAACGTGGTGACTTCAGCGCTGTTTGTAACCTTTGAATTTTTGATAACTCTCATTCAGAACGATTTCATTCATAACAAGGCATACTCACTCTGTAATAACAATAATATCCGAGATTGACTCACTCTGGGAGTTACTTATCATCGAATTTCTGAGAATACAGCTTGATCATTTCTGCTTAGTCTCTCAATATATAAGAGTAGCGACATAGAATTGTTGTTAGTATCGAGGGGTTATTAGAAAAATTAAATAAACTCAGTGTTTGTGATTGTGTTTTATAATATGGAATTCACTAAATAAGTATACATTTTATATTGGGATTAAGTAAGTTGTTGGAACTACTTTATTACAATTATTTACTTACAATTACAATTAACTATATACAGTGTGTCGTGCTTAAGCTACCTGTGCATGTTTTAAGTTTAAATAAATGTTGTAAATGGAGATTCGTGTAACATTCATATTGCTACTTAGTGAGTACTTATAAATACGGTGCAAACCGACATTAAACTAGTATTTTGCAATAACTAAATTTATATCATGGATTTGAAAGTAAAATCGTCAAAAACCAAAGAAATGTATAATACTTAATGACTTTTACCTTTAATCGTACCATTTTTCATGACAAGTAGTTAAAATAACAAATAATAAGTTTGATGTTTTCATATCTGTTCTATAATACTCTCCATGTTATTTATTTAATTACCTACTATAGTATTTTTTATTTTATTTAACAGGAAAGGATTTTATCTCAGACTTCTGGATGGGGAAATGGATTTCACCGTAAAGACGAAACTGGTTTTCACAGTGATTTGACAGATGAATTTGATTCTGAGATCATTGTGAAAGCTGATTTCGTTTAATAATCATCAGACTCGACCAATAAGATCTTTAACAAAGGACAATTGTGCATCATATCAGGAGCGGATCCAGAGAGCAATTTTATCTTTCAAAAACAGTTTTAAAGTTTAGATTAAATTCCACTAATGAAGTACTCGTTTAAGATTTCACTTTTTTGTTGATTTTGGTAAATGTTTACATGTTTTTATAAATGTTTATGATGTGTGTTGGTTTTGACGATTTTATTTAAAATGGTAACATCTATCTTTCTAAGATGTTTTAGTTACAATATTTATAAACTATACAATAAACTCCCCTCAAATCTGAAATCACCACCAATTGAAGAATTTAAACAAGTGCGCAGTTTGCCGTTGCAAGGTTGTCTTTGTGATCGGTGAAATTAGAAACCAAATTTTCTGTAGAATATTGTCTTTCTTTCTACTAATACTCACATGTATTACTTATGTTATGTTTTAAGCTGTATCATACCTCTTTTTTAACAAAGGCATTTATTATTATTATTAATGTTTATTTAAAATTTGTGATTTTTGTTTAAAATTGACATATTTGTTTTTGAAAGTATAATTCCACATATTTCATATAAACCAAATTTTCAGGCTTTAATAACTCGAAATTTTACTTTATGCTTAATCTGGGATTGTAAACACTCGTTACAGGCTTCAAACTGAACGTTTTTTCATATGTCTGAAAAGGTTTTTTTTTATATGTCTGAAAAGTTACATCGAAAAATAGTGACATGTATACCTAAAAGGAAAATTCCCAGTATTTATCTTTTCATTTTATTGATTTCAGCATTTTCTATACTGTTTGATTAATGTTTTTAAACATATTTTTACTTTCCCTCATATGCAAAACAAAGGGAAAGTATTGTTTTCGCCGAGAACATTATCAAATCAAAAATTTTAGTGAATAAATCTATTTTGAGGTCCCCGAGTTGATTAAGACCATTTTTGAAAAATGTCTGTCTGTCCTTCTGTAATCTGTCCTTCTGTCGCCACGATAAAGTCTTACCCGATTGAGCTGTTAAGATAACGCTATAAACTTAAGCTTTTTATTACAATCAGGAATGTTAAAAAACAGTTTTTTTTTCATTTTAATTAAAACAAACAGTTTTTTTTAACAAAACGTGTTTTTTTTCATTGAAACGGCGTTTAAAACATTAACAATTAAAAATATGTTTAAAACATGTTTAAAACACGTTTAAAACGTGTTTAAAACAGAACATACAATGAATTATTCTTCTGAGTGTACATATCTCGATACTTATAGAGTTTTTTTTTTAATTTGCGGGAATTTGTTGTTTCAAAGCGGTTAATTTAAGGCTTTTGACGAGTGTTCTCCACTCCCAGACCAAGCATGAAGTAAAATTTCGAGTTTAGAAAAGCCTAAGAATTTGGATTGGCCGCGTAGCGAAGCGGAGCGGCCAATCCAAACTAGGCTTTTCTAAACTCGAAATTTTACTTCATGCGCCACGCTTAAAAACACTGACTTACAGTGAAGTTCAAAAAACACACACATACAACAACGATTATAGGCAATCTAATGTACGTTACAGTTATTAGATTGCCTATAATCACTGTTTTAAACAATTTTTTCAGCGCAGAATTTTACTCACGTTTTATTCACATCTACATATTAGATTGCTTAAGCCGTATATTTTAAACTTTAGCATATTACAGTGTTTTATACGTGTGGCGCATGAAGTAAAATTTCGAGTTTAGAAAAGCCTAATTTGGATTGGCCGCTCCGCTTCGCTACGCGGCCAATCCAAATTTTCAGGCTTTTCTAAACTCGAAATTTTACTTCATGCTTAGTCTGGGAGTGGAGAACACTCGTCAAAAGCCTTGAATTAACGCTTTGAAATACTCAGAAGAATGTTTTTCTTTTCTACTAATACTCACATGTATTACTTATGTTATGTTTTAAGCTGTAAAATATTGTTTGTTATTTTTCTGATAAAATACTCACTTATTACCTATGTTATGTTTTAAGTAGGTGTAGTGGAAGAACAGTAACAGATAATGCTGACTGAACTTCGCCTATACTTTTATTAAACAAAAGCATTTATTATTATTATTAATAATGTTTATTCAAAATTTGTGATTTTTGTTTAAAATTGACATATTTGTTTTTTAAAGTATAATTTCACATATTTCATATAAATCAAATTTTCAGGCTTTAATAACTCGAAATTTTACTTCATGCTTAATCTGGGATTGTAAACACTCGTTACAGGCTTCAAACTGAACGTTTTTTCATATGTCTGAAAAGGTTTTTTTTTATAAGTCTGAAAAGTTACATCGAAAAATGGTGCATTGTATACCTAAAACGTATATTAGATACGTAAAGTAAATAAATTAGAATTAACGACCTGCTTATAAGTACCAAATAAGAAATAACAGCGCTTAAGGTCATGATGTAAAAGTTATTTTTTTATATCAAGTGAGTGTGCAAGAAGGACAGAAGATGATATTAAAAAAAAAAAAAAAAATAACTTTTACATCATGACCTTAAGCGCTGTTATTTCTTAGTTGGTACTTATAAGCAGGTCGTTAATTCTAATTTATTTACTTTAATTCGGCGTTCTGAATATTATCATCGCATTGGTTCGGGTTTCTCGCCGCTCCGATGCTAGTCGATGGTTTAAACTAAAAACCGACACTAACTGTAGAAGCAAAATGAGATCAATGCCCTTATCAATGCAGTAGCAATTATAAATACTGACGTCAATACCGGCTTATGGTTAGCGAAGTCAGTATATATACAACTTCTACATGTCAAGTGAGTGTGTATAGAATGATGGATGTGGCGGCCTGAGGAGCTCATAAAAAGAGCGAAACGATCGTCGTCGTCTTCTGTCCTTCTTGCACACTCACTTGATATAAAAAAATAACTTTTACATCATGACCTTAAGCGCTGTTATTTCTTATTTGGTACTTATAAGCAGGTCGTTAATTCTAATTTATTTACTTTAATTCGGCGTTCTGAATATTATCATCGCATTGGTTCGGGTTTCTCGCCGCTCCGATGCTAGTCGATGGTTTAAACTAAAAACCGACACTAACTGTAGAAGCAAAATGAGATCAATGCCCTTATCAATGCAGTAGCATTTATAAATACTGACGTCAATACCGGCGTATGGTTAGCGAAGTCAGTATATATACAACTTCTACATGTCAAGTGAGTGTGTATAGAATGATGGATGAGGCGGCCTGAGGAGCTCATAAAAAGAGCGAAACGATCGTCGTCGTCTTCTGTCCTTCTTGCACACTCACTTGATATAAAAAAATAACTTTTACATCATGACCTTAAGCGCTGTTATTTCTTATTTGGTACTTATAAGCAGGTCGTTAATTCTAATTTATTTACTTTAATTCGGCGTTCTGAATATTATCATCGCATTGGTTCGGGTTTCTCGCCGCTCCGATGCTAGTCGATGGTTTAAACTAAAAACCGACACTAACTGTAGAAGCAAAATGAGATCAATGCCCTTATCAATGCAGTAGCAATTATAAATACTGACGTCAATACCGGCTTATGGTTAGCGAAGTCAGTATATATACAACTTCTACATGTCAAGTGAGTGTGTATAGAATGATGGATGTGGCGGCCTGAGGAGCTCATAAAAAGAGCTGTCCTTCTTGCACACTCACTTGATATAAAAAAAATAACTTTTACATCATGACCTTAAGCGCTGTTATTTCTTATTTGGTACTTATAAGCAGGTCGTTAATTCTAATTTATATATATATATATATATATACATATATATATATATATATATATATATATATATATATATATAAATGGGCAATATATATATATATATATATATATGTATATATATATATATATATATATATATATATATATTCATATATATATATATATATATATGTATATATATATATATATATATATATTGCCCATTTATATATATATATATATATATATATATATATATATATATATATATATGTATATATATATATGGGCAATATATATATATATATATATATATATATATATATATATATATATATATATATATATATATATATATATATATATATATATATATATATATATATATATATATATATATATGTATATATATATGGGCAATATATATATATATATATATATATATGTATATATATATATGGGCAATATATATATATATATATATATATGTATATATATATATGGGCAATATATATATATATATATATATATATATATGTATATATATATATGGGCAATATATATATATGGGCAATATATATATATATATATATATATATATATATATATATATATATATATATATATATATATATATATATATATATATATATATGTATATATATATGGGCAATATATATATATATATATATATATATATATATATATATATATATATATATATATATATATATATATATATATATATATATATATATATATATATATATATATATATATATATATATATATATATATATATATATATATATATATATATATATATATATATATATATATATATACATATATATACATATATATATATATATATATATATATATATATTCCAATTCAGAGTCTTATAGCCCATTAAAAGGTCTTTCGATTGATGTACAAACTTTTTACCGGGGCCCCATTATGGGGCCCACAATCGAGAAAATATCCAGTCCGGTCCTCCGCCATTTTGCTCGCCTACGCGATGACTTATCCGATTGGAAGAAATACTCACAAGTAGCCAAAAAGTCACTTATTAAAGTGTGCCCCATGCGCCCTTACTGAAGGGCCCAGGGGGGGCGTCAAAAAGTCACAAAGTTCAATAATTTTCGAAATTTTTAAAATGGTATTTTTTAACGAAAAATCGAAGAAAAAAATCACCATTTCTTGTGAGTTTATCGTGGAGAGCTGAAATTTTGACCGAATGTAGGGTAGTACCTTTTATATGCCGCGGATCGCTTCTTATCTTTTGGATATTTGCTGAAATATTTCTGTTTATGTTGGCGGAGTCGTCGAAAACACGAAAAACGACCATTTTTATGTTTTTACTTCGGTCATAATTCTGGTAGAACAATAAGAGTTGGACCATAAATGGGCAATACGAATTTGCATAATTGCTGAAAATTTCATTGATCTAGCTCTATTAGGACCGAAAATGGTATTTTTTTGGGCTTCAAAACCGCTTTTCAGGCTAATACGGTGATTTGAAAAACGATTTTTATTTTTTAGCTCCAGTATTATTCATAGTACAACAATGGGAATTTGATTAATAAATAGGTAATACAAATCTCTATAAACGCTGAAAATTTTATTGACCTAGCACAATTTAGATCAGAAATAGATTTTTTTTTACTTTTTAAATTATTTAAATAAACAATTTTTTTTTTTGGTATAGTATTTATTATAGTGAAACAACAGGAGTTATACCAATAAATAGGAAATACAAATATGTATCAATGCTAAACATTTCATTGATCTACCTCAATTTGGATAGGAAATAGATTTTTTTTATTTATCGAATTAAATAAATAAATAATTTTTATTTTCTTGCTTTAATATTTGATACAGTGCAACAATAGGAGCTGCACCAATAGATAGCAAATATAAATTTGTATAAATGCTGAATTTTTTTCTTCTAGCTCAAGTAGAACCGGAGTAATACATATTTTTTAGTTTTTAGCAATTCAGGAATATTTTGATCAAGAAATTCCTCATTAATTATTTTTAAAAACAATTACATTTTAAACGAAATAAATACGAATAGTATGTTTAACGATATTTAAGGGATTTTAAAAGTGTAAAAATCAAAGCTAAGCGCGATTCAACTTGCGAGCGAAGCGAGCCTTTTGCGAGCGCAGCGAGCAGGCAAGCGAGCGAAGCGAGCTAGGGTGACTTAGCGAGCTACAGAAGCTAATCGAAGCTAAGCGCGGTTCAACTTGCAAACGAAGCAAGCCTGTTGCTAGCTAAGCGAACCTTTTGCGATCGCAGCAAGTTTTCTAGACTATTTGATTAATATTTTTAAACATATTTTTACTTTTCCTCATATGCAAAACAAAGGGAAAGTATTGTTTTTTCGCGAACTTTATCAAATCAAAAATTTTAGTGAATATATCTATTTTGAGGTCCCCGAGTTGATTAAGACCATTTTTGAAAAATGTCTGTCTGTCCTTCTGTAATTCTGTCCTTCCGTCGCCACGATAAAGTCTTAGCCGATTGAGCTGTTAAGATGACACTATAAACTTAAGCTTTTTATTACAATCAGGAATGTTAAAAAAACCGTTTTTTTCATTTTAATTATAACAAACAGTTTTTTTTTTTAACAAAACGTGTTTTTTTTTATTGAAACAGCGTTTAAAACATTAACAATTAAAAATATGTTTAAAACATGTTTAAAACACGTTCAAAACCTGTTTAAAACAGAATATACAGGGTATTATTTTTCTGAGTATACATATCCCGATAATTATAGAGTTTTTTTTTAATTTGCGGGAATTCGTTGTTTCAAAGCGGATAATTTAAGGCTTTTGACGAGTGTTCTCCACTCCCAGACTAAGCATGAAGTAAAATTTCGAGTTTAGAAAAGCCTAAGAATTTGGATTGGCCGATCCAAATTAGGCTTTTCTAAACTCGAAATTTTACTTCATGCGCCACGCTTAAAAACACTGACTTACAGTGAAGTTCAAAAAACACACACATTCAACAACGATTATAGGCAATCTAATATACGTTAGAGTTATTAGATTGCCTATAATCACTGTTTTAAACAATTTGTTCAGCTCAGAATTTTACTCACGTTTTATTCACATCTACATATTAGATTGCTAAAGCCGTATATTTTAAACTTTACGATATTTCAGTGTTTTATACGTGTGGCGCATGAAGTAAAATTTCGAGTTTAGAAAACCCTAATTTGGATTGGCCGCTCTGCTTCGCTACGCGGCCAATCCAAATTTTTAGGCTTTTCTAAACTCGAAACTTTACTTCATCTATAATCTGGGAGTGGAAAACCCTTTTTTAAAGATTCAAATTGAAATCTTTTAAAAAACAACAAATATAGGTTAATTTACAGTGTGTGCATATCTGTACCTGAAAAAATATTGCCTGTATTTAGAAATCACATTTATGCACGCACAATTGTGATATTTTATTGTAACAAAATGTTATGTTTAATAATGTAATTTGATATATCTTCAACAAGTTAGCTAAAATTTAAAAATGTAAACGAAAAATCTTAATGAATATAATTTAGCAAATTTAAGATAATAAAAAAAAAACGTTTTAAAGATATTTAAAGTTTAAAACATGTTTTAAACAAATTTAAGATTTAAACCATGTTTCAATCAAAACCGTTTAAAACAAGACGGCTGTTTTTAAACATGTTTAAAACACTGTTTTAAAACGAAGTGTTTTAAACAAAACAACCCTCATTACAATAGTAGTATTCGACCAACTTTTGGCGAAAATGCGAAAACCGGAAGTGGTTTACTCTTAGCTTCTTTTAATTTTTCTTTAATATTGGTCATATACAAAAATCTTGTTAAGAAACGTTGTAAATAATCGAAAAAATAGCATTTAATGCATATTCACTTTATGTCGTTACTCTTATACTTATGTTATTAATATTGTTTTAAAAATGTGAATTTTACGAACTAATTACTCTGAATAAGTAAACTTTTGCTATAAATGACGTTAGTTTGACTTTGTCATGATTAATATTTTGTAGACAACTGAAAACATAAGTGAGGCTTACGAACAAAATTTTACAGGAATAAGAAACATTTGTTGAAAAACAAGGTAGGTGAAAGCTATTGATTTCAAGTATCTAACAAAAGTTCATCAGACCCTGCTGAGTCTGACTGGACGTTTAATAGGGAAAGTACTATGATGGACACATCAACATTTTTTTAAATTCCTATTATCAATAACATTGTACTCTAGTATTTTATAGTGTAAAACCGACATCGATAAATTTATAATTGCTTCTTGAATTTTGGAGGCGTTCACTTCGTGGTACATTTTTAATTTTGATATAAAGAAAACACCTAACTTATTTACACCACTTGTATTTTACTTTTGTGACTAGTTTCAATTACACGGTAATCATTATTAAACTAAAAGTCACAAAAGTAAAATAAAAGTGGTACAAAAAAGTTAAGTGTTTGTTTTTCTATCAAAAGTTATAATTGCATTTTTTTGTTGTTGTTGAAATTGTCAATAGTTACGAATATAATTGTTTGGTAAATTTGTATGTTTGTTGCTTTTGACGATTTCATTTTAAATTTATGTTTTTTTGACCATTTTAGGAAATTTATTATAAATGAATTTGTAGGAAATAAAACACGATCGTTTGAGAATTTTCACAGTTTTTAATGTCGAACACTGCGACAATTGTTTCGCCACACAGTGGCTTCCTCAGGCAGATGAGTAACGATTACATGAAACTACAATCGTTGCTTATATACGAAATCATTGTGGAGGGGGTGTGCGTAACAGTGTAATTTAATATAATATTTATGATTTAACAGAATGACATAATTAATGAAGACTTTTAAAATTTTACACATTACAATTTATAGACCTAGATTTAATAGTGGTGAATTATTTACGTCGGTTTGATCATTGAGTATCAAACCGCGTTGATTATATTTGTTAATTTACAGCTGCTCAAGGAGGTTTAATTTCTTGCTTTTAGCGCATCCGTGTAAAATTTTGAAGTTGTTGTTGGGGTTGTGATTATATTCCCTAAGGTGATTGGCATATGTAGATGTTGTCTTATGGTTAATGTAGCTTTTTTGGTGTTCAGCTATCCTTTCTTGAAAGCTGCGTCCGGTTTGGATAACATATATCATGGGGCAATCTCCACATTCTAACAAGTAGACTCCTGATTTTTTGTTTTTGTCGGTTTTGTCTTTGGCATTATTAATGAATTTATGTAATGTATTGTTAGTTTTAAAGGCTACTGAAATATTGTGTGATTTTTATTCGTTTTTTATTGTGACTGAAGGATGACCGATGTATGTTAGAGTACAATAATTTGAAGCTAATTTATCATTATTTGAGGGAAAAATTAAGTTGTTGATATTTTGTTTTTGTTTTTTATTTAAAATATTTAAAATTTGGTTTTTGGGGAAGCCATTATTATAGGCGATTTCTAAGATTCTGTTTAATTCGGTATTAAAATTAGATTTTGATAAAGGAACGCTAAACAGTCATAAATCATTGTGGAGGGGGTCACAATGATTTAGTATATAAGCAACGATTGTAGTTTTATGTAATCGTTACTCATCTGCCTGATGAAGCCACTGTGTGGCGAAACAATTGTCGCAGTGTTTGACATTAAAAACTGTGAAAATTCTCAAACGATCTTGTTTTATTTCCTACAAATTATGGAATTTCACCAAGAAACAGCCTCATCTATCCAATATAAATGAATTCGATTACTTTTTTTAACTTTATTATTAGTTTATCAATTGTGCGAGTTTTATCGATTTATTAAAATCCACAAATTTTCTCTTTTTTTAAAATTTTGACTATTTTTCCAATCTTGATTTTTTTTATTAATATAAGTCATTTCTTTATTGATATTTGTTCAATAAAGTGAACAAATATCAAAAAAATGTCGTTCAAAATTGTTCATGACTTTTCATTAATTTTTGTGTGAAACTTTACTTAGTTCATATAATTTCAGTCGTTTGTTTGTTAGTATCTGTTCAATAAAGTGAACAAATATCAACAAAGAAATTGCGTCCTGAATTTGTCATGAATTGAATCAATTTTTGTATCAATTCAAAATTAAATATGTTTTCTTATCGATTTTTATCATTTATAGCTGATTCTTAAAAATTATATTTATTATTTTATACAAAAAGTAAGAGGGAATAGAAGAGTGACGGAATGGATAAGAGAAGATGGGGCCGGGGTAAGGACGCTGGAAAAGAGAGGGGAAGTAGGAGGAAGAGAGGGGGTAGCGATTAGTGTAGATGTAATGTATTATTATGCTAATAAAGGTCTTTTTTTGGGGACCCTCGTGGGTCAGTGAGTAGAGCTCCTGCTCTTGGGCCAGAGGGTCGTGGGTTCGAATCCCACCGGGGGGTGCCAGTTTCTTATGGGAAAATTGGCACCCTCTGGAGCCATGAATGTGAGTGAATGTGCTGTGCTGTCCATAATTAGTTGCATAAGCGTGTAAAGAATTAAATACTAAATGGAATAAATAAAATAAAAATTGATGTTGGCCAATAGTGTACGTTACTAAGGCCAGGCAAAAGCCAAAACCCAAAAAAAAGGTATTTTTTTTATTTTATACAATTTTCAATCTTGTTATTTTATCAGAATTTTTTTTATATTTACTTTGTATTTGTAAGCTTCATCTATAAATCAGGGCCGACCAACCCGCGGCCCGCAAGCAGCATGCGGTCCTTGAAATGTTTTTGTGCGGCCCGCGGCAACAAGCGCTGATCTATATTTATTATTGTATTTTTAAAATACTCAATTTTATGTTTCCAGCAGAATTCCAGTATCCGTATTCGATTTTGCGAATATTCGCTTACTTTTCTATATTCGTATTCGCCATATTTATTGCGAATGCCTGAATATTATTTGTATTGTTAATTTTATTGAATTTTGATATAATAAATTAAATAGAAATAACCGATTTATCAACTAGGAAAAATTCATCTGTTAATACTTTTTGGGTTGGTATCGTATTATTCTGAAAATTATGTGTTTCTTTAAACGTCACATTAAAATCGTGTTTTACACGCCTGGCGCATGAAGTAAAATTACGTGTTTAGAAAAGCCTGAAAATTTGGATTTGCCGGGCGCTTCGATTTTCTAAACACGAAATTTTACTTCATGCTTAAACAAGGACTGTAAATACTCGTTAGAATATTATTGAACGCTTTAATAAATGTGAAGATCTTATAAAGCAAATTAAACTATGTATTACTAGTTTATATTCAATTTTTAAATAAACATTGTATTATGAAGAGTGGATTTTGTTTTAACAGCGTTTATCAATAGTTTGCAGAATATTTACAAAATATAAAAAAGAATTAAAATTAATATCGACTTTCTGCAAAAATTTTGTCTCATTGAGACAAGTCTCCAAATCTTCATTGAAACAACTACTTCTCGAGCTAATACCACGAATTATACAATAAATATTTGAGTTACACGACAGCTTTACTGTTCTATGCATAATTTATATGCAAAATGCAACATCATGTAATGACTTAATCCCTTTACCTATAAATAACATCTCTTCATTTTCACTCGCCCCAGTTTTGTGTACCTGTTTCGACATTCCGGAAAGTTTCCTATTTATTTTAATATTTTTTTATATTGAAAGTCTAAAGCATAGCTATACTGATGAGGCATAAATCTCGAAACGCGTCTATAGATGGCTTAAGACAATTAATATTCATTGCCTGTAATTTTTTTCAATTTATTTTAATTTTCTGTTAATTCATTTAGTTTGGTGAGAGAATAATTTGACCTGATGTTGCATTTTGCTTATAATTTATGTATAGAGCTGTAAATCTGTCGTGTAACTCAAATATTCATTGTATAATTCAATATCTGTTAGGGTATTAGCTAGAGAAGTAGTTATTTCAATGAATATTTGGAGACTTGTCTCAATGAGACAAAACTTTTGCAGAAAGTCGACATTAATTTTAATTCTTTTTTATTTTTTTTATAATTAAAATTTTGAAAAATTGTGCAAAATTCAGTGTTAAATTCACTGGATTTTTCACAGTTTGAACTGATTTGAATAAATTTCAACATTCTTCAAAGAAAATTTAAATATCTCAACTAGAAGAGAATATACATCTTTGCGTTGTTAAGTTTTATTTTAATTAAATTAAAAATTAAACTTATTTCAACTAAGTAAATCGCTGAAGAGTAAAATGTATATGCTTAATTTATTAGTTTTCTCAGATATTTAACATGCATATTTTTCAAATATCTAAGAGAATTGAAAATTTCTAATCATATTCTACATGTAATGCGTTGAAGAGAACAATGTAGTGAATTAAATCATGTTTAAAAAATATATATTAAACATTGAAATCGATTTTTGTACATATTTAAATTTATTATAAAATGAAAACTCTTCTTACCCTCGAAACATTTTATTAGTGTTTTTTACTCGTGCTCCAGAGTTTTTATAAACTTTCTAAAGAGATATTAAATTATTCTCGAAATAATCATCATTCATCATTCAAAATTACAATTTTTTTGTAATATTTTACAAAATGTAGTCAAATTTGATGGCGTCTTCTTCTACTAAGTTTTAAATATATGGATTTGTAAAATCTTAATTGGTTAATTTTTCAGGCATTTTGTTTCATTGCTTTTTATATGCAGGAAAATATTTAGAATTCAAACTGGAATATTATTTGTATTTTATGAACAAACGAAAGTACGAGTATCTATATCTTTATTAAAATATTATATATATATATATATATATATATATATATATATATATATATATATATATAAACATCTTTATTATGCACTAAAAATTTACAGTTTGTTTATTTTGACAGTTATATTTTATTTTAAAATCCTTGGCTATCGACCGTCAGTCTTTCAGCCTAAGTTGTAGTTGTCATTGTCTTGTCGGTTAGTTTTGATTCATGTAAGATGAGATGATTTGATGAATAGTGGTTTCTGGTACTAGACCGAGGTGATTAACGACGTCATGGATGTGTGGGTTAGATGCGAATTTTCGGGACAGTTGGGTAAGTTGTTGTTGAATAGGGATTATTTCTGTTTTTTCATACAGTAAGGTATTGGAGGAGTTGTGAAGTGGGTTATTGGGATGTCGGATTTTTGTGAGAATCCTGAGGGCTAATCGTTTTGCTACTTCGATATTATTTAATGTTGAGGGACGCGGGTTAAGGAAGAGCATTGACGCATATTCTAATGAGTGGCGGCAGATCATTTTGTAGATGTGGACTGCTGTTTTTGTCGTAATTCCTTTATTCTGGAAGGTTAACGATCTGAAATGCCGCACCCTATTTTGAATTTTTGTTTTCATGGTTTGGGAATGGAGTTTGAAGGATAGTTTGGGGTCGAAAGCTATTTACAAGCAGGGACTGGGCTGATAAAGGTGTTTGATATGTTTATGCTAAATAGGGAATTGAGCGGTCTGTAAAAGGGTATGAATAGATGGGATTTATTGGGATTAATATATATTCTCCATTTAGCAAACCAAGGAGATAGGGAATCTATTAGCTCTTGGAGAGTCGAGAGAGCTTAAGGAAGGGTGGGTTGGTGTGCTATAAGGGCAGTGTCGTTAGCAAAGAGAAGAAAATATGCAGAGGGATTAAGGTATTGTGGGTTAGGGTTGTATATGTCATGAACATAGATGTTGTACAGGAGGGGAGATAATGAAGATCCTTGAGGAACACCTTGTTGGGGGATAAAATGCCAGGAGATGGTGTTTTGGACGCAGACATTAGGGAGTCGATTGTTTAGGAAAGTATCAATAGATAAATTAAGTGTAATGTATTGTATTGAGGGAGTTGCACTTAAACAGCAAACCTCGATGCCAGAGTGAATGAAAGGCCTTTTTTATATCTAGGAATAATATAGCTGATTTTTTGTTTTCGAGGTGTGCTGTTTGGCAGTTGGAGGTTAGTATAGTGAGTGGGAGTAAAATATTATATTAAACATTAGTAAATTATTTTTTCAAATGGGAAACTTTAAGTAAATGTTTAGTAGAAATGGCACGTTTCGCTTCATTTTTAAGTTTAAGTTTCTTTATTGAACTGTCTTCTTTTTTACTAATCAATCAACAATTGTAAATTTAAACATAACTAAATAAACAAACAAATGTTATCACTACATATAAAAAAAACGAAAAAAAATATTAAAATAAAAAAAAAAACAATTAAAAAGAAAATAAAAATTGATTGGCGTATTAAATAAATCATATAAAATACATAGCAGATTAATTATACTAAGAAAATTCTATCAAATCAAATAAAAATGATCAAGACAATTTAATTGTCCCCTAAATTATTGTAAGTAATTGATTAATAGTGATACTTCGAACTACAGAGAAATATACAATAGAGTTTTTCTTTTAAGTATATATACCTCACTTATGTGTTATACATTTTGAGATATTCGTTGTTTTTTCGAAAGGGTTCAATTTGAAGCTTTAAAGGAGTGTTTTCCACTCCCAGGTTAAGCATGAAGTAAAATTTCGAGTCTAGAAAAGCGTGAAAATGGTAAAAAGGTCTTTTAAACTTCCAATTAATAACTAAATTATAAAGAAAGTTGCAAACAAATATATACATTTCTGAGGTGCGGCCCTTTAAACACGTTAGACGGTAATTTTGGCCCTCGAAGCAGTTTGGGTTGGCCAACCCTGCTATAAATTTAGATAATTTTCATGGTTTTCAACAACTTTGACATTTTCAACGAGTTCTGTAATTTGTGTAGTTATATAAAATCGTGAAATTTTGATTTATTTACATTTTTCCTAAGTTCTAATAAACCAATTCAATGATTTGGTCAGTTTTCACAATGCCAATTCAGCTATTTTTTTTGCCTGGTCGCATACAGGGAATTTTTATTTTAGGTATACACATCACGATGTTGTAATGCAACTTTTCGGACATTGTCTATTTTATAAAAGCTTCCAATTTGAAGCTTGTAACGAGTGTTTATAATCCCAAATTAAACATGTAGTAAAATTGTAAAACTTCGAAGTTATAAAAGACTGAAAATATAATTTGGTCGCGTAGAGAAGCGACCAAACCAAATTTTCAGGCTTTTTCTAAATTCAAAATTTTACTTCATGTGCCACGCGTATAAAACACTAATTTGAAGTGAATTTCAAAATACACCCACCCCTTAAGTTTGATCCTCACGTCAATAATAATAATAATAATAATAATAGCTTTATTCACGTATGCAACATAATGCAATGATACAATACATTGTATATGATAGATGTGAAGCGTCAAAACAATATCAAAACAAATTTTGTATAGTATGTACAGGTACACTTTTGCCACCTTTATACATTCTACAAATGCTTTTACTTATAGAGGTTTCGTTCTGGACCCCGAACAGAGCGGACGTCGAGCCTGAAAGGACCCTATCAAAACATCCACACAGCCTCTCTGAAGAATGCCCAAGTAATTTTATACTTGGGCATTCTTCAGCCCTTATAATTTTATATAAAGCTTAGTTTTTTTGTACAAAATCGATTTTTTTGTATTAGCAACGTGGTCTTTGAAAACAAAACCAACGCGATTGGTTTCAAAAGAACATTTAGCACACTATTTATAATGTAAATTGCATATTTTAATAGAGAAACTGCAAAATATTATTGATATTTAAATTTCTAAAAGTAAGTACATACGAGTACGTACTTTAATTTTTTATTTAAAAGAAATTATCAAAATTATGTCAAAAAAGTACACTAGGGGTGGCAAAAATAGTGTGGATGTTTTGATATGGTCTCGAGCGTGAGTCCCTCCTGCTCGCGTTTGGCCCTCACGTGGTTCTTTCAGTAATCCTATTTATTTCATCTTTTACAATCACCTATATCCTAAAAATCCATTCATTTGTTACCCACCCTTACAACCACGTGTGTATTTTCCGTATATCCCTTTCCTTTCCTCTGAAATATCGATACTCTATTTATTGAATTATTTAAAATTACTGTGACTGGGCTTAGTTGCCAAGGTTGCATAAGAAGAAGAATATATTTGTACACCTTTTAATATTTTCCAAAATAAGATATTTTCCAGGCTATAAATCCGTGCAACATAAGTAGTATTGTTCGAAATATATCAAGTAAATGACTTATTTTTTCTAGAACAATATTTATATACAGGGTATCTGCATTACGACAGAATGTATGGAGATCTTAGTTATTTGAAGAGATAGCAAGTCGCTAAGTTAGGGCAAAGTTGTGTCTTTTGGGCACCACTAATAATCTGAAATCGAATTTAAAATATCTTCTTTTGTTTTCAAAATATCGCTAAATAACAGATTTTTAAAATTTTTAAAAAACTATTGAATCTAGACACTTGGAAATTTGACATTATAGAGGGACTTTCTAATGAGGAACCATATTTTATTTAAAAAAAGTATGACATTTACCCTCAAACCATAGCCAACTTTTTTTTTCTTATGGGCGCCATTTTGGATTTTCATATTTTTTTCTGAACTGAGCGATGTATCACACTCATAACTTATGCCAGATTTGATATTTAAAATTATAATATTTTTGTCAACAAAATCATGACAGTAGAAAAAAGTGTATTACTTTTCACACAAGAAAGAACGAATTAATTTGAAGTGACAAATTTTGGTGAAAATTTGTAGACAATTTTTTACTTTGTTTCTAATTTCTGGATATTTGTTGCGAATCTAACGTATATATTTAAGTCAAAAAAAATTAGTTTCTTCTATTTTTCATTACTTTTTGTTAAAAATTCTATTTTTTTATAGTTACTAACAGTATGCCCGTCCTTAACGGTGATATGAATAACATACTATTATTATTGTAATATTGAATCAATAAAATAATAATAATAATCCTTCAAATCTCAACCTGTATTTCTACAGGCTCGATAAGTTCAAAATGTATTTTATTTAATATACCGGGTGTTGACTTGGCGGACGCAACATAGGAAATCCCATGTAAATTTTGAAATGTTCAAATTTTAGCTCCCCTATTTATTTTAGAAACAAAGTGTATTTATCTTATTTGTAGAGGGAAAAATTCTTAATTCATTCGTGTTAACGTTTATCACTTTACGTTTCTCTAAGTTAAAATAATTAAGAAAAAGTAATGTGATTTTATAATAATAATGACATACCATGGAATTGAAACAACAATTGCGGATGTCAAAATGGCAAAAGATTAAAGTAAATGTTTTCGAAATGATTAACACTATACAAGAAAAAATCCTCCTAATATAGTGGTATTATGCAGACCACAGTTATCATGTTTGCGTTAGGTTTTTTGTCGTTAATTAAGTAACAGCAATATCTTGTGCTATTTTGACATCCGCAATTGTTGTATCAATTCCATGGTATGTCATTATTTTTATAAAATTACATTACTTTTTCTTAATAATTTTCTGACATTCGTTGATTTTTAAAAGAGTTCATTTTGAAGCTTGAAACGAGTGTTTTCCACTCCCAGACTAAGCATGAACTAAAATTTCGAGTTTAGAAAAGCACCGTGAAAATTTGTCGACAAATTTTCTGGGCTTTTCTAAACTCGAAATTTTACTTCATGTGCCACGAGTATAGAACACAGATTTTATGTGAAGTTCAAATATACAATTTGACAATATTATAGTGTTTTATACGCGTAGCGCATCAAGTAAAATTTCGAGTTTAGAAAAGCCCAGATAATTTGTCTCGGGTCGCTGCGCGACCCTCGACAAATTTTCACGGGGCTTTTCTAAACTCGAAATTTTACTTCATGCTTAGTCTGGGAGTGGAAAACACTTGTTTAAAGCTTTAAATTGAACTTAAAACAAACAGGAAATATCCGCAATGGTTGTATCAATTCCATGGTGTGTCATTATTTTTATAAAATCACATTACTTTTTCTTAATTATTTTCGCTGTAAATTTTCTGACATTCGTTGATTTTTGAAAGAGTTTAATTTAAAGCTTTAAACGAATGTTTTCCACTCCCAGACTAAGCATGAAGTAAAATTTCGAGTTTAGAAAAGCCCCGTGAAAATTTGTCGAGGGTCGCACAGCGACCTGAGACAAATTTTCTGGGCTTTTCTAAACTCGAAATTTTACTTCATGCGCCACGCGTACAAAACACAGATTTTAAGTGAAGTTCGAATATACATAAATTTGACAATGTTATAGTGTTTTATACGCGTGGTGCATGAAGTAAAATTTCGAGTTTACAAAAGCCCAGAAAATTTGTCTCGGGTCGCTGCGCGACCCTCGACTAATTTTCACGGGGCTTTTCTAAACTCGAAATTTTACTTCATGCTTAGTCTGGGAGTGGAAAACACTTGCTTATAGCTTTAAATTGAACTTTAAAAAAAAAACAGGGAATATCCGCAATTATAGTATTAATTCCATGGTATATTATTATTTTTATAAAATCACATTACATTTTTTTAATTATTTTAACTTAGAGAAACGTAAAGTAGTAAGTGTGAACATTCATAAATTTAGAATTATTCCCTCTACAAAAAAGTGAAATACATTTTGTCTCTAAAACAAATAGGGAACCCAATACTTGAACACTTTAAAATAAACATGCGATTTCCTATGTTGCGTCCGCAAAGTCAACACCCGGTATTTATTTTTAATGTGTAATTTATTAAATTATTTTCTCACTCAACATTAAAATTGAAACACCACTGCGTGTGTATCGTGAATTGTGGAATGGGACCCTTTTTTTGTTGTTTACTCTAAAATCTCCAACGTATAAATCCACGACTCATCATTGTTCTCGATTTTATTAATAATGCATTTGTATTGAGATACGTGAATAAACGACAAAAAGGACTCGCATTTTTTGTCGTTTATTCAAAATTTGTGTGCGCACATTAGACTTTACTTAGTATTTTGGCAGCATTATTTCGGTACGGTCGCGTCGTAAAAGCTGTTACCACGCGAATGATTTTTCGAAAATTCGCGACCTCCTCTGATTAAATTAATTAACCGCGAGTGATTAAGTGCAAGTACGCGTAGTATGCATCCTGTTTGTTAGATCTAAAATCAAGTGATTAAGTCAGTGGGATTAGATTATAAAAAGGTTAGTTAGATTCATTCCCCTAAAGTCGTTGTGTAGTATTTTTTTATTTTTTGGTAAATTAACACGATTAATGAAATTATCAATTATTTTCCTAATTAATAGTCATTATAATAATTTAATAAGAGTTAATCAATGCAATTAGGTAATATAAAGTGAAGTAGTAAAATAAATAAACTGTAGCTTTATTGAATTTGAATATCTTGAATAAGTTTCTCATCTTTTACGTGGTAAAACATATTTAACTATGATTTTAAAAGAAAACACATGGTTAAATTTCACTATTTTGGTTATTTATTCCAACTAGTTTCGACTTTGAGTCATTCTTAAGGAATTCCTTGGGAAGGACTCGAAAGTCGAAACTAGTTTAAATAAAAAAAAACAAAATATTAGTGAAATTTAACCAAGTGTTACTTTTAAAATCATTGAATTTGTATTGTAAATAATGTATATTTGACAAAGGAAAATGGAAGTGGAAATTGATTCAAGAAATAAAAAATAGAAAAATAATGTTTGGTTTATTTTTTGAATCAATTGCATTCCAAATTTTCCTTTGCCAAATATAATTTTACATAATTTACAATACTCAACAGTTTATTTAATGCAAGAAGAAAACTAATGTTTGTTTTTTTTTTAATCAATTTTTATTTAACAAAAGCAAATGTGAGAATGCTTTTGTTAAATAAAATTTTGCATAATTTGTAATACTTAACAATTTAATTAATTCAAGAAGAATAAAAATTATGTTTGATCAATCAATTTCTTTCTACTCACAGAAGATGTGAGAAGAAATTGATTCAAGAAATAAATCAAATCATTTTGGCACCAGAAAAATGCCAGGGCTGTAAGGGTTAAGAAAAAGAAAAAAAATGTAATTAATTGTAATAATCCTTTTTTTTATATCAAATATTTAGAAGGAAATTTCTCTCTAAAAAGCAAAACTAAATGGATTTATAATATATAAAATTACAAAAAAACTATTCGTGAAAATGCAAACAGTGTCTTAACTAATAAGACAATTTAGGACGATATATATCCATTGAAACAACTACTTCCTGTGCAAATGCACCTCCGGATATTGAATTATACAATGAAATATTTAAAATCTTATTTAATTTGATTTGTTACAACGCTATTAAAGTATATGTAACGTTTAGGTCAAATTCTCTTCAAACCAACTAACAATACAATATAAAATGAAAGGAGAGATAGCAACAAATTAGAAGTGAAAGGACTTGGATTAAAACTAATGTCTTAGGCTTTGCTTATGACGTTTAAAAAAATTAGGAATAAAATTAAAACAAACTTACTTGGAAAAAGTGTTGTGTGTGGAATGAACAGGTACACAGGATATTTATCGTCTTAAATTGTCTTATTAGTTAAGACACTGTTTGCATTTTCACGAATAGTTTTTTCGTAATTTTATATATTATGTTTAAAGTGTGCAAACTATAAGAAGCGTAAGCTTATTTTTTCGAATTCAAATAGTTTTGAATTTGAATTTATCTTGTTTGAACTGTACCGTAAGGTAATTAATAAGGTCTCACATTCTTCATACCTGCTAATGACATAATCCCCCTTTTTACCTATAAATACCGACCATTATTTTCACTCATTCCATTTCTGTGTATCTGTTCATTCCACACACAACACTTTTTCCAAGTAAGTTTGTTTTAATTTTATTCCTAATTTTTGTAAACGTCATAAGCAAAGCTATACTGAAGAGAGATAAATCTCGAAACGCGTCTATAGATGGCCTAAGACGTTAGTTTTAATCCAAGTCCTTTCACTTCTAATTTGTTGCTATCTCTCCTTTCATTTTAAATTGTATTGTTAGTTGGTTTGAAGAGAATTTGACCTAAACGTTACATATACTTTAATAGAGCGTTGTAACAAATCAAATTAAATAAGATTTTAAATATTTCATTGTATAATTCAATATCCGGAGGTGTATTTGTACGGGAAGTAGTTGTTTCAATGGATATTTATCGTCTTAAATTGTCTTATTAGTTAAGACACTGTTTGCATTTTCACGTATAGTTTTTTCGTAATTTGATATATTATGTTTAAAGTGTGCAAACTATAAGAAGCGTAAGCTTATTTTCTCGAATTCAAATTGTTTTGAATTTGAATTTATCTTGTTTAAATGAATTTAGGTGAGTTACGTGAAGATGATAATAACTTGAAATAAAACACTTTCAACCTTTCTTCACTATATATTCTATACTAGATGTACATTTCAGACACAAAGTGGCCATTATCAATGGTTTGATACTGATTAATCAGTATGGAACCATTTATAATGGTCAGTTTGTGTCCAAAATGTACATCTCGTATAGAATAAATTTGTGAAGAATGGTTAAAAGTGTTTTATTTCAAGGAACAAAACTGTTGATAATGCTTCAGAAAAGTTTTTTAGATTGTTTTCAGTATCTATTATTAGTGTTTCATATTTTTTAGTGTCTCTAAGCTTCTATTTTTCAGAGTTATTCAGTATTTTTCATATTCTTTTGGTGACCACAAGCTTTTATTTTCATTAATCGTTCAAAGTTTCGAATTTAGAAAAGCCTGACAGTTTGGCCAATCCAAATTGTCAGGCTTTTCTAAACTCGAAATTTTACTTAATGCTTAATCTAGAAGTAGACAAGTCTTGTTTAACGTTTGAAATTTAAAAAAAAAAACAACAAATATCTGAAGATTTACATATATACACAATAGCTGAGATACGTATACTTAAAAGAAAATTTCCCTGTATATCCTCTTATCTTTACATACCTGTAAATTTTGAAATCATATCATCAAAAGCCAGAGAGGAGTGCTTGATTTATAGTGTATTTAATTTAACTCTTAATTAAGTTTAGTTTTGACAAACTGAACTAAATGAATTTTGAAACAACGTGAAAAATATTTAGAAAAATAATACTTTCGAGCAAAACTAAAAATAAAATATTAAACTACAAATTAAAGTAAACAAAGAAAATGGCAAGAACATTTACCACAGAAAAAAGAAAATAAATGCATAAAAAGTTACAGTTTTACATATCAAATATATAATAAATTACAAGTCATTGAATTTAGAGAAATAAGAAAAACAAATGTTGGCCATTATACCTAGGTACATTCAAAAATGTTTATATCATTAAACAGAGTCCATATAATATTGGAGGTGTCTAGATTCAATAGTTTTTATATTATAAATCAAACGAAAATTTAAAAGATCCGGTTTTTAACATTATCTATAATAATAATAATCAAATTTATTTTAAGATTCTTATTGGGAAACTTGTATGTACCTAGAAATCATATGAACCAAAAAAATCTATGTTCATAAAATTTTGTATGAAATTTAAGCCATCTTGTCATATTTCGAATATTTAAAAGAATAAATATATAACATTCTTACGCTAGTGAAGTAAACACTGGATCAATTAAAAAGGTTTTATGAAACTAACATATCCCTTTTACAGCTTTTAATAATTTTTGCTGAATCTATTTTATTACTGTCGGATTTTTATCGAAAATGAATTATAAAAAAATGAGAACTCAAAAATTTCTCGATTTACATATTTTAAAAGGTTTGAGTTATCAGATTAATTTCGATTAATGTCAGAATTTTATATTAATATTAATAAATCAAAAATTCTTAAATGGATTTTCATGAAATTTTGTATAAATGTTAACGATGTTAAAAATATGCAAACATAAAAAAAATGTTGACCAATTAAATGTTACACGAAATAATTAAACTCAATATAAATTATATTTTTTTAAAAATAATTAATAACAAGTATTTTTGTCACCCTGTCGCTAATGACACTCGGGGCAGTCCGCACCCTTTTGCTACGCCTCTGAATGTATGTACAAAGAGGCACTCAACTTTCAAGTGGCATTTTAAATCGTGTTTAGTCTGATTCTGCAAAATATTGAAATAAACCCTTTCTGGAGTTTCATTTTATGTTATATTTTATAAAAATAGTAAAGTCAATTGACAATTGAAATTTTATACTATCCTAGACTGTCAATAAATTATATATCTAATAATTAAAAAGAATGGTATATTATATTCATTTAATCGTGAAATATAAACCAAAATATTATTTCATTGTTTTAATTTGTGCATCGAACCATGTTTCATAGTTACACACTTGCGCCATCTATGAATGAAGTCAACTAAGAAATATAAATTTCGTAGATAATTTAACAACCTGTAGTTGTGGTTAAAATAAATTCCTTATAGTTACATTCAGGGCTATTCCGTACACGAAATGGTAAATTAACGTTAACGTCCGTGTTTTAACACCACAGTATAAGCGCGTTTAGTACTTGATAATTATACTTAGATTATGAGGGTAAATAACGTATAAGCGTAAATTTAACATTTCGCGTACGAAATCGGGGGTATTATCTATCTACAAAAGCAAACTCAAACAAAGAATAGTATAGAAAAGTATTGCTGGTCGCGATTATGATTCCATTGTAACCTTTAAAGTGTTTATAAAAAACAGCCAACACCTGATCAGTGCCAACCATTGAACTTGAGCAGTGGCGAGAAAATGCGCCGCCTTTGTTAGAAAGAGATAGACGTATCCATTAACAAGGCTGCATGCTTCTCTTACTCATGCAAAGCATCGAAATCATGTGTTGCGCCAAAAAATTCTGTCTGTGCACCATTTTCTCACCCTGGTGAAATCATAAGAAAAAAGAAAACAGCCTTGCTACCTCTAATTTATTCAATGTCTTTTATGTACAAAATGTAAAATAATAAAATTAATTTTGCGCCATCTCACAATGAATTACTTAAGCTTCAGAAGATAAGTTGGCAATGATATCTGTAAGGCATTTGAAATCACAGAAATCTCATAAGTTGGTAAGTTTAATATACTATTATATTACAGGAACCTTAAACGTCATTACATTGACGTTTAAGATTCCTGTAATGTAATAGTAGGAATCTTCTTTTACCGATATTAATGTGTAAATATTGGTAAAGAGATGTCGCCTAATTGATATTTCTTTAAAGTATTCAATTGTACACGATGAAACTCCAACAACACCAATCCAAATGAATAATATCTTTGACATGTTTTTCTTAAATCGCGTTAGGTTATTTCAGGGGCTGCTCGAGGGTTTCAGGCACCCCTGGGCAAAACAATATCAGGCGCCCCTGTGAACTACATTAACTTGCGAAAATAAATTTAATGATTTTAAAATTTATGATTTTTATGACAAAACAATAAATTGCACAAAAACGATTAATCTTGATTATTAAATTAAACATCTTTAATTTTTTAATATTTATAGTTGGATGTAGCACATAACATACTAGAATATTTTCAATGTTACCTCCTTTACTTTGCACAAACAATTCAGCATGATGTAACTTATAATAACATTACTTCTTTAAAAACTATAACGGACATAAATCAAATGTCAATACAAAACATTGCGAGATATCTACATCATTTTATAAGCTTCAGGATTTCATTATTATATGCATTTATAGTGCCCCCTAGTGGAGATCTGGCTGAGAAATACAGAAATACTTGTATCAGTCATTACTGTATTAAATTTAAAAAAATCTGGTTGTTCAAATCTTATAAACAGAATATTTTATTGAATTTAGCAAAGTTTTAAAATAATGTAAAAAATTAATTGATTATTTAATTAACATGAAAATATCGGAATTTATTTATAAATAACATAACTTTTTTAAGCTAATTAAAAAATCGCGACAGGTGAACTTTATCAAAATCTAGAGTTTAAATTATGATGTAAATATAATATCTACTTTCACTAATAAATCATTATATTCTATCGATTGCAATTTTCGATGGCCATGACTCAGTACGTAAACATTTAAAAATTTAAGTTTAATATCAACCTAAACGCAATAATTAAGTTTTACACATAATCAAACCAAATTTTCAGAGTTTTTTTTAAATCAAAATTTTACTTCATGCGCCACGCGTATAACACTGATTTTAAGTGAAGTGTAAAATATTCTACTGAAGCAGTATGCTAAAAACGTATATTCTAAATATCGCATTACATCAGTGTTTAGTACGCGTAGCGCATGAAGTAAAATTTCGAGTTTAGAAAAGCCTGAAAATTTGGTTTGGCCGTGTAGCGCTACGCGACCAAACCAAATGTTCAGGCTTTTCTAAACTCGAAATTTTACTTCATGCTTAATCTGGGAGTGAAAAACACTCGTTTAAAAGTTCAATTTAAAATATTTGTAAAAACAACAAATATCTAAAAACTTACAGCTTTTATAGTAAAATGTTCAACATTCAACCAACAAAACCAAATTTTCAGGCTTTTCTAAACTCGAAATTTTACTTTATGCTTAATCTGGGAGTGGAAAACACTCGTTTAAAAGTTCAATCTAAAATATTTGTAAAAACAACAAATATCTGAAAACTTACAGCTTTTATAGTATATTTGTTTGTGATGAATGTTGGTATCTAATGAACGGTACTCCCCGGTCGGTCTATTTTGTAAGATTGCGAAAATCCCAAACACGTTCACGTTTAACAATCCGGTCATTAGAGAATTCTCCAACAGTTGGCAGTAAACTCTCAACTGTTGTCTCTGGTGAACGGGCCCTATGACATAAAACATGAATCTTTTTACCAGATGTTTATTTTTATTTGTTTATAAATTTTATAACCTATTATATTTTTGTTATAAAATATTATGTTTACACAAATTATATACGATACTGTAGCTACAGAAAAAAACACCAAAGAGAAAATAATTTCTAGATTTGACTAACCATTGCAATTTTGAAATAACTGACAACAAAATTAACCAACATGCAATGTGTTGTTTATTACAATGTTGCTAGTAGATATCGTAGAGAATTGATAGTAAACTGAAATGATTATGTATTAGGAATTATTTTGTGATGTATATGAACAAATTATTGCCATTCATTTTCATTTTCATAAATTAATCATTTCAATTTTGTCCCGCTAGATCGGTCAAATCGCATACTGTGCTCTGCTTCGCTACACTACCAAACCAAATTTTCGGGCTTTTCTAAACTCGAAATGTTACTTTATGCTTAAGCAAGGAGTAGCCTCGCAGTCCTTATGAACAAGCGGCCAGCTCGTTTTCTTTCCAAGCAGTTTTTTTTCAGCAGTTTTTTTTTAGTTGGCAGCACTATAAATAATTTTAAATAATTAGTGAACGGCTAACCGACTTTTGCGCTCTCTAGAGGTAGCTGCCTGCTTTGCCTGTACGTTCCGTCGGCACCGAAATTGCCCAGGGGCGGCTCTTCCATTATTCGACGATAAGCGGTCGCCTATAGTCACCTAATGGAAGAGCCGCAGGCAGCCACCTGTAAAGGTCGCAAAAAATTATTTAAAATTACTTACAGTGCTGCCAACTGAAAAAAACTGTCGAAAAGCAATATTCCTTAACTGGAAAATAAATAGTTTAATGTTGAATAATGTAACATGTTTTAGCGGAAAAATAGAAAATTATAGTATTTGATTTTTTTTTATTAAGAGATGAAAGAACAAACATTATTTTTGTGTAAGCATGTAAAAATGTTAATCAACTGGAAATATATTTACTGGGTCTCAAATGCTAAAAATTCATGGAATTTTGAAGATTTTAGAAATTAAAGAACAAAATTTTTTAACGTGTTTAATTACAATTCTCAAACAAGATATAAATGACAAGAACTCAAAGTTGAAGAAAACAGAGAACTGATGTAGATATTTAAATCATCATTAAACAATTTTTAAACATCAGAATTTGATACAATTTTTAGAAATCACCATAGAACAACAATGAGCTCTTTTTTTTAGAAAAAAATATTATAGAAGCTTGAAATATACTTAAAATTGACTAATATCACAAGAAATTCATGTTGCAATCAAAATTTCATAAAAATTACTGAAACGTCAGATTATCAGTAAAAGGAAAACTCAAAATTGCACAGGCAAGTCTAAGAATACCAGTTTGGATAAGTACAATGTTTGTTGTATGTTTGTCAGATATTATTAAGTTTATATTAAGTGATATTCTTAAACTTGATTACACAACTTCTACGATTCTTATCGATTTTCTTTAATGTAGATGTTTAATGTCACTTTTTATTCACTAGTTGTATTGTATGTTAAATTTTATAAAATACAGTCTTTTGTATGACAAACAAATCTTTTTTAAGATTTTAAAGATTTTCCACAAATTTCACACTTAGAGATTTTTAGATCTTTCCATATTGCGTCTTCAATTTTGTGTAAAAAGTTTTTCGACCATTAGTGGTATTTTCACTCACTTTTTAAAGCTGATTACAATGGTAAATATTATAAAATTGTTATGGGTTACTTACTTTTCAACAGACAGTAGGAATTTTGCATAAACATTCGATGTTTCGATGAGTATACGGCATTTACATAAATTTAGCATATTGGGTGTTGTGAGACAAGTTTTTTAGATAGATGCGTGATAGTAATTTTATGAACATTGTCAACCTAAGTTCGCATCTTTCATTCGTATTTAGTATAATTCATGCATAATTTGAATGTTTCGTGCATTTTCGTAGAAAGATCGTGTTTTTCCATGATTTTAGTATTTAGGTATGGTATTATAAGGATTTTGATTCTTCAACATTTGTTTCATCATAATTATCTTAATTTAGCCAATCACATGCTAGAGTTTACCACTGCGAAGCACAGGGAAACGTGGATGAACCTCACAACATGCAGTCAAACGAAGACATACTTGTCGGCACCTGACTGCCAAAAATCAAAGAAGTTTCTAAAACTCACAAAACAGAATCTTTGTCTCTAATCGGCTACATTACTGGACACTACAGCTTCCAGCATCATCTCGCCAAAATGGGAATCGCCACCGATGACCTTTGTCGAGGATGCAATGAAGAAGAAGAAACAGCAAGACACTCACGAGTGTCCAGCGCTGTCAAAGATAAGGAAGGTATTAAGAGAAGAAATCCCAAATCGTAAAGGACCCGGATGGCAATGGTCACCCGTACAAATTCTGACAATTGCCGACAGTGCGGAGTGGGTCTAACCATCAGGGGGGAGGAACTACAATGGGCCAGACTGTGGCTTAAGTGGGTGCGGCTGACGTTGCCCCCCGCCAAACAATCCTTAATCCCTTAATCCCTTAAGTAAAAAATAATCATCACAATGTGTAATTTTCTTCCATTTTAGTCGTGTCTTACAACTCCCTAACCATTTTTGTAAATTCAGAAAACGCATCTTTCTTACAAGCATCATACAATGTTTAATCCAGTATAATTTTAACAAATTGCTTAAGGTCGGTAATGTATATGTTATCTGGACATAAGAACGAACAATGATTAATCTTCCACAATAATGAAAATATAGCTTTGAAACTTATACATATGGTACAGAGTGGTCACATTTGAGTGTTACTACATGTAACATCGGTTAGTAGAAGAGATAGAAAAAACGGATGGCGCATCCATGATCTCTTTTTCAGGGATAAACTCAATGGTGAAAACAAAAATTGGCTATCGTCTTTTGTTTGCGAGTTATAGCCAAAAACTTATTGTTTTTCATTATTGATGTTTACTAACATCTCATTTATTTATTGTTTTATTCAGATAGGAGTTGCATATTCTTGAGGCACTTTTTGAAGGAGAATTGAATGACATTTACAGAGTTTCGATATCTTCATTAATTAACAAGATACAACACAAAATTGTATTATTTAAACAGAAGTCATAGTTGGCTTTGGCCTTCACATATAGCCTATTTTAACATAATATATAAAATTACGAAAATGTTATTCGTGAAAATGCAAACAATGTCTTAATTAATAAGACAACTTAAGACAATAAATATCCATTGAAACAACTACTACTGTTAAATGTGTGCAAACTATAGGAAGCGTAAGCTTATTTTCTCGAATTCAAATAGTTTTTAATTTGAATTATTCTTGTTTAGCCTATTTTGTTCTCTTTTCAATGATATACAGGGTGTATTTGAAATAACGAACAGGCATTTAAGGGCACATACACAAAATATGTGTGAACCCATCTCCACCAAAATTTTTTCGATTTTTTTTTTTTGAATTTTCAACATTTTTCGAGCTTTTTCTATACATTTTGAGAACCAATGCTTTTCTTGTTTAATTCGGTCTGCGTGAAATGCGTGTTTGTTTACTTTAAACGCGAGAGTCTTTGCCTTCGAAATTTGAAGTGTAATCACGTTTTTTTGTAAAAGATAAACATTCCTCAAGTTCATTCACATTCATTAAGAAAAATGCACTTGACTTGAGCTAGTAAATTGATATCTTCTACACATGTTATTTTCATGTATAAATAGCAGTAAAATAGCAGTTTTACTACGATAACACTTACCACACACTCGTGCATGCAATTTGTTAAAAGTAGGTCACGTATAAAACAATTAAAAGTCGGTCACAATTGTTTTATAAAAAGTCACATGAAACTAAATTAAATGTTCAAATTGACGCCCTTCGCACTCAATACACAATTGGGCTCTCCTTAGCCAGTTTTCACGAACCAAAGTGAACATTTGCCGAGAAAAAAGTCTAATGGGTTTAAATCCGGACTTCTAGGAGGCCATGGAACAGCACCTCCACGTCCAACCCATCGTCCTGGAAATTCATTGTTTAAATGATTTCTAACACGCCGATCGTAGTGCGGAGGTGCACCATCGTGCATAAACCATAACTGTCTCAGCACAGCTAGAGGCACATCTAAAAGATCTTGAAGTTCATTTTCTAGAAAATCTAAATAACAGCCGCCATTTAAATTAAATGGAAAAATGAAAGGTCCAATTAATTGGTCATTTACAATGCCTGGCCAAACATTAAGGGAGAAACGATGCTGAAAATGCGATCGGCGCGTAGAATGGGGATTATTCTCTGCCCAAATATGCATGTTATGAAAATTAAAACAGCCATTTCGCGTAAAGCACGATTCATCCGTCACTAAAATGTTATTAGTGAAGTTTGGATTTCGGGCACTTTGTTCTAAAAGCCATTCACAAAACGCAACTCTCTGTTGAAAATCACCTGGCTGAAGATGTTGAACCCGTTGATAATGATAGGGGTGAAAATTATTTTCGCGGATGATTTTATGCACAAAGCTATGAGAAACACCCAACTGCCAAGAGATAATCCGTGTACTTAAACCGGGATCCGCTTCTAACAAATTTTAAATTTGATTTTCCACTGCAAACAAATGATCTGCTCGGTTAACACCTCTGTCAACTGCGCCAACGGGTTGCAAACTTCCTGTATCACGTGCTCTTTGAAGTAACTCCCGAAAACGATTTGGTGTTGGTAAATGCCGTTCGGGAAACCGATCCTGATAAAGCCTTACTGCTTCCGCGGAATTGCACCTAGCTTCGCCGTAAATAATTAACATATCGGCTAGTTCAATATTAGAATAAATGTGTCGCCAGTTTCACAAAAAAAAAGATGTTTGTCTGAATAAGTTTCAGCAAAGACTAAACACAAACATATTTTTTCTTGAAATCCGCCCTTACCACCCCTACTTAATTCATTGTTAATTTCTAAAAATGTGTAAGCAATAAATGTTTTTACAAGTGTGCCATAAATCCCGAGGCCCGGCCGTCGACCTGCTCCATTGACACAATACGACGTGACGACTTTGCATTAAGTGCACTCCGATATTTTCCCTAAGCGCTTGTTATAATTTGATAAAGCTGATGCCGCATGCCGTTTAAAAATTATTTCTAATTGCCAGTGCTTCCAAAAATGTTGTCTGTTTTTACTCATTTATTTTAATAATTAATTGCGGGCTCATTGTTAGAACTATAAACAAAATAATTGTGAATTATGTTTAGAAATAATATAACCTCTTTGTGGTTAAGAGCCTGTTCGTTATTTCAAATACACCCTGTATAACACATGAACGTGCATTTTTACGGAAACTATTAAAATTCAGATCAAGAGATTTAAATGTGGTCTCTTAATAGTCGTAGTAGAGTTATTTTGTTTAAAGTAATATGATCGATTGTCAAATAAACACATGGTCACCACTATTGCAGACTTGACTGCGTTTTCGATTTCGGTTAAGTTTTTTAATCTGTTTTAAACCATACAAAAGTTTTAATAAGTTATATAAAAAAAAAATTAAATAAAAACGGTCTTGAAATATTTTTTTGTAGAAATTTTACGCGTGTACAATATCGATTTGATGTGAAGTTCAAAATAGACTATTGTTAAATATTTGTAAATAAACCACATCAATAATTATTATCATTATGTAACAGTAAATAAAAATAAAATGGTATTTTTTCTGCGAAAGGATATTTCATTTATTACGCATGCGCACGAAAAATGTCACCAATGTTACCAATGTTAACAGCAGTGTGATATACCATTTTTATCAGAGCTGGGACGAATCCTTGTAAACAGGATTCAAATCACGAATCCGAATCACCTAATATGATTCTAATCACAAATACTCGACTAAAGAATTCGTAAGAGATAAATATGATTCGAATAGAACATTCGAAGAATGTTTTTTCGAATTGCGAATACAAATCCTTTAAGATAAAATAATGGAACATAATAAGTGTTTTTCTTCACCAAATATGAAAATACTTTAAAAATAAATTTGATATTATTATTTTTTGCAACCATTAAATATTCAAAACCCAATTATTTATTATTAACACTGAACATCGTTGATAACAGACTAAATATCTGATTTCCTGTTACTCTGATTAAAGATGTATTCGTGTGTTTCTGAACTTCATTTCAAATCAGTGTTTTGTACGCGTGGCGCATGAAGTAAAATTTCGAGTTTAGAAAAGCCCGAACTTTTGTCTCGGGTCGCTGCGCGACCCTCGACAAATTTTCACGGGGCTTTTCTAAACTCGAAATTTTACTTCATGCTTAGCCTGGGAGCCTGCAAATTACGTAAATAAAAAACTCACTGAATATCATCAAAAGCGGGAAAGTCAGAGAAAAGTCATGGAATTATATTCAAATTATTAAAAGCAGTCAAATTACAAAATCCGTAAACATTTATAAAATTAACTTAAATATTGACAAAAACAATAAAAACAATTTAAGAAAATAGGGGTTTCCCCCAAGAAAGTTATATTAAAGGCCCGGGAAAAAAATCTTGCATCGGGGAAATGTCATAAAAATTTAACATTTCAGATTGTGGCTACCATGTTAGTTTTACTTCAAATAATTGAAAACTAGATTATTATCTGTAAAAACATTTTCAGTCACTTAATGTTCTTATCAAAGCATTCAGTTTGAAGTTTCGAACGAGCATTTCCACTCCCAGACTAAGCATGAAGTAAAATTTCGAGTTTAGAAAAGCCCCGCGTAGAAAATTTGTCAAGGGTCGCGCAGCGACCCGAGACAAATTTTCTGGGCTTTTCTAAACTAGAAATTTTACTTCATGCGCCACGCGTATAAAACAGTGATTTAACGAGAAATTTAAAAACACACAACGGACCTTTTTCATGTTAATCCTCGCAATTAATTCGAATTATTTTTGGCGATTCAAATAATTTTGTAAGTATTTGAATCCTTTTATAAATATTCGAATCCTTTTATAAATATTCGAATCTTTTTACAAGGATTCGAATCACACGCATTTGGATTCAAATACAAATCCTCTTAAAAAAATGTAACGAATCCGGATTACGAATCCAATTGAACTAAAGTATTCGAATGCCTCTGTTTAATCCTCTTAAAGAATTCGAATCCTGAATGATTCGAATCCTGTCCAGCTCTGATTTTTATCGCATATTTTTAACACAAATCTTGCTGGGCCCGCGAAAATATTTCGAACCCAGGCTCGCAGTGGTGTCGATACGCCACTGCGCATTACTTTGAACACATTTGTCTTAAAATAATCGCTATATTGCAAAACATTTCTTTTTTAGCATGAGTAGTTTTTACGTAGCCGATTTTAGATCCAAATGCACTCTAGTACTTTTAGCATATTTTCTAAAATCTGTTTTGATCATCCACTTTGCCGCCACTTACATTTTCAACAGTGTCCGCTAATTGTGTATTTTCGATCCGAAACAAAAACAAACGAGAGGACGCGTGATGGTCTCTAATGGTTTATTTAATGCCCCGATGATGATATAAATAAACACACTCTCGTCGAATTTTGGCGGAATTAAATTGTCCACGATGTTTTAATTGGTACCATTTCTGCTCCGATCCCGCTAATTAGCAATAAAACGCAAGAAGAAACCGCGTACGCGAGCCACCAATCAACACAAAGCGAGGCGTTGATTCATCTTCACACTCGAATCGCATTGGTTAAGAAGCAAGTCGAAACGCACGGGTATTTTCCAAGATAACGCTGCACATTCCTTCTCTTTTTTCAACGCGTGTAGAGTGTGAAAGAAGGAGAGTATCGGGTGTGCCCCTGGGGATTCTTGTAGTATATCATGCAAGCACAGCATCTCAAAGCACTCTTTGATTTCTGTTTGCGGATGAAGGTGTCGTAGAGGACAATCAGGAGTATTGTTGTTATTTTCGAGTTAATTTGAAAGCGCGCGCGCGGTGGTTGCGTTTTTTTGTTTTCAATTTCGAAAATGATGAATCCTTTAAGTCAAAGTGGCGGTAGCGGTGTGCAAGGCGTCGCGGCGGCAGCGGTTTCTTCGGCGCAGATCGCGTCTTTGGGTCAAACGACGTCAATTGTTGGAGAGAAGAAGAATTTGGATAAAACGGAGATTAACGATGCTGTCACTAAAGTGCTTAAAGGATACGATTGGACATTGGTGCCTATTGCTACAAAGTAAGTTCATATTTCAAAATTTCAATTTTTTTCATGGTTTAGAAGTTATTCTAGTTAAATTCCTTGAAATAACATGTTCATACTCAGATTATGTAATAAGTTTTCTGTAATAAAATCATTAATAAGTTCTAGAGCATGTGTGACCAACCTTTTTAGCAGCCAAATTTTTAAAGTAAGATTTCCCTTAGGGCCACACTACCACATTAATTTTGTTAATCAAAGCAAACAATAAATACAGGGTGTCCGTTTCTTGAACTGCACTATGGAGGTCTCGCTTATTTACGCCACGCAAATTTGATAACGTCGTAACAATAGTAATTGTAATTTTTGTGAATTTCATGCAAGTAAATCCAAAGTTTATTTGATTTTTTTCAGAATAAGGTATTTTACTTTACATAATGTAACTGAAAATCGTATTTTTTTTTTAAATTCAGTACACAAAACGATAATATTGTATCGTAAATTAAAGTTGTAAGATACCGATTTAAAGTAAAGTTCAAAATATTTTTCTTTAGCAGTACATATTGAATCCTGTGTCAGCAGTTTATTTTTAATACTGATTTAGCAGTACATTTTATAGTACATTTTACATGAAGTAAAATTTCGATTTAAGAAAAGCCTGAAAATTTGG